>CM039481.1:5800909-5870938 GCA_022433065.1 Begonia loranthoides | reverse complement strand
TTTTTCAAATGCTCCGTCTATGTCTATTTGTATTACTTCTGATTTATGGAGTGCACCTAATGCTTTAGGATATATTGTCGTAACTTCTCATTTTATTGATGACTCTTGGCAATTAAATAAAAGAATATTAGGATTTCGTAGTTGTGAATATCCACATAGTGGCGTTACCATTTATAGATATATTGTTGGAATTTTGCAAGAATATGCTATTAGAGATAGAATTTTTAGTATTACGCTCGATAATGCTTCTGCTAACGATGTTGCAATTGGTGAATTTAAAAGGTTATTTCAATTAGATACGGCTCATAATACTCTTTTTCATATGAGATGTGTTTGTCATATTTTAAATTTAGTTGTTCGAGATGGCATGTCATTTATTTCGATTCATATTCAATCTATTCGATCTGCAATTTCTTTTATTACTTCATCTAATACGCGACAGCAAGAATATAAAGAATTTTGTAAAGCTGCTCAACTTAAACCAAGAAAATTAAAAACCGATGTAGATACAAGGTGGAATTCGACTTATTTAATGTTAGAAAATGCTAAGCCATATTGGTTAGTTATTTGTGCTTATATTAGTGAAAAAACAAAATGTATTACTCTTGATCATAATAGTTGCGATATTGCTAATTTATTTCTTGATTTTTTAAAACCATTTTATGAAGCTACAAATAAATGTTCGGGAATTTATTATCCCACTACTCATCTTGTTCTCCCAATTTTTATAAAATTAACGGGTACTTTTCAAATATTTAAACAAAGAAACGAATTTAGTGCATTAATTGAAAAAATGGAAAGAAAATTTAAAAAATATTGGCTTAACATACCTCATATTTTTTGTTTTGCATGTGTAATGCATCCTACATTTAAATTAAATGGAGTGTGTATAATGCTTGATAGAATTTCTTCTAATTTAGGTATTTCTTCTTCAATTAATGGTGCTCAATTAAAAAATGAAATTGATAATTTATTTTCTTCTTATGAATTTAAATATTCTAATAATCGTTCAATTCCTTCATATGATATGCATGCTAGTTCTAGTAGTAGTGGTGCTTGTGGTGGAGATCCACAAGATTTTATGTATGATATATTTAAGCAAATAGATAGCAATGTTCATTCTTATAATTCACAAAGAAATGAACTCGATATTTATCTTAACACCTACCATAATATTTCTCGCCCCGAGGATTTTGATATTTTGGCTTGGTGGAAAGTCAACTCTATTTCATTTCCTATTCTTTCTAGAATGGCACGTGATCTACTAACACCTCCGGTCTCTACAGTAGCATCGGAGTCTGCTTTTAGTGCAGGTGGACGTGTGTACGATGATAAACGAGGAAGACTTGCACCAGAAATCGTTGAGGCACTCATTTGCATGAAGGATTGGAACGACGCTGTGACGAGAGATCAACAACGAGAAGATGACATAGTTGAAGAATTCAAAAATTTGGATGTCGAAGACTAAATTTTTATTTAAATTTGAAATTGTAATTTTCATTTTCATATATTTTCTTTATCTTGTAAGTTGTGATTTGAAATTGTAATTTATATTTGAAATTGTAATTTTCATTTTCATTTTGAAATTGTAATAAAAATATTTATTCAATTCAATAAAAATATTTATTCAATTAAATTATTAATTATAGTATTTTTACATTATAATAATAAATGATACCGCACACCAATTACGAAACAATAGTATGCAACAATAGTATGCAATAGTATGCAACAATAGTATTTATCAATTACGAAACATTATATAAGATATTATTATTTATGTATATTTGGCTCGTTAGGCTCGGCTCGTTAAGGCTCGTTAGGCTCGCTCGGCTCGTTAAGGCTCGGCTCGTTAGGCTCGGCAGGCTCGTTAGGCTCGGCTCGTTAGGCTCGGCTCGTTAAGCTCGGCTCGTTAGGCTCGGCAGGCTCGTTAGGCTCGGCTCGTTAAGCTCGGCAGGCTCGACGAGCCAGACTTTTTCAGGCTCGGCCGGCTCGGCTCGGCTCGTTAGCCACCTCTAGGTGTGACTAAATTAAAGTGGAAATAGTTGGGAAGAAATTAAAGTGGAATAATTTGAGGCAAAGGCGTGACTACACGCGAAGGGTGGCGAGTGGGGTTTAGTATTTTCGAAGTATTAGAATAGTCTTGAAACATTAAAAGTAAAACAACGCTTGTTCTGCTGTCAGTAGGCAGCAAGAGTTGCTCTGTTTTCTTTTCTTTTTTCCTTTCACTTTTTCGTTCTCGTGATATACCCCCTCTAATCGTTTCTCATTCTCTTCTCCCATGGCTTCTCCCCTCCTCGTCGCTTCAGAGGGTTCCGTTTTAGAAGCGAATTAGAACCTCATTTCCTCCTTTTTCTTCTCCGCAGGTCGCTGGAGCTTCGGTAATGGCGGCCAGTTTTGAATCCAGGTATGTGGGTGTTGTAGTGGTTTGGTTTCTGCTTGTGAATCGGTTTTTGACTGGGTGGTCGGAGCCGACTGAGGACAAGCAAGCTCTCCTTGCTTTTCTTTCTCAAACCAAGCACGCCAATCGTCTTCAATGGAACTCCTCTGGCTCCGCCTGCAACTGGGTCGGAGTCTTATGTGACTCGAACCAGTCTTTTGTGTATACTCTCCGGTTACCGGGTGTTGGGCTCGTAGGTTCAATTCCGGTCAATACGTTGGGGAGGTTGACTCAGCTCCGAGTTCTGAGTCTACGCTCTAACCGTCTCTCCGGTGAGATTCCCTCTGATTTTTCCAACTTGAGGCTCCTCCGTAGTATTTATTTACAAGATAACGAGCTTTCCGGCGGATTCCCGGTGGTTCTGACTCAGTTGACTCGTCTAGCTCGTCTCGACCTTTCGTCTAACAACTTAACTGGTTCAATCCCATTTTCTGTAAACAATCTTACTCAACTGACCGGACTTTTACTGGAAAACAATGGTTTCTCCGGTTCTTTACCGAGCATTGCCGCCGGCGAACAGAGGCTATTAAACTTCAATGTCTCGAACAATAAACTCAACGGTTCGATCCCCAAGACTCTATCCAAATTTCCGGCGTCCTCTTTCTCCGGGAATTTAGATCTGTGCGGAGGACCTTTACCTCCGTGCAATCCGTTCTTCCCATCTCCATCTCCGTCGCCGTCCGTTCAAATTCCTTCGCTCCCAGTCCGGAAAACGTCTAAAAAACTCTCAACCGCCGCCATTATCGGAATCGTAGTAGCTTCTGCATTCGTCTTCTTTCTCCTCCTCATCCTCCTCTTCCTTTTCTGTCTCCGAAAACGCACCCGGCAGAACAAAGCTAAGCCGCAGAAGGCGGGGGTTACGGCTCGTGCGGTGCCAGTGGAGGCGGGAACGTCTTCATCAAAAGACGACATTACAGGTGGGTCCGTGGAAGGGGAGAGGAACAGGCTGGTTTTCATGGAGAATGGAGCTTACAGTTTCGATTTGGAGGATCTGTTGAGAGCTTCGGCGGAGGTATTGGGGAAGGGAAGCGTAGGGACGTCGTATAAGGCCGTTCTGGAGGAAGGAACTACTGTGGTGGTGAAGAGATTGAAGGATGTGGTTGTTTCTAAGAAGGATTTCGAGGCTTTAATGGAGGTTTTGGGGAAGATGAGGAATGAGAATGTGGTTGCTCTCAGAGCATTTTACTACTCTAAGGATGAGAAATTGCTTGTTTCTGATTATATGGCTTCCGGTAGCTTATCAGCTTCACTTCACGGTACGATTTTATCCATCTTGTCCATTTTCATTCGGGTTTTTTCGAGCTTCATCAGTGTTTAATTTGCAAAGGCCAATGCCTCCACCCGTTTAGCTAAATCTAGTTACTTGCCTCTGCTTTAATTTGCTTGTTTTGAAATATTTGGTGGGCATTGCAATTTCTCCATTGCCCAGACTAGATGTGCATCAGATTCACTCTTGAGTTCCTCTAGTCTTCTGTTCAAACATAGCTGTTTCTCTTTATTTTTGCTTATTAAAATATCTTCTTCTTCGCGCCTCAACATTTTTTCCCTTCCCGTCCGGACAATTTGTTGCGAAATTTGTGCCTTGACCCAGTTTCTCATGGCAACTGGGTCAATTAACGCATGAGCTTCCCAATTGCATGAGTTTTATGGGCGATTCTGAGTAAGCCAACTGTGCTTTGCCCCTGCTTTTGTAGATTTTTTAGGGAAAAAACTTATATTTTGAATTGTGAAGTTGTTGTATGAGATTGAGAAAATTGGAAGTTCTGAATTTTTTGAAAACAACGATACTGGGTTCCAGCTGAGCTTGTTTGGGCTTGTCAGCATCAATATAATAGAAATAAAGTTGGCCGGAACTGACGGGAATTATGTCGCAGGCAGCAGAGGGTCCGGCCGTACGCCGCTGGACTGGGAAAACCGGATGAGAATAGCCGTAACCGCCGCTAGAGGCTTAGCCCACCTACACGTGTCAGCCAACATAGTTCACGGCAACATCAAGTCTTCCAACGTCCTCCTTCGACCAAGCCACGACGCCTGCCTTTCAGATTTCGGACTCAACCCGCTGTTCGGCAATGCAACGCCACCAAATCGGGTGGCAGGATACCGGGCACCGGAGGTGGTCGAAACCCGTAAAGTGACCTTCAAGTCGGACGTCTACAGCTTCGGAGTACTTCTGTTGGAGTTATTGACCGGAAAAGCGCCGAACCAAGCGTCGCTCGGAGACGAAGGTATCGACCTACCGCGGTGGGTGCAGTCAGTGGTTCGGGAGGAGTGGACAGCGGAGGTTTTCGACGTGGATCTGATGAGGTACCACAGCGTTGAGGAAGAAATGGTTCAGCTGTTGCAGATAGCGATGAGCTGCGTAGCCATGGTGCCGGACCAGAGGCCGCCGATGGACGAAGTGGTGCGGATGATCGAGGACGTGAGTAGAGGGGAGACTGATGATGGATTACGACAGTCGTCTGATGATCCTGGTCACACTCCTCCTACAGAGTCCAGGACCCCACCAAGGACGCGCACCCCGTAAGAAAATGTTGATAAATTGTGGGTCCCGTTAGTATTATCTTTTTAAATTTTACATTTTGTTTGTATTATTATTAATTTTGAATATTCTTATTCTTGATTTTTATGGGTGAGGTGATGGTTTGGTTGGTTGGAAGAGTTTGTTGAAGAAGTGAAATGTTGGGTCGGTTTGGATTATACTGAGAATTCATCCCTTGCTACATTTGTATTTTGTTGGTCAATAAAAATATTGAAAAGTAGAACTTAGAGAGAGAGAGAGAGAGAGTGTTGATCAAGCTTAAGTTTGGGAAACCCAACAAACAAACAAGAAGATGAAGATGGATGATCAAGTCAAATGAGATTGGAGTATAGTTGAAGCCAACCCAAATCTTGACTTCTAAGCTGTAGGTTTTAGGTCAAGAAAGGAAGTGCTCAATCAAAATTAACCAAAAGTTAAACATGGGAAGAAGGTGGAAGCAATGAGTGGTGAATGCAAAAAACTTGATCCCCACCTACAAGGCACAAGAAGCTCTATGACCCATTTCTCCCTTTGGAGGGTACAACCACTAAACCCTTCCCAACTTTTCTTAACTAGCTTGGAACTTGCACACCAACCTATATAACTTGTAGAACATGCTAATTAACACATAAAGAGACCATTTTTGCAATTAGATTTTCAAGTCATTCATCATTTGTCTCCATTTCTTTCTAACTTTGCCTTCTTTTGAATAATTTTTTCTTATGAGTAATGTTGTTACATTTACATTTTAATTTCATGCTCTGACGTAATAATATTTATCTGTCGTTCACTCATTTATCTATGTAATTTATTATTTTAAATATTTAAATCATGTCATAATCATTCATCGATGAGTGAATGACACATAAATATCATGTCAGAATGTGAGATTAGAGTAACATTACTCTTTCTTGACACAAGAACCTAAAGGGTACACAAGAAAGAGCCGAAAGTTTTCTATGATAAAACTCGTTGCACGGCCAACACACGAAACAAGAACTTGGGGATCTCAAGACAGAATTGAACTCTCAAATGAGAAACAATATTTTCATAAACATCTCAATTCTTTCACAGACATTCTCTGAGTAGAGGGATTAAAAAGGCTAAACATAAATCACGAAACCTAAACACATGAACAAGAGCAATATGATCTAGAAAACTTTGGCAGTTGTTGAATTAAAGGACCACTTTGACAGACTTTAAATCTCTGGATGTTTTGCCACGTCACTCTCAAACCAACATCAGCCAATCAGTGCATCTGGCTCCAACAACAATCTTTTTCACATCTTTCAATGTGTTTTCTATGCTTTTGTTCAATAATTTGAGCCTTCAACGAAAGAGAATCTATCAAAAGCAATATCCTAATGACTAGCAGTTCTCAATACTTGCACAGAAGAGGAAAAAACACTACTTACACACAGTTCCTACAGCTGTTCTGCAAACAAGGAAATGCACAACTTTAAAAGAATTATTTTTTTAATAATATAAAAGAAAAAGGAAATACAATAAATGATAGAAGAACTAACCAGTGGAAACAAATAATCAGAGTTAAAATACATGGAAGCTATTGTAGTGTCACAGCTGCAGCATCCTCGTTTGAGTAAAGGCGTAACCCTTCTTCGTAGGAACTACACAAATCAACAGATGGTAGTTTCACTTGGCTTCTTAAAAAGGTTCGATTAAAGGCTACAATATGAGAGTATTTCTAGTCTTGGGTACTGAGATTTTAAGTGTGGATTAGCTCAGAAACTTCATAGTTTTTGAATCTAGCAGCATGACTCGGGCTGTTTGTGAGTAGCTTCTTTAAAACGGAAAACACGAAATAATTAAAAAAGGGTATCAAAATGTGTTTTCGAAAGTTATTTTGCATCTGGATTTCTAGTTATGACTTACCAGAAACTACTTTTTCTTTGAATCTAGCAGAGACACAGCCAATTTATGCACTGTTTTTCACAACAGAAAACAAGAATAATATGAAATCAATCATGTATCCGAATGTGTTTTTTAATTTATTATAACAAGTTATAAAATTAAAATGTTTTCTATAAACAGTTTAAAATTTTCAAAAAACTAAATCAGTAAAAAATCTTGTTCTATTTTTCAGCTTTTCAGAAACAGCTTCTAAAAACAGATTTTAAGATGTCTTCCGAGCATACACTAGTATGCAGTGTTGCTTTCAAGAGCTTAGCCTAAGAAATAAGAAATTAGGTACATTTGATACCTGACAACGACCAATCCTCCGGATAGAGTAGAAGCATCCCAAAAGCAATGACATGAACACTGTGGGAAGGGGATGAATGAAGTTGTATTCACATAGGACCAAAAACATGTACTGGAGGAAATGTAGTTGTACAGGCCACTATTCTGTCCAATTTTGACGTTTGAGGGAGCATATTCATTTGTCACTCTCCAACTTACCTCTCCCAAAAGTACAAAAAAAATTGCAGAACTTATGATAGGCACTTATCCGGTAACATGAATCTCTGAACTCAGCAAAGACGATATGGTACGAATATCCTTGTCTTTCGGGTGTGATTCATCTCCTGCAAAGAAAGAGTGGATTTCTTCTTCGATTTCAATCCAGCTACACCCAGGAATCTTCTTTAGCCTCCTTTTTTTCATGAACTTTCTTACTTTCGATGCCTCATTCCATCGTCCAGCTGCTGAGTAAGCGTTCGAAAGGGCCACATAATTTCCGGCATTTTCCGGATCTAATTCCAGTAGGTATTTAAGTAAATACTCCTCTAGTTCAAACTTACCATGCTCTCTACAGGCAACAAGTAATGAGCCTATTATATAAGCATCTGGCTCACAAGGCATTTCCATAAGAAGCTTAAGAGCTTCATCTAAATTACCACATTTAGAAAGAATATTGACAAAACATCCAAAATGTTCAACGCTAGGAATTATTCCGTAGTTAGAGACCATGTCGATAAAAAGCTCCAAGCCCTCTGTCACTTGGCCGCAATGGCTGCATGCATACAGAGCATTCATAAAGGTTAGGTAATCTGGTTCCAGACCTTCCTCTTTTAGGTGTCTAAATAGGGAAAGGGCTTCATTGGCCTGACCGTGTAAAGCGAAACCAGAAATCATCGAGTTATAAACAGGTATTTCCTTATGTGAAACCGAATCGAATACTCTCTTTGCTTCTCTTATACATCCACATTTAGCATACATGTTTATAAGGGAGGTAGCAATAGAAAGCTCATGCCTGGTACTATACCCATGAATTGCTCTTCCATGTCGTAAAGATGCTAGATTCGAACAAGCTGAGAGAAGACAGATAATACACACAATATTAGGGTTGATACCATCTTCTTGCATTTTTTCAAATGTTTCAAATGCTTCACCTCCAAGACCATTCCGAGCCAATCCTGAGATGAGAGTAGTCCAAGAAACTATGGTAGGCTGCATTCCAATGGCCTGCATTTGCAGAAACGTGTCTTTTGCCTCATTTACCTGACTATTATTTAAAAACCCCAAAATCACAGTATTCCACGATTGCACATTTGGCGATACACCTTCCAACTGCATCTGATAAAACAATCTCAAGGTCTCTCCACTCTGACCCAACTCAGCATAAGCGGCCAATATCGTATTCCATAACACGAGATCTCTCCTAACGGTGGAGTCGAACACCCTTCTAGCATTATTTACTTTGTCACATTTTGCATACAAGTCAATTATGCTACTCAATACAACAGCATCTGAGTCGAGGTTATTCCTAATACAAAAACAATGTCCCTCTTTGCCAAGATTCAAATTGCCAGTGTCAGATGAGGCAACCAGGATTGAAGAAAGAGTAACCGAATCAAATCTCAAATTTTTTGAACTCATTAAGCAACATGTATTCAAGGCCTTATCAACTAGTCCAGATTGAACATAGCCAGATATAAGTAAATTCCATGTCACTACATCTTTGTCTGGTATTCTAATAAAGCAACTTTCAGCATCCTCTAACAACCCGATTTTGGAGTAAAAATTTATTAAAGAACTACCTAATATGTTATCCAAATCTAATCCAAATAATGTTGCAATAGCATGCCCCTGCTTACCTTCTTCAATCATACCTAAATTTGCCGAAGCTGAAAGAATGCTCGAAACTGTGGTTCGTGTTGGTTCAAGACCATCCATTCTCATATTGTAAAATACTCGGAAGGCTTCTTCGTTAAGCCCGTTTTGGACATAAACAACGATCATTGAATTCCAAGCCACTATATTTCTTTCAACCATTTTATCAAACACCTTCTTTGCATCATCCAAAACTCCACTTTTGCCATACATATCAATTAGACTACTCGAGACGTAGACGCACCCAATTAGACCCATCTTCACTGCATAACCATGAATTCCTTTCCCCATCCCTATCCACTGCAGATTAGAACCACAGGCCTTCAATGCGTTAGGAATGACAAAATTATCCAGAGGAAAACCATTTACAAACATTTCAATTAAACTCAACAAAGCTTCTTCGTTTAACCCCATTCGACATTTCAATCCAATAATGGCTGCCCAAGAAAACACGTTCTGTACGCTCAACCTGCTAAACAAACAGTTGGAGACCTCTAAAATGTCGCATTTTGCATAAAAAATTATCAATTTAGTCTGTACATATTGGTTCCTCATATATAAATGGCCGTTTTTAACAATCCGCGCGTGAATTTGCTGACCAACCGATACATCACGATTGTAGACACAACCTTGAAGCAATTCTCCGTAGATACCGGGCCCAATTTGATCATTCTCAACTTCCATTTCAGTGACCAAGCCGACAGCTTCTCGAAGTTGGCCATCTTTGCAGAGATGGGATATGTGGTTGAAGAAAGATGTGCCGGAAAACTGGGCTTGTCTGACTTTTTCGGTTAGTTTGGCGAACTGGGGTTGCAGAAACTGCTGAGTTTTGTGGGTTTTGAAAGACGGTATCGGTGAACTTGGTGGGAGGGTAAGAGAGAGAGAAGCCATGCAAGAGACAAACAAGGGCAGAAAGACATGGTTATATCTCTTCACCTGGGGATCGGGATTTGGGTTACACAGAATTAAAAAAATTACTAATTTTCTCGAGTTACAAGTATTAATAAATTTGGTTAAATGTCTAATAACTTTTATATGCAATGGTCATTTCAATTTCTCATAATTACTTTGATTCTTTTAATTTCTTGCGCAACTCGATTTCACACATGATTTTGAAAGTAAGAGCTCCCTCTCCAACGGAGATATATGTTTGAAATTAAGTGCAAAACTAATCTTACGTGCGAAATTAAGTGAGTCAAAATAAATAAATGGAGTTAAAATAACTTTTAGAATACATAGGTCAGTGTTGGTAATTACTCAAAATACCATGATAATGTTAATAAAAAAATAATTTTGGGTATGAAATATTCATTACTCTTAAATTCAAAGCTAAATTATATTTTTGTTCTTTATTTTTTTGTAGGAGGGTAAAAAAAATCACATTTCCCAAAATAGCACTTGTGCTCAATGAAACTTGACACTTTTGGCTGATTGAAGCTCCTACTAATTTATGAATAGTTTCCTATTGTTTTCCTGTGCTCGAGTTCTCCTTCAACGAACGAGTGTTGCCCGCATTTGGTGCCTCCTTCAACAAACAGAGGAACCCTGTGCTACTATCGCCGAAAACATAGAGAAGGAAGTAGCCTTCGCAATTGTCAGCGACTCTGTCCAACAAAGAGAAGAGCTGCTTGTCCAGCCTCTTTGCTGCCAAACCGTCGTCACCAACCCAACCATCATCATCCGTCGCCAACCTTAGCAAGTCCACTGTCCGTTCCAAGCACTGATCACAGCAGCATCATAGTGAGCAAACATCTGCACAGTTTTTGTTGATTTGGTGTCCTGAAATTTTGTTGAATTTTGAGAATTGCAAGTTGGAGAAATTTTAGAATAAAAATTCTATTTTTATAGGGTAGATTTTTTGGTTGAATTACTGAATATTTTCAATTGGGTTATTGATATTCTTAAATTATTTAAGGATCAAAATTTTTTGGAGGCGAATATTTTGGATTCAGATATTTTTGGAAAAATTTTTGAAATTTTTGGGGAGATGAGTTTGCTGAAATTTGATATTCCGTTGTTGGATCAGAATACAAGATTTTAGTTATGGCAGGTGAAGATGTGAGATGTTTTCGCACAAATGGATTTAGATGATGCGTTATTAGGGCTGACAAAATGTTCACGACTTGGAGTGAAGAGGAGAAATTTTGAAAGGATAAAAAATGTAATATCCTGATAACGTTTTCCCCCGTATACGCGATGTAATTAAATCATGGGATAATTATACATTACATTTTGTATTGATACGTGTTATATCGTGACGTGTATTTATGGGAAAAATATTATGGAATGAAAAATTAAGTGGGAAAATGTGAAGAAAATGCTGTTCTGGGCAAATTTAGAGGCATGCGGACGGCATGGGGACGGAAATGTCATCCACAAATGCATGGAATGTCGTCCCAGCACTTTGGGACGACTCAGAACGTGATTTCGTGTCCTGACTTCGCTTGTATCGCGAAGTTTCAGACGAGCCCGAACGATCGCGGACGCGGGTAGGCACTGGAGTTTTGAATCTGTCCAATTCCTAGACAGATTCAGACGAATGCAGGCGTTATATGCGAACACCTTCCTTCATCCGAATGACAGTTTCAAACGATGCGGACAAAGGCGAACGGAGGAGGACACAGTGAGTTTGAATCTGTCCGATTTTTGGACACTTTCGGATGAGTGCGGACGCATGAATGCAGACGCCATTCTTCGTCCGAATGACGGATTTGGACGATGCGGACGAAGGCAAGGACGCCATCATTCGTCTAGAAGTGCATTTCTGCCTTAGGAATAGTATGTTTCGGACACATGCAAACGAGACTAGGATGAATCCTCGTGTCCGAAACATCTCAGACCTGGATAAATTAGGGATTTAAAAATAGGATCCTTGTTGGTGTGCGCACGGAACGCACCGCACGTGATGGATGAATGTAACGCTTCTCACCTCCTTGGATAAGGACGCGGCTGCAAGTTTCTTTCGTAATATAACTCACACGAAAGAGTTCTTTGGATATAACTCACCAAAGGGTTCTTTGGATGTAACTCACCAAAGGATTTGAAAGAGGAATCACTCCAATTTCGGGTTTAGCAAAAGCTATTTTGAATTAATCTTCAATTGTCTAAAAACATAAAACTAGGTGGCTTTATATATAGCCAATTTAAAAGCATAAATTAGAAAAATTAAATAAAAGATAATCTAAATAAGTAGATCTATATCTCCTAGATAAGTGGATCTAGATCTTCTAAAAAAAAGTTGATCTTTTGTTATGATTCTTGACCGATTTGAAAAATTTCCATGATCTTTGACTTGATATCTTTTGATGGATTCAAATTTGCATCATCCTCTCTGGATTTTTGAGGATTTGACCCAAATCTTCTTTCTTTGATATGAATAAGGTAGTCTTTAACTTTCCTTCCTTTATTTCTTCGCAATCCTTGGCTACTTGTACCGGTGGGAATGAGGTTAGCTTGACTATTTTTCCTTGGATCTTGAATGAGTAACAATTGGTGAAGCCATCATGCATAGTTTTTCTATCATATTGCCATGGTCTTCCCAAAAGTAGGTGGCTAACGTTCATAGGAACCACATCACGTAGTACCTTATCCGAGAAACTCCCAATAGAGAACTCAATTAGAGCTTACTGACCTTGGTATCTGCTTTGTCATTCAACCAACTTATCTTATAAGGTGTTGGATGCATGGTTGTTGCTATGTCCAATTTACTGACTAGATCTGTAGAAACTACATTTGCACAACTTCCTACATCAATTATTAAAGAGCAAACTTTGTCTTTGACCTTGCAACGACTATGGAAAATATTTTTCCTTTGACCATCATTGATACTTGTCTTAGTAGTGAGTACCTTTCGAATGATCATAAGGAGGGGACCCTCATGAGCATATATTGTTTCAACTTGTTCTTCCTCTTTGTGTGTTTCTTGTATCGCACCTTCATCTTTACTCTCAACCTCATTAGTGCCTTCTTTTAGTACCATCACTTTCATATTTGGACATTGGAGAGCATAGTGCCCGATTCCAAGGCATTTGAAACATTTGATCTCTCTCGATTTTGGCTTTGCTTCAATAGCTAATGATTTATCGTCACTTGCTTGAGTAGTAGTTTTAATGTCATCTAGCTTGGGTGGTGGTTCGGAGAAGCCTGTAGTTCTTTGTGGAGGCCGACTAGTCTTTTCCTTCTCTTTCCTTTTTAATTGTTTTTCCACCTTTTGTGCTATCTTGATAACTTGCTCTAGTGTGGTGTAAGGCTGCAAGTCGACAATGTCACTAATATCATAGTGGAGACCCTGGATGAATCGAGCAATTGTTTGTTCTGTCGGTTCTTGCCAATTGCATTGGATTTGTAAAGTTTCAAACTTGGCAACATATTCATCTACCGTGGAGGTTCCTTGTTTGAGTCTTTGGAATTGTTGGTAGAGGTCTTGAATGTAATTGCTGGGAATGAACTTGTCGTCCATAAATTCTTTGAGTAAGGACCATGTTTGGATTGCTCTTCCTTCTAGTTGTTTTATGCTATTCCACCAAATAATTGCATAACCGGTGAATTCAATCGTGATTAGTTGTAACTTTTTGTCGTCTTGGACGTTATAACAACTTAATATCCGATCTATTTTGTCTATCCATTCGATGTAGTCGTGACCGTTAGTGGATCCATTGAATGGTGGGATTGATACTTTGACAAGGCTTAAGTCATCTCGTTGTATTGGCCTTCTTTGCGGAAAGGCGCCTGTCTCTTCGGCCTCTTCGTCGGTGTTATGATGGTTTTGATTCATCTTTAGTTGAGCAACTTCTTGTTGTAGTGAAAGAATGAGTTCCCTCAAATTTTCTTCGGAGTGAGATGTTGAAGTTTCGGCCATCGTGGAGGTTGTAGCCTTGTCTTTTTGCATTGCCTTGGATGTTCCTCGAGTCATCATAAATAACAATTTATGTAAGGATATGTTTAGCTCTGATACCAGATGATGTGCGCACGGAACGCACCGCACGTGATGGATGAACACAATGCTTCTCACCTCCTTGGATAAAGACGCGGGTGCAAGTTTCTTTCGTGATATAACTCATACGAAAGAGTTCTTTGGATATAACTCACCAAAGGGTTATTTGGATGTAACTCACCAAAGGATTTGAAAGAGGAATCACTCCAATTTCGGGTTTAGCAAAAGCTATTTTGTATTAATCTCCAACTGTCTAAAAACATAAAACTAGGTGGCTTTAAATATAGCCAATTTAAAAGCATAAATTAGAAAAATTAAATAAAAGATAATCTAAATAAGTAGATCTAGATCTCCTAGATAAATGGATCTAGATCTCCTAGATAAGTGGATCTAGATCTCCTAAAAAAAGTGGATCTTTTGTTATGATTCTCGACCGATTTGAAAAATTTCCATGATCTTTGACTTGATATCTTTTGATGGATTCAAATTTGCATCACTTGTTGTTTAGCAATTAAAATCTCACTCTAGAGACACGAAGTCGCCTCTCCCATGCTTGGAGCCACTCTCCCCACATCGACCACATCCCTTCCTTACCATTAGGTGTTTGTCCCTCTCCTCTCCTCTCCAAGTATGGTTGTTGATTTAGCCATTCCTCTCTCATTTCTTCAGTTTAGTTTTCCTTTCTGCATGAGTGAAGTCTTCCTACGAGAGAGAGAGAGTTCTAGCGTGAGAGCTTCTCCTGTGAGCTCGTGTGGGTTTTGTTGGTGTGAGTTACGAGAGTCCTTCAGTAATACTTGAGTGAAGCTAGGCTCTGTAAGCTATGGAGCAAGCTATGGAGTTGTTGGGAGTGCTGTCTGTGAGTTAGTTCTTCAACTAGAGTAAAGACATGGGTGTGTCTTGGCCAGTGGTGGCCCTACCCACAAGTAGTATGCGTGAGTTTGGTGTTTAGTTCCTCGTAATTTCTTTTGATAAACTCTTTACTTGCTATTAATGTCCTGCTTTACTTATTGTTAATGTCCTGAAATTTCCTTACATGGATGAATGTTTACTACTTGGATGAATGAGTTAAGCCTGTAGGATAGAATGATGAGTTGAAGATGGTTCTGTTCTTTATTGTTTAGTTTAAATCTCTCTATATTAATTATAAACTGTCACTTCTTTCATCCATTCAATATCTATGTGTCAACTAAACCCTTAATCGAATATGTTAAGCAACTAGACTAATGTTAGCATGCTTAATTAACTAGATTAATAATTGGAACTAAGAATTCTGAGTATGTTAGTAATTAGACATGTTTGATTTACTAGCTGAGCATGTTTAATCTATGACTAATTCGAGTATGTTTAATTAACGGAGTTAGTAATTGTAACTAATTAATCTGAACATGCTTAACTAATTAACTAGTTGGTAGTTAACTAATTTGAGCATGTTTAACTAAATAGGTTAAGAACTATGCTTTCCATTGAACGTACACCATCCTAAGTACTTAGAATTAATTTATACTCTTTCATGCTTAGCAATTTATAAAGTATGTTTCTGCCTAACATTAAAAGTATACTGTGTATCGTTGTCTTGTCAACGCATGCTAATTCCTGATTTAGTTCGTTGTTTAATTCATTATTTGAAACCATAACCACTCGTTGCTATGTCACTATAAGTTATTATTTCTTTTATTATTGTACTCTAATTCGCTGTTATAATTAATTGTGTTATTTACTGTCATTCCTTATCATTCCTTATAAGCACTATTCAATTATGGCTAGATGAAAGAATAATGAACTAAAGATCACCTTAGAATGTGATAGGCATGAACGATGATTCTGCTTTGAGAATACATGTTTTATCTTATCTTTTGTGGTGATAGTTTTCATACTGTTCTACCCTACTATTGTGTTCTTAAATGTAATGTTATTGTCTTCTTTGTGTTAATTGTAAAGTATAGTTTCCTAAATCTGAGCATGTGTAATTAGATTAGAATAAAATCATGTTAATCAACTAGACTCCACTAATCTGAGCATGATTAGTTAACTAGGATGAAAGCATGCAATCAACTAGAATAAAAATCGTTATCTTTTTCGAGCATGTTAATTAACTAGGATAACTAACTAGGATCGCTAAATTATGCTTTACTTTTAGATGCACGTCGATCATTGCTTATTCCCTTATATGCGCAGTTATTCATATATGTGTGTGTGTGTGTGTGTGCAGTTCAATTATTGTTTACTTTCATTTCAATGCGTTATTCAATGATTGTTACATTCATTTCTATGCGTTATTCAATTATTGTCATTTACTTTCTTTTATATATGCAATTCAATTATGTTAATGTTACGTTATACTACGTCATGCATTATGCTAATAGAAATAAATAGGGGAGTGTCACCCTGGGGGTGGTACTCGCACATGCATTATGTGAGGAAAATGTTAAAGAAAATGAAGGAAAAGAAAAGAAAAGAAGAAAAGGGAGTTGGGGGGCGGATGGGTAGCGTATCTAGTTTGTAGCTAGGCGAAGCCCCTACCTTATCGGGAACGGGAACCTATTTGCAAGTAGAAGGTTAGATCTGATCAACTATACCATCTCATATGGATCCTTCAGTCTCTAGCTCGATGTACGAGTAAGAAACAAAGAACCAACGACCGTAATGAAAAGATTGGTTTGGGGCGGTACCCATTCCAAAAGAACTAAAGAGAGACATAACATATTGCATAAACCATATTCCTTACTGGGCCATTAGGTTCACGTTTTACTTGTGGTGTAGGTACATGTACGTGAAAAACAATGCACAGATTAAGAAGCAAGGATGAAGGATTTGCACACGTGAGATTTGTGGCTGGTCAGGCTAAAAGAAGTAAAAGATAAAATGGCTTGTAATTAATGTGTAATGCTTTGTTTAGTATTTCTTCCTTAAATGAATTATTACACTTCCGCTATATTTTGATAAACCCGCTATGTTCTTGATTTGACTTCCGTTGTATTTTGGTAAAAGATTTTATAACGATTTTCATAGCTAGTAGAACGAAAAGAGTTTTGACGGTCCGGCTTTTGATGGCATTCTAATATTATTTTAACAAGAGATTTTAGTAGTTTTATAAAAGTTTTAAATTTAACGTATTTTAAAAAGGGTTATAAAAGGTCAGGTCGTTACAGAAAAACCCTATCTTTGATATGTTTGCATTTGTCAAATCAGATTTTGCAGGATGTTTTGAACGAGAAATCTGCCACTGAGTTATGGTTCAGATTGGAGCAGTTGTGTATAAGGAAAACCTTAACTAGCAAGTTTCATTTGAAGCAAAGATTTTATTCTAATCAGTTGATCGAAGGAGGTTCTATTACAGAGCACTTGACAACATTCAAAGAGTTAGTTTCAGATTTGGAGACTATTGAATGCAAATGCGATGAGGAGAATTTATGGTTGATTCTACTATGCTTGTTGCCTGCTTTATATGGTTCTTTCAAATATACGATTTTATACAGTAGAGAAAGTCTAACTCTAGAAGAGGTTTATGATTCTTTGTTATCGAAGGAAAAGATGAAGCAAATTGTTGTTGAATCCGAGTCTCGAGGTGAGGGACTTGTTGTTCGGGGTAGAACAAGAAAGTCAAACAACAAAGGCAGTGAAAATGTTCAGAATTCTAAGGGCAGATCAAAGTCAAGGAATCGTGATAGAATATGTTATTTCTGTTAGATAAAGGGGCACATTAAAGCTGAGTGTCGTAAATTGCATAATGAAATAAAAAGAGCTGCTGAGAAGGAAAAACAATCGATGACGTCTGGTGAAGTTGTTGTCGCAGAAGAAGAATACTATAGTGATGAAAATCTTCTAATTGTGTTAGAGGGAAACTCAAAGCCAAAAAAGAATTAGATTCTTGATTCAGCTTGTTCGTTTCATATATGTTACAATCGGGAGTGGTTTTTGACATATGAGACCGTTTCAGTAGGTGTTGTGTTAATGGGTAATAACACACCTTGCAAGATAGCTGGTATTGGTACAGTCAGAATCAGAATGTGTGATGGAGTTGTCAGGACACTAGGTAATGTGCGACATGTTCCCGATTTAAAGAAGAATCTGATCTCGTTGAGTACTCTGAATTCGAAAGTGTATAAGTACAACGTTGTAGGTGGAGGTATAAAAATCAATAAGGGTGCTCTCGTCAAGTTGAAGAGACACAAAAACTCTACAAATTTGTATGTGTTACACACAGGGGTCTCTAATGACAGATAATAAGGTTGCAAATTTTGTGAATTCACCTTCTAAAGGTTTTTTGGAGAAGACTCAGAAGAAGTCAGGTTCTCAGGTGAAGTTCAAGTTGGGATTTGAATCTACATCAGAGCAGATACATCAACTTATTACAAATGTTCAGAGTGATCCGGTCACCACATCATCACAAATTTCAGTTTCACGTCAGAGTAGTATCGTCAAAGGGAGAACCAAGAGAAAGGGTAAAGCTCCACGGCGATATGGTGAAACTACTACTCAGTGGGTTATGATTTGAGTGTGTTCGAGGGTATTGATTCCAGTGGAGAGTCTTCAACATATTCAAGTGGAATTTGTTGGGACAACTCTGATAATTCGGTGGTACCATGGAGGAGATGTGATTTCTTCCCGAGTGTGTCTCTCAAGTTTAAGCAATGGTTAAACTTGATCGGTATCAAATATTGGGTTGGCCCAGCAGGGGCCTATGTGGAAGAGCATGTTATTTTTGGTTGGAGTTTTGTAGATTGTTTGCCTTGCATTGGAATTTCTTTGAAGATGGAGATTGTCAGAGTTCAATGTTCTGGATTCGTTTTGGGGTGGGTCGAGAAGCCTACATTGGATTTCTCATGTGGAATTGGTGTCAAGGTGGAGATTGTTAGAGTTCGGTGTGACCCGAATTCTAGTTGGGCCGGGTCGGGCCCATATCCAATATTAAGGTTATTTATTTTTCCTATATATTGATGCTTGAGTCGCAAAACTCATTGTACCTTGATTTTCAAATAGTGAATTTCTCTTATGCCTGTAGTTTTTCCTTGTTAGGGTTTTTCACGTAAATCTTGGTGTTCCTATTTCCGTAGTTTTATTTTTCCTTTTCGTGTTCGATTCTCAACAAGTTTTGATAATGGAATCATTACCTTCCAAATAATGCCTCAATTGTTGAACTGCCCGAACCAGAGCAAGCAATTCCTTTTCGTAAATAGAGCACCCTAGATTCTTTGAATTAAAAGATTTGATCATGAATGCAATGGGATGTTGATTCTGCAGCAGAATTGCGCTAATGCCTCCATAACAAGCGCATGTCTCAATAATGGATGTGAAATTTGGTAGAGCCAGAACCATAGTAGTAGTCATAGTCGTTTTAAGAGATTGGAAAATTGTCTCTGCTTCTGTTGATCAATGAAAAGCATCATGCTTCATGAGATTAGTTAGGGGATGTGTGATAATGCCATATCTTCGAACAAACTTCCGATAATACCCTGTCAGTCCAAGGAATCCCCTCAAGTGTTTAATATTGGATGGTGTTGGCTAAGATGTCATGGCCAAAATCTTATCCGGATCATGCACCACCCCTTTATTAAAGATAATATGTCATAGATACTCCACATTGTGCTAGTCGAAAGAACACTTGCTGAGTTTAGCAAATAGTGTTTGATCTCGCAACAATTTCAAAACTGCCTGAAGATGTATACAATGATCCAACATATTACGACTGTAAATCACTATATCGTCGAAAAAACGAGCACAAATTTTCGCAGGTGCCGCAAGAAAACCAAGTTCATCAGGGACTAAAAGGTGGCCGGGGCATTCGTGAGGCCAAATGACATAACCTTAAACTCATATAATCTGTGATGGGTACGAAAAGTGGTTTTGTAACAATATGTTTCCTTGACTCTGATTTGATGACATCCTGATCGGAGATCAATTAGCAGAGCCGTGGAGTTCATCTATTAAACTATCAATGATGGGCATTAGAAACTTACCTTTAATGATGATGGCGTTGAGTTGGCAATAATCAACATAAATATGCCCTTGGCCGTCTTTCTTTTTCACCAGTAAAACAGGAGATGCAAATGAGCTATTACTTGTCGTGATAATGCCTTCATCCAACATTTCTATGACTAGTTTTTCTAGTTCAGACTTGTGCGTAAAAGGACAATGATAAGGGTGGAGTCGAAAAGGTTTGGCGTCCGCTATTAGAAGAATTTCGTGATCTTGTTGTTGTTGTGGAGGAAGGCCATGGGGAGTGGAGAAAATATCACTGAACTCATCAAGTATAGTTTGAACACAAGAAGGAGATGACAAGTCGTCATGGCTGGAAATAGTTGAAATGTGAGTTGTCAAATAACTAAGTTGGTGCTGTACACATGACGAAAAGGAGCAAATCGAGATAGTTTCAAGTAATGAAGTTGGCTTAGCTGCCGGAAGAAAAAGCTCATGATCGTTGTGGAAAATTTTCAAGTAGCCGTTCGAGAGTTCAAAAGTAACAGGGCTGACGTGGTTGATCCAATCGATGCCCAATATCATATCACTTCTTGCCAGCTGTAAAGAGCGGACGAGAAAGGTGAATAAATTTGACTGCATTTTCCACGAGATCGAAAAGCACAAGGGGGTGCTGAGCAATGAATCACCATTGGCAACTGTCACTAGTAGTTGTAGGATCGTAAGCATGCCAATAGAGGGGAGGTGTCACACCCCTAATTTTTTGCCGTGCGGAATAGGGCGAATAGGTGTACGGCGCCGTAGTCCCACTACGACCAGCCTCTCTCCGAATACTCTCGGTTGTCGCCTCTTGCGTTGAACACAAACTCTTTACGGGAGCCCGGCTCCCAACCCTTTCTTTCGATTCCCAACCAAAGAAACTAGGAAACAATCTCGCCACTCGGAACACCACAACTCTCTCAAGGATGACTAATCGCTCACCGATTATCAATGCCTTGGTTGGTGCCTCAAGGGTCTTATTTATAGGCATAAAGGAAACCTAATTCAACTTAAACTAAGAATCCTATGGCAACTAGGATTCCTAACCCGTAGCTCCAATCTGCTGTGCACTGCCCCACAGTTGGCGCGGGTTGGGCCCTGCGCCCACTGGGCCCAGTAGGCTGCTGCGGCCCAACCAAGAGAGGCTTTCAAACAACTCCAAACTTCCTGGAATGTGCGCCGCCCCTGTCCGTGCCACCATGGCCCTTGTTTCTCGGAGCCTTGTCCGAATTGCTGACGTGTCCCGCATTTCTCACGACCCTGTCCGAATGGGTGCCGACGTCTTCTCTTCTGTGCGCGAGCTGCCGATGCCTGTGTCTGGGCGCGCGCGCCGTTACTCTTTGCGCCTACTGCCTTTGCCTGCCGCGCGCAGCCTGTCTGCCAAGTGCGCCCAGCGCACTGTTGCGAGGCTTCCCGGAAGCCTCCTTTCGGGTGCTGCACCCGTTTACACCTTGTGAGAAAGGGGGTGTGACAGGAGGTGAATATAGCGTTCTAATAATTTTCGTGCAATATTTAAATTCTCTAAATCCCTAAGTAATTTATCGTATACAATTAAATAGATAATCACAATAAATGCGAAAATTAAAGAGTAAGGGATAGAAAGTGTGCACAAGGGTTTGTTTACGCGGTTTGGCAAACTCGCCTACGTCTGCACTCTAAGATTCCACTTGGAGATTTACTAATCAATTGACTTACAGATGCCAATTAAATCGTTTACAATATTGACTATTATTGGAGCATCACCCTAATTTTGACTATTCTGGGAAGTCACCATTTGATTGAACTTACCGACGTTCAATCATGCAGTTGACTATTTTGGAGTATCACCCTAAATTGACAAATTCGTAGGAGTCACCCTTTGCAATAAAGCACAAAGTATTTTGAAAATGTAAAGCAATTACATTTATACGATTAGTTTCATTGTCGTCTTCATCCTCATCATCGCCTCTGAAAATTCAAGACCTTCGTGGACAAGGCAAAAACCAAAGCGAAAAGCAGAGTGAAACCTATTAAAGCCATAGAAACCACCCACAACATATCATATTCAAACCCGAAATAATCCTTCATAAACTCTTCCTCCGTCTCTCCCGTATCCAGCTTCTTATCCTCGTCTGCGTACTGCAAAGCCGCCATTCCGTACAAACTCCATGAAATCGGGCAAATCCAGGAGTACCATCTCCACCAAACTTCGATTTTCTGCGATTCATCGATCAATCAATCAGTACTCGTCTAAACTCAAAGTATTGACGATGAAGTATATGAAATCAGGGTTTCTACCGTTCGAGGGATTACAAAGCCGGAAAAGAGGTTCCACATTGTGTTCAAGATGCTCGTGCATAATATGGCGATTTCGTGATTAGGGCTCACTGCTACAACCATCATTCCGTAGTAAATGTTGTAGAGAATTGTGATGAATATGAAGAAGAGGTTGAGGAAAAACTTCGTAGCCGTCAACACATATCCCATCATTGTATACACTATAACTGCGAAGACCGCGACCTGGAAGAACGTGTATGGGATCTCGATTGCAACCTGGAATGAGACGAGAAAAAGCAAGAAAATCTGCGAGAAAATGCTGCAAATTTATTCGAAAGCTTTGTCCAATACCTGTGCTACTGCGTAAGGCAAAGCAGAATACATTCCGGCCGCCCTTTCTCTGTATTGAACTGCCCTTTCGTTTATGATCATCGGTCTGATCGTAGAAGCGCTTTGAAATCCCATGAACAAAATTGCTGAATACATTGATCCAATTCCATTGAAGATGTCCTGCTTTGAGCCCCTGCAAATTGAAAATGACGTTTTTTGGTGTTTGTCGAAAAAGATTTCTATGTTTCCTAGAATCGTTTCTAGTCTACCTGTGGCTTCCGAGACCCAGAAACACGACACCGAATATCACGGCCATGGAAGTACTGAACACGATTCTTACAGCATTATAACTTGTGTTTCTCCAATATGACTTGTGTTGTTTCCATAAGCATGCTTTGAATTGAGTTAGGTATGATTGAGGGTACTTTGTGGGGAAGGTGATATCTTTTGAATCTGGAGCAGGTGAGCTTAGTTCTTGAATCAAAGCTCTGTTTCTTCTGCATATGCAAAGAAGTTTCTTTTTTAGCTGCGAAGATTAAAAGGTGAGAACCTAGATGATGGTTTTGATGGAGAAATTTTCTGTAAATGTTAGCTTTCTTTCCAATGAAAACTTCTTCTGGAAGGCGATGAACTGACCCTGAGAGATCTGATTTTCTGTAAATGTCTGCAAATTGAATGCCCAGAACATCTTCTTGCGCCCTCGTCGTCACTTCCAACACCCACGTCGCAGGGTTGGTTCCATCTCTAAATTTGCTGACTCCATGGATATCCTTTGAAGAAAGAGCGAGGAGAATACCCATTAGAATGTGATTACATCAGATGAGAAAGGTGATTTCTTGGAGTCCATTTTTCTAAGCTTACCTCGAAATATTTGATCAAATGGCAGGATTGTGGCCCCAAAGGACCCACATATATTTCTTCACCACCTCTTGTCAGCAGAAACAGCTGCATAATAGGAAGTTAAAATGAAATTTAGAGAATGTTTAGAAGATGTTTGTCAAACCTGTTTAGGGAAGTTGTTCTCAAAAAACAGTTGATTCTAATTGATGGTTAGTATTTCATGCAGACCATACAAGAATCCATGGATATTATTCTCTCACCTCATCAAATGATTCCAATATCTCACTACTTGGCTGATGAATTGTGCAGACTACAGTTCTTCCCGTGTCGACAATATTTCTCACAATTTTCATCACAGTATACGCAGCCTTGGAATCTAAACCCGAGGTCGGCTCGTCCATGAATATTATCGACGGATTAGCCACGAGCTCGACTGCAATGGTTAGCCTTTTCCTCTGCTCGATGGAAAGACCATTTACATTTGGAAATCCAACCAATGCATCTCTCAAAGGTATTAACTCAATCAACCCCATAACCTCCTCAACAAAAAGCTGTGTTCATGAAAACCCTCTCAGCTCAAACATAGAATTTATCTGATTTTTCTTTTTGCTTTTTATGAAATTTAACTTGCTTTCACTAACCTCTCTATCTTTCCGATCAACTTCTGTAGGCAGTCGGAGCCATGCAGAGTATAAAAGCGATTCATAAACTGTCACAAACGGAGAATGAATGTCGATTTGTTCACAGTATCCGCAAATTCGAGTAAAACTTTGCTGCCTTTTTGGAAATCCACAAACGGTGATATTTCCTTCGATATAGCCACTGTTTTTCCGTCCAGCCAATACATCGAGAAGTGTAGTCTTACCGGCTCCACTTACGCCCATCAGAGCTGTTAGAATTCCGGGCCTAAAAGCTCCGCTGATTCCTTTCAGAAGCTCCAATCGATCTCCCGAAAAGCCTCGAGATTTCATTGCCTGAACGACGCAAATTTGTTAAATTGTGTAATGTTCTAAGCTTGCTCATAAGTTGGTTGATTTATATACCTTTGGTAAGTCCACCGAATATCTGATATTTTCTAACGTTAAGGACAGCGGTACGAACGGAAGCCGCGTTTTCTGTCTAGGTTTTCTTCTTCCTTCACCTTAATTGTCATTTTTTGGATCTGTTTCAGCATTTAAACCGATCTGTAACTATGAAAAGAACCAACTGGACTTACTCTTTTCCGTCATTTGAAAACATCTTTTGGTGGATCTTTCACCATTTTCTCCTGCCTTGCCTTTCTCTCCATCTTCCTCATCAGATGGAAAAACAGCATGAAACTTCCCATATTCTGCAAGATTTCATACCAATTAAACATGAACAAATTGTCTCGAATATTAGAGGAAATAGGCAGATCGAGAATTTCTTCCGTCGAACGAGTTCTTACCGCTGAGATAAGCGAGAGCCAGGGTGTTGATTCCATTGAGCAGAAATACGAAACCGATCAACGCAGCAAGAGCTATCCAAAACCAGTTAGGATCAGTAAATAACCCTCTTGATTTGAGGACAGATATGCCCAGAGCTTCCTTTGATCCATTAACCACCTGCATTTAGCTTCCATATTTTAGACCTTTTAGCCATTTTCACAATCTAATCTTTGTTGAAGTTTGAAGAAGTTGTTTAACATGATTCCAGTTCTCCCCGAGGAATTCATTCGCCGAAAGTGCCGTTTGTGCGTACATGAGTGGCGAGGTCCAGTAACCACCGATCAACCATACCGGCATATTTTCTGATTAGCAGAGCAAGAAAATTATTAGCGTTTATGAAAAAAAATGTTGAAAAATTTGCAGTTTCCTATGATTATCGAACCTCGTGATAAAACAAATCCGCCGAATAACGTCAGCCAAAGAATCGCGAGACAACCAATGGTGTTCGAAACCGTATGATCTCTCGTCACCGAACCGATACATCTGAATAGAGCATACGACATCTGCCCACTCGCCGCGAGAATTAAAAAGTGTTTTAACAACCTGAAGAGGGAGATTTGTACGATGAAACGATCGAATCCTGAGAGAAACTGGTAATAGTATAATCATTCCTCGAACTTACCTCGTCCTAAAAGCATCAAATCCTATTGAATAATACGTCGTGCCAACCCAAAGAACTACTTCGATAAGAGACAAGGGAATTGCGAGAATTGAAGATGCGATTGAAAACGCCCATGGTGGATAGAAGAAGAGGTCTCTTTGCTTATAAAAGACGGCGAGTTTGTTAATGGTCGTTGGAAGTTCGATCATTCCGGTGTAGGTTATAGCATTGAGCATGAAATAGAGAGCTCCGAGGTAGACGACTCCGTCATCGACGGTATTGTGCTGATTTTTCCCTTGCGTAAAAACGGTCGCAACTATGGCGGCGCAAATCTCGAGCTGAAAATGAGAATCGATTCATCATTAGATTCAGAAGGTTGAGGAAAATCATGAGATTGTAAGAAAGTTTATAACTCACTTGAGCTATCTTCAAAATGTACTGATTTATACTTCTCTTCATCAAAATAACTTCTCTAGATAGGCAAGCCTTGATCAACTCTGTCTTGGTAGCTCCATATTTGGTTCCCGTCAAAGCTGCCGGATGGTTCTTCGAGCTCTCGAAAGGAATGGAAAGCTCGTCATGGATGGCTCTTCCCACGTGGAATGACTTGAACGCCTCCACAAATTCGTCCACTGAAATGTAGTGGTACGGTCGTTCTTCCTTCATCCAATACTGCCTCTGATGATCTCTCAATGTCACCTATTTGAGTTTAAAGATAGGGGTAAAATAGTAATTTAGATATTATCGTCAATTTATCTGATATACAAGTGGTGGATTTAATCGATAATTGATAACAAGGTCCACGTTGCTAATAACAAAAATGACTCCAAATGTTAAAATTTAAATGTCATTTTACCCTAAAAGGTATTTCTTTATACGAACAGTTGGTGATCAAGGAGGAAAAACTCAATGCTTACTTCGAGAAGATAGTCGGCAACACCTTTGTTCTCGGGAGATTTGAAGCCAACGGATTCGAAAAACTCGAGGACATGTTGACGAGGGCCTTGATAGACTATTTGACCCTCGGAAATAAGTATTATGTCGTCGAAAAGCTCATAAGTTTCAGGCGGAGGCTGGAGAAGAGAGATGAGAGCAGACTTGTTGAGGAGATGTGTCGACTGCCTTATTGAATTGACAATCTGAAATGTCGTCGAACTGTCGAGACCGGTCGATATGTTGTCCATCAAGAAAGCATTCACAGGACCAACCAACATCTCCCCTTTGTTAACCCAAAGTTTTATGCATATTTCAAACATCTTCAAGTTAAAAACAAAAATCCCAAACTTTGACAATAGAGTAAAATGCAATTTATATCTTAGCGTTTGAGGTTATTTACGGATTACATTTTAAAATATTTTTTTTTAATAAAAAAAAAACCTTTCATCTTTCAGCTGTCAGCAATTTAAACATTGTCGTTAATTTACCTGTTGAATTCAATATGTGTATGTCGTGTTTTCTACTTAATCAGGTGTTTTAACTTGATTTCTAACATTTCCAGGGATTTTTAAACTGATTTCAAACTCTGTCGATCTGTCGACAGAGTTTGAAATTGTCTAAAAGTTAGAAATCATATTAAAACACTTAATTAAATAGAAAATATGACATATGATACTAAATTTAACAGATAAATTGATTGTAAAGTTTGAAAGATAAAACGTGAATGTTCATTTTATATATATGTAAAAAAATTTAACGTTTAATCTGCAAATAACCTCAAACATCATTATATAACTTACACTTTACACTTGAAGATAAATTCATTTGTACCTGTCGTTACGCGTTTTCTCTGTCCTCCCGAGATGCCTCTCACCATTTCATTCCCCACAATAGTGTCTGCACAAACATCAAGTCCCAAAATCTGCAAGGGAAGATGCATTTTTGGTAGCATTAGTAAAGTTTTACTCAAATGATTCACTTAAATGTTAGGAGTAGATTGTTCGAATGTAAGATAAAACCTTCAAAATATGCTCGGTAACGATGTCTTCCTTATGTCCCTTCGATACCGACGCCTGTCCGAGAAACATCGTAAAACTTCGCAAAAATCCGAGGAAGATAACTGCATTTACTTATTAAAATACCAATCTTACCTTCATCAAAGCATCAATGTAAGGGTCTGGCTTGATATTGAGTTCTTTTTCCCTTCTCAGAAGCTCTGTAAGCATGTCTGAATAACATAGAATAAGAAAATATCAAACACAAGCATTTTTGCAAGTTTCCATTTCATTTTTGCAACTCACCATAGCCACTGCCAACTCCTTGGCATCTTGCAGAGAAAGCCAAGGTTTCTCTGACAGTTAAAAGAGGAAAATGGATGTCATATTGGCTAATGTAAGCACAGGTCCTTTGAGGTATGAACTTGTTCATCTTTTGTCCATTGTACGTCACGTCTCCGGAAAACTATGTTTACATGGTAATCGATTTAGAACGAAGATATATGAACATTTATATGAGTTTCTCAACCTTTAAATCCGAGTCGAGTCTTCCAGACAAAGCTTGCAGTAGGACCGTCTTCCCCGATCCGGGCCGTCCTAGGAGTAAAATCATTCTACACGATATTCCGAGAAGTTATATAGTTTTACGACATCTCAACGAACTTAAAACCTGTAACTAAGGTTCATGTTTTAACACAACTATTGTCTAACCTTCCGGGCTTGATGATTCCACTGACATCTCGAAGAATTGAGAACTTCTTCTTTTGGTTTGGCAGAATATGAAGTTGGGATGCTACCATCTTCAATAAACATGAAAAATGGTGGATTTAAAGTAGTTAAGTATATGACTTTATTTGGTCTGAAAAATATACCTCAGCAGAGTTGATGAAAAAGTTGAATACTGAAGGCAAAGCTCTCTTTCCCACATAAGCTTCTGCCTCGATGTTTAGATTCTCGAATCGAATTTCGATAGTCGGTAAATTGAGAGACACCCTTATGAAACCAAATACAATTGATTAGCTCAGTATCAGTGTACAAAATGATGTCAAAATAGAAAAAAAATGAAGTAGTTTCCCTGACCTGTCTATCCTGTTCTTGAGCTTCTGCAACAACTCTTCATTGTTATCAGCACTTTTGATCAACCTGTCCAGCAATTCCTTCCTCTCCTGATTACCAAGTTTCTGAAGATCCACCTCCTTAAATTCTCCATTAACGCCACGAAAAAGACACTTACGAGCTCGATCGTAGGTCGGTAGCCTTTCGAGTGCAGCCCATCGAAGAGCCTCTTCTTCGTCTTCCAGAAATCTACCATGGCCGGAAGTTGCCGCGTTTGAACTGTAAAGTCCAATCTCCATAAGAAATCAGCTCTGAGATAACATGCAGCAAAAGAAGAATCAAAAGCTGAATATATCTTAACTTGTTCAAAGCAGAGAATATTAAAAGATGCTGGATTTATACATCAGGAGAAAGTTGGCTTTTTTCAAAAAGAAAACTTGAAGAAACTAGCATTTGCATGCACAGATTTTGATTTGGAAGAGGTAAAGGCAAATCTGTTCTTTAAATATGAAAATGGGATTATAGATATGCTTCAGAGCTTTTAAATTTTGCTTCCATATCAACTGATGTTTCCATAAGAGATTCATCCTTAAATGTAAATGGTATCTACAATTACCATTTCTTGTACACCTGCCAGAAATGAAGTTCTATGTGAGAGAGAGAGAGAGAGTCACGACCCCGTGGCGAGTCTAACAGACGACCCAATCCTCAACCCGATTGCCCAGCCCATGACTGAGATGAAGCAAAAGTGTTAATATCAAATTAACCTCAAAACCCAAATCATATAGATTGATATTCACAGAGTGATCAACAAAAGTCAAGATAATATAAAAACAAACAAAAAACGTACTATGCAGAAATCAAACCAATCAACACCCAAACACCAAATCTCAAACGTATCAGAGACGAATGAATTTTGATTGACAAACCTCCACCCATCCAAAGGTAATCCAAAACACCAAAACGGAAAGCACATGCTGTTGGGAGTAATATGCCAACAAGCAAATGTAATAGAACAATTTTATAATATATGAATAAATTTATATTGATTGATATTATGTTAATATTTTATATTATGCTTTATAAAATTCATAGAAAATTCTTTAGTTATTTATGCTAACTTTGTATTAACATACATATTGTATATATGTAGGATAAAATATAAATAGTAATAACCAGAATATGTCCATGACTTATATTTGAAGTATGGAATCTTTAAATAGTTCATAGTCATAAACGTAGTTTATCTCATTAAGAATGTATAGTCATATCCCAACTAAATATATAATGACATAAGATAAATATATTTTATATAATATGATTATATAGGACTAGATCAGATAAAATTATATTGTTTTGATAATTTCCGTTAAATATAGAACAATTAATTTGATCATAATGATGTTCATATATGCATAATCTTAATTCATTGTATTTAACAAAATCCTATTTTATTTTAATTTATTCTTTGATTTACTTGGTAAAGTTTTGTACGAGTTACGATTCGTATACCTTGTATATTGAGAGTGAATTAAAATGAATATTTGGGAATATTAATATCGATACAATGAAATCCATTTCTATAGATTCCCTTGTTTGTTAATTCAATGATCAAATAATTAGCGCGCAATTCATAATCGTTATGAATTAATTATTCAATCAAGAACTAATGGTAGCCAAGGAAAAAGACACAATATGAGAGGTTAATGGATTATAAATCTATCTCTATTGCGAATCTAAATAGAGGGTTAATACATATGTAATGACTATATCAATGGATATTACTTTGAGTAAATATACTCTATAGTTTTTTAGAGTGTAACTCTAAGTATTTAGTGAAATTACGTTAGAGTTAATAATTATATTAATTAATATAAATAGTTTATATTAATTAACAAAATATTATTGGAGCTTAAAACTATAGGTCCATTTGTCTTTTCGTCACCTTCTATCATTATTCGAATAATAGAAAAATGAACCAAGAAGGTTAAATAATTAATTATGAATTAATTTTTTAATACACTCAATAATAAGTTTATTATTTTTCATTAGATGAAATAATTGAATTATTGATTATTCAATTAATTCAGACAAAATGACAAAAGTTGTCATAGTTAATATATTTATTATATTTCATTAAATGAAATAATTCAATTATTGATTATTCAATTAATTAACAAATATAAAGTAACTTTTGAAAATAGTTTTTAAAATGGATTTTATCAAATTTGAGTTAATGTCATAGTGCTAAGTATTGAGCTATGGTGACAAGACTTTTTGTTTCCCATAACATTTTTTTTATAAATATATTATAACTTAAATGAGAGATTAATAATTTAATGTAATAGTGTCAAGTATTGAGATATGGTGACAAGTCCTTTTGATATCCATAAAATTTTTATAAATGTATGAAATCAATTGTAACTTTAATGAAGAATTTGTAGTGTTTTTCTCTAAATGTCATAATGGTCATTATGGAGCAATATCACCATAAATAGATATCCAATCTCATTAGGTTAAAAGGTTGAAGTCTTTAAGATTAAAGAATCCATTTTGAGAGCAAAATTTGTGTCTTCCGTGTTGGCTTTAGAGAAGTGTTTTCTAAATCCAATGTGTTGAGAATACGATCTATCATAAATTGAGTGTGATCTTGTATCGTTCATCACGCCCACACGTGCTTATTTGAGGTGAGAAGGATTGGCGGAGAAGATCGAATGTTGATTTTTTACTCCTGTGAAGTAAGCTACAAATGTGATATTATTCATCTTTTAGCTTATATCTAAATAAAGATTTTTAAATACATATTATTATTAATATATTATAACAACGATCCGTTTTATGTTTATGTTAAAATAGTTTTATGGAGAATTGAAAGAAACGTAAATAATATTGATCATGATAATTCCCAGAAAATAATGCTCTTGGCAATCTTCTTAGACAAAATTTTCTATTCCAAGTAAGTGTTGGGAGTAATATACCCAACAAGCAAATGTAATAGAACAATTTTGTAATATATGAATAAATTTATATTGATTGGTATTATGTTAATATTTTATATTATGTTTTATAAAATTCATAGAAAATTCATTGGTTATTTATGCTAACTTTATATTAACATATATATTGTATATATGTGGGATAAAATATAAAGAGTAATAACCAGAATATGTCCATGACTTATATTTGAAGTATTAAATCTTCAAATAGTTAATAGTCATAAACATAGTTTATCTAATTAAGAATGTATAGTCATATCCCGACTATATATGTAGTGACATAAGATAAATATGTTTTATATAATATGATTATATAGGACTGGACCAGATAAAATTATAATGTTCTGATAATTTCTGTTAAATATAGAACAATTAATTTTATCATAATGATGGTCATATATATATGATCTTAATTCGTTGTATTTAATAAACTCCTATTTTATTTTAATTTATTCTTTGATTTACTCGGTAAAGTTTTGTACAAGTTACGATTCGTATATCTTGTATATTGGGAGTAAATTAAAATGAATAGCTGAGAATGTTAATATCGATACAATGAAATCCATTCCTATAGATTACTTTGTTGTTAGTTCAAAGATCGTATAATTAGCGCGCAATTCATAATCGTTATGAATTAATTATTCAACTAAGAACTAATGGTAGTCAAGGATAAAAAAGCAATATGAGAGGTTAAAGGATTATAAACCCAGCTCTATTGTGAATCCAAATGGAGGGTTAATACATATGTAATGACTATATCAATGGACATTACTTTAAGTAAATATACTCTATAGTTTTAAGAGTGCAACTCTAAGTATTTAGTGGAATTACTTTAGAGTTAATAATTATGTTAATTAATATAAAGAGTTTATATTAATTAAAAAAATATTATTGAAGCTTAAAACTATAGGTCTATCGGTTCCTTTGTCACCTTCTATCATTATTCGAATAATAAAAAAATGAACAAAGAAGATTAAATAATTAATTATGAATTAATTATTTAATAAACTCAATAATAATAAGTTTATTATTATTTTTTCATTAGATGAAATAATTGAATTATTGATTATTCAATTAATTAAGACAAAATGACAAAAGTTGTCAAAGTTAATATATTTGTTATATTTCATTAAATGAAATAATTGAATTATTGATTATTCGATTAATTAACAAATATAAAGTAATTTTTAAAAATAGTTTTTAAAATGGATTTTGTCAAATTTGAATTAGTGTCAAATTTGATTTAATGACCTTTTGTTTTCCATAACATTTTTGTTATAAATATGTTATAACTTAAATATGCCAAGTGTTGAGCTATGGTGACAAGACTTTTAATTTTCATAACATTTTTATAAATATAATGAGGAATTTGTAGTGATTTTTTCTCTAAATGTCATAATGACCATTATGGAGCAATACTACTATAAATAGAGGTCCAAACTCATTAGCAAAAAGGTTTTTGAAATCTTTGAGATAGAAATCCATTTTGAGAGAAAAAATTGTGTCTTCTGTGTTGGCTTTAGAAAAGTGTTTTCTAAATCCAAATAGATCGTCTCATGTGTTGAGAATACAATCTATCATAAATTGAGTGTTATCTTGTTTCGTTCATCACTCCCACACGTGCTTATTAGAGGTGAGGAGGATTGGCGAAGAAGATCGAAGATTGATTTTGTACCTATGTGAAGTAAGCTACAAAGGTAACATTCCTTATCTTTTATATTAGATCTAAATACATATTATTATTAATATATTATAACAACGATCTGTTTTTTATGGTCATGTTAAAATTGTTTTTCATGATACATAGGTTAGATTACGCACGTTACCATTGTTATGAACATCGATAATTCCTCCATGCGAGGAAACCTAAAAACCAATAGTAAGTTCCTAGGAAATGCTGGAGAGTCACAAACAGTTCACTTAAATTCCAGTCTTCTAAATAAAGCTTACGCACACAGTATAATTACACCACTAACCAATACAAACAATGATAGCAAATACGATTCCAAAAATATCAAGAATATTTTTCCCACAATAAGTAAAAGAATAACAATGAAAATAGGCACTGAAAATTTTACGTAGAAATCCAAATAAAAAAAAATCACAAAAATTAAATCTAAAAACATCTCACTATAAAAAAATATGATTTATAATATTTTTTATAGAAACTAAATATTTTAAAAAATTTTCACTAAGTGAAAAAAAAAATCTTAAATTTTTTATATACAAATACATTTCACCTATTTTTCTTTAACCCTTATATTCTCTTTCTTCAAAAAATCTCTATATTTTCTCTACGCGTTCTCTTAGTTGGAATTTTTGGGATAATAACTTCTTAGAAAAATCCTATTTACAGAGGATTTTGTCGGCGGCTGCTAATAATTGAATAGTTGAAGGAAAACGTGTGTGGCTGCTGATTGCTGTCAAATTCTCATCCTTACCTTCGTTTTTCCTCTCGTGAAGAGGGAGCCAGAGCCAACACTTTATATGCGGTTTCATGCTCTTCAGAGCTAACACGACTTGTGAATTTCAAGTCCTCGGCCACAGTCTGGTGTCTGTCCGGCGCGAGGCTCCGTTTTGGTTGGGTAAATACTTGTCCCTTTTTTCGATGTGTTTTTCGTCTGCTTCCAATGAAAAACCTTGGCTTCTATCTGGGTGAATCAGAATTCTGTTCTTTTGTTTTCTTTGCAGGTGCTGGCTGCGTAGCAACAACTACTGTATTTTCTATCTTCTTTTTCATGTTTTTGAGAATGTTTGATTTGTTTTGATTGAATTAGTTTTCAAATTTCCTGCTGTTACTGGATTAGTTTAGGTCTCTCTTGTCCTCTTTGCTGGATTAGCTTAGATATTTTCTGATTTGTAATGGCCTACGTGCATATAGAAGATTGATTTGACAATGGGAACCACAAGCGGGAAAAGATTTTGATATGTTTTTAATTTTTGTAGAATCTTTCATTTTATCTTTCATCAGCTCTGTATGCCTCTGAAACTCAACCCAGAAACCGATAGTACTGTTACCCTTGTCTTTTCTCTCATACACTTGATAGTTTTGGTAGGTTTTTGATTGTTTGTTTTCTGTTTATCCAAATTTAGATTTTAGAAGCTGATCTTTTTTGCATGTAGGGATCTTTTTCCACTTTTATTTGACTCATTGTTGGATCTAACCTTTCAGTTTTGGGACAACTGCGCATTTTTAGATCAGCAAGAATAGAGAGATGGAACAGCAGCAACTTCTTCTTCAACTGCGGCGGCAACAACACCAGCAGCAGCAGCAGCAGCGGCAACAACAGCGGCAGCAACAACAGCAGCAGCGGCAGCAACAACAACAGCAGCAACAACAGCAACAGCAGCAACAGCAGCAGCAGCAGCAGCAACAACAGCAGCAGCAGCTGGCCTTGCACTGCCATCATTATCCTATATGTTTCAATGCCTAATTTTATCAAACATGCTCAAGGACATCTATCTGTCGCAAATATGTATTAAATAAATTTAATCAGAATTTCGATCTAAATTCTGATTCGATCTATTTGGCCAAAATAATTGTGTCTCTTTTGATTCACATAAAATTCTTGTCTCACTCACTCGTGTCGTTATGGACATTGCATATTGATAAGGAACATTAAAGAAGTTTTTACGTTGATTCATTCCCTCCAAGACTTGAAAAAAAGACCTATTGTTCAAATTCAGAATGAAATATCCAACAATACAAATCCTTTATTTCATCTACTGCAAAATGTTCCGTTACATTGAAAGATGGATCACAACTTAGATATGCAAAATACGCACGCTCAAAACGATTACGACAAATCTAAAAAATGGACTTGCATTCAAGAGATTTAGCACGGGGAATGCGTGGTCGAAGAAGGAGATCTTGTACCATTTCCACATAATCCTCAGCTTTCTCTATGCATGTTTATGGCAGATGAACTCTTCCTTTGGTCTCTTTAGGATGCAGAACTACGGCACATTCGCCACCTTTCCGAGCAACATGGAAAATCTAGTTAGTTAGCATATTCTTGCGCATCATTTAGAGTCATAGAATTGGCACTTGCTAAGACATTCCTACCATTCATTGTTGGAGGCAAATAATAACATTTATCAAATTTTAAGAACACAAACTAAGAAAAGACGATACCACCCACAAGATCGAACATTTAAGTTAAACAGCGAGAAATAACATAGTGGCAATTACAAAAACTTAATGCATTAGAGTTCTATAATTTAATCATTAATTTGACTATGTTAATATTCAAACTTGAAATTTCTGACTCTAATGTCATGATAAATTATCAACAATCTCAAAAATTCATATAATTTCTTGGAGAAAAAAGTGCAAAGAAAACCAATAAGAATAAACTATTTGGTGATGTTTGAGACTTGAATTCGTGCCAAACATAACTAAGCATGAAGCCTCAATGGACACCATGAAAGAAAAATGGTATCAGCTTCATCAGAACTTAGCCTCACGTTAAACCCCACACATCTCTTTCTCAAAATCATATGAAAACATTCCTTTTGATGAGACCCAAGACCTCCTAGACTTCCTTTCTTGCCTTGAGGTCGAATGGCTAAAGATCGACGGGCGGGCTCCAACAAGAGCTTCTTCTTTGTGTGCAACTCCTAACTAGTGCCAATTCTTCACACCTTTCACCTTTTATGCTTTTGATTTCTGCTGGCAAATTTAGCAAGTGATTGCATATTTTCCAGTTAAAACTATATTTGTTTTGACGAGGTTGTAATGCCTCATGGAAGTTGAAACTCTTCAAAGAAGCACACTTTCTATACTTCTATCCATCCATAGCCACGTTCAAAGGCTGCTTAGATTTGTTTTTGGAATCCTTAAACAGCCATGGGTTTAAACTACAAGGCAATGCTACATCATTATAGCAGAACAGAACTGCTATGTGAACTTACATTAAAAATGCTACGTCTTTTACTCAATATCAGCACCAGCATCAATATCTAACGCGGTGGATTCAACAAGAGACTGCAAAGCAAAGTCAATCAATTAATTGATGTAGCACATAATGGTCGTTGAGTAATATCTTATTTCCAAGCTATCCACAGGTTTAAAAGAATGACAGCACTAACCTGAAGATCGTTCTTACAACTTTTAAGTCTTTCAGTATAATCTTCTACTTGAAGAAAACATTTATGGAGCTGCATTAATTTACACGGCGAACTATAATCATTATCTCCAGGCACAAATATTCCACAAACATTCCATCGAAAACTGTAATAAAGATTTAAGACCTTCATCATTTGCATCTGTCGGTACGAAGAACGCTTCTTTGCAGCAACCAACGCATCCTCCAGTTTCTGCCTCCATAAAATTTTTAGTCCGACACAAACTCATCTTTGGATTAGAAAGATAGAAAACAACATATGCGCAGTTGCAGTTACAATTTACCAATGATTTTTTCTGTAAATCCGCAGCAAGTTCTACTTTTTCTCCCATCACCTCTTCCATCTGAGCAATCTGTAAATGGCACGTGTTTCAATTTCTCACTCTCCATTTAAAAAAGAGATCAAAATGTGACAAAGTAAACATATATTTTAGAAGTATATGCGGAGAAACACAAAGAAAAAGGCACATAAAGCTAGAGAAGACAGACCTCCCTCTTGAGTTCTTCAAGTCTCTGAGTTGATTTCTCCAGTTGTTCTTTCACCTGATTTAAGAACACGAGAAATGAAGGCAAAAAGGGTAATCAACCAACATTACAACCGTCTACATGTTGCTATGGAAACCAAGCATATATATTTACCTGATGGTTATCATCATCACTTGAATCTGATGACAGGTTCCTGCTGTTAGGTGGTCATCAACAAATGAATGGACAAAAAAAAAGATATGGCAAATTAATTTGCAATAAACTCAACATGAACACAGCGGTAATTAAAAATCACAAAGCTAATATGAGCTATTAAGAGTGCCAATTTGTAAGGACCATCCAGAAGGTATGTTTTACTAACAAAAAACTAGATAATCACAGTACATTAAAACTAAGCTATTAAAAAAAATTTAAGGGGGAGAGAGAGTCGCACCCTGTCTGTCTTGATTTACGTTTTTTATCATTTCTCACATAGCCATCGTCAATCTCCCTATCTGTATCCTCATCAAAATCATAGCCTCCTTCCTGTTCTGGATCTGGTTCCCGGTCTTGATTACTTTCTTGCTCATTATCCTCCAACTCATTGTATTGAGCCTTATCTGCATCCAAGAAAACATCCCTTACTTGATCATGTGCATGTTCATATCGTCTTTCCTTGTCCATATCACGATCTCGTGATTGATCCCGCTCTCTAATCCAGTCACTGGATTGGTCCTTACGTCGATACCGATCGGAGTCATACTCTCTTTCCCGACCTCTATCCCTATCCCAGTTTATGCCCCTTTCTGTATTACGCCGAGGGCCTTCTTTGTCAAAAATTGATCTTCCACCTCTAGTTTTCACATTATTTACTCTAACAATTCGACCTTCTATAGACTGCTGAAAATATCAAAGTGTCAATCCATATTATTTTAAACAATCACAGAATTTAATTTAATCTTGAATGGGCACTAGTTATACTACTAACAAGACAAATGGTCAATGTGATTAATTACCCTGCCATCCATTTCGTTGATGGCATTGAATGCTGATCGAGGATTCGTAAAGGTTACAAACCCATAACACTTCCCCCTAGTATTCTGATCATTAATAATCTGCATGTGGATCAAAATTTGTTAAAACTATGAAATATTTGACCTCATAGAATTACGATTTTCTCTCCCTAACCAAACAGAAACTACATAAAAAAATCTTTGATATAACTGGGAGAACTTTAATTCAACTTTAATTTACAACGTGGACTACCAAAATAGAGCAAGCTAGGAAGCAATCAATATTTAAAACAAATAGTAACTCAGGCTTTCGTATCAGTCCCGCTAAAAATTTCGGCGTTTCAAGTTATTATAATAGGTCGGAAAGGATGAAAGCAATCCAGAGTTAGGGATGTACACAGCCACCAAGTACTAACAATAACATAAACCCTAGACGAGTTGGTTGCAGGACCAAGGAAAACGCAGTGATTCTCAGAAAGACATCAAATACGGGCGAAATTCCCTGACCTTAACCGCGACAACCGCGCCATATAAATCGAAGACGTTTTGAATGCTTTCCTCCGTAGCATTGTAGGGAAGTCCTCCGACATATATCGAACAATCGTCGTCGATAGTCATTATTATTCAGAAATCTCGGTTGAAGGGTAGAAAATCTCTGTTTGTATCTGTCAAGAAAATCTACACAAACGGCCGAAAACTCACTAATCGACGGATGAGGAATCTCAGGCGTTTCAGTTCTACGGTTGAAAACCCCCTATCCAGGTCGTCGGGTCGGTGTTTAGCTTAGAACGCAGAAAAATGTAATGACGAAACTGACCTCATCGTTTTCAAACCTTCACATTGTTTACTGGATTAATAAAAAGACAAAAGTGAAATTTTAGAATAAATTAAAATTAAAATTTTTATCTAGTAATAGCTACTACTAATTATTCATTAAATAACTAATAGGAACTATGCTACTATGTTATGAAATAATTACAATGGCCATGAAATAGCAATATTGAATGAGGCCATCTTGCTAATTGTATAAATGACTTGCCTTTTAATGAAGCATAAATAAAGTAATGATATTTAAATTAACTTATTTTGGATGAAGTAATGTAACATCCTAATACCATATTGTCTGTTTTGGGTTGAATTTCGTACAGTTTTGTTTTTGGGGTTAACTTAAAACGTGTTGCACTAGGTATGTATAAAGAATTTTACTTGTAAACCATATGTTTTCTACTCTTTCGAGTAATGTGAGATAATCTTCACTTGAATTATCTTTGCCTTTATAGAACTGGCTGCTACAAATTTCTGTCCTTTAAGGGCTTGACGTTCTCATTAGCTATACTTTCGGTCGAGCTTTGGCTCTGATACCATTTTGTAATGTTCTCAATCTTCTCAATACATATTATGTGATTTGAACAGAAAATCGCACAGTTTTATTTTTGGAGTTGACCCAAAACACGTTTTACTAGATACAAAGGAGAACTCTACTTATAAACTATACGTTTTCTACTCTTTCTAGTAATATGAAATTATACACATCTGCTGATATAAGTCGGATTTTCACTTATGTTATCTTTGTCTTCACAAAGCGAGTTGCCACAAGTACTTATCAAAAATGAAATAATTTCTACGGTCTGAAAAGTTCGAACTTGGGTGAGCTGCTTTGAGGCATAGGTTTCGACAATTTTTTCGATTTAGCAAGCAAGTAAAAAAATGATCACATGGAGGTTCGGGTCTTTATTTTTTTTTTCTTCCAAAGAAGAGGGGGGAGTTCATGGAGGCCTTGGCCCGACCCCAGCCTATGACGACTACTATTGGGGTCTTTCTCTCTCTAACTCTACCCTTTACTTACTGCTTCATTGCAAGTACGTACGTTTAAGGTCCCCCCACGGGCCTCTCCCAACGTTTGTCTATTGAATTGGCCAATCTTTTCTTCTTGGACCTGCCCAAACCCACATGGCACATGCTCCCTCCGTCCCGCGTACGACCAACTTTTCTTTGGGCACTTTTATCAAACATCTTGCGGACTCTTCCTTCCACCCATCCATCCTTTTATTGTTAATTAATCGTCTTCATCTACTTCGCTAATCAAACTCTAATTCTTCTATTTCAATTTGATGTCACGTCATTGTCTCTCCCTTTTTTACAATATATTTTTATAACTTTTTGAGATTACATTATATTTTCTTTATTTATTTCAAGTTTTCTCTAAACTTGATTAATGTCATCTCATTTCATGTACTAGCTCTGTTGTGAAGTCAATGATTACTTAAAATATTGTTGATTGTAAGGGCCTAACTCATAATAATGGAGATGCACAATCTCACATCGCTTGGGATGGTGAAAAATGAATGATTTATAAATAGAGTTTTTCTCCCTACCTAGTACAACGCGTTTTGGGTTAACCCCAAGAAAAAAACATTGCAAACTTCAACCCAAAGAGAACAATATTGTACTAGAAGCACTGTGGAACTCCAAAAATGGTATCAGAGCCAATTTCTCAATTGAAAGTGTGGCCAACGTCCCCAAGGAAGGGAGATTGTGTCAGCCCGCCCTGTGAAGACAATGACAATCTAAGATACTGTTAATTGTAAGGGCTTAACCCATAATAGTGGAGGTGCACAATCCCACATCCCTTGGAATGGTGAAAAGCGAATGGTTTATAAATAAATTTTTGCTCCTTACCTAGTACAACGCATTTTGGGCTAACCCCAAGGAAAAAACTGTGCAGACTTTAGCTCAAAGCGAACAATATTGTATTAGAAGCACTTTAGAACTCCAAAAATTGTATCAAAGCCAATTTCTCAACTGCAAGTGTGGCCGATGTCCCCAAAGGAGGGAGATAATGGCAGCCTACCCTATGAATGCCATGACGACCTAAGATACTGTTAATTGTAAGGGTCCAACTCATATCAGTGGGGGTGCACAATCCCACATTGTTTGGAGGGTGAAAAACAAATGGTTTATAAGTATAGTTCTTCTTCCTACCTAGTACAATGTATTTTTAGCTTACCCCAATAACAAAATCATATATTTTTTGCCCAAAAATAAATAATATTGTATTTTGAGTATTGGAGGACTCCACACTAGCTCTCGAGAACCTATTAATTTTTTTGGTAACTTATACTTGACATGTCTCTCCTAAGGCAGTGCATTAGAGGGTGTCACACCCCCTTTCTCACAAGGCGTAAACGGGCGCAGCGCCCGAAAGGAGGCTTCTGGGAAGCCTCACAACAGTGCGCTGGGTGCACTATCCAAACAAGCTGCGTGCGGGGCGCGCATCAGGCAGGAGTAGACGTCGGCAGCGCGTGCGCTGCAGAGGAGAAGACAGCAGCGCGATTGGGCTGGGCCAGCAGCGCCCCAACTGGGCTGACAGTGCGCTATCATGGACTAGCACACACTAGATTGAAGCTACTAGCATGGACTAGCACACACTAGATTGGAGCTACTAGCATGGACTAGCACACACTGGATTGGAGCTACTAGCATGGACTAGCACACACTGGATTGGAGCTACAAATCCTACTAGCCTTAGGATTCCTAGTTCTAGTTGAATTAGGATTGCTTATTGCCTATAAATAAGACCCTTGAGGCACCAACCAAGGCATTGATAATCATTGAGTGATTAGTCATCCTTGAGAGAGTTGTGGTGTTCCGAGTGGCGAGAATTGTTCCTAGTTTCTTTGGTTTGGAATCGAAAGAAAGGGTTGGGGGCCGGGCTCCCGTAAAGAGTTTGTGTTCAACGAGAGGAGGCGACATTCCAGAATATTCGGAGAGAGGCTGGTCGTAGTGGGACTACGGCGCCGCACACCTATTCGCCCTATTCCGCACGGCGAAAAATTAGGGGTGTGACAGAGGGGGAGATTAGCATTTAGCAATAATTGGTGTTTGGTGAGATGTAACATTCAAAATCCCAAATAAAAGGTTTGTGCAAGGGAGATCTCTCAAACTAATTCCATATGAAGCAACTTTTTCCAACTTTTTTTTATTTATATTTTTAATTTTTGCTTTAAATTTTATTTAAATCCACTTCTTTAATCAATTATTTCTTTGTTGTCAAAATCAGTTCTAGAAGGGTGGAAATCACAAAATCTCATTTCTTTTTGTAATGGGTTGTTAGTTTATCCATGACCCATTTTAGGACAAGCTACAATTCACTATCCGAGGGAATCACGCGTTGTTTCTTTTGTTAATACTGATAGGGCTTAGAATTTAATAAGCTAGAGGTAAACAGATGAATTTACGATCTATTTAATATATTACTGTCACACCGCACAAGTTCTTTTAACATTACAAATTGATATACCACTTATTCAATGTTCATTCTAAGATAGTAAGAAGAAACAAATTTAATTATTTATTTTTCACGTGACAAACATCTTGTGCCATACGTGTTTGTGACGTGCAAATTATGGTACCAAGAAAGGGTGGGGGCCATGATAAAAGTAATTGGAGCAATGTGTTCTTATTGAGATCCATTTTTTTGGGTCACATAAGTTGTGTCAGTTCATTTTGTGAAGACAATGACAATCTAAAATGTTATTGATTGTGAGAGTCTCAACTCCTACCAGTGGGGTGCACAACCTTACTTCACTTGGGAAAGTGAAAAATGAATGATTTATAAATAGAGTTATCCTCTCTACCTAGTATAACACATTTTCAAACTTAGTGTGTTTGAAAATGGTGTTGGATGAGTAATTTAATCATGCATAATTAACTATATGTAATTTAATCATGCATAATTAACTATATGTAGTTTAATCATTGAGACAAGGAAAGAACAAATACACTAATGATGATATCCCCACTTAACTTACTAATACAAATAAAATAAAGGAAAAATGACAAAACAACCATCATTCTTTACTGTTGTTGACAAATCAACCATCATTTTTTTGTTAACAAATTAACCACTGAACTATGAAAAAATAACGCCGCCACTATCACTACCCAAAAAAGGCCAGACAGGACCGCCGGATCAGGCGACTCGATCATCGTAGAGAAGCCAATCACCCAGCTCAAGGTGTGTGTTTTAGCGAAAGACTTATAAATATTTAATTCAGCCCAAAAAGATAAGACCCTAGGTCTGAGTAGGGATCACGAGAAAATGACAATGCATATATTAAAATGAATATCTCAGTATCGTGCAACAAATCCAAACAAACTGTATTTATAGTTTAATAATCCAAAATATAAATATCGTCACCAACCGATGATAATCGCTCAATAGAAATAAAAGGACACTTCCGATCCTGATCCTTAGCTGCACTTGCCTTTACCTAAAGTTGTGAGAAGGAGTTGTTTGGGATGAGTAACTAACTCAGTAAAGTATAGCTATACTAGACGCACCTCATGCAAAACTGGTTTTTCTCTATCTTCGAAAACATGATTATGTTTCTCTTATTTTATCCGTACATGAATTTTAAATCATTTCAAAACTCTTTATCATTTTATCAAACCGGGCCATGGGCCCTGATGTGGCTGCATAGAAATCTCGCTGTATACATAGATAGCTATATCATAAAAATATGTCAACATCGTTTTCTGTACGAAAACGTCATCAGTGAAAAAGGGTGGTCATTCAAGGACTCACCCGCCACTCAGCAAAGAATAGGTGGTCACCCGTCGATGACAACACTTCATAAGGCAGAAGAAGTATAAATGACGGTGGTCCGTAGATCCAACACGTCACCCTGGTTGCTGGTGAGAACTCTGCGACAGTACAACTAATATAGGGGTTTCAAATAATGGTGAGAACTCAACTACGACAACCCGTACGATCAAATAGAATGAATACGGTTGCTCGCTATATATAGGCTTGTTTAACAGCTAAGATACCTAGAAACTCCAAGTGGACGAGAGTTGTCGATGAGTAAACTCGGCCGTCACGCCACCCGTCAAATGAAATGGCACTTAGGTTAAACAAGTCTCAGTGATTGACAACCGTCTGATCCGTGTGACAAACCCTAGCCGGGTTTAGGGCCTTGCGACCCAAGGAGACGTCATCACTCTCCTATACGAATTTACAACTTTCAGGAGTTTCAACCTGAAGACACGTCACCAATGCTCCACCTATATTTTCGTGCGTACAAATCAATCAACCTTCACGTAGCAGAAGGTTTCAAAGGGGACAGTCTCGTGATGCTTTAACATCAAAGTGCCAAGGCATCAAGAGGGATCATCCCCCAATATATACACAATAAATTCAAACTATGTACGAAATTAAACGTGAGAAAAACATACTACTAATAAAAACTGACGTGTTGTCGAACAGTCCCCGTCATTTTTCAAGTGTGGTATTCCACAAAATAATTATTTTGAAAACGAGATGCGATGCAATGCAATACAAGAGGTACAAAAATCCCTACCTCGATAGCGGTCTCTCCTTTTATTCGAAGGAGTCTCTCCTTTTATCCGAAGGAGCAGCAACCGCGAGTGACGGCTCGACGTCCTCGAACTCATTTGAGCCTACAACATGTCAAACATAGATAAATCTCATAAATACATCTCAAGAAATTATTGGATAATCCTATACCGAGTTTAAACTCAACGTCTATCCTCAATTACCAAAATAGGACTTTAACTCATCTATCGTTCCAACAATGGAACTATCCCCAATATTCTTCATTCCATAATTCACAGTTTCGTCCCAAACAGAACCATAAGTCCTTGGATTTTTAGCCCACGATACCCATTACCAAAGAGTGACCAACTTACAATCCCTCCAATTCAATCAATAAACCAAGAGTATATTATTCTTAAAAACAAAACAGACATTAAACCTTGAGATAGTCATCAAACAGTGAGTATCTAACTCCTTAAACTGTGAGAAACATAGAGATTACAAGGTATATCCATGAGATTTTCTTCCATCAAAACAAAACCAACATCAATGACAACAACATATTGAACACTCCATTCCTACGGTTATAAATCCTCAGCTTAACAACACCAAAACTGAAAACAAGGACCAAATATCAAAGCCAAAATCAATATCAAACAGCCGAGACAAAATCACTATCCTCTATTTTTAATCAATGAAATCATAGCACAGATAACACTGTAACTTCTCAAGCAGTAACCCAATACAAAATCGGCAACATCAAAATAGAAATCGAAATGAATCATAATAGAAATCCAAAACAGCAGTAAATCAACTAAAATCCTTATATTCATCTGTTAGAAAAATTAGGTTTTATTTATTTTATGTTACATGGGTATATTAGTATTTTTACTTTACCCTAGTTTGCTATTTTAGTTTTCCCTTTAAAAGCTTGTATATGGACTCTTCCTATTAATTTAAGATTCAAGATGTGAAACCCTAGCCTCTATTTGTCTCTCTCTCTCTCTCTCTCTCTTCCTTTGTTTCATTGATGATTTGCATAATTTCTTGAAACCCCTTTGCATAGTTTTTCATGGTATCAGAGCATAATTCATTCCGCAGCTTTCGCAAATCGCAAATCGCAAATCTACAATCCGCAATCCGCAATTCGTAATTCACAATCGAAAGGTGATCGATTGAGTTTTGGTTTCGGGAGTTCGTGTTTCTAAGTGTGGTGAAACAAATTCACTCCAGTCGTTTTGCATCGAACAAGTTTTCTATTGAGAAATAGATGGAAGGATTAGTTGATGAAGGTTTTGTAAAACATGGCTTAGTAAAGAGGATTTTTCTCTCGGGAATGGGATCTTTTGCACTGAAAACAGAGGTTGTCGCCATATGCAAGAATTCGAGTTCTAGTTTGATAAGGAAGGCGAAATTAGAGTCATTTTGGATTTTCTTTGGCCGTAGGGCGAAGTTGCGACTCGCAAACCCTAAGTCGCACTTTGTTCAGGCTTAGTGTTTCGCAAGTCGATATTCGCATTGGCATTGACATTGGCATTGGCATTGGCATTCGTATTTGCATTGGCATTGGCATTGGCATTGGAATTTGCATTCGCAGAATTGCAAACTCACTAGCATCGTGAGTTTGAGGGGGGATGTTAGAAAAATTAGATTTTATTTATTTTATGTTGCATGGGTATATTAGTCTTTTTACTTTACCCTAGTTTGCTATTTTAGTTTTCCCTTTAAAAGCTTGTATATGAACTCTCCCTATTGATATATTGATTCAAGATGTGAAACCCTAGTCTCTATTTGTCTTTCTCTCTCTTTCTCCCTTTGTTTCTTCGATGATTTGCATAATTTCTTGAAACCTCTTTGCATAGTTTTTCAAAACAAGTAATCTGGCCGAAAACCCCAAAATAGAGGACAATAGACCTAACCCGAAAATCAGAATAGAGCCGAGGTTACTCACCAAAATCTGAAAATCGGAGGAAGAAATGGAGCTCCTCGGTTCAACTTATTCGTCGTCCAAACCGCTCGGCCTCGTCGGAGCTGTTACCGTCGCCCAAGGCTCGGACCTTTCTAGTTGCTCGGGATTGCTCAGTCTGACTGCGCGACAGTTGCGTTTGACAATGCCCGACCACCCACAATCAAAAATGTTCGAACAGACCTCACCCTCGTTGAGGGAATCGTCGCCTCGGCCACTCTCTCTCCCTCATGAATTGTCTCTCTCGGCCTAAGGAAGCAGGGACAAAAAATGGAAACCCTATTCCCCCTCTTCGCAAAACTGCTGCTTCATTCTTCATTCTTCATTCTTCATTCTTCATTCTTCATTCTTCATTCTCCCTTCGTAATTTCACACACTACTTCTCTCTCTCTTTTCCCATTTCTTTAATTATTTCTTCTATTTCTTTAAACCTATTTCTTCACAATCACCTAGACATCACTTATTCCTACTCCCACCTTTATTTTTTTTTAACTTCCTTATTTTATTTCTTATCCTACTTTACTCCAACCTACACGTCATTCCGTCTGCTTTCTCGTTTTTTGTTTTTTTTTAAACCTTTTCTTCATATTTAATTCTTACTTATTTTAATCTTTTTTTCACTTTTATTTTAACCAATTCTCTCCATTTTCTCACATTCTTCTAGCCTCCTTTCTCTTCTTTTCTGAAATCTCTCATCCTTTCTTATTTTTTTTATCCCTTAATCAAACCTTACTTTATTTAATTATACAGTATAAACATACATATTATACATCAAAATATTTGTTCTTTATCCTGACTTATTCTGAACGTCGCCTAATAACCTTTATATCTCTAATTTAATCTTTAATTTCATTTCTTAATTTTATTTTCCATTCAGAAATTTCCAATCCTCGACTTAAATCTTGATTCGCTCCAACTGCATATCGATAACGATCCTTTAATTTTCCAACTTCCTCTCTTGATTTATTTGATCGCTCAGTAATATTTAATTTCACCGATTTGACTAAGTGACAAAAATTCCACACATAGTTGCGTATGTCAACTTTTTAACGTTATGACCAATTTTAACACGAAAAATTTACACATGAAATTTCTTATTTAAAAATTTCACTGGTTTTACAGCCACAAACTGCCGCTACTCTAAAGTTTTAAAAAAACTACACAACATCTTGTTGGCCAGCGGCAGCTTCATAAGAAACTGTCGCGATGTGATGATAAAGCGCTGCAGTGTGATGATAAACCTCTGTGGTGTCACAATAAACCACAGAACGAGTCACAATAAACAGCTGCGGTGACATATGAAGCCACAACGGTTTTATTGTCCTGCCACTGCGGTGTCATATGACATCACATCGATTTATTGTGTCTCGTTCTGCGTCTCTAGAACCATAGTATATAAGAATCGCATGTAAGGTCTGGCGAGTTCATTGCGAACCACATAATCATCGGAGAGGTGGAAGTAGAAGCAATATTGGAGTAGAGCTCAACGACGATGTTCTGGTTATTGATGGGCGCATAGAGGGAATGATCGACAATATTAAAGTTGGGAACTTTATACGGCTGAACGGGTAAACTGTGGGATGAATTGCAACTCTTCACACCTCCTTGGATAAGGACGCGGCTGCAAGGTTTTCTCTTGTGATATGATGCACACAAAAATGGTCTTTGGATATTACGCACCAAAGGTAGAAAAGGATGACTCCGATTCCAAAAAAAGCAAAAGCTTTATTTCTCAAAATTCAACAACCCCTAAAACATAAGACTAGGTGGCATTTTATAGCCTTTTGCGAATATAAATTAGGAAACTAAAATAAAATAGAAAACCTAAAAATTAGGAAATCTCCTAAAAATCTTCTAAGAAATCTTTTAAAATTTTTTAATAAATATTCTAAAATCTTTAGTTTGTTTTATCTTCTAAGGTCATGATATCTTCTCTTTCTTCAAGATCTTCTTGTTGTGATTCTCGGCCAATTTTGAAACTTTCTTTGATCTTTAATTTGATATTGCATCATCCTCTCCGGGTTTTTGAGGTTTTGACCTCAAATCTTCTTTCTTTGATGTGAATAAGATAGTCTTTAACTTTCCTTCCTTTATTTCTTTGTGATCTTTGGCTACTTGTTCTGGTGGAAGTGGGGTTAGCTTGACTATTTTTCCATGGAGCTTGAATGAGTAACAATTAGTGAAGCCATAATGTTTAGTTTTTTGATCATATTGCCATGGTCTTCCCAAAAGTAGGTGGCTAACGCTCATAGGAACCATATCGCATAGTGCCTTGTCTGAAAAACTCCCAAAAGAGAACTCAATTGGAGCTTGCTTACTAACCTTAATGTCTTCGTTGTCGTTCAACCAACTTATCTTATAAGGTGTTGGGTGCATGGTTGTTGCTATGTCCAATTTGCTGACTAGATCCGTAGAAACTACATTAGCACAACTTCCACCATCAATTATTAGGGAGCAAACTTTGTCTTTGACCTTGCAACGGCTATGGAAAATGTTTCTCCTTTGACCAACATCGATGTTTGCCTTAATAGTGAGTACCTTTGGAATGATCATAAGGAGGGGACCCTCGTGAGTATATATTGTTTCAACTTGTTCTTCCTCCTTATGTGTTTCTTGTATCTCATCTTCATCTTCACTTTCAACCTCATTAGTGCCTTCTTTTAGTACCATCACTTTCATATTTGGACATTGGCGAGCATAGTGTTTGATTCCAAGGCATTTGAAACATTTGATCTCCCTTGGTTTTGGCTTTGCTTCAATAGATAATGGCTTGTCATCACTTGCTTGAGTAGTAGTACCTTTGATGTCATCTAGATTGAGTGGTGGCTCGGAGAATTTTATAGTTCTTTGTGGAAGTCGATTAGTCTTCTCTTTTTCCTTTCTTTCTCTTTGTCTCTCAACCTTTTGAGCTAGCTTGATCATACCCTCCAAGGTGGTGTAAGGTTGTAATTCGATAATGTCACCGATGTCGTAGTGAAGTCCTTGGATAAATCGAGCAATTGTTTGTTCTGTCGGTTCTTGCCAATTGCATTGGATTTGTAAAGTTTCAAACTTGGCAACATATTCATCTACCGTGGAGGTTCCTTGTTTGAGTCTTTGAAATTGTTGGTAGAGGTCTTGAATATAATTGCTGGGAATGAACTTGTGGTCCATAAATTCTTTGAGCAAGGACCATGTTTGGATTGCTCTTCCTCTTAGTTGTCTTATGCTATTCCACCAAATAATTGCATAACCGGTGAATTCAATTGTGACTAGTTGTAACTTTTTGTCGTCTTGGAGGTTATAACAACTGAATATCCAATATATTTTGTCTCTCCATTCGATGTAGTCGTGACCGTTAGGGGATCTATTGAATAGTGGGATTGATACTTTGACAAGCCTTAAGTCATCTTGTTGTATTGGCCTTCTTTGCGGAAAGGCGTCTGTCTCTTCGGCCTCTTCGTCGGTATGGTTTTGATTCATCTTTAGTTGAACAACTTCTCGTTGTAGTGAGAGAACGAGTTCCCTCAAATTTTCTTCGGAATGAGATGTTGAAGTTTCGACCATCGTGGAGGTTGTAGCCTCGTCTTTTTGCATTGCCTTGGATGTTCCTCGAGTCATCATAAATAACAATTTGTGTAAGGATATGTTTAGCTCTGATACCAGATGATGGGCGCACGGAGGGAATGATTGGCAATATTAAATTTGGGAACTTTATACGGCTGAACGGGTAAACTGTGGGATGAATTGCAACTCTTCACACCTCCTTTGATAAGGACGCGGCTACAAGGTTTTCTCTCGTGATATGACGCACACGAAATGATTTTTGGATATTATGCACCAAATGTAGAAAAGGAGGACTCCGATTAAAAAAAAAAAAGCAAAAGCTTTATTTCTCAAAATTCAACAACCCCTAAAACATAAGAATAGGTGACTTTATACAGCCTTTTGCGAATATAAATTAAGAAACTAAAATAAAATAGAAAACCTAAAAATTAGGAAACTAAAAAAGATCTTCTAAGAAATCTTCTAAGAAATCTTTTAAGATCTTTTAATAAATATTCTAAAATCTTTAGTTTGTTTTATCTACTAAGGCTGTGATATCTTCTCTTTTTTCAAGATCTTCTTGTTGTGATTCTCGGCCAATTTTGATATTTTCTATGATCTTTGATTTGATATTGCATCAGTTATAGTTTTCATCTTCAATGTTTTGGGAGACTAGGTTTCTGCCATTGTCGATACAGTTACAGGACTCGAAGTGCTCTGAGCCGGTGGCATACAATGGTGTGTCTCAGAGTACTCCGAGACTTGTAACTGTACCAACAATGGGCGAAACTTGGCCTCCCAAAACATCGAAGACGAAAACCGTAACCCTCAGAACATCACTATTGAGCTCTACTCCAACATTGCTTCAACTTCCACCTCGCCGAGGACATCGTGGTTGGCGGTCAAGTCGCAGAAGCATCGGTTGAGGGATGCCTGCTAGGGGAAATGACATTTCAAATAAAGTTTCACAACGACATTCACACTTGCTTGAGAAAGATAGAAAGCCGTCATGCCTGGTAGCAAGCGGAACATTGATTTTACATCACGGCAAGTCCTTCGAATATGGAATATCAAATAATGGGATTGAGTGAGCAAACATGCAAGGATCATCTACAACAGTTTCTTGGAGCACACCGATTCTTAGAGCACATGCACATTATATGGTTGTAACAGAATTGGTTTGCAATTGTAATGCACATGTATATGATATGTTTATAATGGAATTGATAATTTGGTTGTTGATGATGAAATGAAAAATGATTATTATGAACCTATAAAATTAGCAACATTTCCCCGAGCCAACATTTCACTTTGCTTGAATTTGTGAAACCTGCACAAGTTAGAAAATTGTTGAATGAACATAGAACGAGACACATAATGACACGCAGCGGTGTGACGATAAACCTCTGCGGCTTCATATGACACTGCAGCGGTTTATTGTGACTCGTTCTGCTATTTATTGTGACATCGCAGTGGTTTATCATCACACTGCAGCGGTTTATCATCACACCGCAATGGTTTATTGTGACTCGTTCTGCAGTTTATTGTGACACCGCAGTGGTTTATCATCACACCGCGGCCGTTTCTTATGAAGCCGCCGTGGGCCAACAAAATGTTGCGTGGTTTGTTAAAACTTTGGAGCCGCGGGCAGTTTGTAGACAAACCGCCTCGGCTCGACATTATGGCTTTTTACGGTAAACGTGACAGCGATGTTGGCGGCGTCATTTTTCCATAGTTCAATGGTTAATTTGTTAGCAAAAAAGTATGCTGGTTGGTTTGTTAACAACAGTAAAAGATTATGGTTGTTTTGTCATTTTCCCTAAAATAAAATAAAATTATAATTTAGACCTTGATGTTTGAGATCATTTATATGTTAAAATTAATTTTTTTTCCTAACAAATAAAACATCCAGTTGTTACTAATTTAAACACTGACGTAAATTTATCTATTGAATCCAACAAGTGTACACTATATTTTTTATTTAATGAGATATTTTAACTCAATTTCTTACAATTCTTGCATTTTTTAACTCTATTTCGAACTATATGGCTGATCAATCAAGTTCAAGATCGCTAGAGAGGATATTGATAGAGTTTGAAATCGAGTTGGAAATTATAAAAAATGTTAGAAATTGGACTAAAACATGTCACTGGTATATGTTTTGTTTATAAAAAAAATTGAAAGTCTAATTTATAAATAACTGCAAATATTATGATCTAAATTATATTTAGTTTAAAATTAATTATAACTATATACGTTCTTATATTTCTCTCAAAAGTACTCTTGATTTGCCGATAATTTAATCATTTATATATTTACAAAAGTTTCTTTTCACACCTAGGTTAAATTTCTCATACACGTGGATATTTTTTTAATGGAGTTAATTCTTTTTTACTTTGAGGAGATTCGAATTTAGAACATTTGACTCAGAAATCATGATGAATTACTAACAATCTCAAAATTTTAAATTACGAATTAAAAAATAATTTAATTATTTATATATTTCTTAACAAATTGAACTAGTTGGGATAAGAAAGGACAATTGTTTTGGTTATTAGAACGCGTGGTTGTCAATTCCGTGACCCTTGAGATAATGTAATTTGTGCAATGACAATGAGTTTTGTAGCTTTTCAAATTTCAACTACGTGTTCTCTCTCATCCCAACAGTTTAGGAGAAAGTTCCAGAGAGAAAAATAGAGTAGTAAAACGTTGGAATTAAAGGTGTTATTATAAAAGTAACACCTTAATATTATAAAAATGCAACAAATTCAAACTAATTACGACAATTTGGAAAAAAAAACTTAGAAGACGACATAATCTAGTTTAGTTTACGAATAATTCAACTCGATATACAATCATAGAAAAATGATTCGGACAAAAATTAAAAATTTTCCAACCGTGTGAGAAGATAACTCTTACCTATACCATGGTGAGTTTGACCAATTTCAAGATAGTACCTTCAAACTTTGAGTCTACAAAGCAAGCATCTTTGGCTGCAAGTGAATGATCCAATAAAAAATAGGGAAAATAACACTGCAGAGCCTATAGTTCGTGGTTAATGACAAGTTAAACTCTGGAGATTATTTTTTAACAACTAAAACCCTAAACTATAAGAAAATCTCGCCAGCGACCTCGCAGTCATGATTTTCGTCAAGGACAGTCGAGGTTAACACCTCCGTTTGTACTCTTTCAAGCGACGTCGAATGGAGACGAAGGACATCAAGCTCCGTCCTTCCCTACGGTTCGAAGAAGATGGACGATGGCAGGCAAGGGTGGAGACGAAGTTGAAATCGGCTAGAGTTGACAGACAGACTACATGCGGTGGCCGTTGGATCGAGAGACGGAAGTCCATCTCTTGGATCGACGACCAAGATTGAATCTGGCGTCTATGTCATAGGCGAAGACGGACGACCATCCTTGGCCGTAGGATCGAGAGACGAAAGTCCATCTCCTGGATTGACGGCCAGGATTGAATCTGGCGTCTCTGACAGAGGCGAAGACGGACGTCCGTCTTAATACAAGGGACATTCGTCCTGCTCTGATATCTTTCAATTCTGTCTTTAGATGCCGCCGTTTAGACCATGTCAGACGTCCGTCTTAATACGATGGGCATTCGTTCCTCTCGGATTTCATATTAAAACCCTAACAGAGTCGAACACAAAAAGTCCGTCCATTGCCATAGATATTCGAGAGAGAGATTTTGGCTTCCCCTGACCAACTCCCTCAACGTAATCGAACGAACAAAAGTGTTGCATATCACATGGAGTCACCAAGGTGTGCTGCTTTATCCATGGTTGAAGAATCCATTGACTGTGGAATGAAGGTGGATCATAATCCTATTTTGGCAGTAAAGACCAATGATTTGTAGTACAGGGCAATTTCTCGGGCAAGGACGCCCTTCGCGATTATAAACAGCGTTTCGTCGTCCGTCGAGAAGAAAATGCTATCGTTTCAAGCATGACGGACGTCCCTTATATTAAGACGGATGTCCATCATGGTCTAGATGACGCCGTCTAAAGGTTGGAGGCGTACATTTAGGGCAAAACGACGTGGTATTTGGACGACAAACGTCCGTGGCATGCCGAGGGACGTTCGTCTTACTAGGGGTAATTCTGGTGTTTTAAGATCGTGTGTGCCTTGCACGTGACCCAGATAATCTGGAGTTAATCCTGGCTGTCGATCCAGAAGATGGACTTCCGTCTCTCATTCCTACGGCTAAGGATGGTCGTCCGTCTTCGCCTCTGGCAGAGACGCCAGATTCAATCTTGGCCGTCGATCCAGAAGATGGACTTCTGTCTCTCGATCTTACGGCCAAGAATGGTTGTCCGTCTTCGCCTCTAGCATAGACGCCAAATTCAATCCTAGCCGTCGATCCAAGAGATGGACTTCCGTCTCTGGATCCAACGGCCACCGCATATTCCGTCTGTCAACTCTGGCCAATTCCAGCTTCATCTCCGCTCTCGCTTGCCATCGTCCATCTTCTTTGAACCGCAGGGAAGGACGAAGCTTGACGTCCTTCGTCTTTGTTCGACGTCGCTTGACAGAGTAGAAACGGAAGCGTTAATGTGGCATCTCGCCCTGTGAAGGCCAGGAAAGGCCCAGTTGTGGGTCCGACCCATATTAGGGGGGCACAATCCTACATCGCTTGAGAGAGTAGAAAATGTATGGTATATAAGCATGGAGTCCCTTCCTACCTAGTACAACGCGTTTTGGGCTAACCCCAAGAACAAACTTGTGCGGGTTTTGGCCCAAAGCGAACAATATTGTACTAGGAGCACCAGGGGACGTTACAGTTAACCTCGACGGTCCTAGATGAAAATTGTGACTGCGAGGTTGCTGGCGAGATTTTTTTATAGTTCAGGATTTTAGTTGTTAAAAAATAATCTTCAGGTTTGACCTGTTATTGATCTCGAACTATAGGATTTGCAGTGTTATTTTTCTTAAAAAATACATTAAGTACAAGTTGGGGTCTAATTTTCAAGAATAATTTTTGAGAAATTAATATAAATAATTAAATTAATAAATCATTTGAACGAATGAATAAATAATAAATAGAAATTATGCTTAAAAATGTCTAATTAACCCATAAAATTAGAGATTAAATGTTCCATTCTTAGCAAAAACTAAGGATGAAGATACAGGCATGCAAATGAGGGGTATTTGGATAATTAAAATGTCAAAAGTGATGATTTTGAAAAAATAGAAAAGGACAAAAATAATTATTGTGAAATGTGTAATTTATAAAAGAATAAGGAAATTTAACAGCGCAAGCTTTATAGTTTGTAATCAATGAGAAGTTAAACTCAAAATTTTTTTTACCAATAACTAAAATCTTGAACTATGAAAAATTCTTGCCGGCAACCTTGCAATCATGTTTCCGTCCAAATTCGTCGACTTTAACGCCTCAATTTCATCGACACCAAAAACCGTCAAACGGAGACAAATAACGTCAATTATTAGGGGCCGATAGATGTCCCTCCTGCCCATTGGAAGACGGAAGGTCATTGGAACGATTATCGGGAGATGGCGAACGATCTTCATTGGCCGTTGTCTCTCTTGCCCGTTGGAAGACGAATTGTCGTTGGAATGATTATCGGGCGATGACGGACGATCTTTATTGGCCGTTAGATCGAGGAAGGATGTCCCCCGCTCAGAATTAACAGCCATGATTGAATCTGTCAATTTTTATAGGCGATGGCAGACGATAATCCATGCTGTTGGATCGAGGGAGGGACGTCCCTTATAGGGATTGACAGTCAGGATGAATCTGTCATTTTCCAAAGGTGATGACAGACGACAATCCATGGCCGTTGGATCGAGCGAGAGACGTCCTTGGATCAAAATGGACGCTCAAGATGGACTTCAAATTCTTTTCAGTTGAAGGTTCACGTGCAAGACACACGTTTTTAAAATGCGCGAATTCCCTAAATTAAGACGGACTTCCCTCTTCCATAGTGGACGTCCCTCGACCTATTGAGGATGTCTCTCGTAGAGAAATGGACATCCCTTGATCAAGACTAAGTCATTCTGCCCGCAATGAACGTCTCTCGTCTTAATATGTCATTGTTCAGTATGAAACGGACGTCCATCTTAATACGAGGAAGGTCCGTTTTCGTTCAGATAATGACATTCGGTCCAAAATGGACGTCTCTCGTATTAAGACGGACATCCCACGTATTCAATCATGGCCATTAATCTTGATAAGGGACGTCCTTCGCTCGATCCAACAGCCATAGAATGTCGTCTGCCATCACCTTTGAAAATTAACAAATTCAATCATGACCGTCAATTCCGAGCGGGGGAGATCTTTCCTCGATCCAACGACCATTGACAATCTTCCGCTATCGCCTGATAATCGTCCGACACCCAATAACTGGCAGGCGCCCCCTGATAATCGTCTCCGTTTGAGGGTCCTTCCCTTTAACGAAACAGAGGCGTTAACGTTGACAAATTTGGACTAGAAACATGACTGCGAGGTTGCCGGCGAGAACTTCTCATAGTTCATGATTTTTGTTGTTAGCAAAAATTTTTTAGAGTTTGACTTGTCGTTAATTTCAAACTATAGGATCTGCAGTGTTAATTTTCCAAAGAATAATATTATGTTTATTTTTTATTTCTATATTTTATTATTATTTTTTGATAAGTTAAATATTAATTGACAAAATTAATAAAATATTTTAATTATTTGTAATTTATTATATTAATTATATCCATAAATATTTACTGTTAGAAAAATAAAAATTAAAAAGTAATAATAAAGAAATAGATACTAGACATGCAAATAAGGGGCATTTTGGACCATTAAAATGTCAAAAGTGATAATTTTGAAAAAATAGAAAATGAAAAAAATTTGTTAATTGTTCCCAAAGATGTAAAAACATTAACATAATTTCCCCTTTTTCCATTTCTCGGGCTCTGTTCTTCTTCATCCTCACTTATGGCTATTGGCTAGGGCTTAACAGAGAATATGTTTTATTCCCTTTCATTTTCTTATATGCGGTTTCATGCTCTTCAGAGCTAACTCGACTTGTGAGTTTCAAGTCCTCGGCCACAGTCTGGTGTCTTTCTGGCGCGAGGCTCCGTTTTGGTTAGGTAAATACTTATCCCTTTTTTCGATGTGTTTTTCGCCTTGTTCCAATGAAAAACCTTGGCTTCTATCTGGGTGAATCGGAATTCTGTTCTTTTGTTTTCTTTGCAGGTGCTGGCTGTGTAACAACAACTACTGTATTTTCTATCTTTTTTTTTTTTTTTTTTAATGTTTTTGAGAATGTTTGCTTTGTTTTGATTGAATTAGTTTTGAAATTTCTTGCTGTTACTGGATTAGTTTAGGTCTCTCTTGTCGCTCTTTGCTGGGTTAGCTTAGATATTTTCTGTTGGATTAGGATTGCTTGGTGCCAATAGTTCGGTCTAATTGCTTTTTGTTTGATTAGCTTATGAATTGCTTTCTTCCCTTAGTTTAGTCTAGAAATTGCTTGGTGCTGGATCAACTTATGAATTGCTTGATGCCCTTAATTTCGGTTGGCTGTCAGGAGTTGATTGCCCACTAAGAATTTTGAACTAGCTTGAAAATGAGCAATTTTTGTTCGGTTGCAATCTTGGTTTGTTCCTTATGCAATGTCTCTCGTTATTGAAAATCTGTTTACTTTTTCTCTATAAAAAACATGACATTAGATTTGTAATTTGTAATGGCCTATGTGCATATAGAAGATTGATTTGACAATTGGAATCACAAGAGGGAAAATTGATATGCTGTTATTTTTTGTTGATTTTTTTTGTATAGTTTTAATTATTTTTGAAGATTTCAGTTAAATATGTAATTTGTAAGTTAAATGTGGCTACTTTGGTTTGATATATATTTTTGGTTATTAGGTTCTGAAATTGAATTGATAGACCATGAAACCTGTGGAGCCTGTGCTTATGCAAATAGCCATTAGGATCTTTCATTTTATCTTTCATCAGCTCTCTATGCCTCTGAAACTCAACCCAGAAACCGATAGTACTGTTACCATTGTCTTTTCTCTCATACACTTGATAGTTTTGGTAGGTTTTTGATTGTTTGTTTTCTGTTTATCCAAATTTAGATTTTAGATGCTGATCTTTTGTGCATGTAGGGAACTTTTTGCACTTTTATTTGACTTATTGTTGGATCAACCTTTCAGTTTTGGACAATTGCTCATTTTTTAGATGAGCAAGAATAGAGAGATGGATCAATCATTCTCCGGGGGAGGAAACTGGACAATGATACCCACCATGCCCACTCCTGGTAACAATCCTAGTTTCCCCAATCAAGAGTCTCTCTACCTTCATCAACAGCAACAACAATTTCCTCATCAGCAACAACAATTTCAGCCACAGCCACAACAACAGTTTCAGCAACAGCAATTTCCACAACAGCAACAACAACAACAGCCTCAACAATTCCATCAGCAGCAGCAATATCATATCCAACAGCAGCAACGTCTTCTTCAACAGCAACGACAACAACAACAGCAGCAGCAACAACAACAACTACAGCAACAACAACAGCAGCTACAACAACAACAGCAACAACAACAGCAGCAGCAGCAACAACAACAACAACAAGAACAACAGCATCACCACCAATCACTGGCCTCACACTTCCATCTTTTTGATGTATGTTTTGAAGCCTAATTTTATCAAACATGCTCAAGGACATCTTTTGCTGTATTTGATATGCACTGATTAATTGGACTTTGGATGTCTTGCAGTTGGTGGAGAAACTAGCAGAAGCAATTGGAAGTGGAACTAGAGATCAACAATCAGATGCATTGGTAATATGATAGACCCCATTTCTAAGCTAGATAAGTAGTTAGTAAAGTAGTTTAGAAAAACAGTTATGATTGAGATGTATAAATAGAATAATATAGGAAGATGAAAATATAGAATTTGTGAGAAGTGAAATAGGGAGGAGAGACTCTAGACTCAAAATTCTAGAAGGGTCAATTGTATTTACTTTTGTGATTTTTCAATAAAGAAATACCCGTTGAAAATAATTTTCTCAATTTAGATAGGAATCATTGATTCCTATCATAAAATACTTATTTTATTTGGCGTTTTATGTTTTGGTTATTAGATAGGAATCATTGATTCCTATCATAAAATACTTATTTTATTTAGCGTTTTATGTTTTGGTTCACCAAACCAGAACCCTGCAATGTAAATTTTTAAGATTTTTGTTTCAATATGGCAGGTCAATGATCTGACTAATCACTTTGAGAAGTGCCAGCAACTATTGAATTCGATTGCGGGATCAATTAGCACAAAAGCCATGGTAGTAAGCAACTCCAAATCACTTACATGATATATGAATTTATGTGAACGTATTCTTTTGTCGTTGATTATTGTTATGGTATGCAAAGATTATGCCTACTATTTCTCGATAACAAATGACATGGACGCTTGTTCAACCAGCAAATGTTTTGCTCTATGCTGATGGGGAGACATTTATCGCCATCTTAACTTCATGAATATGTAGTTTTCGAGCCAGAGAGTTTTCAAGGAGAGGATATTGGTCTGTTTTTGGCCTTTGATTGGATGGAGTGAAGGCAGCTGCTATTTGATTTTCCTGATATGAATATTTCTTTATTAACTCTATTGATTATCCTCGCAGACAGTAGAGGGACAAAAGAGAAAGCTGGAAGAAAATGAGCAACTACTGAATCAACGAAGGTAGAGAAATGGAGGTGTGTTACCTTCGTCGTTCCAGAAATGATTGCATTAATCCGCGATTTCTTTTTTAATTTTGATTTACAGGGACCTGATTGGGAAGTATAGGAACTCCGTCGAAGAGCTTACAAAGTTGGAGCCTTAGATTCTCAGTCGGTTTTGTTGGGTAAAAACCAAACTTATCTTTCAATAGATTAGCCAATATTCGGAAAATTAACTCAATCTTCTCGGAGAAAATTTGGTTTCTTCATTTTACTGTTTTGTACATGAATTGAATCTTGGCCTCGACATGTGTTGCGTGGGTTAATCTCTAAAAAATGGGCAGCTGGAGATATTTGATTAATGTTACGCCTTCGCCTATATTATCTTTGTCCTCCGCTAATTTTACGTTGTGACGAGTCATTTACTTTGGTATTATGCAAATATTTAAGATAATAGATTACATGAATAATGAAAATACGTCTTGAATTGTGGGCAATCTGTCAATATATTGCTTGTTCCATCTTCCATTCCATATCTGAAACTAAAGAAAGACCCACAAAAGGCAATGCTATTCTTAATTTCTCCGAACTGCACTAATCATAGGTACTGAATCTCATGATGAGCAAGGACGAATTCGTTCTTGAGTTATTAGTAAGGTTGATTGAAGTTATTAGTTTTATATTAATGACGTTGATTGAAGCTAAACCATTAGATTTGAATATAGATTATGAGAATTCAAACGACTTATTGCCCGCATTTGTTCACACATGCTCTCCTCCAAGCCCAACCTTCGAGTCTTCGGCTTCATCTCCCGCCATTTTCATCCTCATCCGTGCCTCTATTCAACTTCCTCTTTCGGCTTCAAGCTCTCAAAAAAATCATGCATTCGATATCTTCTGAACTGCAACTCTCTGAACGAGCTCAAGCAAATCCAGACCCAGATCCTCCGGCTCGGACTCGGTCAAGACCCAGACGCTCTCAACAAGCTCGTTGCCTTTTGCGCAGACCCATCTCGTGGACACTTGAACTATGCAGAAAAAGTGTTCAGTTATATCGGAAACCCAAATCTTTTCGTTTACAACGTCATGATCAAAGGATTGGTGAAGACAGGTAGATTTAGACAAGCCATTTTCCTTTTTGAGAAACTGAGGGAAGATCAGTTATGGCCTGATAGTTTTACTTACCCGTTTGTTCTCAAGGCCATCGGGTGTTTAGGGGAGGTGCTGGAGGCAGAAAAGATTCATTGCTTTGTAGTGAAGACTGGGATGGACTTTGATAACTATGTCTGTAATTCACTCATGGATATGTACGGGGAATTAGGTATTGCCGATTGTGCCCGGAAGCTGTTTGAGAAAATGCCTATAAGAGATTCTATTTCTTGGAATGTTCATATTTCTGGATATGTCAGGAGCAGAAGATTCGAGGAGGCTGTTGATGTTTTCCGAAGGATGAAGATGGAGAGCAACGAGAAGCCTGATGAGGCTACTGTAGTTAGTACTCTTTCTGCCTGTACAGCATTGAGAAATCTGGAGCTTGGTAAGGAAATTCATAGCTACATTAGAGACAAACTTGGATTTTCAACAATAATTAGCAATTCTTTATTGGATCTGTATGCTAAATGTGGGCATATGATTGTTGCGAGGAAAATTTTTGACGAGATGACGAAGAAAAACGTGATTTGTTGGACGAGTATAATTTCAGGGTATATAAACTGTGGAAATTTGGAAGAAGCAAGAGAGTTGTTCGAGAGAAGTCCTGTTAAGGACCTTGTTCTATGGACTGCCATGATTAATGGGTATGTGCAGTTCAATCATTTCGACCAGGCCGTGTCGTTATTTCGCAAAATGCAGATCAAAAAGGTTAAAGCAGATAAGTTTACAGTCGTTAGTCTTCTTACTGGCTGTGCTCAAGTGGGTGCTCTAGAGCAAGGAAAATGGATTCATGGATACTTGAAAGAAAACAAGATTCAAATGGACGCAATAGTTGGAACCGCTCTCGTCGAAATGTATGCGAAGTGCGGTTCCATCAACAAATCTTTGGAAATTTTCTACGCTTTAAAGGGTAAAGATACAGCTTCTTGGACATCGATTATCTGTGGTCTTGCAGCGAATGGAAAGACAAGTAAAGCTCTCGAGCTTTTCTCGGAAATGGAACGCGAAGGAACAAAACCGGACGATATCACATTTATCGGAGTCTTGAGTGCTTGTAGCCATGGTGGATTGGTCGAATTAGGTCGAAGGTTTTTTCACTCAATGATGGAGAAGTACCAGATTGAGCCAAAGGTCGAGCATTACGGGTGTCTGATCGACCTACTGGGTCGAGCTGGGCTGTTAGACGAAGCGGAAAGGTTAATAGGAGAGATTCCAAATGAAAATAATGAGAGTATAATTCCTCTTTATGGTGCTTTACTTAGTGCTTGTAGAATCCATGGAAATGTTGAAATGGGAGAACGGCTAGCAAGACGGCTAGTGGGTGTCGAATCGACCGATTCGAGTGTCCATACGCTTCTCGCAAATATTTATGCTCGTGCCGATCGATGGAAAGACGTGACAAAAGTGAGGCAGAAAATGAGAGAATTGGGGGTAAGAAAAACGCCAGGATGCAGTTCGATCGAGGTTGACGGGATTGTCTACGAGTTTCTGGTAGGAGATTATTCTCATCCCGAAATAACAAAGGTCTGCTCTATGTTAGACAAAATTGCTGGGACTTTGGTTGCTTCAGAAGAAAACTTTGTATTAGAACATAATAGGATTTGAATTGTTTTTCCAAGAGTTCGACATTTTGAAGAGCAATTTTACGATAATTTCTCCGATAAAGACGGGAAAAATCTCCGACTTCTTGGACTAAAATTCAAATGATTTGATTTCAAATCTTGAAGTTCAAGAAGGATTATATGAGCCTTGCTAAAAGGGGTTAAGCTGCCCTCCATTCAAAGGGCATAATCTCAAGTGAAAGGTCAATCCAAAGTGGTCCTTCATGAAAGTTTCCAAACACTGGCCTGGGCTGCACTATGATTCAGTTGACTAGAGTTTGACTGGGTTATTCTTTAATCATGGGCGCAAATTATTGTCATAGAAAGTATAATTATCACTACATAATACTAAAAATACAGCTTAGGTATTATAAATATCATTAGTTAAACTCGACCTATATGAATAACATTCCTAAAGATTTTTCATGCAGCCGGAGCGTAGTCGTAGGGGCCATCGTCGTCATCGTCGCCATCCCCTTCGACGTGACGGGGCAGGAGGTAGTAGCACTCGTCGCCAACTCCACTGGCATTGCTTGAGACTGCAATGGCCTTGGAAGACATATTTGAAATACTTTGTTGAAAGTGAGAAGAATTCACTAAGAAATAGTAGAAAAGGTCAAGACTTTGATGAATAAAAAATGAGAAGGCTTTGGGAGATTATATAGTGCGAAAGGCTTTCTTATAAACTCATGTTTCCTCGTGTGGATTGTGTTTTTTGTGCCTCGAGGGCGTGTTTGGCCCTCAGCCAAAGCAACTTGGCTTCTCCTCGCCCAATCCGGTGGGCCTCCGCCTCGCCATGTCACCGACACGTGGGTATTTGGAACCATGGAGAGAATTTATATGTGGGGTCAGATTGAACAATTAGACTTTCCTTTAACAAGCTCAAATAGATGCTTCTTTCAGCAAGAACTAAGAATAAACATCCCTTTGTTTTAGTTGTTCTAACTCAATTTTTAGTTTCGGATCAAAAGGTGGAGCTATGAACAATCGACGGAGCGATTAGATGATGGGGAAAAGTTGAATTGAGGACGCTAGAGGATCGTGAAAAATGGAGTCACGATGAGCTCATTGGGGGTAGGATGGAAGATGGTGGAGGATGAGGACACTGTAGAAAAGATGTGATTGGAAAATGTTTGCATGAGAGCTCGCACAGTTTCCAGATAAGATTTCCTTTTCCAATAGTTTCTTCCACCTACATTACTCATTTCCCAACCCTTTCCCACCATCAACAACAACAGCAACTCTCTCCCTCCCTCCAACTCTCCAAGAGTCAAGAATCATTTGACGAGAGTAATTGCATCAATCCATTATTATTATTTACTTTCAATTAACGTTATTTTCTTTAAATAAAGTTGTGCTATAATTAGGGGAGTATAATTCTCTTAATAACGAATTATTTTTTAAGGTAAATGACAAATCAACCATTGTAGTTTGTGATCAATGACAAGTCAACCACTATGGTATTTTTTTAACAAGTTAACCACTGACGTATGAGAAAATGACAAACCCAACAAGACACTGCACTTTTTTGCGGTGTCTTGAGATTTGGGTGTCTTTCTTTCTAGACGTCGCAGTGTCTTTCTTCTCAGACGCCGATGAAGTCGCGAAAATGTTCATTTACCCTATTTTTTATTTTGTAAGGAGTTGTTCAACTATTTTAATAACTTGAGCTAAAGAAAAAAAATCATGGGAAATTAACAAAACAATAATTGAACTATGAGATCAATGATAAGTCAACTACTAAACAATTTTTGTTAACAAATAAAACACTCAACTATGGAAAAAGAATGGAGCAAACATTATGGTTACATTTTTTGTTAAAAAAAGTTGTCTTTCCACAGTAGAACGTTGTCATTTCGCTGCGAAAAGTGAGTCCATAAAATATGAATCAATAAATAACTTTCTTAAGAGGAAATACGACTTTTCGCAATGGAAAGACGACTTTCCACAAAGGAAAGATGACGTCTTTCCACTCAAACTGTGAATTCTTCTACGTAATTTGATGACATTGTTTTTGTATATTGTTCGAGCTCCAATGACTTCAGAATAACCATATCTGCACTGGAAGAAACCTATAGACAAGCAGAAACTCTTAAATTGACAGTGGAAGAGGTGTTAATCACAAATCCATTAAACCCATTCAGTAGAACCCTGAATTTAGACGAAATTAATGACATGATTAATTTCGCAACAACCAAAGAAATTCATGTAGTCAATGGAGAGTTAGAAGACATTTTTGAGGAAAAACTTTAACTCTTTCATTTTCAAAGTAAGTTTGCTATTAACAACAATGATTGCGTAGTTTATTTTTCATAGTTGAGTATTTTATTTATTAGCAAAAATTGTTTAGAGGTTGATTTGTCATTGATCCTATAGTTTAGTGCTTGTTTTCTTAATTTCCCAAAAATTATTGATGACCAAGTGTTGTTTTGGAGTTGTATTTATTTTTTTCAAATTAAACCAAACAAGAAAGTTCAAGATCCCTCAAAGTATTCTACAGATTTTCATTATAGGTAGAGCAAATATAGACGATTCTTGCTCATTACCAATTCATAAACTTATTATAAGATTGAGATGGCAAACGAGCCGAACTGAGCAAAAAAAATTTCCATGTAGTGAATATGTATCATATTGGGACTTAGAGAAATCAAAGAATTATAAAGCAAGCAAAGGAGTGATGTGGCAGACGTCTCTCAAAGAAGAAATGAAGGTTTCAGACGTCCCTCAAAGGAGAAATGAAGGTTTCAGACGCCCCTCATGAAGAAAAAGACATCTGTCTTGAAGTCGTTGGTGAATAATTAAAATAGCGAAGAAATAATGAGGAGCGAACATCCCTCATGAAAAAAAGGACGTCCGTCTTAAAGTTGTGGCAAAGAATTTGAGGAACAGAAGTCCGTCAATGAGAAACAGACGTCCGATATATAAAGCATTCATAGATTGCTCGAGATGTTCAACAATAAAGAAAAGGATGACCGCACGGTTGACCACCGAAAATGGCAGATTGCCCGAACTCTCTCCAACGGTAAAAATCCAATGGCTAGAATTCCAATGGCCAGTAAAACGGTCAACTAGAAGAAAAAAGGTCAACCGCTCAAGCAGTATCAATAAATGTAAGACACTCTGAATTTCAAAGTAATGAAGCCAGAGTTGGCTATCAACCCTTTGCTAAAAAGAAAAAGTATAAAATTGTGTATTGATTGATGAATATTCTCCAATTTCTATTGTATGTTTAAATGACAAAGGGAAAGAATTAAATTGCTTAAATTGTTTTGTTTGATATCTTTGAAGTCCCCAATGATTTGGTGTTAAGCATTGATATAGGGGAGAGATTTGTTTTGACTTGGATTTTTTTTTAAAGATGGTTCATTACAATTGGTTGAAATATAGAGATGTAAGATTGTTTTGCTCTCATCCATATATTCTTGTTGATAATCCAATAGGGGGATAAGAATATAAATTGTTTGGATTGATATTGTTTAGCCTTCGATAATTTCTATGTTTTGAATAATGTCTAAGGGGGAGAAATTGTTGGTAATGATATTGTTTTCCATACAATCCCCAATATTTTAATTGTGTGTATTGATATAGGGGGAGACAAATGTGATTTTGTGTTTTGATTTTGAGTATTTACAATTGGTATATTATTCTTGGAAAAATGAGTTGAATTGAATGTTTTATATTCCCTAAGATGCTTTGTCTTTTGTATAAATTTTGGCAAAGGGGGAATAACTTTTGTTTCTGATTCAATTAAATTAAAAAATAACTTTGATTGTTTAAACTCTTCCTCGATTTCTTTTTGATTATGACAAAAAGGGGGAGAGAGTTGTATAAGTTAGAAAGAAAGCATATGTGCATGAAATTGAAATTGAGAGTAAAGATTGCATAAACTTAAGGGGAGAAATCATATTATGCAATAATGTATAGACATGTTTAGATTTAGGAATAAATAACTAATAATATTTTGTCATCATAAAAAAAAGGGAGATTGTTAGCCTAAATGTTATTAGGCTTAATTGTTTTGATGATAAATATGTATTGATTGAAATTCTAAGTTGTTTATTATTTTTGTTCTTAATTGTTTAATTATTATATTTATACTGATATTCCTTGGAAATATCCTTAATTAGGGTATTAAAGTTGTACTAGCATGTTTACCTAAGTTCTTGTAATTAATATATATCATATTGGAACTTGAAAATATAAAGGATTGCAAATGGGAAGCAAGAGGTCGAGTAAACCAGAGATTTGGTCGACCGAAATAGCCCACGAAGGAACTAGTCGACGCAGCGGTTGAGTACGCGGTTAGCGAGAGAGACCAAAATCTAATACAAATTGCTCCTAGGATTTTTGGTCGAGGAAGCAGTTGATGGGAACGACTAAAATGTATTACAGAGAGCTCTCAGTTTTCCAGACGAGATGGCGGTCGAGGAAGCGGTTGACGTACATGACCGAAATATATCACAGAGGGCATATTAGATTTTCGGTCGGGTAAGCGGTCGAGCAAGAAGAAAGTGGTTGATCGAAAAGTGAAGAACACGCAACTGCTAGTTCTTTAACAGTCAGTTGCGGTTGACCAAAAAGAATTTAGTCGACTGATTTCTCAGTGTCTATAAATATAAGACACTTTGAAGCTCATTAAAAAAACCGAGAATTGAGGCGAAGCCCTGCCAAATTTGATACTCAATTCTAATTCATTTATTGAGCATGTAACCTAACTCTCCATACTCGCAAACTTAAGTTTTCTATTTGGGAGAGTTAGAAATCTTTTTATTTTTCATTTCCACTATTGCACTCAAACACAAAAGGCGACGCCCTACAAATTAGTCAAGCAAGGGTGACGCACGACAATAGTCAAAGACTAGATTGATGCCCGAGAAGATCAATCCAGAGGGTGGCGCCCTGAGAATAGTTTGTAATGGTTTCGTTGGCACCCGTGAAGCCAATCGATACTACTCGAGAAGGTTAGTGAGTAATCAAAAAGCGCGGACATAGGCGGGATTTGCTAAACCGCATGAACAAATTGTTTTGCGTATTCTCTTACCCAATCTCCTTTATTATTGTTGTGAATTGTTTATTTGTATACAATAAATCACTTAGGATGTAGAGAAATAATTATTACACGAAAAAGTTTAGCACACCTAATTCACCCCCTATAGGCGTGCATGAATCCTAACAGTCACATGGATGACTGATGATTTGAAGACCAAACAGTGACACCACTCCTAAAATCATCAAAAAAGGGTTGTCGGCAATCTGAAGACCAAACAACATCACAACTCATCAACAAAGGGCTGCCGACAATCCAAAGACCAGACAATGACACAATCCGTAAAATCATCAACAAAGGTTTGCTTACGATTCGAAGACCAGACAACGACACAACCCGTAAAATCAAATGACAAATATACCCCAGCCAAGTTTAGGGATTCAAAACCCAATGAGCGCGTCACCACTATCCTATTAGCCATTTTATTTAGGAATTTGAAATCCAATGACATGTCATTAATGCCCTACTACCCATTTCATTGTATTTACATAGCAGAAGATGTACTGGGATAGCCTCATGATGCTTTGACATCAAAACCGTCCAAAGCATCATGAGAATTCATCCTCTAGTATAAAATAGAAAATAAATGGTGAAATGAAATACCGAGCACATGGAAACCGTAAACATGTAAAATGTAAGTACATATACGTAAAATAAACAAGTTGGCGTCTAGGCCCGTCAATTTTTCATATGTGGCAACTCATAAAATAATAGTTTGAAAACCATGATATAACGTAGTACATTATAAAAATCCCTACTTTGATGACGATAAAATCCTAGCTGACTAGCCGCATACGCTATCAAAAACAGGCATCAAAACTAGGAACACTGTTGGAACCTAAAACCAAATCGACATCAGAATCCCAACTAAACCGCTAGGGATAAAATATGGGTTCATAACTGAAATCCGAAACTAGGCTAGGAGGACCAACAACAAGGTTTTCTGGCTCAACTATATGAACGACAGGAACCCCTACATCGAACCGAGAATCTAACTAACAAGAAAATGATAAACGACAGAAAAGTCACAAAAAGGATCACTAAGTCCAAAATTTTTCAAAATATCACTATGCGGTCAACTGAGGACTAGGCAGTAGTCGACGAGATACAATAAAGGTTGCCCAAAATCACATAACAATAGAAACGACACAGCTGGGGGTTGATAAAGCACGATTTCGATCAATCCGGACCACACAGCGTCGACAAGACACGAATGTGGTCAACCAAAAACTCACAGCGATTGACAAGACACGCCTGCAGCCACTTAGGACTCAACAACAATCAACGAAACATGACTACAGTCAATCGAGACTAAGCAGCAGTCGACGAATCACTTTGCAAACAATTGGAACCATGCAGGAACCTGAATCGTAAAGAAAGAAGTTATGGTCACGTACGCACCTTGGTGACTAAAATTTGACTGAAAAAGGGGTGTTGCATTCGTCTAGATCTTGTTGCAGACAACCAACTCGGACACCTGGGTCTATCTCAGACGACTCACGTGAACATTCATGGTTTTCCGTGGACTTCTAGAAAAAGCGTATGTTTATTTCATAAAACATTTCTCTTAAGTTGAAAGCATTAGCATAGCAGAAAAACTTTTCTTTTTGAATGCGTAGCGGAAGACTTTGGTTTTTAAATAAAGTTCATGACATTTCAGATTTGCACGGTGGAAATATATTTTGGAAAAATAATACTTAACTTGAATCATGGTTCATAAAACAATAAATACAAACCCTTTAAAACATTTCATAAACTTTAACTTCATATTCTCATAAATTTTTCTTCAAACTTTAGCCCACAAGGTCAATCTTGTTGTACCAACCCCAAGTCATCTTCATGGAGACACTTCTTCAACTGAATCATCCATTCAATTCTTTCATTCAATTGTATCATCGTCTGGCTCCTTACTTATATTACAAGATTTATCTATAAACCTAATGCATAGTAAGTAATGCATGAATAAACATGATATGCAATTTTTGTAAAAAAACATGAAGTTTCTTTCTTTCTTTCTTTTCTGTTTTATTTCTCTGTCTTTCTTGTTCTTTGCTGGATATTGAGACACAACACCGAAGCTGTATAATCATTGGCGGATAAACCCACCAAAGCTCTATTGGGGCAAAACTATAATATCCCAAATTTTATCATATTAAGCCTAAATTAATGATGGTAATATTTGATGATGATTGGAGTTATATTGGATGATTTTTAGTGTTGGTATGGTTAATGGTGATTTATGGTTTGAGGAGTGAAGATTCAAATGGCTAGAGACTTTTGAAGGAGAAAGTGGACGACCAAATGAAGCATACAGGGTGAAATTTTGGGGAGCTCTCGGGTGGAGAACCGGTCAACCAAAAATGTAATGGTCGACTAGTTTTGAAAAATATTGAAAAATTAGAGAGTTACGGTCGATTGACTGAAGAAAAGTGGTCGACCAGTTAAGAAGAAAAAAATACAGAGTTTAGCCTTGGGTTGATTTGCGGTCGACCAGTAAATTTGTGGTAGGCTAGAAATGTGAAAAGTTGCCAACTTGGGTGTTGTGTCAAGATTTAAGTTGAAGATTTTAAATGATTACTCATCACTTCATTTCTGAAGGCACGACACTTCATGCTTGGGTGGCTGATGAAGGAGGTTAAACTATATTAAAGAGGGAGACTTAAGAAAAATGGAGGGAGAAATGTGGGTTATGACAAGAAATCCAGTTTACTAATTGTAAAACGTTTAATTACTGGA
>CM039481.1:5725548-5800509 GCA_022433065.1 Begonia loranthoides | reverse complement strand
TAATGCATCAATATAAACAACAAAGTAAAGAGAGGGTTAGAGAGAGTGCACAAAGTTTGTTTACGCGATTCGACAAACTCGCCTACGTCTGCGCTCCAAGTTCCACATGGAGATCCACTAACTAATTGACTTACGGGTGTCAATTAAACCGTTTACAAAGACTAATTCTAAGGGCGTCACCCTTTGACTATTGCGGGTCACCAACCTAAATTTGACTATTACGGGGAGTCACCCTAAATTTGACTATTGTAGGGAGTCACTCGTTGATTGAACTTCTAGGTATTCAATCGAACCGTTGACTGTTTTGGGGCGTCACCATAAATTGACGAATTCGTAGGGAGTTACCATTTACAATAACGTACAATGATTTTAGGAAATGTAAAACGCAATAAAAACTATTCCGAACTCTCCCAAATTGAAATATCAAGTTTGGGGTTAGGGAGAGTTGGATTACAATGCTCACAGTGATGTTTATAATTGAGTATAAAGTTAGGCAGGGCTTCGCCTTGGTTTCGCGTGGTGTAAAATGAGCTTTGGATGACTTGTATTTATAGAACTCTGTCTTTTCGGGTGACCATAAGCATTTTCGATTGACCGGACAAGTCCGTTGGAGAATATGACTGTTAAAATGTGACCGTTGGAGTTTCTGTCCATTTCTTCCCTGCAGTAGTTGACCGAATGTGATTTTTGGTTGACCGAATCCGTTGACAAAATTGATCCTGAACTTTTTTGTGATAAAATTGACCCTGAACTTTTTCATGACAAAATTGACACCACACTTTTGTGTGATGGCTTTCAACTTTGTCACTTTTTGGTCTGCTCTCCTCGACCGTGGCTCAACCGCTAGTAGTCCAAAAAGCCCTAGGAATCTTACAGATTCAAATGCTCGTCGACCGGACTCGACTGCACTGGACCAAGGTTTGACCGAAAATGCTGGGAAACGTTTTTGGTCGTCCAGAATTGTTCCAACCATGGCCTCAACTCACCAAAACACCTTGAATATATTTTCTAAGTCCCAAAACGATATAAATGTAATGCATGGACTTAGATAAACATGTTAGCGTAACTTAATACTCGTTTTGATGGTAGTTTCAATAAATACAAATATAAATATAATGAGTAAAACATTGAATACATAATCAATAAAACATTAACCAACTTATTATTTTCATCAAATTAAACTATTTAGTCATCATCAAAATAAAACTAAGTCTAACAAAAAGGCTAACAGAAACGTGAGGTAGAGAAGAAGAAAAAGAAAAAGAAGAAAAAGAATAAGAAGAAGAAGAATAAGAAGAAGAGACTTTAACGTAGATGAAGAGGCAAGTTGGAGAAGAAGAACCCTAGGAAGACTATTGCTTCTCAATTTCTTCAAGGAAATAGAGGTAAGAAATAATTGTTTGTGTTTTCCCTTTTGGGCTACATCACAAGAGGTATGTTATTGTTTGTTTATTGTGTTTGATGGATGTTAGTTTCTTGATCATGTTGCTGCTTGAGAATGTGTTGTTTGATGTTTGTGGTTAATAGATTTTAAGTTAAATGATCAAGTCGATGTTTTGAGGATATGTCATGTTGTGATATGCTAGAATATCTTAAGTTGTGTGTAATCATGCTCATGCATCATAGTTTTCACAAAATGTTACGAAAATGATTTATCATGCCTAAGGTTTTTCAAGTAATTAAAGATAAAGAAGACTAATAATTCCAATGATAGAGGCTTAGATATTGAATGCAACGATAAAGGATTGGATACTTAACATAATGAGAGGCGTTGGTGGACAATGTCCCCAATGAAATGAGAGGTGTTGGTGGACGATGTCCCTAATGAGAGGCTTTGGTGGACAATGTGCCCAATGAGACGAGAGGCGTTAGTGGATGATGTCTCCAATGAGAGGTATTGGTGGACAATGTCCTCAATGGAATAGAGGTGTTAGTGGACGACATCCCCATTGAGATATAGGCGTTGGTGGGTTTTCCCCTAATGATTGAAGCTATGAATGGAGTGCTAACTAAACTGGGAATTGTTTTATGCAAAGTGCATTTCATAATTCATTATGCATCTCATTTCTTACTAAGCATTAGACTTATAGTTTAAGTCTTGTGATGTAGGTAAGCATGGTAACAAGAAAAAAAGCAGCTAATGGAGGATTTACGAGTTACGTATCTTGTGACTGGCTGTTCTAAAGGATAAAGGAAAAGAAAATGTGTTTATAATATGTTCATAGTTTTTAATTTATGACATGATTTGTAAAGATTTTAAGAAAGGAATTTTATTTATGGTGTTTTATTTCCTTCTATTTCAAATGTTTTGATACGAAAAGTCTTCTGCTATGTAATTTATAAAGAAAAGTGTTTTAAATCTCGATGGTTTAAGTAAAAGAAAAATGGGTCGCTACAAAAACCACCCAAAGCTCCATTGATATCGTATCGCCAAAACTATTTGCATATCTTACATATTGTTCTTTATCTTTCATGCATGAGAAATCATTTTCGTTCTTTTTCTTGAAAAATATGATGCATGAAATTAAATGGAACATACATACAGCTCAATATATCATCTAAACATCATCATAACACATCTTCATATCAACATTTTCATCATGTAACATAGCATAATATTTAAGACATTCAGCATATTCTCGAATCAACATGACCATCAAGTAATAGAACTTAGTATCTAAAACAATCAGCATATTCTCGAGTCAACATTACCATCATATAATAGAGCAAAGTATCTAAAATAATCAACATATTCTCAAGTCAACATTACTATCAAATAACAGAGCATAGTATCTATGAACAATATCAAAACATTCAGCATATCTTTGAGTCAACATTAGCATCATGTAACACAGTAAAGTATCTAAAATAGTCAGCATATCCTCAAGTCAACATTAACATCATATAACAGAGCATAATATCTATCAACAACATAAAAAATTCAGCATATCCTTGAGTCAACCTTACCTCATATTGTAACATACTAACAACTAAGAATATCTTAACATCTTGTGGTGTAGATCTAAAGGTCAAACACATACAACATTACTAACCTCAGGTCTTTGCGTATCTCTAACGATTTATTCCTTCATTTGCACGAGTTGTAGTTTCTTCTGTGAATTCAGAGAAAACTATCCTCTTTAGAATAGTTCGACCAAGACTTTCAAGTTTTTCCCGTTATTTAAATCAAAGAAACGCTTGCTGAAATGAAGTGTAATACCCCGATTTTTCCCGTAAGGGAATAAAGTAAAGATAATTGAAAAATAAATTGGGTATAATTGGATAATTATTGAGGATTTATTTGATGAAAAATTAATTTAGGAAATCAAATCGAAGAGATTAAATTGGATCGATAATTATCATTAAGCAATATTTGGAATAAATCGATAATTGAAAATTGAGTCAATTAATATACGATATGTATATTTGACAATTATAGATTTATTAAATAAATTGAAATAGAATAAGTGAAGGAAATGATTATTTAAAGAAAATGGTTAATTTATTAAAAGAGAGATTTGAGATAAAATGAAATGAAATTAAAGTCATTAAATAAATGAAGAAATAAAATTAAAGGATTAAAATGAGAAGGGGAAAGGGTTGAACTAGTTCATCTTGAACTGGTCCGATTTGAAAACAAGAGAAGTGGCCCGTGTTTTTCTAAAGAAAACAAATGGCCTGGCGATTTTTGGGAAGGAGAAAGGAGTCAGGAGACAGGGGAGAGGGAGAACTCGGGTGTCTCTGTAGGCAATTTCTCCTTCTGCTGAATTGATCGTAGATGAGAGGAAGACACAAGCTCAGAAGGAGCTCAACAACTGGGCATGACGATGCAAGAGTGCCGGCGTCGTGGAGCTAGGGCTTAGTGTTGTCTCGGTTTGTAGGGCACGATTTTAGATCGAACGAAATTGCGGGCTGGAGCTGTGAAATTCTGTGTCAAGCCGATTGTCCTATGTCGATTATGGGGTTGATTTGGCAAAGAAAAATGGCAGGAGGTGATGGGCAGACTGCCTGGGTGCGGCTGTTGACAACCCCCTGCGCCCGGTCTTTCAACTGGTCATGTTGGTTCTTCAATGTGAACCTGGTTCATCTGTTCTAGCCGACACAATAATGCTCGATATTCCCTTTATAGATGGGAAGCCCACTTGCTAGAAATGTTGGCAAAATTTGGCTAAAAATCATATTTCTCCCTCTACCTATTTTCTACTTCTCTCGATGACCCCAAATGACTCTCCAGAAGGCGATAAAAAGCTTTCCACGTGGCATGCTAGGAGTGGACCTCCTCCATTGAAGTGGGTGAGTGCCCATCAGTGTTGGCGTCCCCATGAAGTCTTCTCTGCCTATATAGGAATGGCAGACGATGGATGACACTCTGGACTTGTGATTTGCATAAAGCTTTTGCCTTTGGATTTCTTACAGCGTGAAGGAGTGTAGTGAGTGTGTTTCTTCAGAGAGTAAGAAGCAGAAGAGAGAAGAGTAAAGTCTGGTGATGAGGAAGGAGATAAGGCAGTGAGGAGCTGTGAACCATGAAGGGAGCTCCTGGTTTGGATTTAAGGAAAATTGTGGGTTGCTGTGGGGTGTTCGTCTAGTGCACAAAACCTTCTACTGCTTGAAATCTCGAATGAGGCAAGAATTGAGATTGAGTCGTGGCCAGTGGAGGCCCTACACCGCAAAGCAGTGTCTTCTTTGATTGTTGATTGAATATGTCTTCTGGATGGTTTGGTATTTGCTTCTGTCTAGATATCCTCTTGATTTGTCAATGAATAAACTTATGAATTGGTTGAAATTACTCCCTGTCAAGTAAAGATTATTATTTGTTAGTTGATTATTTTACTCTCGGTTACTTCTTGGCTGATACTTGCTGTTTGCTAAAGAACATTAAACTGCCGTAGTAGATATCCATGCCTAATTTTGTGGACTAGTGGATAATGCTCTTTGTTTAACCCATAATAGTTTCGTAGATAACTCCCTGTTATGAAATGTGTAAACTGTTTAGTGTAGATTTTCATTGTTCTCTGGACTTTCCTACTTAATCAATGCATAGTGTTATGAGTTTATAATATTGCCCTCCATTGAGTTGAAGATAGTAGTTGATGACTGATTGCTTGGCTCTTAGAACGCTAGTTGATGCCTTGTTGGTTCTTGGATTACTATTGATACTCTTTAGTTTTGCTAGAGATTGAACTGCTGAATCAGAAGCTTAGTTTTCCAGGTTTGTTAATATTGTTTCCTGTTCGATTTTTGCCTCTGCCTGGTCGTACGTACTGCTACATGATATTCTGTTGGTTTTAGGTTTTAGAAGACTCTGTTGTTTCCAATATAATCCTTTCCTGTATAGTTGACTGTTGGATATTGAATCTGTCCATCATAAGTTTGAATATACTCTACAAAAATGCTTTAATTCTTAGCTATTATGTTGTCTCTTTCATTATGCCTATGCTCAACTCATGTCATTGATTTGTTTCCGAGCATGTTTAGCATCCAGAATATTTGTCGTTGTTTCCTTTAACTGTTAAGCATAGTTAGGATGTTGAATACCGTTGCTGTCTCCTTTAATTGCCGAGCATGTCTAGAATTCTGAATATTGTTATTGTTGTACTTAAAATACTGATGTATTGGCTTGTAATCCATGATTTATTACCTCATCGTTAATAAAATGAATTGTTAGCTCATATTTAGATAACTTCAAAATATCTTGTTTTAGAGCATTTCCCCATGTTATAGAATGTTATTTGTTTATACCATGTTCCATGCTTTATTGCTATCTTTCTATTTAAATTATGCCATGTTAATTGCCTTCCCACCATATTGCTCGTGTTAGCTCTCCATTATCTAATTCGCTAGTTTTAGTTAATTGGATTATTGCACATAACCATGATATTCTATTGTGTTGCTTGGTAATATAAGTTGTTGGATTACTCTTGGTTGTTGGCTTGGATTTAATTTAATTGGATTTGTTTCATTTCTGTTAGATGATGAATATTTTGTTGTGATTCTTGCGCCGCATTGACATGCATCATGATAATAGAAACAATTAGGAATACAATGTTTGGATTGGTATTCATATGCATTTTATGAGAGGAAAATAGATAAAGTAAATGAATGTAAGGGAATTGGAGATTGGAGAGGTAGTTCGGATCTAACAGAGTAGAATCGAGATTATGCCCTTCCCTTGTCGGGTTACGAGAGCCTATCTACTTGAGGGTTAGATGCAAACTACCGACTATTCTCCCTACAACGGATACCTCCAATGTCCTAGCTCAATGTACGAGTTAATGTATATAACTGTGAGTAAAGAACAGTTTGCGTGGATTCCATTATGACATAATCAGTTATAGACATGCATCATATTGCATCTCATTTCTTGCTAGGCTTTAAGCTCGCAATTTGCTTGTGGTGTAGGTAATTGTCAGGATGTACGAAATATAAAAGAAAAAGGTTTCAAAATTAACGCGGGGCGTTACAGTTGGTATCAGAGCATAACCGGGTTGAACGCGGTTCTATAGACTGCTAATATCACATGACTCATCAGGGAATACTCATTCGACTGTAAGTATGATTTCAGTTATTAAATTGTTTTATTAGTTTATTGCTGGTATTAATTAATTGAAATTACTTTATTCGTTTAAATGACTAGTTTAAATTACAAGAGGAATTATGTCCTAAAATAAATATCTTAATACTCTATCATATAAAAATATGTAAGATTAGAAAATGAGTAAGAGCAATTGATGACTATATACTAAGTTCAATTCGAAGATATATATGTGTTGCCCCTTTGTTTGACAAAAAGAGAAAGAAACTAAGTGAGCAAAGAAATTATAGTTGAGGAACATTCGAAAATAATAAGGAGCATCACTAATTAGAAGAGTATTTTGGAATTAATTAAGTATGAAATTAGTGAGTATTGGGGGCTACTAATTTTAAAGACAAGTGTATAAAGAAATCTTGGACATGTATTGGATCAATCGCAAGAGGAGACCATCAATCGGTTGATCAGTTTAGTAGAACGACAGTTTCAGCACTTAGAAAGATTTATGAAAAAAGGGCTGAGCATGGAAGTACAAGAGAGGCGTAACAACATGATGTAAGTTGGAAGGGATTTCAATGATTGCGGCCACCTATGTTTGTTGGAGGTTACTGATCCAGTCAGTGTCAAGGAATAAATCAGAACGATGGAGGACATGGTTGCATATGCTAAAATAAGAGATGCTAATATAAGAGAAGCGAAAAAGAGTAGCATGTGTCGTGGTCATGTTGATCAATAACGCGAGATTTTGATGGGACTCGATCAAAATAACCAAGGACATGACTGCGATGACATGGGTAGAATTCAACAAAATCCTTTATGACAAGTAATTTAGCCGCACCACAAGGACTAGGAAGTTGGTAGAGTTTTGATGCACTTCAAAGTGCAAAGGAGCCGAATTGGAGAAAAGTCCTCAAACGGCTAGGTTTAATCTGCAGATTGAAATTCAAATAGGTATAACTTCTAGTGCAGGCAACCAATCACACTCAAATTTACAGGGCATATAGTACTAACAAGGAAGAAGCTGTACACCAAAATCAATTGTCAAATTCGCACGAAAACGACAGTTATGCTATCGGCAACTCACCACTCGAAAAACAAAATTACAGAACAGAATCGAGAACCAGATTCGTAAATACTACATCTTTCAATTATGAAAACCAATGGTCACCAAATTTGGAGGGAACCTATATGACACCCAAATGTAGGATCCAAATTTCGGACTTAAAATCATCACCGAATGAAAGTTATGCAGAGAACAAAACGCTGCTCGGAAAAAGAACCACACACACAGATTCGACCCTCTTCAATAAAAGATGCACAAACTCAATATCTTAAATCCAAACTTCACCAAAAATATATCCAGTTCATTACAATCTACATGAGGTCACAACCTCAAAATTACATAATAAAAATTGTTCAAAAAAATCTAGAACAAAAAACAAACATACAAGTTGGTTCGCAAATTCTCTAAACCCAGAACCGCGACTTCAATGGACTCTTTTGCAAAAGCCTCTCCAACTCGTTTTCCACCAATCTTCTGAGTCTCCTCTCTAGGATTATACTTCTAAGGAAGTATTGGAAGAACTCAGTGTAAGACTCTTCCTCCAAGAACAGCAGAACATGAGGAAGAGAATTGCTTGACGTCGAGTCTCAGCTAGGCGTTGACAAGAACTCCAGTTGGGGTTTCAGGAGAGAACTCCAAAAACGTGATAAGCTTCTGCTTTTTGATTATCCAAAATTGCTGCAAAACAGCCCTAATGGAGGCTTAAAAACCCCCTCACGAAATTAGGGTTACCTAATGTCCAAATTACAAAAAAAATACCTTAACATTAAAACACAAAAAAGTCCGTGGCTGAATTTTAGGTCTCTGTAAATGGAACGTTTGACGTAGCAAACAAACTCCAAATGTAACACAAAAACACATTCTAGAAAGCTAGCAATGTCTGCTACAATCTGTATGAAGAACACGTTTTCATATAAGATTGTCTTGATCTATACAAATGTCAAAAACACTATAGTGGTTGGGTTGTAGGCAGATTTGTAAAGTCTACCATTTCTTCTATACTTTTGCTTGTAATGAACTAATATTCTCCTCCAAGTTAGCTAGGAAAGAGACACCTACAAAATAAATAAAGAGTTTAGAAACTCCTTTTGCTCAGGCCCGAGTGATCGGGCTTTGAGGTGCATCAAGTTTACTCAGCAACGAAAACGGAAACAGAAATGGAAACAAATACGAAAATGGAAACGGAAACGGATACGAAGACAGAAACTGATATGAATATGGATATGGAAACAGAAACATAAACGAAAATGAAATTCTAGATACGGATACAGATACAGATATGGAAACAGAAACAGAAACGGAAACGGAAATAGATACAGATACAGATACAGATATAGATACAGATATGGAGACAAACGGATACAGATACGGACATGGACATAGATACAGAAATAGATACGGATACGGATATGAAAACAGATTCAGATATGAATACAAAAACAGAAATGAAAACGAAAATGGACTTTTGGAAACAGATTTCTAGATACAGATACGGATACGGATACGGACACAGAAACGAAAATAGATATGAAAATGGAAACTGATACGAGAACGGATACAAATATGGAAACGAAAATGAAAACGAAAACAGAAACAGATACGGGAACGGATACGGAAACAAAAACAGATATAGAAACGGAAATGAATATGAATATAGATACGGATACAGATATGAAAATGTAAGCAGAAACGGATACAAAAATAGAAATGGAAAAGGATACGGACACCAGTACGGAAGCAGATACAGAAACATATATGGGTAAGGATACAGAAAAGGAAACAAGACAAATGGGGGCCAAGAGGCAAAATGAATAGTAGACTGACAGAAGTGTGAAAGCGTCTGAATTAAATTATGGAGCGGAGTAGAGACTTAAAGGAAATGAAGAAACCAACAACGGACAGTTCCTGAAGATTTTAAGTGCTAATGGCCTCAACGACTAATGTCGCCATGGTTTAAAGGAGTAGTTTATGATCCAACAAGCTCAGAAGGATGAATCTAAATGGTGAAGAGCATGTTTGCGCACGCTGAGGTCGAAGAGCCAGAGAAAAGTTACGTGTGCTAGGTTTCAAGTCATGAAGTACAAAGGGGTGTGATAGGAAAATAGTAAAGGAGATACGATGTTGACGACTGATAGAGAGTCAACTAGAGATAAAGAAGATCAAGGAGACCCTTCCTTGATGGTGAGTCATATGGAAATGAGAGATGTACTTGAGGAGACACGTCGTTTCAAGGAGAAAATACTGTAACTTCGAGAGTTAAGCAGCGACAAAGATGTAACGTGCTGATTAGAAACAATATTTTGAATGTATGAGAGTTGTCATTCTGCCAATGATGTTCTGGTTTTGACTTAAGAAACAGAAAATGTTTTTTACTATGGAAGATGCAAATGAAGATGGAGTTTGATGGGTATAATCAGTATTTTTGGTGCGCAAGGATGCTTTGGATGCAGTCAAGTTGGTCATATGACAGAAATTGGTCAAGCTGTCGATTAAAAGGGAGGAAATTTGAATACAGGCTTTTCTATTATACCAGATGTAGATGACGATCGAAGGATTTGGATATGTGATTTAGCGTTTTGCTAAGTCGTGGGACGTTGCGGAAGCAGAAGTGATGAAACCCTTTGGAAGATTGTGGATAAATATGAGGTAAGAAGATGTTTTGATGCCTTGTGTTAAAATAGTTAATGATTATTTTGGGTTGTTAGATCAAGGAAGTAATTACGCTGAATAAATTTCGAGGACGAAACTTATATAAGGAGGGAGGAATGTAATACCCCGATTTTTCCCGTAATAGAATCAAGTAAAGATAATTGGGAAATTAATTGGGTATAATTGGATAATTATTGAGCATTTATTCGATGGAAAATTAATTTAGGAAACCAAATCGAAGAGATTGAATTGGATCGATAATTATCATTAAGCAATATTTGGAATAAATTAAAAATTGAAAATTGAGTCAATTAATATATGATACTTATATTTGACAATTATAGATTTATTAAATAAATAGAAATAGAATAAGTGAAGATAAAAGTTGATGACTGATTGCTTGGCTCTTAGAACGCTAGTTGACGCCTTGTTGGTTCTTCGATTACTATTGATACTCTTTAGTTTTGCTAGAGATTGAACTGTTGAATCAGAAGCTTAGTTTTGTAGGTTTGTTAATATTGTTTCTTGTTCGATTTTTGCCTCTGCCTGGTCGTACATACTGCCACATGATAGTCTGTTGGTTTTAGGTTTTATTAGACTCTGTTGTTTCCAATATAATCCTTCCTTGTATAGTTGACTATTGAATAATGAATCTGTCCATTATAAGTTTGAATATACTCTACAAAAATGCTTTAATTCTTAGCTATTATGTTGTCTCCCTTCATTATGCCTATACTGAACTCATGTCATTGATTTGTTGCCGAGCATGTTTAGCATCCATAATATTGTTGCTGTTTCTTTTAACTGTTGAGCATATTTAAGATGTTGAATACCGTTGTTATTTCCTTTAATTGCCGAGCATATCTTGGATTCTGAATATTGTTACTGCTGTACTTCAAATATTATTGTATTGGCTTGTAATCCATGATTTATTGCCTCATTGTCAATAAAATGAATTGTTAGCTCATATTTGGATAACTTTGAAATATCATGTTTTAGAGCATTTCCCCATGTTATAGAATGTTATTTGTTTATACCATGTTCCATGCTTTATTGATATCTTTCTATTTAAATTATGTCATGTTAATTGCCTTCGCACTATATTGCCTCTTGTTAGCTCTTCGTTATCTAATTCACTGGTTTTAGTTAATTGGATTATTGCACATAACCATGGTATTCTTTTGTGTTGCTTGGTAATATAGGTTGTTGGCTTACTCTTGGTTGTTGTCTTGGATTTAATTTAATTGGATTCGTTTTATTTCCGTTAGATGATGAATATCTTGTTGAGATTCTTGCACTATATTGACATGCATCATGATAATAGAAACAATTAGGAATATCATGCTTGGATTGGTATTCATATGTATTTTATGAGAGGAGAATGGATAAAGTAAATGAATGTAAGGAAATTGGAGGTTGGGGAGGTAGTTCGGATCTAACCGAGTAGACTCGAGAATATGTCCTTCCCTTGTCGGGTTGCGGGAGCCTGTCTATCTGAGGGTTAGATGCCGACTAGCGGCTATTCTCACTGCGATAGACTCCTCCAATGTCCCAGCTCAATGTACAAGTTAATGTATATAACTGTGAGTAAAGAACAGTTTTGGTGGATCTCATTCTGACATAATCAGTTACAGGCATGCATCATATTGCATCTCATTTCTTATTGGACTTTAGGTTCACAGTTTGCTTGTAGTGTATGTAATTGTCAGGATGTTAGCGTTCTCAAAGTGGAGGAGGAGGCATTGTCTGTTGAGCACTTGGGTTACCCTGCTAAATCGACCTGAGGGGTTATGGCTCTTAAAAAAGAAAAAAAATGTTGTTTTGATATGGTTTGAGAAAAGATAAATGTTTTGTGAAACCATGAACTTGTGTTTAATTGTCAAACCGTATTTTGGATTTATTAATGTTTCCACTTTTTACTTTGATTTATTTTATGCACTCTGGTTTATTTTGCTCACTTAATTTATTTCCACTCGTACGTTTTAAATAAATAAAAAGAAAATTTTTACACAAAAATTAAAAGGAAAAGGTTTCGAAATTAACGTGGGGCATTACATGAAAAGTTTTCATTCTCCTGCTCCTCACAGAGTGTGTCTTGATATATTCTTAACCAATTATTGATCACACCCCTTCAGTCAAGAATTCATCAATTTTCGTCTCTCCAATAGACGAATTTACTCTACAGACGAATCATCCAGAAAATTAGCCACGTAGGGGATATATGTGCATCCGGTGCGAATATTCGCCCCCTCTAACCTAAATATGCCAATCATTGAACGCCACTACATCCCGCTAACACATTTCTTTCTGCAAACACTTGCACTCTCACGGATACCTCATTATACGAACACTTTCCTTTCCACTAAAACCAACACTCTAGTAGTTTCATTGTTCACCGTAGACATATTTCAACACAATAGACGTCCTTTAATTTACAATGGACGTCCTACATCCAACATACACGTCATCATCCAGACATTTTCCTCTCGTTGTGGAAGTATTTGCTACTGCAGTGAATACGTGTGTATCCATTGCAGATATTTGCTCATCAAACATAAGTCCACCAATCACTAATCGCCATGACTTCTTGTAGATACACATCATTAACAGATAGTTCAATCAAAATGACGACGTCTTTCACTTTACTTATCCATCGCTGGCGCATTCCCTTCCGTAGATATATGTCATCAACAGTTACTTCAATCCAAACAACAACGTCTTTAACTTTACTTATCCACCGTAGACACATTCCCTTCTGCGGATATATGTCATCAGCAGATACTTCAATCCAAACGACAACGTCTTTAACTTTACTTATCCATGGCAGACACATTCCCTTCTGCAGATACACGTCATTAGTGGATTCTTCAATCTAATTGACGGCGTTTTTGACTATATTTGCTGCAAACGCATTCCATTCCACAGATACAAGTCATCAGCGGATACCACTGATCACTTAGCAGACACTAGCCTAATCCTCCATTGATGCTTTTCCAACTTGATCTGCACATCCATTAAATTCTAACTTGATCCTCAGATGATGCACCTCAAAGTGCAAGGATCCCGAAATGAAGATAATCACAAAAACAACTAGGTCAATTTCTGCGGACAAAATTCAACTAGGAATAATTTCCAATGTAGGCATTCAATTGCTTTCAAATTTGTAGGAGGTCTCAAACTCTCAATGAAGTAAGCGCACACCAAATTTCAAGGCCAAATTGACGACGTAACGAAAGTTATCTACCTAACAACACATTGCCCAAAAATAGAATCAATAAAGATAGTTTCGGCCCACCAGATTAAAGGACCAATAACTTTCGTTTCTGAAGGCCTATTGAAATCAAATTTGGAGGGCAACTAGTAATCACCAAAGTAAATGGCGTGTCCAAAAATCATGCTTAAATTCACCAAATAAACGGAGTTATGCTTTCTGCAAGTCACTGCCCGAAAAACAAAAATACATAACAGAATTCAGGAACCAGATTGGAAAACGTTATATCTTTCAATTTTGAAAACCAATGTTCTCCAAATTTTCAGGGGTTCAAGAAATAACCAAGAAATAGCTCAAGTCCAAAATTTACGTTAAAAAAAATGCAAGAGAACGAACTTTATGCTCGAAACAACACTCTACCCCGAAAACAGATTCCACAAAATAGTTTCAGCAACTCATAAATAATGATGCATAAAATCACGTGTTTAAATAAAATGTTCACCAAAATTATATCAAAATCACCATAGTCCAGAAGAGAAGAACATTCTTAAATTTCTAGAATCAACTCTGTTCGAAAAACAACCAAATACAAAAAAAACAAAAACATACAAGTCGGTTCGCTAATCTCTTAAGCTCGGAAATAGCGACTTCCACGGACCTCAAACTAAGGCCACTCCAACTTGTTTTTTTACTAATCTTTGGGCCTTCTCCCTAGAATAATACTTCTAAGAAAGTATTAGAAGACACCAGCATAAGACTTTTCCTCCCAAGAATGGCAGAAAAGTGAAGAAGAGAATTGTTGAAGTCGAGTCTTCGGTTTTAGCCTTGACAAGAACTCCGATTGGGGCTTCGGGAGAGAACTCAACAAAACGAGTTTGCAGTTGCAAATTAAGTCTTCAAAACTAATTCAAAATACCCCTAAGGAAGGCTTATAAGCTCCACACAAAATTAGGGCTGTTGAGTTGTCAAATTACAAAATTATCCTTATTATTAAACACACAAAGAAAAGGGATCCGAGGTTGAGATTTTGGTCTCTGTAACAGCAACGTTTAACATAGCAAACAAACTCCAAATTTAACGCAAAATATCATTCTGGAAAGCTTAGATTATTAGTAACAATCTTCATGAAGGACGTATTTTGATGTCAGATCTTCCAGAATGCCAAAAGTGCCCTTGAAAGCTCGGAAGTCAGATTTTAGGCGGAAATGAAAAGTCCACTATTTCTTCTATATTTTTGCATGACCTCCACTTGTCCAAATGCATGGACTCCTCTTTGTGTGATTGATTAAAATTCTCCTCCAAGCTAGCTAGGAAAGAGACACCTACAAAATAAATAAAAAGGTTAGAAAGAAATGAGCCCTTGGCTTGGGCTCGAGCTCAAGCATCTCGATTCGGGGTGCATGATCAGACTACCATGACGAGGAAATTTCCGGGTGTTACACGGGGCTACCGCAGACGTTCGGTCCAAGTGTGGGTGACCCCCACAGACGCTCGAGGGCTGGCGCAGACGTCTAGTCAAAATGCGGACGACCCATTTCACATCGCTCGCCTACAATCTCAAAAGACACTCTCGCGGTCAACTGGCTCACCTAACAGTTAACTAGGGACGATGTTTCTAGTGAGAAACTGCAAGGAAAACGCACCCCTTTGGCCTATTTCCACCACTCATCGACGCAGCGCCCTGCATAAACTTTAAATTTACAATAATAGCACAGAAATACCTAAAGGATTTGAGTTTTCATGCTTGAATCCCAAATTTGAGACTGACACAAAATGAAAACTTCAAACGGAAAAACAGGGTTAGAAATCAACATACTTGCAAGAAACCCTTACAAAACTCGAGAATCAGGAGGTCACAAAGACGAACCTAGTGTCAACATCCTACTCCTGCACGATGATTTTTCCCCTCTATCCCCCTCGCTTCCCTACCTCGTGGCTGACCTGAGGAAGGAAATACTTCCTTTTAAAAAGGAAGAAAATAAAATAAAATACTTAATCCAAAAAAAAAAAAAAAAAATCTAAGTGCTAATTCGAATCTCGGCCAAAAACTTAAACTCACTAATCATGACCTCGTAGACCTAAACCGCACGATAACACGAAATTTCGCCAGTTTGACCACTTGATCGAACCCACACACATGGGTAAAAACCTACGACACGCAAGAAAGACCTGGTTAATGCAAACAGATTGATTTCAATTAAAGCAAAAAATTTATTCTGAAAAATATAAAATCAAAAAATTGTGAGTTTTATAGATTTACTCTCTAATTTTACATTTGATCTCACACATTGACATAACACTTACTTGTCATGCACTAATTGGTATAATTATTATGGTATTATAAAAATAATTAGATTAATAGAATATATGAATCAATGAGTGTCATGTCAAAATGTAAAATTAAAGTGGCAACGTAACATTAACCAATACATAATCATCTTGAATATATTAACTATTTCTTTGTTTTTCGATTGTTGAGAAGAAACAAAAGAAACATCTTGTTCTTCTTTCAATAATTTTTTATCTTTAGTGCACATCTCCATAGAATCTAAACCCAGATGAAGATATGATCATTTGTCCAAAAAAAAAAAAAAGCGAATGAATAACGGTTTGGGTCAATGTTGATCAAAATTAGACTGATGTGTGGTATTATGATCCATATGATGTAGATGGAGATTGGCAATAATATGATAATGGCAAAGCACAATTAAATACAAAAGAGAAATTCTTCATAAGATGAGAAGCAAAAATACCTTGCTTTCCATGAATCAATCACAACTATTAATTTAGTCTAAAGGCAAATTCAAATTCTAAAAGATCTCAATAGAGAGGGAACAAAGCTAACCAATGAGCCAACTTCAAACTTCAAATAGCCGAAACCTTCGGAACGTGGACTGGAAATTGGTGAATCTCTTCCATCCATGGACTCTTCTCCTTTGCCGGATTAATGGTTCGAAGAGCCCTCCACACTGCACTATTACACTTGAATCCCGAGCCGAAAGCTATCTGCCATGTTCTATCTCCTTTCTTGATCCTTCCTTTGGCTTCTGTATAAGCCAGTTCATACCAGAGAGAACTGCTGGAAGTGTTGCCAAATCTGTATAATGTCATCCTCGACGGCTCCATATGCCACTCCGATAGCTGCAAGTTCTTCTCAAGTTCATCCAAAACGGCTCTCCCACCGGCATGGATACAGAAATGTTCAAAAGCTAGTCTGAAATCCGGTATATACGGTTTGATCTTCATCTTCAAAACTTTTTTCCCGACTAATGTTGCAAAGAAGAGAAGCTGCTCAGACATCGGCAAAACCAGAGGCCCCAAAGTCGTGATGTTCGTCTTCAATGCATCGCCTGCCACTGCCATCAAATCCTTCGATAGGGTAACTCCGATCTTCCCGTTTGAGTCCTCCTCTTGGGTGACACAGCTGAAGCACTTATCATCAGCGCCTTTGTGGGTCCGAACAGTATGGACGAGTTGGTATTTGGATTTTCTTCTATCCGAACTTTTGTTCGAAAGAAGAATTGCAGCTCCTCCCATTCGAAACAAGCAATTTGAGACGAGCTTTGATCGATCATTGCCAAAATACCAGTTCAAAGTGATGTTCTCCATGCTGATTACTAAAGCATAGGAATTGGGATGGACCTGGAGAAGCTGCTTAGCCAGATCTATGGAGATTAGGCCTGCACTGCAACCCATCCCACCCAGATTGTAGCTGACAATATTGCCTCTGAGCTTGTAATGGTTAATCACCATTGCAGAGAGAGATGGTGTCGGATTGAACAAGCTACAATTCACAATCAATATCCCAATGTCTTTTGGTTTAACGGAGGTTTTTGCAAAAAGCTCATTGATGGCACCGAACATTACAGCCTCGGCTTCTTTTCTTGCTTCTTTCATCGACGGGTTGGGAGGAATATTAAGAACAGCCTCTGGTAAGTAAGTAGAATCCCCCAGGCCAGATCTCTCAAGAATCCTCCGTTGAAAATTGAGATTCTCGTCTGAAAACGTCCCGGTCATCGTAGATTGGTCCATGAACATCTTCTTCGTGCACTTCCTGGCCTCCTCCGGCTTGTAGCAAGAGAAGTTGACAAGATATACAGGCCGAGGACGAGTAAGAAAGAAGAGGGTTGAAAGGAAAACAAGGAGGGTTGAACAAATAATAACAGAAATTAAGTTATATTGAAGATGCTGCCATAGTACATGAAGATCTTGGAGAGAGAAAGTGGATAGTTGGGCGGCAATAACGACCACTAGAGGCGAGAGGAAAAGGAACATTCCATGGGTGATGAGGTAGTGATAACCAAGTTTGACATATTTTAGTTTGATGGAGTTTTTGAAATCTGGGAGGTTTCGAGATGATGTTGGTGGGATTAAAGGTGTATTCAGCTTCGGTTGCGCCATATTTCCCTGATCAGAAAATTCAGATAAACTCAATCAGATTGAGTACAAGAAGAGATCTAACCATTAAATCAAATATAAATCAAAAACATGTTTAGAGATTCAGAATAACGGGCAATGTGAGTAAACCCAGACTAGAACTCAGGATAGAAACTCCATTCGAGAGTTGAATATTTTCAGCTTTAGATCGAATCGCTAATTTTGGAACTAACCCACTAGTTTTTTTTTATAAAATATAGATGATTCTCTAACGCAGCAGTAGAATCAGATCGGAAAATTAAATCAGAAAGCAGATTTGTTAGCATCTACGAAAACTGAGAAAACCAAGGGAGTTTTGGAGAAATGGAGCTTAAGATTAGAATTCAAATGCCAATCAATTAAACATCATAAAATTCATGAATCAAAACACAGATCCAGAAACTGACCTGAAACCCCAAATCCCACCACGGATAGCTGGAATCTCACTCTAAATAAATAGAAACAGAGAGACAGAGAGAGAGAGGGAGAGAGAGAGGAATGAAAAACGACAGCTTTAAAAAAAAGGAATCAGAGAAGGGGGGGAAATTTTATAGCAAGTGGAAGAAAAAGAACTAAACGAGGGGCAAATAATTTGAAGCCATAGATGTAAGCGGCGAAGCCGACGCGTTATCAATTTCTATCCAAAGACGGCGGCTGCCTCGTTTGAATGTTCTTTTACGATCACAATGTGATTCTGGGTCGATGATTCTTTTCCATTTTCTCGGAAAATTCACTTTCCCAAGGAAATACCCTGCTGTCTCTGCGGATTATGACTGTCAAAACCCACCAAAAAGTCGCAGATTTTACTGCCATCGAACAATATGCATAACCATCCTTAATGATTGGCTTAGAACACTTGTTTACATTGACGATTACAAATAAATCTCAGGTTAAATTATGTTTTCTCGTTATAATTTCATTCTCATTTCACTTTTAAATCTCCTATAATTTTAATTTTATTTTTCGTCATTAAATTTACTAACAAAATTAGGAGATAATCTTTTAGTTTATATCATTTAAATATATCACACAAAATACCTAACTAGTGTAAATTCTTCTAGACTATTTAAGCCCCGTTTGGGTTATTGTTACAAGGGTTAAAAGTATTTATTTGAAAATTTAGATTCTATTTTAGCGTGTGCTAAAACCAAAATTTTTAACTCTTTTTTAAAGGTAGGTAATCTGAAAAATGTAGCTTTGATATTTGATTCATTAATAAGGTGGAAGCGGTTACAATATATATACACATTTTAATGGTTTAAATTTTTTAATAATGATATTTAACCATCTATTTCTCATATATTCCTTTTATGTAATTTAATAATTGAATGGTTTTGGGAAATTAATAAATCAACTATCGTACTTTATGGTCAATGACAAGTTAACCATTAACGTGTTTTTCTAATAACTTAACCATTCAACTATGGAAAATTACCACCGTGAACAACATTGTTAACTTTATGAAAATCACAGTAGAAAAGAGCAAATACCCATGAAAAAACGGAAATAACTCGTGATTTTGGAGGAGACTTTTACTAGAAAAGATTTAATATCCATGGAGAATGAATTTAAAAGATTTTGGATTTTGTAAAAGAATGGATTTAGAAGATTTCAGATTTTATAATTTAGAAGATTTTGTAAAAGAATATTAATGTTTTAGATTTCAGATGATTTATAATTGTTTTAAAGTCATGGGCATAACTTGTTTGTGTTGTCTGTATCTTTCTATAAAGAAGACAATAAATTTTTTTTTTTATTTGCAGACATTCGTCTGCAAAAAGACAACTTTCCTCGGCAGAAAGTTGACATTTCTTAGAACGTTGTCTTTCCGCAAAGAAATGTCAACTTTCTGCAAAGCAAAGACGATATTCCGCTACGAAAAGACGACATTCCTCCGCGGAATGACAACGCTATTTAACAAAAAACGTAACTGCGGTGTTTACTCTATCAATTTTTAATAGTTCAGTGGTTAAATTGTTAGTAAAAATACTTTAGTGATTGACTTGTCATAGATCACAAAAAACGATGATTGATTTGTTAATTTCCCAATCACTTTTAATGAATTAATTTACTAAATAATTGTTTTTTTTCACAGCTGATTATTTTAAAAGCACAGTTAACAATGATTATTAAAAAATTACAGTAATACCAAACCAACACTTAGTCGTTTTTAAACTAAATCAAAACTTTCTTAATTTATTTATTTTAAATCTAAATTGAGACAAAAATTTAGTTTATTATAACTAAGTACTTAACTGATTTAGATAGATGACGCCGATAAAAAATCATCATATGGCTTATTTCGTTAAATTTAATGACAAGAAAAATTAGAAGAATATCTAAAAATACAAAATCAAAATAATAAAGACATTATTAAGAAATTTGCAAAATGAAAAACTAAATTAGAACAAATTGTTACCTAATCTCTCATTGTTTAGAAGAGGGAGGTGACAATGGGTTATAAGTGGAATCTCTCTAATTATTACAAGGTCTTATAAGGTGAAAACTATGTACAAAGTCGTGCAAACCTATAGGCTCAAAACAGAATATGTTGTACTACGCGTAGAGATTGAGATGTTGCAAATGATATTGGAGCCTGTTAGCTTAATAAGAATTAAACTTAGTTGTTTTAGTAATGTGTAATTCAATTATCTCTTAGTTGTTTATGAATTAAAAATATGATTTATGATGAATATATTATTGCTTGGAATACATTATTTTATCTCATAAAAAATACCCTTGAGAGTGGTATTTAATGGTGCTAACGTGTTTGTTGAAGTTCTTACAGTCAATGTTTAAATTCATAGAACTCATAATATTAATTCAAGACAAACATGAAGAAGCAGTCTGTAACGACCCGGATTTTTTTTTCCTTTTAAAATTTGCTAAAATTTGAAGTTTTTGGTAACCAGCTAAAACCTTTATTAAGAATCCCTTCAATTAAAAATCAGAGTCTTTTTCAAAAAATCCAATCGTTACTTAAAACTCATTCTCAACATTCATTATATAGTGGAAAACTATAATTAAGAAAATCATCGGAAATGTAATTGGAAATAAATATTTCTCAAAGCATAACGAAAATGGAAATGGGAATATTACTTAAAACATTCATTAAAGTTCAAAGTTAAAAGCGTAACCTACTGAATGCTCAAAATAAGGGTTGGAGCAATGGTTAGTGTTTTGCAAAACATGTTTGTCATTAAACCCTTACAAAATATATAATTTCTTCTTCCTTTGAGCCATACGTCTACTCGGGTTGCGTTTCCTCCAGATACTCCGCAAGCTCCACGAGTAAGGCCTCCTCTGCTCCTGGTAGAATCATGTCATTACCTACGCCACAAGTAAGGACGTGAGCCTAAAAGCGCAGTAAGGAAATGAGGTTTATGCATTATGCTTATGCCTCTATTTAATTCTTTTTGGGATGGGTACCGCCCCAAACTAATCTTTTCTTATGTTCTTCTGTTCATTTACTCGTACAACGAGCGAGAGATTGGAGGACCCTTGTGGGATGGTATAGCCGTGGTCAGCTTCTAACATCCTGTGGGTAACTAGTCCCGTTTCCAACAAGGAAGGGGCTAGCCTAGCTACCAGGCTAGATTCGCACTACCCATCTGTCCCAAACTCCCTTTTCTTTTCTTTTGTTGTCTTAACGTCTTCCCTCACTCAATGCAAGTGTGTACCACCCCAAGATGGCACCCCCTAATTTTTTTCTATTAGCATGATGTATGATGACATAATGATCAAATAACGCATATATGGAAGGTAAATGACAATAATCTAAAGGGATGACAATCAATAATTAAATGGCAGAATTTAAAACACATTAGGAGAACGAAAGCAAACTAAAATAATTATAGAACAACTATAAAAGAACATACAAATAAGGCGAACAGAGCATGCTATTAAGCAAAGATAATAATTCAAGCAGGCATTAATGATTGCGCTTCACATGCGTCGGCAGTAATTTAGACAATATGAGGGAAAATAAAATAAACAAATAGCAGCATATGATGGACGGAATAGATCAACAGAACGTGCTTTTAACGACGCATTAAAATAACAATGTATAACAAACAAAATAGAACAACTGATTCATGCTTTTAAATGACGACTAAACAATAGCGTATAGCGAACGAAATAGAACACAGAACATGCTTCGACAATATATAGTAATGTACAATTAGAGAAATTGAACTACAGAACATGGTTCGACAATATACAGCTGCGTACAATAATGAAATAGAACACCGAACATGCTTTGACAATATATAGTAGCGTACAATAATGGAATAGAACACCCAACATGCTTCGATAATATATAGCAGCGCACAATGACGAAATAGAGCAACGAGACGTGCTTCTACAATGAAGGGTACAATGAGTAATTTGATTAAGCATGCATTGGAAATATGCTCAGGAATTAATCAACCTAAACATGCTGAATAAGCCATTCATGGGAACCTATTTAACGAATAACAATTGAAGACATGCTTTGTAGTATGATATGGAAAGAAACATGCTAGATAAATTGATACTATCAAGACAAAGATGTTTATATCTCCTAACCAAAACCAAGAGTTAACAACATTTATAATTTTTAAGTCTACTATCTAGCAAGTAATATGATAAGCAAAAACAGAGGTAGACATGCTCAATAAATTGGTACGACAGAAAAGTGCTAAATAAGTTGATGCTAATTAAAACAAGAAAGTTTATATCTCCTAACTAGAACCAAGAAACAACAACATTTATAAGTTACGTCTACTTGCTATCAAGTAATATGAGAAGCAAAACAGAGATTAATATTCTAAAAATCTGCTAACAATTCATGCGTGCGTATCATTCCCTTTAGACAATTTCGGTTCATCACTTCAAGTCATAAATCTATATTGTAGCAGTTCGTTGTCCATCTTCCATCACCTAAGTCATATAGAAGTCATTTCAGTAAAAGAAATTACATTAACGAAGTTCACAAAGGTTTAAACAGCTAGAGAAAAATTACAACGAAGCTTGAGACAAACTACAACAAGGTATCTAACAGAGCATCGCCAAAATATTTACAGGAACTTAAGACAACTAAATGAACTACAGAAATCCAACAGCAAGAAACATTCACACACGCACACTTTACTTGTGGGTAGGGCCTCCACTGGCCAAGACTACCCAAATCCTTACCCTTTGTTGACGATTCAATACACGGACAGCAAAACCCCTTTGTTTCCAGGACCACCCTTCACGCAGAAAATTTTCTCCAGAAGAGAAGAACTTAACGAAGGAGAGACGCAGGGGAGGAGGCTTGGCTAAAGCTAAATAGGCAGCTTACCTCCTGGAGACAGGCCGTACGCCTAGTGGGGAGGGTGCAAGAGGGCAGCTCCTGCTGGTCGGGACCTGAGGGGTGGTTCGCGTGGTCTAGAGGGAGATCCTGTGTCGAGGGATCGCATTTTTATTACTTATGCATCAATTTTCTATGACTTTAAATCATTATTTGTCGCAGATTTGCAATATTTTGGATGAGTGCAGACGTGATGGTCTCGTCTGCATTCGTCCACATGTGTAAAATTCCCTGGGCAAATTTGTATTTATGGACGGGAAATAGTGTCGTCGCCTTGTTCGTACCGTCCGAAATCGGTATTTGGACGCGATTTGGCGTCTGCATGTAGCGTCCGCATGCGTCGAAATCTGTTCATAAATTGGACAGATTCAAATTGTCCACGTCTGCTGCCATCTGCTGCCGTCTGGAGTCATCTGAAAAGTCCAGTTTGAAGGACAGATTCAAATCATCCACGTCTTTGTCGTCTGCTACCATTCGGAGTCATCCAAAAAGTCTAGTGATAGATGCATTAGGACGCATAACCTCATCCTGGTGCATCCCAAAACACGGGGATGGCATGCTAAGCATTTGCAGACGCCAGGTCTCATCCTGGCGGTGTCCACATGCGTCTGAAATTGTTCTGTCCATAATTTCTTTCACGTTTTTCCTACTTAATTTTTGTCTCATAATATTTTCTCCATAAATACATGTCATAATTTAACACGTATAAATACCCAATGTAATATATAACTATCTCCAAAATTTGATTACATCGCATATACGAGGAAAATAGTATCGGGGTATTATATAGTCGACCAAGGGAAGATACGATCGACCAGGAATATTCCACAGAGCGTTCATGTTTTAGCATAACATAAAATGGTCGACTTGTACAAGAAGTGGTCGACTTGTACAATAAGTGGTCTATTAGAAAAGTTACAGAGAGCATCATTTTTGCATAACAAACAACAGCCGACTGGACAAATTCCAAAGCACATGCAATTTTGAATAGCGTAAAGTGGTCAACTAGGGCTGAGAGCAACTGACCGAAAAAAAATGCCAGAAAGTCATGCATTTATGAAGTATACAAGAGTGGTTGATCGAAAAAAATAGGTCTACCATTGTAGTAGACTGAATTCTATTTGTGAAGGACCGAACGTGTCTAGAAATTTCACAATGGTCATGAAGAGGTCGATCGATGTATATGGGTGGTCGACCGAAGCGTAGATTTTATGAAGATATCTATAAATAGAGGTGATGTCTACTGCAAAAATTATCAATAGAGCTATCTACAATGAAGTGCCGCTAAAGTTTTTTGAGATTTTCATGCCTACACTTGTGATGCAAAAAACCTTACCTCAATAACGCCCCCTTTTTTTTTGTAAAACATAATAATGATTCATTTACAAAACATTGCATAGTAGAATACTTTTCTTCTAAAATCATTTGGTAGTGCAATTATTCAATAGTTAATAAATTTTCTTTTCTTCAAAACTTTTCATGTTTTACATTTACAAAGTACAATTGGTAGATAAAATTGTTTTCCTTTCCTTTCCCATATCGCCTTGCTAGCATAATATACTCATCATGGAGATTTTTCATCAACTTCTTCTTTCTTCCTCTATGGTTGATGACAATATAGTGATTATCTATATCGAAAAAAGTAAACTGTGAGTCTAATGCTCAGTTAGGCATGTGTCATGACTCGACCCTCGATCCCTTCTGAAACTGCACCACAAACTAGATTTTCTTCTCGGAGAACGATCGCACAACTCACAACTCGTAGTGGAAGCTTACCAAACACACTCACTATGCACTAGCACAATTAGACCACATATAAATAAAATTCAACCCAAACAATAAAATTGTACACTATTATTTATTTTACAAAACTGTATCCAAATTTATTTTACAAACATGGGTCGTATTAAAACTTATTACATCAAAATAAAACTCAAACTATACTACTGGGCCTATGTTGTGCAAACCATCAGTCCAACTAATCTTTATATTTTTACTCAAGAGCTACTACCACTTGTTCCTTGAAAACATCATAAATAGAACCATGAGCTTTTTTAGCTCAATAAGAATCGTAATCTAATGATCCAATAAACCATACCAATATCACAACTAATCATGTTCTAAGCCCAACATGATTAGTCCTCACATCCTTAATTTCCATCGATCAACTTTTGATCATCTCTCATGATCACACATCCCAAAGTCTATATTTTATCTAAATCATTAGATATTCTAATTAATATCTCAACTATGTGATACATTTTTTTTATGTTAGAAGTGTTCAATGCGTATGTATAAATGTTTAGGTCTGTGATATAGATAACCATAGTCAATGTTTTCCCATTCTCATGTGCAATTTCTCTTTATGCACATTTAATTCTCATACATAATTATGTATACCAAATACCTCAATCACAAGTCTCATGTACTATTCCATTCTTGAAACACCACACTGTTAGCCTAATTCACATTAGACTTATTTGTTTTGATGATGAGTGGTTTATAGTTTATTAAGTTGTTTATGTTTTAAATGTGTTTAACTTGATTATCATTTAGTTTATAGTTATTCTTTATTGGTAATACCTTTTAACAAGGGTATTTAGATATACTAATATCTTGTTTAAGTCCATGTAGGTAAAGGATACATCATTTGGACTTAGAAGTCTCAAAGAGTGGAATACAAAGAGCATAGGTCAACTAAGGCACTGTGGGTGGTCGACCAGTTTGAAGCAAAAGCAAAACTACTGGAAAGCAATCGATAGGTGAAGATGGTGGTCGACCACAAAATGGACAGATTCGAGCAGAATTTTGAAATGTGAAGAAGCAATTGATCGGGGTCAAAGTGATCGACGTATCTGACTGCACAGCGTTGTGACTATATTCCAACGGTCAGGAGGTGGTCGACCAAACAGGGGGGTGGTCAATCGGTTACACAATTTTTATAAATAGAAGACTCTCCAAAGCTCTTTTTAACGAAGAGAGAATTGTAGTGAAGCTCTACCGAAATTCATACACGATTTCTTATCATTCATTGAGTGTCAAACCTAACTCTCTCACTCCTAAACTTGAGAGATTACATTTGTGAGAGTTATGTTCTTATTTGTATTTTCCATTTCTCTTCATTGTACTCAAACTGAGTGTGACGCCCTGTGAATAGTTAAGCTAAGGGTGACGCCTTGTGAATAGTTACGCTAAGGGTGACACCTATGAAGTCAATCATCAACAACTAGAGAGGTTAGGTGATTAAAGATCTCCAAGTGAAAAACTTAGAGCGCATATATAAGCCAGAGTTACCGAACCGCGTGAATAAATTTGGTTTTTACTTTCTCTATCCCTTAACTCTTTATTATTTGTTATTAATTGTATGCATTGAATGAATTAAATCACCTAGGGTTTAGACATTATGATATCGGACGAAAAAGTTAGAATGCCTAATTATACCTTAATCACACACTTAGTCACTCATCCGCAAGTGACACGTGTAATAACCCTATTGGTTACCCAATTTTATTGCATGGCCACATACTTCAATGTATTTGAAACATTTATTCTTTTATACACTTCTCCAAATTCTCATTCTAAAGTCTCATTTAAAGATATATCCCAAAACAGTGTAGTTTTTGACTTATCCAATTTCAAACATGCATAACTTTTATTGCATACATCCAAATCCATCCAATCCAAAGCCAAACACTTCATTTATGTGTCTATTTTGTGAACTTAAATTTTTTGAATTATTAATCACCATAGCCTCTTGAATTAACCCCAAACAGTGACTATGCTTATTTATAGCACATTTATCACTTTCATGCAAAAATTCATATCTTAATGAACATACATCCAATTGATCCAATTTCATCACCATTCCATAGTCTAAGGTATCTACTATTATTCGTATTTTTACTTTAGAAAATTACCCTCAATTGGTCAATCAATTTCTTACTCAAAATCATCTCATGACTGATTATCACTTAATCGTGTTTAATTATACTAAATATGATTATTAAAGTTAATCTTTCATCTGAATCATCATAGAATGCATTACAATATCAACATGATATGCATTTTTATAAAAACATGTAATACTTTCTTTCCTTTCTTTTTGTTTCATTTCACATTTCATTCTCATCATTGGGGACCATCATGTCCAACAAAACTTTTGGTTTTGACATTAGCATATCCTTAAGTCATCAATAACCCTATTCTTGTGATGTAGGTCTGAAGGCAAAACACGTACAAATATTCCTTACCTTGTGATTTTAGTACGGTACGACAACTTAATCAAATATTTCCTTGAACTGAAAACCTTCAATGAGTCAAGAGAGATCTGCAACTCCTTGTGAGTTTCTTTCTCTTCCATATGGATCTCACAGTGGAGTTTTTATAGATAAACTAATGACACTCCTTTAACATATAAACCCATAAGGATGAGGTGCTTCACATGGTGCTGATGTGTCACCATTATCAACAATATTCATGCTTAGTGAGCATGTTTTTTCTCCTTAAAACATGGCACCTAATCTATTTACAAATGACTTTTTGACTTCCTGGTTGCCCGCCCTCAAATTCTGGTCAACCAGACCATTACTTTTCAAAGGAAATCCAATATTGGATATCTGCCACAGAAAGTCTATAAATCCATTGCGGACGACCGCAATCCATTGTTCGATCAACTGCGATACTACCCAAGATACATTTCTCATGGATCGGTTGCCTAGTCTAGATTGCTTTTTAGCCTTCCAAATGTCCACTCTTGAGATGATTTTTCACATGCAGACATTCACACATATACGCAGTTGCCCGCAACATCAATGTTTTAGTGGATCCTAACTTTCTGCGGAGATCTGAACTTGCATTGGACCAGTTGACCGCTACTTTACTCCGATTGACTCCCAATTCATCCAAGAGTGATTCAAATAAGTGGATGTACATCTAAACCTCCAACTTTGTTTTAACATTAATTGTACAGTAAAATTCTGAGTGTTACAACCTCTCACGTCATTCACTTGAGTTTTAGCTTTGTGAGAGTTAGAAAACATGTTGTAAATTAATAAACACCAACTTATATTTTTGAGAGTTTGATTTGAGGGTGACGCCCAAGTAAAGACATTGAGAAGTTGGATTGATGCCCAGAAGATTAATCAACTGTAATCTAAAAGATTGAAGTGTAGGACCGATGCACGCCTATAGAAGGGGGTGAATTAGGTATGCTAAAATTTTTTGTGTGATATATTTATTTCTAAAATCTAAGTGATTTGTCACAAATAAAACATACAATTAATAACAATAATAAGGAGTTAAGGGATAAAGAAAAATGCAAACAAAATTTGTTTACGCGGTTCAGCAACCCCCACCTACGACCGGGCTCCAAGTTTCCTACTTTGGAGATCCTTAAACCCAATAACCTCTCTAATTATTATAGATTGGCTTCACAGGGACCAATCAAATCTTTACAAGTTGACTATTGTGGGCGTCACCCTTCTCTTGACTTTTCACAGGGCGTCACCCTTTGTTTACCATTTGAGTATAATAAAAAGTATAACTAAAAAATCCTAACTCTCCCAAATGTAAAATCTCAAGTTTGGGAGTTTGAGAGTTATGTTTGACACTCAATTATAGAAGAGCAAAAAAGTATAAATTTTGGCAGAGCTTCGCTATGGTTTCTCTTCGTTAGTTTGAGCTTCGGAGTGTCTTCTATTTATAAAATCTGCAAAATTGGTCGACCACCCTCATTTTGGTCGACCATCTTCCGACCGTTGGAATATAGCCATTGTGTGAAATTCAGTCGGTTGGTCAACTACTTTGACCCCCCGGTCGACTGCTTCTTCACATTTCAAAAAACTTGTCAAATTTGTCAATTTTGTGGGCGTTCAATTTTTGGCTTTGGTCTGTCACACCGATCGACTGCTCTGTATCATAGGTAGACCACTTCACATTCTCAAAAACTTGAGCAATCTGTAATAATTCTAGTCAACTGCCTCTTTAAACCGATCGATCATTTTTCTGTTATGTCTCTTTCTTCAGCCAATTGGTCAACCACTTCTTCACCGAAGTCGACTTGAACTCCGTGTTTTGCCCAATTTCAATCTTTTAAGTCTCAATAATCAACTTATAGACTACATGAACTTAGACAAACATATTAAAACATTGGAAATACCCTTGTTAAGGGTATTTCCAATGAAAATCATTATAAATATATCAAGGTAAAAAAATGAAGCATATTCAATTTATAAACAACTTAACATCAAATAAATCACTTTTCATCAAAACAAATAAGCCTAAAGTCTATTAGGCTAACATGAAATGGAAAGGATTTGCAAGAGGGAGCTTTGAAGCGCGGACGTAAGCGTGTTTGGCCAAACTGTGTTACCAAATTTGTTTGCATTCTCTATCTCTAATTCTCTTAAAGTACTGCTTATTTTGTAATGTAATTGATATTGAAATAACTTAGAGATAGCAAACAATCAAATTTATTTAATCACATGGAAAAGTTAATAAGCCTAATAAGTAAAAATCTCAAATTTTGTAATAATAAATTTCATGTGTAAATTTTTCATGTTATATTCAGTGAAATTGGTTATTTTGTGTGGTAAATAAATCAAAGAAATTAATTTGGTAGATGAGAATTGTCTCATATCGAAGTTTTGTTAACGTTCGGGAGTAACAGAGAAATCAAAAATTAAAAAGGAGTGTATTTAATATAGATTGATTATGTATATGTGTCTATTTTGTGACCTTAAAATTTTTTGAATTACTAATCACAATAATCTCTTTAATTAACCTCAAACAATAATTATGCTAATTTGTAGCACATCCATTAACTTTTTTGCAAAAATTCTTATATTAATGAGCATAAAATCAATTGATCCAATTTCATCACCATTTCATAATCTATGATATCTACTATTATACCTATTTTTAGTTTAGAAAAATATTCTCAATTGATTGGTCAATTTCCTCCTCAAGGTCATCTCATAACTTATCATCACTGACAACAAACAATATTTTAGCAACTATGGCCATACGGAGAGGAGATTCACAAATCCAATCATGGTAGGACATTGGTTGTTAGCCTAGATAGAAAAGAACTTATGCCCTAACCAATATTTGAAAAGATGTACATGTGTTTGGCTGCGTGCAAGAGAGATCTATTGGAGTGTGGTAGACCTGTCATTTTCTTGAATGATTGTCACTTGAAAGGCACGTGACCAGGCCCAGTTGCTCACATTCGTTAGTATTGATGATAATGATAGAATGTATTCATTTGCCATAACAATGGTTGAAGCAGAATGCAAAGAGTCATGATATCGGTTTATGCAATTGTTGCTCATGGATATAGACAATGCTTCAGGCAATGATTAGTGTCGGCCATCGAAGAGTTTGTACTATCACCTGAACATTACTTCTACCTCAGACACTTATACGTCAACTTTAAAAAAATAATTTCAAGACAATTTGTACAAAGACATAATGTGGAACGCATATAAGGTCATAACATCAGCTCACTTTGAGAGAGAGATGAATAAACTATTTTTGGTTGACCAAATAACACATGCATATCTATGAAGCATCAACTTGAGTTTTAGTCGAAACATGCTTTCAATTTGATCCCAAAGTGTGAGATAAACCTCAATAACTTGATCGAGTCCTTTAATGCCTACATCCTATCAGCTCAGGACAAACCAATTTTGACTATGTGTGAAATGATAGGAAAGGGAATCATATGTAGGATCGTAAAGAAATATCAAAAGATGGTTGAGGCAATGGACCTATTATGTCCGCAGATCAAGAAGAAGCTTGCCAAGCTACAAGATGAGACTCAAAATTGATATCCAACATTTGCAGGAGTTGGTCGGTTTAAGGTTAGTGATGGTAACGAATAGTTTGTGGTCAATTTGGATAGACATACTTGTAATTGTTACATGTGAGAGCTTATTGGAATCTCGTGTGTGCATGTAACCCCGTGTATGCATTTTATAAGGAAGTCAGTTGAGGATTACGTTCATGTATGATATCACTGAGAAACATACATGATTATGTACTTCCACTTTGTCTGCCCATCAATGACCAAAACATGTGGCCTGAAACGGACCAACATCTAATTCTGCCACTACCAATAAAGAGACAACCAAAGAGGCCTCCAAAACAAAGAATAAACGATATTGATGAGTCTTATAGTCGATGTCACGACCAGATCCCAGATCCCCTCGGGAACTACACAACAAACCTGATTCTTCTCTTGGAGAATGATCACACAACTCACAATTTTCAACAGAAGCACCAATAACACACATGCACTCGCGCAATTGAGCCACATAAATATAAAATCCAACCCAAACAAGAAAGTTGTACATTTTTATATATTTACATAACTGTATCCAAATTTATTTTACAAACATGGGCTGAATTAAAACTAAATACATCAAAATAAAAACTCAACTCACACTCTGGGCCTATGTTGTGCTAATCATCTGTCCAACTGATCTTTCCATTTTTTACCTTGAGTTGCTACCACATGTTTATGAAAAACATGGTAAATAGAACTGTGAGAATTTTTTCGTTCAATAATTAATTCCCTAAACTATAAGTGATTTATTAACAATAAATAAACAAACAATGCATAAATGTAAAAAGTAAGGGTTAGAGAGGTGCAAACGATGTTGTTCACGCGGTTCGGCGACCCCAACCTACGTCCGCACTCCAAGCTTTTCACTTGAAGTTCCTTAATTGCCCAACCTCCCCGGTTGGCGATGTTTGACTTCACATATGTCAAACAAACCATTACAGACTATTCTCAGGGTGTTGACTATTTTGGGTTATCACCCTTTCACATAGCGTTTGGATACAAAAGATTGGAAATGAAAAATTACAACTTATAACTTAACTCTCTAATATGAAATCTCAAGTTGAGAATTGAGAGAGTTAAGTCTATGCACTCTTTTTATAAGTGAGAATAAAATTTAGCAGCGTTTCGGTAGGATTCCCATTTGTTAATTTCAGCTTCAGAGTGCCTCCTATTTATAGATTCTGCTTGAGCGGTCGACCATTTTCTTTTTGGTCGACCTCTTTTCGACGGTTGGAAATATTATCGTTGAACTTTTTTGGACTGTTGAAAATTTTGGCGAAAACTAAACTATAGCAGTCGACTGGATCTATATGGGCAGTCAACCACTGTAGTATATTCTTCAATATCAGTCTCGAATATTCATCAGTGGTCAATCAGAGCTTTATGACCGGTCGACCGCTCTCCGTGTAATTTCAGTTCTAGGCTTCTCTGCCATTTTTTCAATCGACCATTTTTCCTCTGCTCAACCGTAGAACTGGGAAGCAATCTATTTTGCTTGCGCTTGATCAACTAATCGACCAGTTCTTAGTGCAGACTGTTTTGGTCGTCCATTTTTTCCTATATTTAGCATTCCTTGATTTCGCTAATTCCCAATGTTTATACAATAAGCTACAAGGACTTAGATAAACACGTTAGACAATATTACAACCCTAATTAAGGTTATTTCCAATAGAGAATGTAATGTATTTATTAAATCAAGCAAATATACAATAAACAACTTAAATAACTAAATAAATCCATCATCATCAAAACAAACAACCTAATACCAATTAGGCCAATAAATTGGACGTTCTCGAAGGTAAATTTTGATTGTCATCTTGTTTTCGTCTATAAGTTGGATGTTGGTTTTATTGGAAAATTTAAAATTTGTTAGGAAAGTTTGAAAATCATTTTTAGGTTTAAAGGTTTGAATTTATGCATAGAATTGATGTAAATTAACTGAGCAATCATGATGGAATGGTTAAATTGGAAATTTTGATGGAAATTCAGAGTTTTTCAAGGTACCATGATGGTTTTGTGACATAACGATCGATCGGGGTTGCAAATGGTCAATCAGAGTTATGACACAGAGGATGATGCTTGAAGAGCGGTCGAGAAAGACGACTGATATAAGGGTGTCAACTATAATCCTACAAAGAAATAAAGTGTAATATAAGTGTAAATTACATTTTTACACTTATATTATAGAGATTTGTATGTTGTTTGTAATATAAGTGTAAATTACATTTTTCACATCAAAGAAAAACATAGAATTGGACATGTTATCTCCTCTGATCGTATAGCTCTAGAAGCAAACAGTCAATTACCAAAGATGAAGAAGAACATAAAGATCGACGACTAGACATTTTTACTTTCAAAGAAGCTTTTGATGCTGCTTCTCTCCGAGAAGAATCTAAATACTATGACACGACATGAATGTACGACCACAAAGACTGTTCTACGTTGCAAGAATTTAACAACCTAAAGAAGCTTTGATGCGACACGATAACCATATAAGAAACAAAAAATAAAGAAGAAGAAAGGACTAATACTTTTTCTTTAAAGAATTGAAACTAGAGTATACTTCAACGGAAGTACTCTCAACATCAGCTATTCCCCAAAAATTATTTAACCTAAGTTTTACTACAACATAAAAAAGTGATGTAACAACCAAGAAAGACATAGTATTAAGATAAAATGCCTGTCATGCATCTTCTGAGGTTGAAGAAGACAACTGAAGAATGCTCAATCTGTTAGAAGAATTAAAAACTAAAACTTAGACATTGGTACACTGAGGAGTCCAGTATGAGTAGTATAAATAGGAACCTGTTGACATTTTCAAATCTTTTATTGCATCAAATTTCAATTGTTTTTGCTAAAAAACATGGACTACCAACACGTGTTATTCCATCATCATGAAGAAATTTAGACAAAGATGACATGACTATTCTACCTTACAAAAACTTCAATAACCTAAAGACATCAACAAGCTTTCCCACGAAAAATAATAACCACATGAGAACAAAGTTATAGTGAATTGAAAGATGAGATTAGGAAGGTGATGATGCTTCATTGGGTTGTAAATCCCTAAACCTAATCAAGGTGTATATATTACGAGCATGTCATCGTGGAATTTGCTAACAACAACCCAGGTGACGAGCCAAGTCTATGGACCGTCGCCATTTTTCTTCCTCCAGGCTCATGAGGTGCTGCTCAGAAATGGTCGTCACCTTTCTGTGTAATTGTTCGGAGGGAGTCCATAAGTGTTCCTCTCTTTTCACGGATCACGATTTTGGTATAAAACACGATGATAGTAGTTTGACTTATAGTTGTCTATGTGTACAACCATGTTTCTTAATATCTCATCGAAGGCCTTTGGGTCGAATTTCCTAAAAGATAAAATGATTTTCAAATGCTTTGAAAAACATGTATAATTCCCGAAACTCATAATTTTCAAGCAAATAGTAAAAAAATTTTTTACACGAGCTTAGCATTTAGTATAAGTTCCCTAATGGGCTAGTCACTCACCCCTTCGACTACTTTTTCCCAGGTTAAGGTTTTGGTTGAAGACTCTGTTGCTATTTATTTTATTTCATTTCCTTAGTTGAATCTTATTTCCTAGTAAGCAAACTGTTGGATGACTGTAATTTACTTAACCTGGTTTTTTGAGAACCTTGGATTGTATGCATAGTATCATTTGAACTCTTTTAATCTATTATTTCACATTATTAATTATTCTCACAATCACTATTTGGACCGTGGCCCATCACAAGTGGGTCACGACTGTGTATTTTTACGAGTCTTTCGCAATAATTTAATAAGCATTGGGTTGGGCGATCGGGTCCCCTCTATGGACCAGATCATTTGGCCAGACATTTCTATCTAGCCCGCCTCCAAGTCGTGACAGTAGTAGTATCTACAACTTAATAATTTTTCAAAAACTCTAAAAACAAGTTTTAAAAAAATGAAAAACCCTAATGATTTCAGAAGGTTCGTTCAACAAATATTGGAGGGAGACGTTGTTGGGCCATGCTCCCAAGATTGCTTCTGTCATCTTGTAAGCCATCCCCATATAGAAACTTGCTCCTTCATGAGTACAGTGAGAAAAAAAATGTAAAAGAATGCCAATACTTATAAAATTTGCAATAATAGCACAACAATAAAATTAGAAGATGCATAAAAAATAACTTACTCTTCTGATTGCCAAAAACTCCCTTTGACTTTGATATTTTTGATTAAGGGTTCCTCATACAATGTACTCTTTCGAATCATCTCAAACTTACTCTAATCTACAATATCTACAACATTTGAAAAAATAACCTCGTTAGGTGCTAATATAAAGATCAGACATACTACGGCCCCGTGAAAGTAAAATATCTAACATTATAAGAAAGTGATAAAAGAAGAAGGAAGTCTTGGCTAAACGTACTGCTTTAATTCTACAGCTGATAAAAGATAGGTTGTAGAGGAAAGTTGAGGATGGTGTTGATAGATTATACTTGTTGGAAAATGGATAAAAGATGTTCTATCTTTCTTAGACCCGAAATGAAAGAAATACTAGAAAGCAATGAAAGTAGAAGGCTTCCAAAGGTGATAACAGGGGTAATAAGCTCTTGTACTTATACGAAGTTGTATTTTTTTTAAAATTATTATTAGACGTGTTAGGGAACTCATGATTTCGCAAAAGAACAAATGATAATCAGAAAGAATGCATTTTCAATAACAGAGGATGTTTTTGAGAGACATGGTGCCACAGCCATGGATACTCCAGTTTTTGAATTGAGAGAAACAATTATGGAAAAGTGTGGAGAAGATTCAAAGTTGATTTATGATCTTGCCGATCAGGTGAATGTTTACATTTATATATTTTCTCATAACTGGTGCCTTATTTATTGCACATATTGCCTTCTATCAAGCATTCATAAAAAAGAAAAAAGAAGGTAAAGAAGCTTCGGCTAATCAACAAATAATTTTATTAGTAGAATATCCAAAAAAAAGAAAGAATTAATATTGCAAGAATCGACCTCAGTGGAATAACTCCAGACACTGGTCCTGGTGAGCGAGTGCCTCACCCCAACTTTTAAATGTGTTTTTGCATTTGCTGCATTTGTGCTTCGCGTTCTTGTGAGCAATAGTCTGGTGGTCAAGAAAACCAGACTTGCCAATCTTCTTGTTGCAGCCTAAGCATCATAACTTCTTGCTCTCCTTTGCGAGAGAAATAAATCTCGAATTTGTTTTTGCATTTCAGGCATTCATACATACAGTTTTTGTGGGCGATTTTCTAGTGGTTGAGAAACACAGATTTTTCGATCTTTTTCCTGTCGCAGACCAAGCACTGGATCTTTTTTCTCTCCTCTGCGAGAGAAATGAGTCTCTTCAAGATGTTAAAGCTAACGAAACAAGCCACAACATAGATTATCACACTTACCTTGATCCATGTTGTCCTCTTCATCCATTTTTGAAGAACTTCGAAAACAAAATAGTTGATTAGACGTGTGACTTTCATTTGTCGTTAGTATTTATTTACTTTTAAAAATTATTTTTATTTTAATAAGGGAAAATAACACTGTAGATAAGAGAAGAAAAATCATTCAAAAATCTCTAAAAATAATATATTTTTAAGCTCGATTAAATTTTGGGGTATTACATCCCTCCCCCTCCTCATATAAATTTCATCCTCAAAATTTAGTTAAACAATTTAGGATATTTAGATTCCATATCCTCTTTTCTATTCCAAGTATCTTCCTCCGTTGAATGATTTTGCCATAAAATTTTGACCAATGTGATCAGTTTATTTTGAAGTGCCTTTACTTTTGAATGCAAAATTTGAATGGGTTTCTCTTCGTAGCTTAAATTGGTTTGTATTTCCACATCAATGACGTAGAAGAATTAAAAACTAAAATTCAGACATTGGTACATTGAGGAGTCTAGTGTGAGCAGTATAAATAGGAACATGTGGACATTTTCTATTTTTTTCACTAAAAAACATGGACTACCAAATTTTGAATGTGTTTTTGCTTTTGCTGCGTTGGTGCTTCGTGTTCTTGTGGGCAATAGTCTGGTGGTCAAGAAAACCAGACTTGCCGATCTTCTAGCCACAATACAAGCACCGCAACTTCTTGCTCTCCTTTGCGAGAGAAAGAAGTCTCAAATTTGTTTTTGCATTTAAGGCATTCATACTTGAAGTTTTTGTGGGCGATTTTCTGGTGGTAAAAAAACACAGATTTTCTGATCTTTTTCCTGCCATAGACCAAACACTGGATCTTTTTTCTCTCATTTGCGAGAGAATGAGTCTCTTCAAGATGTTAAAGCTAACAGAACCAGCCACAACATAGATTATCATACTTACCTCGATCCATGTTGTCCTCTTCATCCATTTTTGAAGAGCTTTGAAAACAAAATAGTTGATTAGACGTGTGACTTTCATTGGTTGTTTAAGTATTTATTTATTTTTAAAAATTATTTTTATTTTAGTAAGGGAAATTAACACCGTAGATTCCACAAGAAAAATCATTCCAAAATCTCTAAAAATAATATATTTTTAAGCACAATTAAATTCTGGGGTATTACATCCCTCCCTCCTTATATAAATTTTGTCCTCAAAATTTAGTTAAACAATTTAGGATATTTGGCTTCCATATCCTCTTTTCTTTCCCATGTAGCTTCTTCTGTTGAATGATTTTGCCATAAAATTTTGACCAATGGAATCTGTTTATTTCGAAATGCCTTTACTTTTGAATCCAGAATTTGAATAGGTCTCTCTTGGTAGCATAAATTCGTTTGTATTTCCACATCGACGACCTAGAATTATTAAAAACTAAAATTTAGACATTGGTACATTGAGGAGTCTAGTGTGACTAGTATAAATAGAAACATGTGGACATTTTCAATTTTTTTCTCCAAAAAACATGAACTACCAAATTTTGAATGTGTTTTTGTATTTGTTGCATTGGTGCTTCGCGTTCTTGTGGGCAATAGTCTGGTGGTCAAGAAAACCAGACTTGTCGATCTTCTTGCTGTAGCCCAAGCACTGCAGCTTCTTGCTCACCTTTGCTAGAGAAATAAGTCTTGAATTTGTTTTTGCATTTAAGGCATTCATACTTAAAGTTTTTGTGGGCGATTTTCTACTGGTAAAGAAACACAGTTTTTTTATCTTTTTCCTGCCGCAAACGACGCACTAGATCTTTTTTCTCTCCTTTGCGAGAGAAATGAGTCTCTTCAAGATGCTAAAGCTAACAGAACCGGCTACAACATAGATTATCACACTTACCTCGATCCATGTTGTCCTCTTCATCCATTCTTGAAGAGCTTCGAAAACAAAATAGTTGATTAGACGCGCGACTTTCATTTGTGGTTTTAGTATTTATTTATTTTTAAAAATTATTTTTATTTTAATAAGGGAATTTAACACTGTATATTCCACGAGAAAAATGATTCCAAAATCTCTAAAAAATAATATATTTTAAAGCCCGATTAAGTTCGGGGTATTACCTCCCTCCTTACATAAATTTCGTTCTCAAAATTTAGTTAAACAATTTAGGATATTTGGCTTCTATATTCTCTTTTCTTTCCCATGTAGCTTCTTTTATTGAATGATTTTACCATAAAAGTTTGACCAATGTGATCGGTTTATTTTAAAGTGCCTATACTTTTGAATCCAAAATTTGAATGGGTGTCTCTTCGTAGCTTAAATTGGTTTGTATTTCCACATCGACGACATAGAAGAATTAAAAACTAAAATTCAGACATTGGTACATTGAGGAGTCTAGTGTGAGCAGTATAAATAGGAACATGTCGAAATTTTCAATTTTTTTCACTAAAAATCATGGAGTACCAAATTTTGAATGTGTTTTTGCATTTGCTACATTGGTACTTCGCGTTCTTGTGGGCAATAGTCTAGTGGTCAAGAAAACCAGACTTGCCGATCTTTTTGCTACAACTCAAGCACCGCAACTTCTTGCTATCCTTTGCAAGATAAATAAGTCATGAATTTGTTTTTGCATTTAAGGTATTCATACTTGAAGTTTTTGTAGGCGATTTTATGGTGGTCAAGAAACACGGATTTTCCAATCTTTTTCTTGCCGCAGACCAAGCACTGGATCTTTTTTTTCTCTTTTTTGCTAGAGAAATGAGTCTCTTCAAGATGCTAAAGCTAACGGAACCAGCGACAATATAGATTATCACACTTACCTCGATCCATGTTGTCCTCTTCATCCATTCTTGAAGAGCTTCGAAAACAAAATACTTGATTAGACGCGCGGCTTTCATTAGTCGTTTAAGTATTTATTTGTTTTAAAAAATTATTTTTATTGTAATAAGGGAAATTAACACCGTAGATTCGACGAGAAAAATCATTCCAAAATCTCTAAAAATAATATATTTTTAAGCACGACTAAATTCTGGGCTATTATATCCCTCTCTCCTTATATAAATTTCGTCCTCAAAATTTAGATAAACAATTTAGGATATTTGACTTCCATATCCTCTTTTCTTTCCCATGTAGTTTCTTCCGTTGAATGATTTTGCCATAAAATTTTAACCAATGGGATCTGTTTAGTTCAAAGTGCCTTTACTTTTGAATCCAGAATTTGAATGGGTCTCTCTTGGTAGCTTAAATTTGTTTGTATTTCCACATCGACAACCTAGAAGTAGGGATGTTCACGGTTATGTTCGGTCCGGTTCTGAAGTGGAACCACACTGAACCGGTCCCATGGGAACCCGGTACCAAACCAAAAATTCTGTACCTGTTCCGGTTCAGTATCGGTTCGGTACCGAATATAATTTTTTTATAAATATTATAATAAATTTCATAAAAATAAAAAATGCAAAAAAAATCCTGAATAATTACACTATACACACAACATTAACCTAGTATAAATAAAACAACTATAAATAAAGTAACAAATATATAAAATAACAAAATATATAAAAACCGAAAAACTAAAGTTACAAAAGAAAAAAAACATTTAGAAATAAAAAAGTTATAAAACTTTAAATTAATGAACCAAAAAAAATTATTCTTGTGTCCAATTTCATTGTCCAAGACTCCAATTCCAATGTCCAGTATCTTCAAATTTCATAATATAAACTGCCAAAGAATGAATGCAATACAAGTTAGAAGTAATTAGTTGACAAATGATAATTATAAAAAAAATAAAAATGAATTAAAATATAAATACACATCTGAGTTAGTTATTTCCAAGTCCCTGCATGTCAAAAACATTAGTCAATTGAATATTGGAATGATACACCATCACAAGCAAAAAGAAATGATGATAATATGGTTCAAAATGAAGAAAAATATAAATACCTTGTTATACGTTGTCATCAGTCATCACTATAAAATTCAGACTAATTCACTCCATCAACGTCATTAATTTGTATAATCTCTGAAAAATATAAATTCAAAACAAATTTATAAAATATAGTAATTAATAAAACAAATACAAAGGAAAAACACTATCAATATAAAAGATACCTGGTTTATCCAGAAAATTATTAAAGTTGATTGATTCATGTTTCGAAGATCGAATCCAGCTTTGAGTGCAATAAGCGCCTCGATTGTCTTTGGGGACAAATAACTGTGAAATGAATCAAGTATCCATCCTCCACTACTAAAAGTTGACTCCGATGCAACAGTAGAAATGAGAATAACCAATATATCTCTTGCCAATTTTCTTAGAATTGGGAATTTCAATGAATTCAATTTCCACCATATGAGAATGTCTTGTTTGTTTGAAAATTTTTTCCAATGGTTCATATAAATATTGATCAAGTTCTGACCGAGTAGTTGAAACATCTTGTTCTTCGGGGCGACTATAAAACATCTCATGTAGTTTGTTGTGGGTCAAACTTCTCTTTTGTCTCAAGATTGTAGATGTTGTTGGTATACTTGTAGTACTATAATTATCTTCTGAATTTTCCAATCCCGAATCACCTCTATACTCGAGACATAATTTTTCAAGCACTAGTTGTACTTGGGTTAACAAATCATTTGTCTTATCATTATCCATTACCATGGAAAGACAATGTTTCAAATACTTTATTTTGTATCTAGGATCTAAAACAACTGTAACATACATCAAGACATTCATTCTATCGCACCTTTCCCAATATTTATCAAGCTTACCTTGCATTCCAATAGCCATTCTCCTCAATAATGGATTATCACATCCATCATACTATTGGATAAGCATTTTCAAATTGCATACTTCACTAACATATATATTTGAAGTAACATGCCAGGAGGCTGAAACATTTATAGTCGTATCATAAAAAATCTTTAAAAATTTGACAAATTCTCGAATATTATCCTAATCTTCTATTGTGGGAGGACTTTCTCCACCCAAATCAGTGAGATAATGAAAATCTGTTTCCTTCAATTTCTCAAAAGCTTTTTCAAATTTTTCTGCGCTTTCCAACATCAAATATGTGGAATTCCATCTTGTAGGCACATCAAGAGAAACACTACTTTTGCACCCAATTTTAACATTTTGCACACATTTCTGAAAATTTTGTAGTCTTGCAGGAGAAGATTGAACATACTTCACAGCTCGACGAACTTTCATGATAGATTCGTGATGGTGTTTTAAACCATCACATACTATCAAATTCAAAATATGCGCAAAACTAAACTATTCCAATTTCGAATACTTTTAATCAAATAAGAAATGACCACATAATTGGAAGAAGCATTATCCACTGTAATTATCAAAACATTTTCAATCCCCCATTCAAATAAACATCTCAATACTTCTTTACCAATGGTTTCACCTTTATGATTTGCAATTAAACAAAAATTGATAATCTTCTTGTGCAAATTTCAATCACAATCATAAAAATGCGCAGTTAAAACCATATAATTCAAATTTTAAATTGAAGTCCATGTATGCGTAGTCAAACATACCTGTTGAGATGTGTTTTTAAAATATTCTTTCAACTTCGTTTTTTCTTTCTCATACATGCCAACAACATCACGCACAATCGTAGTTCTAGATGGTACAACAAATTTCGATTGTCAATAATGAGAATAAGCTCTAAAACCCTTTGATTCAACAAACTTGAAAGACACTTCATCAATAACAACCATTTTTACTAGTAGTTCTCTGCCAGTTGCATTACTAAAAGATGCAAGTGTGGAAGTTGATCCCGTATTATCTACATTTTGGAAGCTTAAAGTCTTTTGCTTTACATCTACACTTGCCAACAATTTTTTACAACAACTAATATGCTTTGTCAAGTTTGAAGTCCCATTCTTTGTTAGATGACATGCATATGTTTGAGACCAATAATTATATTTTGCTCTAGGGTTGTTCTTATCAGCGCTTTCTACCATAGTAAAATGAATCCAAACATTTGATTTTTTCCTCTTTGTTTGACCCATAATAGGGTTTACTGAAGCACTCGCTATAGTTTCATTAAAGCTTTTCATTATCTCCATTTTCAACAATTTAAAAACTCATTTCAGAATCAAATTATTTACTAGCCAAATTAACAAAATCAAACAATCACATTATCTCAAAATCAAGAACAAATAATTAAATACTACATAGAATCATAATCTCAAACTCAAACAGATTACAGAATCAAACAACAACACTACAACGAGGCAGACAATCCAAATTCAAATTCTCAAACAACAATTGAACAAATCAACCCTTGCAGTGAGATGTTTATCATAAGAAATAAATAATAGCTCTACAATTCAACAGTTGATAAAAGGACAAAATATCTTTGCATTAGTAAGTCCCCATGAAGTTCTTTATTGGAAAAAAAGAATATCTAAAACAGACTCATGTTCATTACATCAGCAAACTTTAATATTCAATTGAAATTGATTGTCCAGAGTACATGCATCCCAACTACAATGACAGTAAAACAATCCTAATCACCACTCATGATACAACAATCATATCTTACAATCAACAAAATCAAAATTTTTGGAAAGACAATATTCATTTTTATGTTTTTCATTATCAACAACAAACACTGATTTAGATAATCTAAATCAGCTTCTAGATTCATAGGGATAAGTGGATCTTACCCTTGCAGAAAATCAGCTTCGCTTAAGCACTAGTACTCAATTGCAGGCAGAGGAGAGGAGATTGGCAGCAGTAGTTCACCGACGCCGAGATCAAAGATGGTTTAGATAATCTAAACCTGTTTAACAGAAATAAATATAAACATAACCAAGCCACAGCCAGAAGACAGAAACAGATGACAGAAGGAAGAAAATCGAAGGAAGACAGAATTACAAACTGAGCTGGTGACTGGCGATCTCGCAGTCGGAGGAAGGAAGTTGGAATTCGGATGACGCCTCGAAGATAGAAGATGTCAAGAGGAACGCCTAGACCGCCGTTCGATCGCCGTTCGGGTTGGGGATAGGGAGCCTCGGGTCTCAGGATTCTGGAGGCTGAAGGGGAGAGCTCGAGACAGGAGAGAGAAGGCAGCTGGTCTGTCTGGTTCGGGAGACAGAACTGCGGGGTGCCCTAATTAAATCCTGCAGGCTCTAATCTCTGTCGATACCAGTTCTCTGGTTCTGCGAACGTGGAACTGAGAACTGGACCGTTATATTCGGTTCTACTTGAGCAGAACCGAAAATAGGTTCTATTATATGCAAAACCGCATCGAACCGGCCCAAAACCGCCGATTTCGGTTTGATTCTTCGGTTTACACACCCCTACCTAGAAGAATTAAAAACTAAAATTTAGACATTGTTACATTGAGGAGTCTAGTGTGAGCAATATAAATAGGAACATGTGGACATTTTCAATTTTTTTTGCTAAAAAAAAAATGGACTACCAAATTTTGAATGTGTTTTTGCATTTGCTGCATTGGTGCTTCACGTTCTTGTGGGCAATAGTCTGGTGGTCAATAAAACAAGACTTTCTGATTTTCTTGCTGCAGCCCAAGCACCGCATCTTCTTGCTCTCCCTTGCGAGAGAAACAAGTCTCAAATTTGTTTTTGCATTTAAGGCATTCATACTCGAAATTTTTGTGGACGATTTTCTAGTGGTCAAGAAACACAAATTTTCTTATCTTTTTCTTGCCACAGACCAAGCACTAGATCTTTTTTCTTTCCTCTGCAAGAGAAATAAGTCTCTTCAAGATGCTAAAGCTAACGAAACCAGCCACAACATAGATTATCACACTTACCTCCATCCATGTTGCCCTCGTAATCCTTTCTTGAAGAGCTTTGAAAACAAAATAGTTGATTAGACGTGCGGGTTTCATTAGTCGTTTTAGAATTTATTTATTTTTAAAAATTATTTTTACTTTAATATGGGAAATTAAAAACGTAGATTCTATGAGAAAAATCATTCCAAAATCTCTAAAAATAATATATTTTTAAGCCCGATTAAATTCTTGGGTATTATATCCCTCCGTCCTTATATAAATTTCATCCTCAAAATTTAGTTAAACAATTTAGGATATTTGGCTTCCATATCCTCTTTTCTTTTCCATGTATCTTTTTCCGTTGAATGATTTTGTCGTAAAATTTTGAACAATGGAATCTTTTTGTTTCGAAGTACCATTACTTTTGAATGAATAATTTGAATGGGTCTCTCTTCATAGCTTAAATTGGTTTGAATTTCCACATCGACGACCTAGAAGAATGAAAAACTAAAATTCAGACATTGGTACATTGAGGAGTCTAGTGTGAGCAGTATAAATAGGAACATGTGGACATTTTTAATTTTTTTTTACTAAAAAACATGGACTACCAAATTTTGAATGTGTTTTTGCAATTGCTGCATTGGTGCTTCGTGTTCATGTGGGCAATAGTCTGGTGGTCAAGAAAACAAGACTTGCCGATCTTCTTGCCGCAACCCAAGCACCGCAGCTGCTTGCTATTTTTTGCAAGAGAAATAAGTTTCGAATTTGGTTTTGCATTTTAGGCATTCATACTTAAAGTTTTTGTGGGCGATTTTCTGGTGGTCAAGAAACACAGATTTTCTGATCTTTTTCCTGCCGCAGACCAAGCACTAGATCTTTTTATTCTCCTTTGCGATAGAAATGATTCTCTTCAAGATGCTTAAGTTAACGGAACTAGCCACAACATAGATTATGACGCTTAGCTCGATCCATATTGTCCTCTCGATCCATTCTTGAAGAACTTCGAAAACAAAATAGTTGATTAGACGTGCGCTTTCATTAGTCGTTCCAAACTTTATTTATTTTGAAAAATTATTTTTATTTTAATAAGGGAAATTCACACTGTAGATTCCACGAGAAAAATCATTCCAAATTTTCCAAAAATAATATATTTTTAAGCCCGATTAAATTCTGCAATATTACATCTCTCTCTCCTTATATAAATTTCATCCTCAAAATTTAGTTAAACAATTTAGGATATTTGGCTTCCATATCCTCTTTTCTTTCCCATGTAGCTTCTTCCATTGAATAATTTTTCCATAAAATTTTGATCAATGAGATCTGTTTATTTCGAAGTGCTTTACTTTTGATTCAAGAAATTGAATGGGTCTCTTTTCGTAGCTTAAATTGGTTTGTATTTCCACATCGACGACCTAGAAGAATTAAAAACTAAAATTCAGACATTGGTACATTGAGCAGTCTAGTGTGAGCAGTGTAAATGCGAACATGTGGACATTTTCAATTTTTTTTTGCTAAAAAAATGGAGTACCAAATTTTGAATTTGTTTTTGCGTTTACTGCATTAGTGCTTCGCGTTCTTGTTGGCAATAGTCTTGTGGTCAAGAAAACCAGACTTTCAGATCTTCTTACTGCAGCCCAAACACCGCAGCTTCTTGCTCTCCTTTGCGAGAGAAATAAGACTCGAATTTTTTTTTTACATTTCAGGCATTCATACTTGAAGTTTTTGTGGGCGATTTTCTGTGGTCAAGAAACACATATTTTCTTATCTTTTTCCCACCGCAAACCAAGCACTGGATCTCTTTTCTCTCCTCTGCGAGAGAAATGAGTGTCTTCAAGATGCTAAAACTAATTGAACTAGCTACAACATAGATTATCACGCTTACCTCAATCCTTGATGTCCTCTTCATCCATTCTCGAAGAGCTTTGAAAACAAAATAGTTGATTAGACGTGCGTCTTTCATTAGTCATTTCAGTATATATTTATTTTTGAAAATTATTTTTATTTTAATAAGGGAAATTAACGCCGTAGATTCCAAGAGAAAAATCATTCCAAAATCTCTAAAAATAATATATTTTTAAGTCCGATTAAATTCTGAGTTATTACATCCTCCCTCCTTATATAAATTTTGTCCGCAAAATTTAGGTAAATAATTTAGGATATTTGGCTTCCATATCCTCTTTTCTTTGCCAAGTAGCTTCTTCTGTTGAATGATTTTGCCATAAAATTTTGACCAATGAGATCTTTTTATTTCGAAGTGCCTTTACTTTTGAATCCAGAATTTGAGTGGGTCTCTCTTCGTGGATTAAATTTGTTTGTATTTCCACATCGACAACCTAGAAGAAATAAAAACTAAAATTCAGACATTGGTACATTGAGGAGTCTAGTGTGAGTAGTATAAATAGGAACATGTGGACATTTTTAATTTTTTTACTAAAAATTATGGAGTACCAAATTTTGAATGTGTTTTTGCATTTGCTGCATTGGTGCTTCGCGTTCATGTGAGCAATAGTCTTGTGGTCAAGAAAACAAGACTTGCCGATCTTCTTGTCGCAGCCCAAGCACCGCAGCTGCTTGCTCTTATTTGCAAGAGAAATAAGTCTCGAATTTAGTTTTCCATTTCAGACATTCATACTTGAAGTTTTTGTGGGCGATTTTTTGGTGGTCAAGAATCACATATTTTACTATCTTTTTCCTGCCGCAGACTAAGCACTGCATTTTTTTCTCTCCTCTGTGAGAGAAATGAGTCTCTTCAAGATGCTAAAGCTAACAGAACTAGCCACAACATAGATTGTCATACTTACCTCGATCCATGTTGTCCTCTTCATCTATTCTTAAAGAGCTTCAAAAACAAAATAGTTGATTAGACGTGCTGCTTTCATTAATCCTTTCAGTATTTATTTATTTTTAAATATTATTTTTATTTTAATAAGGAAAATTAACACCGTAGATTCCACGAGAAAAATAATTCCAAAATCTCTAAAAATAATATATTTTTAAGCCCGATTAAGTTCTGGGTATTACATACCTCCCTCCTTATATAAATTTTATCCTCAAAATTTAGTTAAACAATTTAGGATATTTGGCTTCCATATCCTCTTTTCTTTCTCATGTAACTTCTTCCGTTGAATGATTTTGCAATAAAATTTAGACCAATGGGATCTGTTTATTTTGAAGTGCCTTTACTTTTGAATCTAGAATTTGAATGGGTGTCTCTATGTAGCTTAAATTGGTTTGTATTTCGACATAGAAGAATTACAACTAAAAATCAGACATTGGTACAGTGAGGAATTTAGTGTGAGCAGTATAAATAGGAACATGTGGACATTTAAATTTTTTTTCGCTAAAAAACTTGGACTAGCAAATTTTAAATGTGTTTTGCATTTGCTACATTGGTGCTTCGCGTTCTTGTGGGCAATTGTCTGGTGGTCAAGAAAACTAGACTTGCTGATCTTCTTGCCGCAACCTAAGCACCGCAGCTTCTTGCTCTCCTTTGTGAGAGAAATTGGTCTCGAATTTATTTTTGCATTTAAGGCTTTCATACTTGAAGTTTTTGTGGGCGATTTTATGGTGGTCAAGAAACACAGATTTTTCAATCTTTTTCCTGCCGAAGACTAAGCACTGGATCTTTTTTCTCTCCTCTGCGAGAGAAATGAGTCTCTTAAGATGCTAAAGCTAATGGAACCAGCCACAACATATATTATCACACTTATCTCGATCCATGTTATCCTTTTCATCCATTCTTGAAGAGCTTCGAAAACAAAATAATTGATTAGACGCGCGGCTTTCATTAATCATTTTAATATTTATTTATTTTAAAAAATTATTTTTATTTTAATAAAGGAAATTAACACCTTAGATTCCACGAGAAAATCATTCTAAAATCTCTAAAAATAATATATATTTAAGCCATATTAAATTATGGGGTATTACATTCCTCCCTCCTTATATAAATTTTGCCCTCAAAATTAGCTAAAACAATTTAGGATATTTATCTTCCATATCCTCTTTTTTTTTTTTTTTTCCATGTAGCTTCTTTCGTTGAATGATTTTGCCATAAAATTTTGACCAATGGGATCTGTTTATTTCGAAGTGCCTTTACTTTTGAATCCAGAATGTTAATGGGTCTCTCTTCGTAGCTTAAATTGGTTTGTATTTCCACATCGACGACCTAGAAGAATTAAAAACTAAAATTTAGTCATTGGTACAATGAGTAGTCTAGTGTGAGCAGTATAAATAGGAACATGTGGACATTTTAAATTTTTTTCGCTAAAAAACATGGACATCAAACCTAGTTGGACAGAGGGGGACAAAGATCACTTTTCCGGAGAAAGGCAATCGAGAGGCTGCAATCACTCCGCCTGACCTAATCTTTGTTATAGATGAAAAACTCCACGCAGCTTTTGAGCGAGATGGGAAAGGAGGGTACAGGATGCGGAGAGAGGGAGAGAAGAGAGAGAGGTTGCAGAGAGGAAGATAATACTTGGGCAAGATTTGATTTTTTGCTCGTTTGAGTTATAGATTTTATTTTCTCATATTTATGGATTTGAGATATATACATAATTAGGGTAAGAACAATTTATTGGATTGAAAATTTGGATTTAGTATACATTGCAATTGAGTAAAGGCTACTCCAAGCTAGATACATGGGTTTTTCTGTATTTATTTAATGTTATTATTACTTTCCCTCAATGTTACAATTGTATTTTAATTTTATCATTCACTCATTATGCATATAATCTATTATTTTAAATATTTACATAATATTGATAATTCTATTAGTGAGTGAATATCTAGTCATTTACACGCTCATAATAAAACTCATCATAATTTATAGAGAGATTGACAACAAAAACCTCTTTAAACTCTTCAATACACTTGGACTTCATCTTTTAATTTCATACCTCTCTATTCTCAAAGTTAGTCTTTGGAATATGATATTTGTCTTTTGCTACAGAAAACTATTTTTTTATTTTGAGAGATGAATACAAGAATGTGAATAACCCAAAGACAATCATTACTTGACTGTATTCAAAATAGGGGTCTTATATTTTGTTTAGTTATACCAAAAAATGCTTGTTAAGGTGAGAATAATTGCTCATATAATGTCAAAGAAAAATCCAAGTAGTCCAACTAAACTAAACAATCATTTGTATGAGTCAACACAAAGTTTAATGAGAGACAAAGTATGTTTTCAAAAGAAATGTTTTGAAAGGGAAGAATGGTTTTAGATTATGATTTTGAGTGTTGAATACAAGAACGTGTATGACGCAAAGACAACCATTATTTGACTATATGATGGATCATACATAATAGTTCTGCATCTATATTTCACAAAAAAAAAACTGAATGGCCTAAATGAACTCATCAACCTAGCTAAGTAACCGAATACAATTCAAGAAAAAAAATCCTACTGTAGATCGTAGAAAAACTATGATGAATTACCTCTTGTTCGAAGATTTTTTACCACGTAACTTCTATATGACCATTCCGTCATTACTTTTGATGATTATTATATTACTTTCAATCTGGTGAAGAACATATGAAAATCCCAAGTAAAACGTGTTATTTATAATAAGCAATACAAAAATGATAAAATTAAATACCTCTTTGCAATCTATCGTTTAGCGAAAATGTTTATTCGTTGTGTTTTTTGTTTAAGTTTCTGTGTACCTCTTTTTTTGTGGCTAAGAAAACACGACTTTCCAACTGTCTTGCCACATGTGAGGCATCTCACCCACTTTTCTTTATCTACGCAGAAGTATAATAAGTGGAGAAAAATTATAAAAAAATAGAAAAAATTACAGATTCAAATTTGTTTTTGTAGTTCTTGCACTCATATTTTAAATTTTTGTGCACCTCTTTTTGATGGCTAAGAAAACCAAATTTTTCCACTGTCTTCTCGTATGTGAGTCATCTCACCCACTTTTCTTTATGTGCCCCACAAAATGAAATTAGTGGAGAAAAATTATAACAAATAGAAAACATTACAGAGTCCAAAAAGAGTCCAAAAATACATAGTAAAATTTGTTCTTGCAATTCTTGCACTCATATTTTAAGTTTTTGTGTACCTCTTTTTTTGAGGCTAAGAAAACACGACTTTTCTATTGTCTTACCACATGTGAGACATCTCACCCACTTTTCTTTGTTTGCCAAGAAATATAATAAGCGGAGAAAATTATAAAAAATAGAAAAAATTACAGAGTCCAAAAATTACAGACCAAATTTGACTCTGTAACTTTTTCTATTTTTTATACTTTTTGTGGAGAAAAATTTGACTCTGTAATTTTTTCTATTTTTTAATAATTTTTTTCCACTTATTATATTTCTAGGCAGACAAAGAAAAGTGGATGAGATGCCTCACATGTGGTAAGACGGTGGAAAAATCGTATTTTCTTAGCCACAAAAAAAGAGGTACACAAAAACTTAAATTATGAATGCAAGAATTGTAAGAAAAAATTTTACTATGAATTTTTGTCTTTTTTTAAAAAACTTTTTCTCCACAAATTTCATTTGTGAGGTAGACAAAGAAAAGTTTGTGAGATGCCTAACATGCGAGAATACAATGGGAAAGTCGAGTTTTTTTAGCTACCAAAAAGAGGTGCACAAAACATAAAATATGAGTACAAAAATTGCAAGAACAAATTTGACTTTGTAATGTTTTCTATTTTTTTATAATTTTTCTTCACTAATTTCATTTACGGGGCAAACAAAGAAAAGTAAGTGAGATGCTTCACGTGCTGGAAAACAGTGGGAAAGTCGAGTTTTATTGGCCACCAAAAATAAGTGCACAAAAACTTAAAATATGAGTGCAAGAACAATTTTGTCTTTGTATTATTTTCTATTTTTTTAATAATTTTTCTCCATTAATTTCATTTTTGTGGCAAACAAAGAAAAGTGGGTGAGATGCCTCACATGTGGGAAGACAGTGGGAAAGTCAGAGTTTTTTTAGCCACCAGAAAAAGGCGCACAAAAATTTAAAAATATGAGTGCTAAAACAAATTTAACTCTGTAATTTATTCTATTTTTTTATATTTTTTCTCCACTAATTTCATTTCTAGGGCAGATGAAGAAAAGTGAGTGAGTTACCTCACATGCGAGAAGACAATGGGAAAATCTAGTTTTCTTAGCCACCAAAAAGAGGAGCACAAAAACTTAAAATAAGAGTGCAAAAACTACAAGAACAAATTTGACTATGTAATTTTTTTTTTTAATTTTTCTCCATAAATTTCATTTTTGGGGCAGACGAAAAAAAGTGACTAAAATGCCTCACATGCGGGAAGACAGTGAGAAAGTCGAGTTTTCTTAACCACAAAAAAGAGGGGCACAAAAACTTAAAATATGAATGCAAGAACTGCAAGAATAAATTTGAAAGTCGTGGTGAAGCCCTCAATCACCAAGAATAACGTAGAGTTTCCTTTGGCCGTTGAAGTACACTCCATTCTTGAAATCTTTTTTTCTTTTCTTTTTTTTTTTTTATTGTCATCATTAGGTTTTCTCATTGTAGATCTTTAACATGTCTAACAGAACTTTTGTTACCTCTGTATCTATTTCGGGTGGTATGGAACCAACAATTTTGAACATTCTATTCCTAGCATTCACACAAAAGAGGTTTGATTTAACACATTTTGAAAGTAATCTAAAATTTTAATCTTATTCATATTGAAGTAATCTAAAATTTTAATCTTATTCATATTGATCTTCAATTTTAATTTATTTATGATATTTGAAGGATTTTTACTACACTTTTAAAGATGGATACTCCAAACTTGATGTATAGTTTTAAATGCAAAGAAAATTGATAAATATGATCTAACTTCACGCATATGCTGCCATAGCTAGAAGAACGATTATGTATAAGTTAACTGAAATTGCAAAAATTATACTTAAAATACAATTGAACTAACATTTTAGAGAATATAAATTGCATACCTAGTCATTTGCAAGCTCGTAAGTCCATACCTCTCTATTGTCAAAGTTAGTATTTGGAATAGGATACTTACCTTCTGCTTCAATACAATTGGACTTCATTTTTTAATTCCACACCTCTCTATTATCAAAGTTAGTCTTTGGAATTGTCTTCTACTACGGAAAACCATTACTTGATTTTGAGAGATGAATACAAGAACATGTATGACTCAAAGACAATCATTACTTGACTGTATGATGGATCATACATAATAATTATGTACCTATATTTCAAAAAAATATATATATAAGTGGCCTTAATGAACTCATCAACCAAGCTAAGAAATCGAGTACAACTCAAGAAAAAGATCCTACTTTAGATTATAGAAAAAGTATGATGAATTACCTTTTGTCCAAAGGATTTTTGCCACGTAACTTTTGGAAGTTCATTTTGTCATCACTTATGATGATCATTATATTACACTTCCAACCTGTCGAACAACTTATGAAAATCTCAAGTAAAATATGTTATCTATAATAACCAATACCAAAATGATAAAATTGAATACCCCTTTGCAATCTATGGTGTAGCAAAAATGTTTATTTGTTGTGGTTTTTTGCTTTAATGTATAGTTTTAAATGTGAAGAAAATTGAGGAATATGATCTTTCTTCATGCATATGTTGTCATAGCTAGAAGAACGATTATATGTATAAGTTAACTAAAATTGTAACAATTATACTTAAAATGCAACTGAACTAATATTGTAGAGAATATTAATTGCATGCCTAGTCATTTGCAAGTTCGTAATAAACTCATCATAATTCCTAGAGAGATTGATATCAAATACTTCTCTAGACTCCTTGATACACTTGAACTTCATTTTTTAAGTTCATACTGCCTCTGTTACGTTGAGATAGAGAGGTACGGACTTAAAAAATGAAGTCCAAGTGTATTGAGGCAGTATGGACTTAAAAAATAAAGACCAAGTTTATTGAGAAGTCTAGAGAGGTATGAATTTAAAAAATGAAGTCCAAGTATATTGAGGCAGTATGGACTCAAAAAATAAAGTCCAAGTGTATTGAGAAATCAAGAGAGGTATTTGATGCCAATCTCTCCAAAAATTATTATGAGTTTATTACGAACTTGCAAATGACTAGGTATGTAATTTATATTCTCTAAAATGTTAGTTTAATTGCATTTTAAGTATAATTTTTGCAATTTCAGTTAACTTATACATAATCGTTCTTCTAGCTATAACAACATATGCATGAAGAAAGATCATATTCCTCAATTTTCTTTACATTTAAAACTATACATTAGTGTAGGATTAGTCATTAGAGTACAGAATTACTCTATTGCTTTTAATAAATGTTCATGCATTATTTTGATCTATACTATAGTATTCTCGAAAGTAAAACAATATACACTAGCTAACAACTTGAGCAGTGCTACATTATAAGCATATTGAGAATGTATTCAATCGTAATCATATAATACATGATAAAACGAAAACAACGGAATGTCAATGCTCGATTTTGACTCTATTTTCAAGGTAGATGGAAGATAAAGTAGTGATGCCTCTTCATGTAAATCTTATAATTTGAGACTTACAATTACAAATACAAAAATTATATGCCCATAAATTGTAAACCAAAAAAAGAAGTGAAGAAATTCATGAGGTACATAAATAATACCAAAGACCATTTGAACGATCATTGATTTTATTCACCCAAAAGCACAAACTGCAGACATAAACTTTCAGACACAAGTCATTCTTCTTGCAGTAGTCATAGCCAAAAAGCATACACCTCTTAACTTTTAACAGTTTTCAGCTTCTTTACTAGCAACATCAAGAAACAAAAGGAAAGCTACAATGATATATGTACCTTGCAATTGACAAAAAAAAACCTTATTCTCTTAATTCCAACCTAAAAAATCTAAGTCATTGATCATACAAAATATTGTTGTTTTGTTCCTAGTTGCATCTGTCTTGAATGTTGACATGTCTGCCATGGTTGATTTGCTGGCATGGCAAGTCATCGACGACAGACAATTTATGTTCTAGAGCAACAGCATGATTCCTCAAAGCTTTAAAAAATTTGTACAGCAGTATCCATAGTAAAAATCCTTCAAATACCATAAATAAATTAAAACTAATGATGACAATAAAAAAAAAACAGAAAGAAAGACTTCAAGAATGGGGATGTACCTCAGCGGCGGAAGTACACTCTAACTTGTTCTTGGTGAATGAGGGCTTCACCACGACTTTCAAATCTATTCTTGCACTTCTTGTACTCATATTTGTAGCTCTTATGCACCTCTTTCTGGTGGCTGAGAAAGCTAGACTTTCCCACCACCTTCCCGTAGGTGAGGCGTATCACCCGCCTCTCTTCATCTGCCCAGGAGAAAAATTATAAAAAAAAGGAAAAAATTACAGAGTCAAAACTCTTACCTGCATTCATGTCAGTGAATCTTTGAGAAAAAGACAAAGAGAGATTGGATTTTGTTGAGAAAGATTATTTCCACATCAGCTCATGTAATTTGGCTACTAGCTTGTTTAAGTCGCTACTCTTCAGCCCAGGCTCTGGGCCAGCTCGCGGGTAAGTCAGGTGGGCTCGCGGGCTTGGCAGGCCAAGCTCATTTAAATAACATGAGAAAATATTCAATCAGTACGTGAGTGAGACCATTCAAAAACCAATAAAAAATAGGCAAATTAAATGAGGAAGCAGCTTCTCTTCAAAACCTCACTAGTTCATACTCATTGGATCAACGTCAACTCAGACTGGAAAGAACGATCCATTTTCGTGATAGGGAACTTGGAAAGCACATATTTTAATCGATGAAAGTGTTATTCATGCAGTCAGAGATCAATTTCTCGGGCCAAAGCTAACAGTGACAAAAGTTGGTCAGGTGGAGCACCATCCCAGTCCTATGAGAGTTCCATGGTTGACTAAGCTTCGTGTAAATTTGACAAAATCTCTTTCTCGGAATGACCAAGAAATCAGCTCCGTTTTCAATCACATTTTCTAGCAACTGAACGCAGAGAAATATTATACGATGAAAGGAAAGTAAACCCACAAAAATTAAAGCTCAATCTAACAAAACTAAAGCCTTACCTGTTGAATCCTGTTGGGAAAAATATACGGATATTACGGAGAATTGAAAGAAACGTGGATAGTACTGATCATAATAATTCCCAGGAAAGAATGCTCTTGACAATCTCCGAGATATAATTACCTTTCCAAGAAGTTCCCATGAAAGGCTGGAGGGCTCACAAACGGTCCCACTTAAAATCTAGTCTCTTAGACAAAGCTTACTTACACAGTACAATTACACCACTAACTAATATGAAAAATGATAGCAGATATGACCCCAAAAATATCAAGAATATTTTTTCCAGTTAAGAAGTAAGGGAAATACTTGCGAAAATAGACACAGAGAATTTTACGTGAAAACCCAAATCGGAAAAAAACCACGGGGACTGAGTCTAGAAAGATCTCACTATGAAAAGTAAGATTTGCAATATTTTTCTAGAAACTGAATATTTGAGAGAGTAAAACTAAGAGAAGAACACAACTCTTAGATTTTCCAATATGTACAAATGGACCTCATCTATTTTTCTCTCGCTCTTTCTTTTCTCTCCCCAAAAAAATTTCTAACTATTTTCACTCCTCTCCTTCTCTCCCTCTTTATTCTTCTTCTCTTCGTTGGGGTGCTCTTCTCCTTGCAAAATCCTCTCTATTTATAGAGAGAATTTGCAGAAAAACCACTGAAAAGTGGATTGTCATTTGTGCATAATTTTCAAAGTAGTCCCTCGTCATAACGAGGACAACCACTACAAATCCAAGATAAACAGATGCCAAACGAGGTCTACTCAAGAAGAAACTGTCCCACGGCATGCAAGACATCAGCAGCAACCTCATTAGTCAGGCGATCAATCACAGAACCAGATTTATCCATTAACTTAACCAGCAAAATCCCATCTAAAGAACATAAAACTACAGCATAGGCTGAGACCATATCACCCACAAGAAGAGCATCCATGGCGTTCCTCCATGAAGTCCAGAACAAGTCCCTTTCTTGACCAACATTGTCATCAGCCATGCCTCTGCAGTTGATTCAGGAAGAGGCACTCTTGCTTTCCAAGAAGTTCCACCGTCTTCTCCTGTCACACGAAATGCCTCCAATGTTGCTTCGTCCTTTGAAGCTTGCCAAACACTTCTCGCATAAGGTCCTTCGCCATGAGATAAAAATGAGGAAGATATTCTAATTTTCCACTGGCAAACTTAAACGAGGAAGCAGATCATTTAACCACTTCACCAAAGATCATATATTGCTACCTAAACAGTCAAAATGCAGAGTTCAAACTACAAAGCCTCAACCCATATATGGAACCAGCTTCTAATAAAGAGAAGAGAGAAAATTACCTTCAAACTTTGTTTCAGAACTTTTCACTTCACAGTCGTCCGAATCTAACTGGAAACAGACAATGTAGCTAAGATTGCAACAATAAAATAAGTTCTCGGAGATTTTCAAATGCCAAACTTCTTCTGGCAGAGCCCATACCTCAAAAGATTGAAAATACAGGAACCTCAAAAACAAGACATAAAAATCGGCTCATTTACCGTTGATCCGAAATCTAAAGGAAGAAACTGTGGAACGAATCAGGCCGAGAAGTTAATCCCAAATCAAACGGATGAGCAAAAAAGCAAATGCTTTCGAAGGAGAGACTAGTAAATGGAGTGACCGAAGGAAGCAACATACCAAGAAAAAAATGGCGAATCGCTTTCCTTTATTCATAGTTTTCAAAGAAAAGCTCGTGCTATTTAATATTTATAATTTTACCCCTACATTTGGAGTGGAATTTCCGCTTGCTTTCAAAGTTTGGCCATTTTTAGCGACTCAACACATTATTTTTGGTATGGGTCAGCTCAAGTCTCGATAAAAATTCANGAAAGAAATTGTGCGGCTTGAGGAAGGAGAAATTATAGAAATCACCTATTCGTGACAGGGGATTCTCAGTGAGCATAAATCGGAAGGGTTGAATGTATAAAAACCTAATTTTTATCTTCAGAATGTATTCTGTTTGCTAGAATTTTTTATTGTTGAATTTGGATTTCAATTCATATTGTTATTGGCTGGATGTTGAACGAATTCATGTAAAAATTATTGTGTGTTTCTCCTCAGCGCTGAATCGCCAGAAAACAAACTAAGTCTCTAGCTTTGGATTTACTGGACGACTCCACGACATCCGCGTTGCAAGACAAAATCGTCCGCGAAGGGGACGGTGGAGTTTGTAAGATTCGACCATAGTTCTGCTTGTGTATAGACTGCAGGTCGAGAGGATGTTTTGGCTCGGTCTAGCTCTGCAAACTGCAGACCAGACTAATGGTTGTAGCACAATTAGATTTTGGGCCTTGGTCTAATCTGTGGACTATAGACCAGATTAGTGGGCCACGATTCTGGATTTATATTGGGCCTATTTTGGGCCTCATAAAGGATTGTTTGGCCCAGATTGTTGGGTAAACTTCACCCAATTAGATTGAATTAAATTTAAATAAATATTTGGGAATTTAAGGCATAAGAATCTAACCCAAAAATTAATGTCTTGGTTTTTGGATAGGTATTCCCTACTTAATTAAAAATCTGTGTACTTTGGATTTTGGGCTAATTGGACACTGGGCTTTGGTCAATGTAAGCCACTTCGAGGTAGAGATTTATTTTATGCACTGCATAATTCTTTTTAAAAGTGAATATTTTGAGACTTATCTCATATTAAAAGGACGCGTCCATTTCATGACCGTCAGATTTTTATATTATATTTGATTTTCAGTATACATGTTTCAATTAAGCATGCATTTAAATATTTCTGGATCAACTTGGTCATGTAAATCAAGTTTTATCGACCTGTTTGGGGTCCATTTTATTTTCACACATTCTATCGTGCGGAATATGTTTATTTGTTGTGAAATGGGTAATAGGAGATGTGTGATATTTCCTTGAGTTCAAATCCCTAAAGTGCAAATAGGTAATAGAACAGTTGTATGTGTCTTGTCCTTGGCTTGCAAATACCTAAACCTAATCAGGGTATTTCTTTGGCTTTTACGATCGCCGAGGATCGCCTTTATTTTGTTATATGTCTATGACATAGTGTGCTCAGAGTCCGTGAGTAACTTCATTTTCACTGTGATTTTTAATTAGTACAACAAGGGCTTATATTAATTATGTGCCACTTATTAGTGGGTGATTTCACACTCATGCCCTTTTGTACATCTTTTTCCGAAAGGAATTTATAAAACGTGAGTTTTAAATTCATGCAAGCTTAAACATCATTTTAATTAAATATTTTCTTTAAAAACATAATCCCTATTGAGTTTAGTCAACTCACTCCAATGACACCTTTTAGAATTTTATCAGTTGGATTTCTAGTTGCTAAGTCAAGTTTAAATCCGGCGAAGTTTTATTTTTATTTTAGTATTCTCCCTTGAGAGATTTTTGTGAGGTATATTTTATCTAGATGACTGAAATCCCTTTTCTTAATTTTTGCACAGTTATTTCATTCTGAATTATATTATTTTACGATCTGATATCACTTGTTGGACCTGATAAGCCCATGTTTGTTGGGCCCTAGCTATAACTAATAATTAAGTCTTCCGCTATTAATTAGTAAAATTTTAAGTGAAATGTGTGAGACGATTTGGTCATTTGGGTCGGGTAGTTCCCTATTCTGTCTTGGGTCGCTTTTGGATCGTGATAAAATTTTTGGTATCAAAGCCAGGTTCCATCTTGAAGTGATATCAATAAGGTAGTATAGTAATATGCAAGGATTTACAAATATTGTGTCTAAGAACAATGTACAAAAATTAATTTGCGTTAAAGTGTTGTTAGAAATTCATCTTAGGGTTTCACTTGTGGATAAAGGCATTTCTTTAATTAGACAGTCTAGATTTAGTTTGAGGCAATAAAGAGTGACATTTATAAATGATTAAGAACAACCTTACTGAACCTATAAGTCTGCGAACTCTTCTGAGTTATATGTGTGGGTCTGTGAAGCTTAAACTTAAGAAATTCATCATAGAAAGAAATTCAATGCCTCAGTTTCTTTCAAAAATCCAATACTTATTCTTTCATATTTGGAATCTGTTAGTCTAAGTTTGAACCATGCATTTAAAGACCATGATTCAAAAACTACTGGTAAAGACTTCCAATTAGTCCTTGTATTGTACAATTCGACATTAGTGTAAGTTTCTTCGTAGGCAGTTGGGAATATTTGGACCAAAGATTGAGTTGTTCAAGTGGAATGATGACATATAGAGAGTTCTCTGAAAGTGACTTATATTGAAACCACATAGAATGAAATTATAAGCATTTATATGCTAGTAGTTATGGGCAGAGTTGATCGTCTAAGTATTGAAGAATTGATTAAGGGTGATACAAAAGAATTTGAATGCTTTTAGAGTACATAGGAGTATTGAGTTGGATTTGCGACCTTCTATTTCGAAAAGATGATCAATGTATGGTGTAAGTATCTTAAGTTGGATATACCGCTAGGTATGATGATATGAACTTTGTTTAAGTAGTATTTATAAACAACTATTTCAATGCTGATCATCGATAGAATATGATCAATGTTTATCATGTGGAGCATGAAAGTGTCACTGTAGACAAATTAGAAAATTTCCTAATTTTGAGTTTTCCCCTAAATAAAAGATATTAAATGTGTCTCATTGTTCAATAAGTTGTCCTTATATTTGGCGGGTATGGATTATTGGTTGATCTGATAGTTATACCTATAAATCAGATTGATGTAATCCTAGGTATGAATTGGTTGAACTTGTCCAAAGTTAAAGACCGGCTGTCATCAGAAAAAAAAATTATTACCCTTACATTGGAAAGACGGAAAGATCCTAGTGCATCCATGTAATATCCGTATGTTTTCTATTAATCCTATTTTGTGGGCCTGTTTGGGTGGTCAGAGAAGATTGGAGCCGTACAATGATATTTTTTTTATTAGCGGTGATCTTGTTACGGTCAGACATAATTCTGATTTATCAGTGGTTTGTGATTACCCTGAAGTTTTCTTGAGAATCTGTCTAGCCACCCGACTGCGAGATTGATTTTTGCATTGATTTGATTCTCGTCACTACTCCAATTTTGATTTCTCCGTACTACATAGCTCTTACTAAATTGAATGAACTGAGTGTTCAGTTGAATGATTTGTTGCAAAAAATAGTTTATTCAAAATAGTATTTCACTATGGGGTGCCCCCATTTTGTTTGCAAAGAAGCAGGATAGTTCGCTTCATCTATGCATGGATTATCGAAATATGAATCTTGTGGCAATCAAGAACGAGTCCGTTGTCGCGAATTAATGACTTTTTTGATCATCTTGGAGGATCTATATACTTCTCAAAGATTGATTTGAAATCTTATTATTATCAAATGAAAATGTGTGAAGATGATATTTTGAAAACATATTTTTCAGATTTGTTATTGGCGTTTTGAATTCAATGTGCTTCTGTTTGAATTAACAAATGCACCAGCTACTTTTATGGATTTTATGAACCGAGTCTTTCAGCTCTATTTTTACTAGTTTGTTGTGACCTTCAATGATGATATCCTTATATATTCTAAAACTCTAGATGAATCTATGGAACATTTGGGAATTTTTCTACATATGCTGAAGGAGCATCAATTATATACAAAGCGTGAAAGGTGCAATTTTTGGATGACTGAAGTGAAATTTCTTGGACATGTTGTTTTTCAAAATGGCATTTCTATTGATTCGGCTAAGGTTGAAGTCGTGTTAGATTGGAAGCCACCCAAAAAGGTTACCGGGGTACGTAACTTCTTGGGTCTAACTTGCTATTATTATCGATTCGTGCAGAATTTTTCTTCTATGTGGCTAATGCAGTAGACCAGTAAAGATGTGAAATTTATTTGGAATAAAAAGTGTCATGCCACTTTTGATGAATTCAAGCAAAGTTTGATTACTGATCGGTTTAACAGTGATGAGTGTTTGTTTGATGTTGTTTATACCAATGCATCAAGAGTTGGTTTTGATTACATTTTGATGCAGCAGAATAAAATTATAGCTTATGCATTTCAACAGTTAATAGGGTATGAACGGAATTACCCTACTCACGATTTGAAGCTTGCATCTATTATTTTCTCCTCAAAGATTTGGTGGAGTTATTTGCATGATGCTGAATTCGAGGTATTATTGTATCACATAAGTTTAAAGAATCTCTCCTCACAGCGTGATTTGAATTTCCGACAACGCCCTTGGGTTGAGTATATGGAGAATTATGATTTTACTTTAGAATATCATCTTTGTAAGACTAATGTTGTAGTTGATGCCTTGAGTTATTATCTTCAAGGATCTCTTTCCTTTCTTGTTTTAGATTATTAAAAGAGATGTCTTATTATTGGAGACTTTGAGCTACAGTACCAGGACGATGGTCATTCAGTTCGAGTTTTTAATTTAATAGCGACCCCTACACTTTTGCAATGTGTGGAAGACTTGCAAAGTTTTGACGATGTGTTGAAAAGAAGATTCGAAATGATTCAAGCTGGTAAGTAGTTTGACAGTCGGGAGATTAATTATGATGGACTCCTATTCTTTAAGAATCGAGTTGTTGTCTCTAGTGATTTGGATTTGAGATAAACAGTCTTAGCAAAGAGCCATAAGACTAGATTTGCTATTCATCCCGACTGTACGAAAATGCATCATGATCCGAAGCATCAATATTTATGAGTTGGAACGAAACAGGATGTAGCTGTGTATGCTTCATGGTGTTTGACTTGTTAGCATATTAAGGCTGAGTATGAGACTAGTTGGGTTGTTTCAGCCTTCGCCTATGCCTGAGTGGAAATTTGACGAGATTATCTTGGATTTCAAGACCAATTTTTCTTGGATGGTAAAAAAATTTGACGTAGTGTGGGTGATTGTTAATAGATTGACAAATCTGCACATTTTATCCCCATCAGAATGGATTTCTCTTTGACGAAGTTAAGTCAATTGTATATTGAGGGCATCGTTTGTCTTTACGGTGTTCCCTCAAGTATTATTTTTTATAGAGATCCAAGATTTAAGTTGGAATTTTGGAAATCCCTTTAGAAAGCTTTGGGCATGGAGCTTAATTTGAGTACAACACATCATTCATAGACAGATGATCAATCTAAGCTTACAATCCAGATTCTCGAGGATGTGTTGAGATCTTGTATTCTGGATTTCGATAATAGTTGGGTAAATCATTTGTCTTTAGTGGAGTTTATGTATAACTACAACTATCACACTAGTATTGATGTTTCACCATATTAAGCTTTGTATGGAAAATCGTGTAGATCATCCTTATGTTGGATTGAGATCGAGGAGCTTGTCACTCTTGGGCCTGATTTGATTTAAGAGACAACTGAGAAAGTTTTAATGATTAAGGAGCAACTGGGTAACAGTTCATGTTGACATAAAAGTTATGCAGACTTTTTTGGATTTCAATTCATATTGTTATTGGCTGGATGTTGAACGAATTCATGCAAAAATTATTGCATGTTTCTCCTCAGCGCTGAATCGCTAGAAAACAAACTAAGTCTCTAGCTTTGGATTTACTGGACGACTCCACAACATCCGCGTTGCGAGATGAAATTGTCCGCGAAGAGGACGGTGTAAGATTCGGCCATAGTTCTGCTTGTGTATAGACTGCGGGCCAAGGGGATGTTTGGGCTCGGTGTGGGTCTGCAAACTACAGACCAGACTAGTGGCTGTCAATTAGATTTTGGGCCTTGGTCTAATCTGTGGGCTATAGACCAAATTAGTGGGCCACGATTCTGGATTTATTTTGGGTCTATTTTGGACCTAATATAGGATTGTTTGAGCTAAATTGTTGGGTAAACTTTACCCAATTAGATTGAATTATATTTAAATAAATATTTGGGAATTTAAGGCATAAGGATCAGACCCAAAAATTAATGTCTTGGTTTTTGGATAGGTATTCCCTACTTAATTAAAAATTGGTGTACTTTGGATTTTGGGATAATTGGACATTAGGCTTTGGTCAGTGTAAGCCACTTCGAGGTAGAGATTTATTTTATGCATTGCACTACATAATTCTTTTTAAAAGTGAATATTTTGAGACTTATCTCATATTAAAACGACGCGTCCATTTCATGACCGTTAGATTTTTATATTACATTTTATTTTTACTGTACACGTTTCAATTAAGCATGCATTTAAATATTTTCTGAATCAACTTGGTCGTGTAAATCAAGTTTTATCGACCTATTTGGGGTCTGTTTTACTTTCACACATTCTATTGTGCGAAATGTGTTTGTTTGTTGTGAAATGGGTCATAGGGGATGCGTGACATGTCATTGGGTTTGAATCTCTAAAGTGCAAATAGGTAATAGGACAGTTGTATGTATCGTGTCCTTAGGTTGCGAATCCCTAAACCTGATCAAGGTATTTCTTTGGCTTTTGCGATCGTCGAGCATCGCCTTTATTCTGTTATATGCCTATGGCATGGTGTGCCCGGAGTTCGTAAATGACTTCATTTTCACTGTGATTTTTAATTAGTACAACTAGGGATTATTTTAATTATGTGCCACATATTAGTGGGTGATTTCACACTCATGCCCTTTTGTACATCTTTTGCTGAAAGAAGTTTATAAAACATGAGTTTTAAATTCATGCATGCTTAAATATCCTTTTAATTAAATATTTTCTTTAACAACATAATCTCTATTGAGTTTAGTCAACTCACTCCAATGACACCTTTCAGGATTTCCAGTTGCCAAGTCAAGTTTAGATTTGGCGAAGTTTTATTTTTATTTTAGTATTCTCCTTTGAGAGATTTTTGTGAGGTTTATTTAAATGACTGTAATCCCTATTCTTAATTTTTGCACAATTATTTCATTTCGAATTATATTGTTTTACTATCTGATATCACTTGTTGGACTTGATAAACCCATGTTTGTTGGGCCTTGGCTATAATTACTATTTAAGTCTTCCACTATTAATTAATAAAATTTTTAAGTGAAATGGATTGGACGATTCTGTCCTTTGGGTCGTGTCGTTCCCCGTTTTGTCTCGGGTCCCTTTTGGGTCGTGACATAAATGCCTAGACTTATGATCTAACAGATCATAGCCTAGATACCATGACAATCTGTCTAACTACGTCATCCCATGATCCACAATTATACAATAAATATGAAATGAATATTATAAGTCTCATTTCACAATGTAGTGATAATGTCAATCATTGCAATGCTCTATATATTTATTAAAGGGTCAAATCATTTAACAAGTACAATTTTATTAACATATACGTGAATGTCAACATTTATTTGACTATCAACATAAATGATCATACATCATCATATATAAAGTCACACATGACTATGTAACCCCACCATACTAGTCACTGTTTCCAATAAGTGTGTTCACGAATATAATAAACCTCCAGAGGGCTAATGACTCTTAATCTAAGGGAGACTCACAATCACTTCCTTTCTATTTTCTCACTTTACATACGTTACACAATAAGTAGTCTAGCGAAATATATTGGGTTCCTCTGTAACCAAAAATACCACTCATATAATATGTTTTGTGCATATAAATATTTCATAATGCATGATTTGACATCTTCACTATACATGCATTGAATGCATATCATACATACTAGTTGTAATACCCCGATAAATTCCTCCGTTTATGTAATATGAAGAATTTTGTGAAGTAAATATATTTATTTGTGAGACGGTAAAGGAAAATGTGCATTTTGGGTTTTCGGTCGCCTGACGGTCTTGGTCGGGGTTGAGTATCTCGACTAAAATGCATTACAGATTGCATTTTGGGTTTTCGGTCGTAAGGCGGTCAAAGACGCAGTCAAGAGGTTCAACCCAAATGTATTACATATTGCATTTTGGGTTTTCGGTTGAAGGATGGTCGAAAATATGGTCAAGGTTCTCGTCCGAAATGCATTCTAGATTGTAATTTTCATGATTCGGTTGATAGTGCGGTGGAGGTTTCGATCGACTTACTCAATCAAAATTTCACAGTTTTGCAAGAAATCTATTTTAACTAGCTAGCGTTTTGTCATTCATTCATTAGTTCTTCCACTCAAACGACAAGCCAGCACCCCCTCTCCATGATTCGGCAACCCCCTCCACGATTTGGTGACCCCTCCATATTTTGCTGAATAAATCAAGGGCTATGATTAAAGTATGGGAAGTTGGGGGTGACAGTTTCTCCTGATTTTAAGTTGTCTTGCTGGGCATGGAGTGATTTAAGAGGGAGAGTTCTGCTGGAATGGGGGATTTTTCCAGTGGCTGATTTGTGACTGAGAGAGTGAGCCGAGAGAGTGTGTGTGAAGGAGAGATACCCATTGTGTGTGGTGAAGGTGGTTATGAGCTAAAGTAGGTCATTGGTTTGGACAACTTGTTGTTGTGTTTCTCCAATGCAGAAGACCTTCATCAGTTAGTAATTATGAGGTAAGAAATGAGTAGAGTCGTGGCCAGTGGAAGCCCTACACCACAAGTTGTGTCCTTCTTGATTTTATTGCTTGAATACAGGTTTTCTGGATGATTTGATAGTGCTTGGATTCTTGATTACTCTCTGACTGTTAACTCCCTATCATTTACTAATTAAATTGTTAGTTGATTTCCTTGCTCTTGTTTGTTCGTGAACTCTCACTTATTGTCAGTTAATATTAGATACTTGCTGCCTAATTAAGAATAATAAAGTGTTGTGGTAAATGTCCATGTCTAAGTTGCAGACTAGTTGAAATGCTAAATTATAAAGGTTGTATAGATAATTGTAACGACTCAATTTTTATTACCTTTAAAAAATGTGTTAAATTTAAACTTTTGTAAAACTACTGAAATCTTTATTAAAACCTTTAAAATTGAAATCAAAGTTCTTTTCTTTAAAACTTGATCATTAAAAAACTCTGTACTTAAAACTCGTTACTTAAATCGTTATTAATAGTGGAAAACTTATTTATAAAATCTTTTTTCTTTAAAACATAGCGGAAGCATAAACAATTCATTTAAAGGTTAATGAAAAAACCATTTACATTATATTTACAAAATTCTTTTCTTTTTGATACCATTAGCCTAGCCAGCACAAGACTCATCCATGCAAATCCTCCATCAACTGCTCCTTAATCTGTTCGTCATTCTCTCGTGCTTGTATCTACATCGCAAGTCATAAACTATGAGTCTAATGCTCAGTAAGAGATAAGATGTAATATGATGCATGCATATGTCTGATTATGTTAGGAAGAAATTCACCCAATCTGTCTATGTCTTTTATAATTAAACTCATACATTGAGACGAGACATTGGAAGTGAACTTTCACTCAGGAGACAAGCTCTTGCATCCCACAGAGGGAAGAGTTTAATCTCGATTAGAGTCCGATCGAGGAGAATAGTTCTTTGTCGGAAACTAATTTCCAAGAGATAGGCTCTTGCATCCCCACGAGGGAAGGGTTTAATCTCGAGTCTCCCTGTTAGAGTATGAACGACCTCCCCAACCCCCAATTCTCATTACATTTATTAAGTACGGTGTCTCCCATGAAATGCCTCTCCCATACAGTATGAATACCAACCCATTGTGGCATCACCCCTACGTCTATTATTATGATGCATGATGCTCATGAATGCATACAATTTCTAACAAGTAAATAAAAGAATATAAATAAACACCCAACATGCGATTTATAGAACGTGTTCGTAAACGATAGACATGCTATAAAAACTGTAGACATGCTTTAAAGTTGTAGACATGTTCGTAAAGCTATAGATGTGCTATTAAAATAGTATACATTTTCAATATCTAATAAAGCAGTAAGCAAGCAACTCTATGTTAGTAATTGCTCAACTTAATTCTTTGTTGTTAGCTACTAGTGTAATTCTCTGCTGTTAGTCTTGGTTTTATTGGAAGAGTTTTTTATCTTGCCTTGCTTACTACTCCAATGCTTACTACCCTGATGAACTCGGTTACGAGTATTGTTGTTTACTCTACCTCTATTTCATTACTGCTAGCTAAATGTTATTGTTTTTCTTTAACTGTTAAGCATGTCTAGTAACCCTCTATTGTGAATTGTCCGCTGGTTCTCTGTGATTATTTTCTTGTTGATTCTGGAAATAATATTTTGGTTGTTAGTTCCTTGTTTTGCTGTAAGTTTATAAATTCTACTGCTTGAGTTTATTTCCTCTCTGTCCAATTAATTTTTGGATAAAGCATCTACCAATTATAAAGCATGAATATACTTTGTACAAATGCTTTATTTCCTGGATATTGTGCTACCTCTATTCATTACGCCCATGCTCTTTTCATTTCGTCGATTTACGGATCTAATAAGCATGTTTCTGCCAATGACTAATTGTTGTACTTAAAATGCTACTTTGCAATACACGTTATTGTGGCAACCTGCTCTGTGAAGGCCAAGAAAGGCCCAGGTGTTGGTTCGGCTCATATCAGTGGGGGTGCACAATCCCACATCGCTTGGTAGAGTAGAAAATGCATGGTTTATAAGTAGGGTTCCCCTCCCTACCTAGTACAACCCATTTTGGGCTAACCCCAAGAACAAAACCTTGTGAGCTTTGGCCCAAAGTGGACAATATTGTACTGAGAGCACCGAGGGATGTTACAAATGGTATCAAAGCGAAATCTCAACTAGAGGTGTGGCTGACAAGGACGTCGGGTCTCCAAGGGGTGGAGAGATTGTGGTAGCCCACTCTGTGAAGGCCAGGAAAGGCCTAAGTGTGAGTCTGACCCATATCAATGGCGATGCACAATCCCACATCGCTTGGGAGAGTAGAAAATGCATAGTTTATAAGTAGGGTTCCTCTCCCTACCTAATACAACACTTTTTGGGCTAACTCCAAGAACAAAACTGTGCGGGCTTTGCCCCAAAGCGGGCAATATTGTATTGGGAGCACCGGGGCATGTTACAAATAAAAATGTAATACCCCGACTTTTCATATCAAAATTTAATATGGATAATTGGAAAGTAATTGTGGGGTATTCAGATTAATTGGATAGTTTTCGGGGTACTACCAAGAATGTAATAGATGGATTATAATTTAGGAGTGTTATTGAAAGATAATTAATATTAATTAGGAAAAGCACTATATTGGGTAATTAAATTAAGGATGAAAAATATGTGAGAAACATGTCTAGGGATGTTTCGGTCGACTCTGCGGTCGGGGCGAGGATGAGATACGCGACCGAAAAATAACAAATTTTGAATCTGTCAAATTTGGTCAAAGTTGGTCTTTTATTGGCCGAAGGCGAGGTTGCTTATATCAACCGAAAAATTGGATAAAATAAAGGGGAGAAATATGGACTGAACTGGTTTGGTTTGGCTCGATCCAGAAATAAATTGGTGGCCGATTTTTAGATAAAAGGAGAAAAAGAAAGTGAAATTAGTTGGAATTAAAATTAAGAGGATAATTAATTGAGGATTAAGTAAAGAATTAAAAAGAAAAAAATTTAAGGGGGAGAAGGAGCTGAACCGATTCAGCTTGTGAAGAGGGGGCGATGGAGATTTCGAGATTTCCTTCAACCGTGTGCTTCGTAGGAGAGAAATGGACGCGACCTCGGGCATAGGAACTCGGGTTGTTAGTGTCTAAAGCCAAATGCTACGCAGATGAACGGAGGGGTCATCGTTTGTCCACTACACCGCAGGGTTGGCATCGGGAAAAAGGTTCAAGCTATGACTTTTGCAACAATTTATTGAGGTTGGGTTGCGGACGACAGTGGCAACCTGCCGATGACTAGACGAGGTAAAGTCACCTTCGTGTTTGACTCCTCAGTCTCCAGTCTGACCTTTATTGATTCATTGGTTTCGGTTTTGGATGAACTATGTGCGTGTGTGTAGGTGTGGCTGTAATGGTTCAATGAAGAGAAGGAATTGGGCAAAGAAAATTGGCAATGGCGAAGAAGCAGTGTGAAAGGGGCAGTGAGGTTTCAAAAGAAAGAATCTCTCTGGAAAGATAGAGCCAAAGGGAAAGAGAAAGAGGAAGAAGGAAAGGGAAGGTGGATCTCCTGGCTTCAGGTCTTCAGGTGAATATCCTTGGTTTAGCCCTCTGTTTTGTTTATGAATGCCTTAGATATTATGCTTTGTTGATAGTTAGGGCTCTCTGTGTTGTATGCTTGATAGATAAATGCCCTCTATTGCCTTGTTGGACATCGTTGGAGATATTGTTATTAGACATTGAGAAATATGTGTATGCTTTGTTAATGGATGTCTAGTTCCTGTTTCAATTACTACTTGGTTTATGGGTGTTTCAGATGGAACTTACTCGGTGAATGGAAATGGTTCTCTATTGTGTTTATAGCTTACTGATTAATGTTGGGTTTGGATTATGAAACGTTGTTAAGTGATGAATAAAGAATAAGGGTATAGATAATGTTGAGGTTGTTAAGTTGTGAATGTTAAAACTGTTAAGTGTTCAATCTAGATTGAAGTTAAGAATTCTATTAAGAAGAGAATAAGGAATATGTTGAGATTAATAGGTTGTAATAATTGTTGATTAAATGTTGTTTATTTTGAAGGTATTAAGAAGGAGGAATTAAGTGTTGAAACGCTTAAAGGACGACATGTAAGAAATAGTGCATGTGTTTGGCCAGTGGAGGCCTACATCATGAGATTAGGACTTGTTTGTTTAAATTGCTTGTTCTGAGATTTGTGATATATGCTAGGTTGATAGATATATATTCCTGTCATGTTGATATCACACTTATTGCTTTAGATTCATTCCATGTTGATATCACACGTATTGCTTTAGATTCATTCCATGTTGATATCTCACGTATTACTCTTTGTTGATTGTGATTCCTGTTAATATCGCATGTATTGTCATCCACTATATTGTGATACATGTGTTTTTACTCTCTATTGATTGTGATTCCTATGATCCATATTATTATAGCATTTATAAGCATTGTGTGAACATGCATCGTGATAATAAACATAAGGGTGATGCCATATTGGATCGGTAATCACATTGCATGGGAGAGACTAGACTTAATAAATGTAATGGGAATTAGGAGTTGGGGAGGCAGTTCAGATTCTAACAGGAAGACTCGAGATTAAACTCTTCCCTCATCGGGATGCGAGAGTCTGTCTCCTGAGAGTTAGTTTCTGGCTAAGAACTATTCTCCTCGATCGGACTCTAATTGGGGGACTCGAGATTAAACCCTTCCCTCTATGGGATGTGAGAGCCTATCTCCTGAGTGAAAGTTCACTCCCAATGTCCCAGCTCAATGTATGAGTTTAATGATATGAGACTAAGAGTAAAATACAGATTGGGTGGATTCCTTTCTGACATAATCAAAAATGAGCATGCATCATATTGTATTTCTATTTCTTACTGAGCCTTAGGCTCATGTTTGTCTCATGATGTAGGTATATACACGAGAATAGGTTAAGGAGCAGTTGATGAAGGATTTGCACGCGCAGATCTTGTGGCTGGCTAGGCTAAAGGCATTAAAGGAAAATGATTGTAAAAGGTTTTATAAGAGAATGTAAAAGATTTATTTATTTTATTCTTCAAATAATTGGTTTTACTTATAAAAGCTTTCCGCTATGATTTGTAAAAAGGGTTTTATGAAAGAAGAGACTTTCGCTAATTTTATAAAAGAAAGATGTTTTCAAAATTTTTAAATTTCACGCGTTTTCAAATGTAATAAAAACGGAGTCGTTACAGTTACATTATCTCATTGTTACGAAAATGAACCATTAGCTTATATTTAGATAGCTTTGAAATATTTCGTTTGTAGAACATTACTCCATGTTATAACATGCTAGTAGTTTTTACCATATTCCATGCTTTATTGTTATCTTTCTATTTAAATTATACCATGCTAATTGCCATCACATTATATTGCCTCGTGTTAGCTCTCCGTTACGTAATTCGCTGATTTTAGTTAATTAGATTATTGCTCATGACCACGGTATTATATTGTGTTTCTTGGTAAAATAGGTTGTTGGCTTACTCTTGGGTGTTAGCTTGGATTTAATTTAATTGGATTCGTTTCATTTCTATTGAATGATATTGATATACTATTGTAATTGTTGCACCGCATTGACATGCATCATGATAATAGAAACAATTAGGAATGTCATGTTCAGATTGGTATTCATATGCATTTTATGGGAGGAAAATGGATAAAGTAAATGAATGTAAGAGAATTGGAGGTTGGGGAGGTAGTTTGAATCTAACTGAGTAGACTTGAGATTATACCCTTCCCTTGTCGGGTCATGAGAGTCTGTCTACTCGAGGGTTAGATGCCGACTAATGGCTATTCTCCCTGCGATAGATACCTCCAATGTCCCGGCTCGATGTAAGAGTTAATGTATATGACCATAAGTAAAGAATAGATTGGGTGGATTCCATTCTGACATAATCAGTTACAGGCATACATTCATATGGTGTAAGTAATTGTTAGGATGTTAGCATTCTCAGAGTGGAGGAGGAGGCATTACTCATTGAGCACTTGGGTTACCTATCTGAATCGACCTCAAGGTTATGGCTCACCAAGAAGTAAAAACGCTATTTTGAAATGGTTTAAGAAATGATAAATGTTTTGTCAAACTATGAACTCACGTTTAATTGTCAAACCGTATTTTGGATTTATTTATGCATTCCGCTTTATACTCTGATTTATTTTATGCATCTTTGACTTATCTCGTTCATTTTAAATTATTTTCTCTCATATGTTTTAAATAAATAAAAAGAAAAATTTTTACGCCAAAATTTAAAAGGAAAAAGTTCAAATTTAACGCAGGGCATTACACTAGTAATACATGTAAAATGAACCATGCAAATCTTTTTATTAAACACACATTAATGATGCATGAAATAGTGTTTTACATCTACCTAGACATGTTTTATTTATGTCTCAATCATCTCCTAAAATGGTTTATACAATGGGTAAACAAACTGTTAACAACTTAAGGAAAATATTCCAAAATTACAGGATTATAATCACGCACATAATCCTCCAAATAGACATTTAAATCTATATAACCCTAAAAACCACATTGGATACAATCATTTGATCCAACCATTCAAACATTATAATCTATTAATGCTCATTATTTTCTCACACTTTCTATTCCATTCCCAACCCACTATGATCACAATGATACTCAAAGATCATACACATATACTTATTTCCACATCATTATTTCCTTGCAGGCAAACTAAATTACTCCAATTATGCAATATAAAATGCATTTTCATTCAATTGTTTGGTCATCAAATTATATGTCAATCTCATGCTTCCAATTAAGCCTTCATAATCTCATTTGTTCAAATTCACTGAACTAATATTATCAACAAATATTCATGTTTTCACTTAAGCACTTCTACCTTATTTAATCAATATTATGCAATTCCATAATCTTTTATTATATTCAACCAAACTTCAACCAATCAAACCAACGTCAATATCATTTTTTTCTCAATAATTTTAAATCATACCTAACCAAGTTCATCAATGTCTAACAACATACAACCCATAAATTTTACATATAATTCCAACTATACCACTTCCTTCACCAAAAACTGTGTAATAAAGCATAGTTTATAAAAACCACCTAGGTTAGGGTTCTTACCTCTTGAATACCACTTTATCATCTATTTTGTCCTCTTGATTTTAGGCTCAAAAGATTCCTCTTAGATAGTGGAACATTTTTCCTTGAAGGATTGAGGGTCAATTCTTCCTTCTTCCCTTTCTTCTTCTTCCTTTTTCCCTCTTTTCTCCCTTTTCTCTTTCCTCCCTTCCCCTCTCTAGTTCAGCATGAAATGAAGTTGATGCCCTTCCATTTATCAAGTTTCTAGAGAGCTTCTAGGGTAAAATTACCCTTCCCTTTTGTCATTTATTTTGACCATTTTACCCTTAATTCCATGCAAATTTACTAAAATAACATGGTTAATTATCCTTAACCATTCTTAACTTAAACTAATCACTTTAACTTAGTTCTAATCTAATCTCCATGATTATCATAATTAATCATGATTAATTAACATTAATCATCCACTAATTATACTGTAATCATACACTTCACTAATCCACAAGTGACACGCGTAATAACCCTATTGGTTACCAAATTTTATTGCATAGGCACATACTTCAATGTATTTGAAACATTTCTTCTTTCATATAGTTTTCCAAATTCTCATTTAAAGTCTCATTTAAAAACATATCCCAAAATAGTGCAGTTTTGAACTTATCCAACTTCTAACATGCATAACTTTTCTTGCATACATTCAAATCCATTCAATCTAAAGTCATACACTTTATTTATGTGTCTAATTTATTACTTTAAAATGGTTTGAATTTATAATCACCATAACTTCTTCAATTAGGCACAATAGTGACTATGCTCATTTATAGCACATTTGTCATTTTCGTGCAAAAATTCATCTTAATGAACATACATTCAATTTATCAAATCTCATCACCATTTCATAGTTTAAGGTGTCACGACCCAGAGACAAACCTAACAGAACCACTAGGTCAGGTGACCCGATCCTCATGGAGGATTCGTTCACCCAGCCCAATGCGTAGATTTAGTGGAAGACTTTTATAAATATAGTGTGGTCCAAAGATTACAAGTCTAGGTTTGTATAGTGATCACGAGAATAATAGTTAAAAAAAACAAATAATCCAAAGTACTAGGCAACAAATCCAAACCAACAGTTATACATTTACAAACCAAGTTTTAACATCCTCACCAAATAATTGTTAGCCTAACAGACATTATATTATTTGTTTTGATTATGACAGTTTTATTTGAATAATTAAGTTGTTTATTATGCATTTGTTTAAATCAAGTAAATATGTCTTTTTTTATTAGAAATATCTTTAATACAGGTATTATGTTTACTAACATGTTTACCTAAATCCATGTAGCTTATATATCGATTATTTTTTACTTAGAATATTCGAAAGGAGTAAGACTTCGGAGAAGAGGTGGTCGACCAGTTGGTTGTAAAAAGAGCCAAAATAGTGCAGGCGGTCATCCAATTTGAAGTTGTCGACCAGTCGTAAAGACAGATTGCTCTACATTTTGAAACTGCTGAAGAAGCAGTCAATCGCTGAAGAAGTGATCGACCGCAAAATAAGACAGATTCGAGCCAGTTTTCTGTTATGTCTAAAAGTGGTTTACTAGGGACAATTTATTCAACCGCTAGACTGCATTTCACAATGGCTATATTCCAACGGTTGGAAGGAGGTCGATCTAGTAGAATTCTATAAATAAAGACACTCCAAATTGAAGATTAACCAAGAGCGAATCGTAGTCAAACTCTGCCAAAATTCATACACGATTTCTCATTTGCAATTGAGTGTCAAACATAACTCTTCAACTCCAAAACTTGAGATTTTATATTTGGGAGAGTTATGAATTTTAGTTTTCTAATTCTTGTACTTAAACTGTGAACAAAAGGGTGAGCCTGTAATGGTCAAGTGGAAAGGGTGACGCCCTGATAAAGAGTTATTGTAAAGGTTCTGTTAACACTCGTGAAGTCAATCACCACTAACCGAGGAGGTTAGATGATTAAGGATCTCCAAGTTAGAAACTTGGAGTGTAAACGTAGGACAAAATTGCTGAACCAGGTGAACAAATTTGGTTTATATTTTCTCTATCCCTTTAACTTTTTTATATTTGTGTTTGTTTGCGTTAAATCACTTAGATTTTAGAGATTAAAATATCGCATGAAAAAGTTTAGCCCCCCCGCTCTCCCCTCCCCTCCCCTCCCAAAGTCATCATGAAATGAAGTTGATGCCCTTCCATTTATCAGGTTTCTAGAGAGCTTCTTGGGTAAAATTACCCTTCCCTTTTGTCATTTATTTTGACCATTTTACCCTTAATTCCATGCAAATTTACTAAAATAACA
>CM039481.1:5574752-5725223 GCA_022433065.1 Begonia loranthoides | reverse complement strand
TAAAAGATGAGAAGGGCTTGATTTACCTCAGGATAGCATTGAGCCCAGACGTGCTGCCCTCACTGATCCTCCCCTCCCCTCCCCTCCCCTCTCTATAGGCAGACATACGGTCTAACAATAACAATTTAAAACACTCTGAGCAAAAATAGAAATAAATGGGACGCTCTTACTCTGAGTCCTTTGTCGCTCTTGCTTTTACTTGGAATGAGAGGGAGTCATTTGGAGTGAGTATCTAAATCAGTAAGGATATCTGGACTAGGTGCAATGCATAGGGAAAACTAGTCTTTCTCATCTTTTAGAAAACAGTGTTATGCTTCTCTTTTACCGTACATGAATTTTAATTAGAAAACTCTTTATCATTTTATAAATAGTCCCAAGGCCATTGATGAAGCTTTTATAAAAAAAACTTGATGTATAAATAGACAGTTATACCTTGAAAATATGCCAGCATCGTTTTTTGATCCAAAAATGTTATCAGTGAAAAGAGATGGTGACGCAAGGACCCATCTGGCACTCATTAGAGAATAGGTGGTCATACGTTGATAGCAACACCTCATGAGGCAAAGAAAATAGAAATGACGGCAATTCAAAGATCCAACTCGCCACCCGAGTTGCCAACGAGCTAAAGCTCCGCGTCGACACAACCCGTATGATTAAATAAAACAGATAAGGTTGTCTACGATGGATTTCTCCTCAACTAGCTACCAACATGTTCCAAATTGATGGGGGTTGTCGACGTGTGAAGCTACAAGCCCTCAAGCCACCCATCAAATGGAATGATACTAGGATAGCAAAACTCAACGACTAACAACCTTCTGATCCGTTTGCCTAAAACCTTGTCCAGGTTCTGGGGCTCGAAATCTAAGGATGCATCATCACCGTCCCATTTCCATTTTGACTTTTGGGGCTTGAAACCCAAGGACATGTCATCAATGACTCATCCTCATTTCACACATACAAACAATCAACCTTCACGTTGTAGAAGGTTTTGCGAGACAACCTCGTGATGCTTTAGTGCCAAAGTGCTCAAAGCATCAAGAGAATTCATCCTCCCAATATATCCATAGATAATAAAATTAGAATATCATGCACAGAAAGTAAACGTGAGAAAACATACACATACGTAAAAACATGTGTTGTCGAAACAATCCCCATTAGGTTTTCAAGTGTGGTATCCCACAAAATATTGGTTTTTCAAATCATGATACGATGCAATGTAAAATGTATAGAAATCCTTACCTTTATGGTGTTATCTCTTGTTACTCGGAGTGACCATCTCCTCCAAAATTGTCTTATAATCTCCAAACTCGTCCTAGCCTAACAAGCATGTTAAACATGGGAATTCTCATCAATTAATTTAAGGAATAGGTGGAAAGGTCCTATACATGAATTAAGAACCCAACCAACGTGTAAATGACTCAATATACGTGATTATGCACTGTGTGGTCGACCAGGAAAAATTTCAAGGGAATCTACCCAATTTCTGATCAACCAGTTCACTTCTCATCAATCGGCGGTCGACCAGTTTCACCTCTGGTGGACTAGTTGTAAAATTCGAGATTTTAAAATAACTTTTTTAAATGCCACATATAAATTTTTTGCAAATTTTTGGTCAATGTGGAAAGGTTGACCCATTTTATCGCTTAGCTACTCCATGTGTGTTTTTTTTTGTAAAACGGTCAAATTGGGTTTTTCCAAGCAGGAAGTTATTTTCAAAAAAAAATTTCGTAAATTATTTTGAATAAAAAATTATTTTTGGTTTGCGTTTTAAACAAATCATATTTTAAAAAGGAATTTGAGTTTGATTTATATAATATATAGATTTTATATTATATATTATATTATTTTATGAATAAAATTTTTAAAATAGTCTTCTTCGTGGACGAGAAAGGAAAGGCTGAGGGAGAAAAGGAGGGAGTCAGAATGGAGCGGTTCCGAATTTCGACCACAGTTTTGGGTTTGTGTCGCCCCCGTGAGTAACATTTGTGAAAGCAGTTTCCGTTTCGATAAGTTTTTCCTCTCTGTTTTTGGATTTGAATGTTAAGGTTTGTTGTGGCTTCGGATTCGAGCTTGAAAACTCAAATCTGGGGGAAATTTCTAGTAGATTTATGTTGCATTTGAAGTCTAGGAAGGTTTATTGGTCATTTAGAGGTAAAACGAAAGGAAATGATGTGTTTCTGGTAGATAAATCGTGATGGAGACGATCGACTGGTAGATCATAATGGTGAATTGATTGACCAGAATGAAGCAAAATGATCGACCATGGGGTCGCGAGCAATCAGCCAATGTTTGTGGTTGATAGTCCATGCAGTGGTCAATCGACTGGAGATTTGCGGTCGATCGACAAGCAGTGGATGATCGATCAAAAATCCTTCCCAATCGATCGCGAATGTGCAAAATGGGGCAGATTGCCCTGCAATCTATCTCGATTCAACCCCCATGCTTTGGTATGCACAATTTTGGGTCATTTGCAACTCGGTTGGGTTCCTAAACCTGGTATAGGGCCCTTCCACCCATTTGTGACTCATTGTTGGAAATTCTTATCCATTGACAAGACTTGAGGCTCGATTTAGTTTGTGGTTTTTGAAGTGGCTTTCCACTAAAGCCATACTCAATTGACTTTAGATAAGTCTCTATGCCTGTTGAGGCTTAGATGGTTGCGAGCATGCCGTTTCGACCGTTGTAAAGTCCTAGTTGACTATCGGCATGTCTCGTCGACACTCGATGGTCTCGATTGACTGATGTTGATTCTGGTTGAGATTGCGAGGTCTCGGTTAACCTTTGTTTTGTCTCGATTACTATTGGGTGGTCTTGGTTGACCATTGTGATGTCTTGTTGACTATGGTTGGGTTCAATTGGCTTCGGTTATGTTTTCTCGACTACCGAGCGGATCAGGTTGGGTGTGTTTTGTTCCACCTTTCGTCACCGAGTCTTGTCAACCGATTGGACTTGCGGGTGGTTTGTTGGGGTGCTGGGTCAACCATGGTTGTGTTTGGTCAACTACACTATTCATTTTCTGGAGTTGGGTTTAGCGAACTCCATTCGGATTTGTTAGCCATGCCTCATACTTAGTCATGTAGATTCTCAGCTCGAAGTGTAGGGAAATCGTCGTTCCTCGTTTGAGCCGAGGAGTCTGGTGTTTATCCTTTCTGGTCAGGGTTGGTTTCCAGCCTAGGATCCTAGTTGTATTCCTAGTTTTGGTCACCGGTTTGAGACTTGTTGTTGTCCTTAGAAACCGTCTTGATTTTCTAGTCTTATTTAAGACTTTGTCTATTATCCCTTGTATGTTCATTAGGATGTTGACATCGGTCTTGTTATAGGTCCTAGTGATGTTAGTAATGCAACTTTTCTTTCAATAGCATGTGGAGCTAGTTTGTCGGTAAGCATGTTGTGGTCGTCATCAAGGTAGAAATTCTCATACTTTTCTGCGCTGCATTGCATCATATTTTGAAAATTAATATTTTGTGGGGTCACACACTAGAAAACCCGACGGGAACTATTTCGACAGCACGTCAGGTTTTATGTATATGTATGTTTTCTCATGTTTCCTTTATCGTACATGGTATACTGTTAATATTCTATGCACATGGATGGTAACATCTGTGCATATGTGTTGAGAGGATGAATCCTCTTGATGCTTTAGGCACTCTAGAGTTAAAACATCACGAGACTATCTCGTGCAACCTTCAATTGTGTGAAGGTTGATTGTTTATGCGTGCGAAATGTGAATGGGGCCTTAGTGACATGTCCTCTGGTTTCAAGCCGCGAAAGTCAGAAATAGAGATGGAAAGGTGATGATGCTTCCTTGGGTTTCGAGCCCAAGAACCTGGCCAGGGTTTTAGTCACACAGATTGAAGGTTGTCATTCGTTAAGTTTTGTCTATCCTAGTACTGTTCCATTGGAAGGGTGGCATGACGGCTCATAGCTCCACTCATCGGCAACCTTCGTCAATTTGGAACTATACTTTTTTTAGTTGAGAAGCAATTTTATCTCGAGCATCCTTATCCGTTCTATTTGATCGTACGAGTGTGTCGACTCGGAGCTTGGCTCGTCAGTAACCCGGGTGACACGCTAGATCTCTGGATTGCCGTCATTTGTATTTTCCTATGCCTCATGAGGTGTTGACACCAACGAGTGTCCGCCTATTCTATGTTGAGTTCTGGATGGGTCATTGTGTGACCATCCCTTTTTTACTGTAGACGTTTTCATACAGAAAATGATGTTGGCATATTTTGCGATATAGTTGTCTATGTATATAGAAATTTTTTTATAAAGCCACATCGAGGGCTATAGGTCGGTTTGATAAAATGATACAGAGGTTTTCAAATGATTTAAATCCATGTACGGTAAATGAGAAGCATGAAATTGTTTCTAAAAGAGATGAGAAAAACAGTTTTTAGCATGCATTGCATTTAGTATCGACATCCCTACTAATTTTGTCACTCATCCCTTAGACTATATTTTCCCCCAAGTTAGGGTGTAGGTTCGGTGTACTAGATTTTCACGTCTCATTGTGGGCGACGTTGAAGTTCCCCGGTGGTGTTTCAATCTTCCTATAGATGGGTGGATGTTCGTCAGTTCAATCCCTATGTATCGAGTACATTTAGGGTTTTTTAGTTTTGGTGTTGTTTAATTTAATTCTAGCACAGTATGATTCTTTATTTATATTATCATATCTCTAGTTAATCACTTGTGGACCTCAACCCATGTGATTTGGGTTTGGGCTTGATATTTCTCTCGTTAAGTCTTCTGACTATTCTACGCCTTGGGTTGGGTAACTAGGTTCTCTAAAAGAATTGGGTCGCCTGACCCGATAGCTTTGTTAGGCCCACCTCTAGGTCGTTACACTAGTGGTTGACCAACTTGGCTTCTGGTTGACCAGTGGTCGACTAAAATTGTCTTCGGCGTGATTTTTTTGTTTGAAACGCGTCGTTTTTCCTTTTTTTGCCTCAAATCGACGAATATTCCTACCTAGACTTCAAATAAACCAACATAATTTAGAGAGGTCCCTGGGATTCAAGTTTTTAAGCTCAAATCTGAGGCCAAAAAATTTCCAAAATTCAAACCCTAAATCGGAGGGGGGAAAACTTACTGTTTCGCAAACCGTCTTCACGAAAAGTCGTTCGCCTTGATGTTGTGAACGTTGCCCCATCCTTGGTATCACCGGACACTCGATTCTGTTCCCCTCCTTTTCTTCAGCATCTCATGTTTGCCGACCATGAAGAAGAGAAGAAGTTTTCTCTTATTCTTCCTTCTTTACCTTTACTTAATTCCTTCTTTTCTTTTATTCATTTATTCAATTATAATATATATTTATATATTAAATATATTTTATTAATCAAAGTTCTGGTTTTAAAATCTGACTCGTTTCAAACGCTAGCTGACAATGATTCTTTAATTCGAATAATTTAACAATTTTACTAATTTTGACTATTTGAGGAAGAATTCACACATGGTCGTTACGTGATAAATCAGGTCAACTTTCAACACAGTGACCGATTTCAACGCAAAAAATTTACACGTTGAATTTATTATTTTAAAAAGTCACAAATTTTACATAAGGTATCTACTATTATACTTATTTTTAGTTTAAAAAGATACTCTCAATTGGTTAGTCAATTTCTTCTTCAAAATCATTTCATAACTTATTATCACTTAATCATATAAAACATGATTATTAAGGTTAATTCATAATCTAGATCATCACATTCAAATAGCTCATAGCAGAAGAGATGTCACAATGACATGTAGTCGATTTTGGGGTGTGGGACACAACGCCCGCACTTGTCAAGGTGGAGGTTTAACCACTGGTGAAACAAATGACAACGGCAGACCCAGAGGTAGAAGTGGTAGTGGCAAAAGAGGAAGCTCATATGACAAATTTATGGGTTTACCACTACTCTCGGGACACGAGTACATTATTACGCTTTCAAATATTATTCGAACTATGTGCACTTTGTATGACTCAATATTGCATTTGTTATGTAAGAGTCAATTGTGCCAGGTCAACATCTTTAACTATGTGGCTTCATTGTACCATTTTAATTTTTAGAAACTTAATTACACTTAATTGTGTCTTATTTGTATCATCATGAAGACAAACCCAAGTTCACTAATTGGTTGTGTGGAGATTCTAGTAACTTTATTTGTTCTTGCATATTCGTTGTATGGACGTCCAATGATTGCACATGAATGTTTGAGAGAGTCCCTTGGACATCCATACAGCAAACAAGCAAGAACATATGAAATTACTTAATCACCACACTTCCAATTAGCCAACTTGAGTTTCTTGTTCGAGTATTTTGATTTTGTTTTCTGATAAGGACTTAAGTATTTATTTAGACTTGTATGAGATTATTTGGATGGAGTTAAATATATAGGATTTCGTTGCACAATAGTTTTCATTTAATTTATTTTCCTTGCACTATTATTTTCGTGATTACTATGTGGACCTAGGTCCATCTCGTGTGGGCTATGACTTTGATTTGTGTTCAAGTCTTCCACTATGAACCAAGCTTTGGGTTAGTTGATCGAGTTCTCTCAGAGGATCGATTCGTTCGACATGACATTTCTGTTAAGTCCACCTCTAGGTTGTGACAGATATAGTTTCTTACCACAATGCCCACAAGAATACCACATGTGGCAACCCACCCTATAAAAGCCAGGACGGCCCATGTGAGAGTTCAATCCATATCAGTGAGGGTGCACAATCCCACATCGCTTGGGAGAGTAGAAAATGCATGGTTTATAAATGGGGTTCCCCTATCTACCTAGTACAACGTGTTTTAGGGTAACCCCAAAAATAAAACCGTGCGGCCTTCGGCCCAAAGCGAACAATATTGTACTGGAAGCATGGAGGACATTACAAATGGTATCAGAGTGAAATCTCAACCATAAGTGTGGCCGACGACGACGTCGAATCCCCAAGGGGAGAGATTATGGCAATTTGCCTTGTGAAAGCCTAGATGACCCATGTGAAGGTCGGACCCATATCAGTGGGGGAGCACAATCACACATCTCTTTGGAGAGTAGAAAATGCATGGTTTATAAGTAGGGTTCCCCTCCCTACCTAGTACAACGCGTTTTAGCCTAACCCCAAGAAACAAAACCATGCGGGCTTCAGCCCAAAATAGACAATATTGTACTGGGAGCACTGGGGGACATTGCACCACATGTCTTCAGGTTCTTTTTGGTATTTGCACAAATCAATCTCATGAAATTCTCCATCAATGAAAAAGGCTACAATGATCGGTTTAAGCACTACCATCATACTACTAAGTGTAAATTTAATTCATTACACAAAAGCAAATTGAAGACATACCACATGTAAATTTTGATGTGAAGCAGATTCTGGATCTGCTTCAATCAATTGAGGACCTATTGTCAATATCTTATAAACTTTGGCAAGTGTTAGAGGAGGGGATGGTTACTTGATGATAAGAGATGTACACAGTTGTAACACATTGTTATACCTAATTCAAAGAGCCTAACCAACGAACTAATGCATATATGGAAAGTGCATATAAACTAAAAGACTTACAGACATCGGTCTGGTCTAACATCGAAGATGGAGAGGCTACTGGTTGCTGGAGGATTCATACGTTTCCTCAGATCATCCACAAATGACTAGTGAATGAAATGAAGCTCTTCAATTTGTCTGCCCATTTCTTTAATTCGGTTGCTATAGGCTGCGATAAAAGAAGTCAGACTCTCCAAGCAGCCAACAATGCAGTTCCACCTGTCCTTAGCAATTAACATAAAGTGAGAGGACTGAAGAAGGGGCTGAAAAATATCATCCTCCACCTGATCTGAGCATGGTGCAATCAACGTCGAAGAAGATTGTACATGTGACGTCGAAGGAGGTTGTGCAGCGACGTGGATGGAGTCTTTGTGCCCTTGAATACTCACTCCCCTCCAACTTTGGTCATCCCCATCTAAGCTAAGGTCGCTTAATCGTAGAAATTAAGTGTCTTTTCATTAATTCTTGCCTCATTGTTAGGGAGTGTCAGCCCACTACTGTCAGTAATCTTCTTAACGAGCTAGTTGTAAGGGAGGTTCTTCCATGAGTTGTTTAGGACATCCTTCATGATATTCATAATCATGTATCCAAGGTTGAGTCTCTCCCGTTGTAGAGTTTCTCCATCACATAAAGATCCATACAACTGACATAGTCTCATTGTCCATCACGAGGTAGAATTGTGTGGGTTATCATGTGATGGATGACTCTGGCTTTGGTGTTTAAGTCCTTGGATTTGGGCCGGTAGAAAGATCCAATGTTGGGATTGTGGTGCAACTATTGCAGCAACACCAAACCTTCTCATTGTTTAATTAAATCTGGATTCTTGGATATGTGAAAATACTTCTCGGTCGGTTTCTCCGTGGAGCATCAAATTAGCTCATTTAACTCATTAAGAGTTATCCAAATATTTTGTCCAAACAAATACATCTTTAGCTTCAAGAGTTGGTTGTCCAGCTCCAGATTCGCGTTAAATAGTTTCACATATTGCTCAAAATAATATTCCCCCATCTTGCATAACCCAACAAGTGAACATATCTTCTATTCCAAAGTCGGCAAACACATGAAATTCTACTCTTCTAGAGATAATAATAAAACAATGTCTGGTATCATTGTTGTACCTTTCCTTGAATGACGTCGTCTTGAACTCTGGTGAAAGGTATTCATGTGCTGGTAGGCGGGGACGAGAAGAATCACTTTGTGGTTGACCTCAAGCTACAGAGGAAGCAGCTTTACGCTTCATGGTGATTTTTCCAGCCTTTGATGTCATTTTAGAGTTTGAAACTTGAAAGGTCGATGCAAAATCACTCAAAAATTGCCTAGGTTAATCTGCTTGCTCGCAGCAAATGTCCTTTAAAGTTCAACGTATATAGATGAAGATGAAAGAGCATCCACTCTATGTATGGACATCTGCCCTTATGCAAAAAAATGTACGAAATTATATATTTGCAAGAGCAGACGTCTTTCTTATTAACATTCACAAATTAACAGATGTCATTCTTAGGAATTGGGCTTCCACTCATTTTAGTATGGATGTTTGCTTTTGTGTGAATGGCTATATGCAAACATCTGTTATAAGTACTGACGTTCACCTTCATGTAAAGAGGTATAATCAAACATTTGCTGGTGGTCTGAACATTCGAGAGACGTCTTTTAATAGAAAACATGACAGTTATGTTTACATCGTTTATTTTATATAATTTTGTATTTTAGTTATTAATAAATTTAGTTTAAGGTTTAATTTATTACTTACCCAAAAGTTAAAAGATTTTTTTTCGTCAGTTGCCCATTTATTTTTATAAAGTATTAACTTTACTCTTATATAAAAGTAAATAAATAAATATAGCAGAAGACGATTTAGGAGGCCCAGTCCAAGAAGTGGAAATGTCTATTTTGGTCCTTAAAATCTGTAATCAACCTTCCAAGTCTCAATCATTGTTTCGATAGAAAAGCTTCTCCGCTGGCCATCGATAATTCCTCCATTTTCACCCTTTTTTGACTCCTTTGATCGAGGTCTCCCAAAGTTTCTTACCTGGATTCTCTCCTGCTTTAAGGTACTAATCGCTGTATGTATCTTGATCGTGTTTGATATCTTTTCTAATCAGTTGTTCGTTCTATTTTGTTTTCTGGAGTAGGGTTCTTTGACGCTAGTTGATCTCAGAGGGGAAATTTGGGAGATGAAATTGTTGAACCTTTGTGATTTGATGAATTTTTTTTTTATGTTTTTTTTTTTCTGGATTGCTTTAGTTTTTTATTTTGGCTGCATATGATGTAATTTTTAAGGTTTTGAATGGTTCGTTTTTCGTTTCTTTTGTGGTTGAAGACTTTCAATGAGAGGGGAAGTGCAATTAGAGCCACCGAGTACGCAAATTGCAAGTGATTCTGATCCTCTACTTGAGAATCAGGAGGATTTATCACCCGGGAGCTCAAGTGAGATTAAAGAGGATGACAATGAAGCTGGCTCCATTCCGTGTTGTCGCATCTGCCTTGAGAACGATTCTGAAGCAGGTGAACATTGTAATTTTACTTTGATTTATGATCAGTTTGTTATTTTAGCTTAATTTGAGATTTGGATGGTGAAATAATGCCACATTTTTTAATTAGGTTTTAAAATTTCCGCGTGGGATAGTTGGCTTTATGCTTTAATATGTTGCCGTTTTCCAAAATTATGGAATTTTCCCTTTTTCAATACATTCCTATTGCAAAGAAAGAAATTTCTGTTTCAGTAAAAAATGCAGAATAGATTTCTATTTTCGTATTTAGATCATCAAAATCTTTTATTGGATTATGCAGATGATGACTTGATATCCCCATGCAAATGCAAAGGTACTCAGCAATTTGTTCATCGCTCATGCCTTGATCACTGGCGTTCAGTTAAGGTAGATGGAAATTCGTAGCTTCATGAAGCTCATAGTGTATTGATGTTTTTATTTGTAACATTTTCGATTTCCTTTGTGAATGTACTAATGGAGACTTACACTATATAGGAAGGGTTTGCATTTTCGCATTGCACTACTTGCAAGGCCCAATTTCACCTACAAACTATTTCGTTTGAGGACAGTTCATGGCGCAGAGTGAAGTTTAGACTTTTTGTGGCGAGGGATGTTCTACTTGTTTTTCTTGCTGTACAAACTGTGAGTGATTTAAAAATTTTCTTTATGTTCAAAATTTATTATGGATTTTTTTAGTGACAATAAGTGTGGATTAAAATATCAGAAAGAAAATGTGAATAATACAGTTCTTTTTAAGAGAATTAAAAACACAAGCAAATAGATTTTATGGATGATATCAATTACCATACACAGTAACTTCCAAAGGTTTTCTCTTTCTTTTGTCAGGTCATTGCTGCAATTGGAGGCTTTGCATATATTACTGACAGAGATGGGGCTTTTAGAAATTCTTTCAGTGATGGATGGGATCGCATTCTGTCCAAACATCCAATACCGTTCTATTATTGTATAGGTAAAGCTTGTATGTCCATCTGTTGTCAGATAATTGATTTACCCGTTAAAGTTTAATTATTTATGGTATCAGTTGCATGAGTATCCATACCTAGCTAATTTTTACTTGTTTGATTATCCTGGAGTGCAAAAATATTTGGTGAAATTTGTACATTTCTTGGGGACTTTTGTGGTTTAATCATGAAGTCTGGTTGTTATTCTATTGAAATTTTTCAATCGTCTTGTCAAGCGTTCAGTTCACTATTATGGCTTCTTGGCAAAATCAAGAAGATTTAGTGAAAGTGGATCCTTATTTTGTAAAGAGTTATAAACGTTATTTTCGTAGGATAAAGAAGTTGAATTAAAATTTTGAAATGAGATGAGCTATCCAGTTTGAATTTTGAACTATTGTTTCAAAAAGAGTTATAAGCGTTATTTTTGTGGGATAAGGAAGTTGGAGCGAAGATTTGAAACGAGATGAGCTATCCAATTTAAATTTTAAATTATTGTTTGGAAAAATATTAGTTTTCAAGTTTAAATTTTAAACTCTTGTTGTAGTTTGAATGAAGTGATAACTTCAATCAATTTTTTTTGAATTTCTGCATAGGTAGTTATTTGTTCATGTTGTATTTAAACATTGGTCAAAGAATAAAAGTAGATAGCAAAAAATTCGTTCAAGATTGAGTTTCCTTAATACTCAGAGATCGAAGGATTCTCTCCAACAAGTCATTTCTTTTAATTTTACACCATAGGTTGGAATCACTTGGGAAGAATACCAATAAATTGCAAACCGTCAATAACCCACTTGCAAATTTTTCTTTCAATCATTCCAAAACTCGTTCTCAAACTCGGAGTCATAACAATTGGTATAAGAGTAGAAATCCATGGGGAATTGCAAGCCTTTTGACAATACTTTGAAGCATTTATGAGATCTTTTTTAGAAAATCAGGCAAGAGATCAAGCTGAGAGTGAACAACACAGGGCAACATTCAACCCAACATCAAGAGTTGTGTAATCGTCTAAAGAGCCTTGCTCGTGAGCTGGAGTTAACACAACTTGATTGCAAATCTTCAAAAGAAGGTAGCAATGCAGACCCACCATGAAATGTTGAGCGGCCACTAGAAGAGGGGCATAATCTAAGGAATGCTTTTGCTAGATATTCTAAGATGGATTTCCCTTATTTTGATGGGAAAGAAAATCCTCTTACTTGGCTAAGCAAATGTGAGCAGTTTTTCAAACACTTGAGAATTTCAAATGAAGATAAGGTTTGATTGTGATAGGAACTACATTTTTATTGAAGAAACTCACACATTCACATACACTTCCAGGCTTTTAGAACCCTGGAGTCTCCGTACAAAATACTTCCCAAATATTTGATATATTTCTCCCCAACTACACCAAGTCTTTATTTTATAAACTTGACTTACAACTACTCCTAACTAACTAACTTCCCTTTATTAACCTTCTAACATATCATTACTCCATCCCAAAAAGACACTTTGTCCTCAAGGTGGAACAAAATAAAAAATAAACTCAAAAGTTTTCTCTTCTTCTTCCTTTGGCTCTTGCAAGTTACTTCTTCTTTTAACAAATTGATATTTTCTTCTCCTGATTTGCTTCTTAGATCCATGAAGATAGTAAAAATCCATTAAATGCCCAATAGGTTTGGTTGAAATGCTCTTCCTTTTTAAACCCCAATTTTTATCTAAATGAGTCTTAGTTGGAGTTGGCCCAACAATTCCTTTACACCAAATTAGGGCTTCTGGAAAGAGGTTGCATTCTGCTTCTGGAAACAGATTGCATTCTTTTTCTTCTTTCTTTGAAGTTACAATTTTCTCCGTTGTTGACTCCATTTCCTCCGTTGTCAGCTCCTCCATTTCCATCATTGCCAACTCCATTTTCTTCGTTGTTGGGTCCTCCATTTCCACCGTTGCCGGTTCCTCCATTTTCTTCGTTGTTGGCTCCTCCATTTCCACCGTTGCCGACTCCTGTATTTCCATCGTTGTCAGCATCTCCTCTCCTGCGGTCGCGACTTTCCCACTTTTTTTCTCGATTTATTTTGTCACCTGCTCTTTGCGCGCAACCGTTTGCTCACAACAAATTTTCTCACCCACTGATTCTCCTTCTCCATTAGTTACAGTTTCCTCTTCTGCTGCCTTCTCCCTTGCCACCGGCAAAAACAATTTATTTTCTTCGTCTTCTGCCACCTCTTCCTTCCCCGACGTCGTGATTTTCCCACCCACATTCTCCCCGAATTTTTTTGTCTCCGTTACCCTGTCCATCTTCTTCAAGAAGATTTCTTACATTGCCAATTCTTCATATTTTTTTCTCACAAACGGTTCCCTCGGCTACTGGTTCTCTTTCATCGATTACCTCTGTGGTCGCTGCTTTCCTACTATTTCTTCGCTCAAGTTCCTTTTCCACCTCGGCCTTCTTGTTTTTTGCCTCCAACCTTTCTTTTTTATCATTGTTTTTTTGTATTCTTGTCACTCCCTAACATTTTGAAATTGAACTTGTAGTTGATATTTCAATTTTCTCCAAGAAATTATTCCCAACGGAGCCATGCTAAAGCTGGTCCTTCAAGGCACAAAACTGCAACTTCAACACTTTCCTCCTCTGTAAATCGATTGACTCTTAAGTATTTCTCTGCGCAAGAGGTCCATTCTTCTGGGTCTATCCCTGTAACCCTGTAAACACTGGCAGTTTAAGACCGTCTTGCATTTTGAGGTCAGACCAGTATGGTTTTCGATTATAGTCCAACCGATTTTCCCATCTATCGTTAACATATTCTTCTTGCCACAAAGTTACCAATTTATCACACTGAGTACCATTCTTGGAATGAAAGAATCGATCCAACAACACCCTCTTTAATTCTCCCCATGAACAGAAAATTTGTTGGTTCTCCCATTGATACCAATCTTTGGCAGAACCTTCAAAACTATTAATCGTTAGATGAAGAAATTGGAGCAAAGATTTAAAACGAGATAAGCTATCCAGTTAAAATTTTAAATGATTGTTTAGAATAATGTTAGTCTTCTAAGTTTAAATTTTAAATTCTTATTGTAGTTTAAATGAAATGATAACTTCATTCAATTCTTTTTGAATTTCTACGTTAGTAGTTATTTGTTCAAATTGTATTTAAACATGGGTCGAGGAATAAAAATTGATAGCAAAAAATTTGTTCAGGATTGAGTTTCCTTAATACTCAGAGATAGAAGGATTCTCTCCAATGAGCCCTATCTTTTAATTTTACACCTTAGGTAGGGATCACTAGGGAATGAATACCAATAAATTGCAAACTGTCATTAATCCACTTGCAGATTTTTCTTTTAATTGTCCCAGAACTTATTCTCAAACTCGGAGTCATAACATTCACTTGTCAAAGTTGAATACTTGCTTTCATTTTTTTTTTTGTAGAAAAGGTAATTTTTCTTTATAGTATGTCCTCCTAGAGGATGGTTCCGTTTTCAAAGCAATTTTAGTATATAACAATCATGTTGCTTTCTGCTTTGAATTTTATGTCCTCTTTATATTTATTCTTGTGGACTTTATTGTCCTGATGAACCCACTTTAATTCTGAGAGATTGTAGAATGGAGGAATTAGGAACTTTTTATTTGATTTATAATTTTCGTCTTATTTTTACTGCAGGAGTAATGGCCTTCTTTGTTATGCTTGGTTTTTTCGGGCTCATACTTCATTGCTCCTCCCTGAATAGCAATGATCCACGAGTAGCAGGGTGCCATAATTGTTGGTATGGGTGGGGTATCTTGGATTGTTTTCCTGCATCTATGGAAGCCTGCTTTGCACTTGTTATCGTTTTTGTTGTCATCTTTGCTATTCTTGGCATCGCTTATGGATTCCTCGCTGCAACTATGGCCATTCAGAGGATCTGGCAGAGACACTACCACATTCTCACCAAAAGGGAGCTAACCAAGGTGTTTTTCTCACAAATGCTTGCTTTATTACCTCAATCAAATGATTTCAAATTGCGGACAAAGGAAATAATTTATTTTTTATTTTCAAAATGTAGGAGTACATAGTGGAGGATCTTCATGGCTGCTATACGCCACCAAAATTGGATCCAGGACACGAAGAACGGCTGAAAATGCTCAAGCTTTTATAAGCGAGATCGACAAAGGAACCGATAATCCTACCATCACTTGAAAGGAGAGAGAAAATGAGATGATCTCAATTTTCTCTCGGGGGAGGGAGTCTCACAATTGGAAATATGATGTTATCATCAATCCTTGCATAGACGTGTGAAAGAAACTCTAGTATTTGATCTTCTATGAAGTTTTTCTACCGTTGTGTCTTAACAAGGTATCTATATGCATTTTTAAACTTTTGTTATTCATAATTATTCTCATTTTATTGTCACTATTCTTGTTTAGTCGTTAAAAAAAGTGAGTAATTTGGTGAGTTGACAATGGTCCAAACACTGTTTAGCTATTATAACCCACATATTAGGAAAGCATGCACCCACCAAGGGCCACGAATGACACATAAATTGAGTGATAGACTCGTATGATATTTATTGATGGCTTAAATTTTTATTTGTATAGTTCAATATAATGTCAAATTAGTACAAACAAATATACAAAAATACCCATATGTTTCCCTATGTAAGTTCAAGCTAATAAACGCTTAACACCACCCTAATGGTTGACATTTGTGATTTTTAATGTTTAATGAATAATACTAACATTACAATCTAACTTTCGTCTAAAAGTAAAATGAAAACCCACTTAAAGAGTGGCTTGCCTATCCTCCATTTTTAATCTAGGGTAATTAACAAAATAACCATTGAACTATATAATCAATGACAAGTCAATCACTAGACAATTTTAGCTAATAAATAAAACATTTAACTATGAAAAATGAAAAACACAAACATCGTCATTACCCTGAGAAGATTTTTCAAAATGGAAAATTTTTAGTTAACTTGTTCGAAATCAATTTTCATATCAACATGAAAGATTTTTAGTTAACTGTTTGTTGAAAAATCAATGTACTCCAAACTAAATATGTTTTTGATTCACTAAGAAAACTCATCGGAAAATAGATTTTAAAAATGTTAAGCTGTTTGAAATCGATTTCAGTATCAAAATGGAAGATTTTCAGTTAACTATTTGTTGAAAAATCAATGTACTCCAAATTCAATATGATTTCGATTCACTAAGGAAACTCGTTGAAAAATAGATTTTATAAACGTTGAGTTGTTTGAAATCGATTTTGGTATCAAAATAAAAGATTTCTAGTTAATTGTTTGTTAAAAAATCAATGTACTATAAGCTAGACATGTTTGGATCCACTGAAGTAACTCGTTGGAAAAATCATTGTTTGCTACACTGAAGAAAGATAAAAAATTCAGCAAATAGAGCGCAAAAAGTATTTTCCATTGTAAAAAGAATAGTTTTCGTTACGGAAAGTAATCTTTTCTCTGTAATTTTTCGTAGCGGGAATATTACTCTGCAGAAAGTCATTTTTCCGCTACAGAAAGTCATATTTTCTATTCAAAAAATCATCCTTCTGCAGAGAAAAGAAATATTTCTTGAATTTTATTGCAATGACTCATTTTGTGCAGTGGAAAGTAATATTTCTCCTGTGGAAAAGTTTTCTACAAAGGAAATTAATTTTTCTTGGGTCCTATATTAATTACTCATTTTTCGTAATAGAAAGATAATATTTTTATTTTAATAAAAATTGTGACAATGATATTTGTTTTACTTATTTATTATAGTTGAGTAATTTATTTATTAGTAAAAAATGGAAGAACTATTGGTTTTTCATTGATTAATAATATTAAAAATGAATATTTCCCTTTAATCTAATTAAAAATGAAAGAAAAATAATTAATATTTGGATACAGGGTAAGTGAGTAACAATGATGGGACGAGGAAACATAAAAAGCTCGTCCCTCTACGTTCATGGTTTCGCATTTACAGTTCTTTCGATTCTCTCTCTTTCCATCACTGGATTTTCCAAGTGCTTTCAAGAGAAATTCATCAGCCGATCCAAAAAAAATAATCAAATTGATGAAGAAGAAACGAGCAATCCCCCATGATTTTGACTGGATTTCTGCACTCCATCGCCATTGCCGATGAACACAAGGTGATCTCCGTCCCTGATTACTTCTACTTCCTCGATTTCAGCTCCGTCTTCTTTGCTGACTACTTTCTCCGCTTCCACCCCAAATTTCTTCTTTCCCACCTCCATTAGCTCCTTCAACGTCGCCGGCAGAAGCACCAGCTTCCCTTTTACTTCTCCTATCTCAGGGAAACTGATGGTCACTCTCGCCGGGTTCTCGTCGGGAATCAGCGGTTTCTCTGTTTGACTGTTCGAGAAGGTGTCTTTGTCGCCCGTCTGGACCGCCGACATTATTCCGAACAGTGAGTTATGGAAGTTGCTGCTTCTACGCCTCGGTCGATGATTGCTCCAATCTCTGCCGGGGAAGGATACTTCCGGCGGTTGAGGACGAATCATCGGTTCGCTCCTGAATCTTCCGGGGCGAGTCTCGTTCTGCTGGTCGAAAAGGGGGGCGACGGACTGAGTCTTGGGCGGTTTGGAAGAAGAGAAAAGAGCTTTGATTTGGTCGTGGCCCTGTTGTTCGGCTAGATCTCTGGGTGACCATCCGTGGATGTCTGGTGCATCGACGGAGGCGCCGCAGCTGAGGAGGAACTTGACGATTTCAACATTGTCCTCGCAGACGGCGACGTGGAGAGGGGTGGTGCCATTGCTCCTGGGAACGGTGACATCGCCGCCATGCCGAAGGAATTCTTTGAGAAGTTTCAGGTCATTCTGCTCGGCAGCGGTGCATGCAAAGTGGCCCATGTCCCCGCTCTCAAGGTTTCCTCCGTTGTCTTTGAGAATCTGGATTACTTGTTGATGACCACCGCCTATGGCTTCCCACAGTGGTACACTTCCATCAGAATCTGCATCCCCAGAAAAAAAAAATACAAAAACCCCTTAAATTTCACGAAGACGATGACGACAAAGTTAAGAGAGACGGATGCAAGAAAAGATCGAAAAAGACCAACTTCCTAGAAATTAAGATGTTTTCAAACAATAGTATCGCTGTAATATTCTTAATTAATTTCCAGATGAATTAGTATTGAAAAATGCAGAGCAGGAGACAGTTTAGTCAACCTCAGATTTCACAAAATGAGATGGTTTGATCGGAATCAGTTTGGCGAGAGAGAATGATGGGACAACCACAAACTAGCAAAAAAGAATGTTGCTTGGCAAACATGATCTACGCACACCCAGGAGTTGGCAAACATGTCTAATACTAGTTTAGTTTGTCTGAGCAGAGAAACGATAGAACACACACAAAACTGTTTCCAAACACTGTTTTTTCTCTTAAAAAACAGACTGGGCAAGCATAATTAATCAAAACATAAACCATTGTTATAAACAGTGATTAGACATAACTTCAAGCATACCTCTGCCATTTGGATCTGCACCATAGTCAAGTAGAAGAAGAACGCAGTTTTCAAATCCTTTGGATGCTGCAATGTGCTAGTTTTCCCAACAAATTGGAATTCAAACAAACAAAAAGAAGAAAATCAGCATTTTTTCCCTGAAAAACTAAAAACAGATTCTGAAAATCAGAAAAGACGATCATACCAGAGCTGATCTGCCATAATTATCTGATTCATTCGGATCCAACCCTCTTTTCAAAAGCTTGTGCAAGAGCAAATCATCGCCTCTCATGGTTGCAAAGCAAAGACTCACAGGGAGGTCCATCCGTCCACTAGCTAACATGTTCTCTGTCTCCAACAAAACACCCTCCATTATTGAGTCCTTTTGTTCCTTCAAATGCTGCCCACCCACCAAATTAAAAACACATCACAAACAATACACATAAATCATGTTCAATCAATCAAATTTCGCAAAACGTCCCGTCACCCTTTTTGTGTAATCGAATTTCGACTCTAAAAAATCCCGAAAGGAGAAAACTTTGCATACCTGAATGAGATTGTTCATGATTATCAACCCATCACCAACATTTGCTTGAACAATGTTCAAGAATGTCGTACGATTTAATCGCAGAAGTTGGCACAATCTCTTCGTTCGAACCGTGAATAATTGAGGTCGATAACAAAGAACTCCTATTTCACCACAGGGATCACCTGTCTTTCCCTCTTTCACGACCTATAATCATTTTAAAAAGAATGAGTTTATGCATGCCAAGAAAACTCAGTCTAGTCAGAAGAAGATCATTTTGATAAACTCACTTGTTCTGCTCCATTTTTCAGAACAATTAAATCCTGCAAAGAAGTAAATAGATTCATCACTGCAATTATATAATGGATCTTTATGAAAACTGCAGTTTTAATGAATTAAAATCATTACCACAGCTCCAGAGACGAGAATGTAGAAGTCGGTCGGGGCTTCGTTCTGCAAGATAACATCTTCTTTTGGAGGAAAGTATTCGGCTTTCATCTCCGAGACCTAGAAAAATTTGCAGTGACAGAGTTCAGAAACAGAAAACAGTGGCCAAAATTCAAACTTCAGTAAACCCAAGTGCTAAATTTTACCAGTTGAAAGAGCAAGTCGTTCGAGACTCCACGAAATAAGTAGACTTGATCGACAAGAGAGTAGAAGAGATAATGCGCAACGCTGGCTCGGATGGCTTTCGGGAGAGAATCGAGAGTTTCCTGCTGTTGAAGTCCTTCGGAATCTGTTCTAAACTTTAGACATAAATGTGCAAGCATCTGATCTTGCAGCCGCGGAGGAAGTTGATTCCTCTGAGCGAAATTCGAAGCAGCTTGTATGGTATCTCTCTGCAAACAAAAACACAAATTTCACTAAAAAAATGAAAACAACAACTCAAACATAAACATCAAATCAACCAGTCAAAAAAACACTGAAAATTCTCGATAATTCGACTTACAAATCTCCTAGTTCGACTGGTCCCATGAACAACCAAGTTGGTCATATTTCCGATTAAGTATGCTGTCAAGCCGAGATTGAAAAGCATATAGAAAATGTCGAAAATCATCTCTCTTATATTCACCGGATGGAGATCACCATAACCGACAGTCGTTAGAGTAGTGATAGACCAATAAATGGAAGTCACATATCTTATCCACAAGCTTTCCTGAAGAAAATCCGCCATCGAAGCACCAATCCATGTCTTTTTCGGGTCGTGATATCGAGCAGCAATCAGATAATAGAAGCATGCTGCAGCATGAACGGCGAAAAGGGTAACCTGCAGATCAAGTTCATGACCTTATGAGAGGAATTGATTAAAAAAATCATTGAGTTTGTCGAAATTCAATGGTGGAAACCAATTCAGAACTTACACAGACAAGCTTTGCACACCTAACCCAAAAGTAGTTGTAATTTCTATCTTTCTCCAAACTGTTAAACATAAAGAAATGAAGATAAATAACTTGAAGTTGCAACAACTTCAAATTGAATTGTCACTTGGACTGATCGAATTGGAGCATAAATCTATTTTCTCGTCAATTTCGAACTCGGAATTTGCCAAAAATGCGTAGAAAAAAGTGGATACCTGGAGAAAAGCTTGCTAACACGACGGAGACGCCAAAGGCGAAGCATGTTAAAGAAGCCATAAGGTTGAAATCGGAACATCTTTTGAGCAAGTTCAGAAGGGATTGTTGAAATGACGTCAAAGGCCAACCAGGATCTTGTATATCTCCAAGCAATCTTCTTTGGTTCATCAACGAGGAGATAGGTAGTTTTGTCCAAGTAAGCAACAAAGAAAGTGAGAATAATATCAATGGCAAAGAATCCATTGACGACATTATCAGCAATTGCGAGTGGGCCCTCTGGTTTTTTGAGGAATCCAAATTCAAAAGGAGAAACCCAGGCAGTATAAACAACGAGAACAATCAGAAATGTCTCCCAGAACCTGTAGAGATCATAGAATCAGCAATTTTTTATGAAAAGGAGGTACCCTTTTGATTAAATTTGTAGATTTCTAGGAAAATTCCTCAGCTTTATCAGTAATATGGGAAAAAATCACTCTTTTAGTATTTGTTTCGCAGAAAAGTCAAAAAGATTGAATGATTCGGCCAACTTTTAAAAGATACAGAGGCAGAAAAGGAGAGAATTTTCAAGTTTTTTCCGAACTCTTGATCTAACCACCACCAACAGCTGATGATTATGTCAAAGAGAAAATCTGTATTTCTCAATGATGATTATGGCGAGTGATGCTGAGTTAGATTCAGTACTTTCTTCACCAGACACCCAAAAAACCAAAAGCGAAAATGAGAGTAGAAAAATAAACAAAGTTAAGAGGATCGGATCGAATCACATCAAAAAGAAGATGCAAAATACACGAGGAAGAAAATCCAAAAATCCCAGACTTCGATGCAGAAAAAAAGGTTGGAAAAAATGATAAAATAATAAGGAAAAACAAATACTCTTTTCAGATGCGAACAAATATAGAAGCAAGATCCAATGCCCTCGCCTTTTTAAATTACAGGAGGCAATAAGAACAATGGCCTTATAGTCAGCAACCGCTAACTACTCTTGCAGTGCTTTCAATAAGAGAGATTTGGAAAGAAAAGATTGCGCAGAAACCTAAAAGAATTACTCCTAGACGATGCAGAAACGAAGATTCAAACAGAAAAAGGGAAGTAAATGATCGGTCACCTGTATTGGCGGTCATAGGGCGAAACAATGAACCGCCGGAGCTTGACTCTCCGATTGCTTCTCGCCCCAAGCGACGGCAAAACACCAGTAGTTAAGCTATAATGGCTACCATCTCTCGAAATTTGCTCTAATTCTTCTTGCCCACAAAGAGAAACGCTGAGAAGCCGTCCATGAATCAGACCCTCCATTGTTGAACCTCCGGAAAAATTTTCCTCTTTGTAGTACCTTCTACTGCCTTCAAACTATAGTGTTACATGTTCTCTTTTCCTTCGTTTTTCTCTTCCACCCGGTGTCGTTGCCTCTTGGGCATTGGCTACTCCAGCGTGAGACGGATATAACAAACCTCTCTCTCTCTAATATATATAAGAGAGAGAGAGAGAGAGGTTTGTTATATCCGTCTCACGCTGTGTACAAAGAAACTGTTTGTTTATCGGGGAAATGAGCGGCCTTTCCTTTTCCTGCCTATGACTCTACTTTGATTTTCAACTACATTTCTTACCCATTTTTCCCTTGTCCCATCGCTATCGAAGATGATATTATTCATCCCTTCCTCAATCCATTGTCATATGTACTGATTATTAAGAAGAGGTCAAACTAGTTTGTAGCCAAATTTGATAGACAAAAGAGGCAAATGAACGATATTCAAGTCATTCTAATACAGATAAAAGATAAACTGAGGAGGATTGCAGCTCCTTCAACAGCCCCTCTAGCAACCCAACCAACAGCTCCTCCATCAGTCCCTCCACCAGCTTCTCCATCAGCTCCTCCAGCAGCCCTACCAACAGCTCTTCCTGCATCTTCCGTTGCCAGACGAGATGGATGCCAGTATATCTTTTAGCTTAGTTCCACTTTCCATATATGCATTAGTACTGTGGTTTAACAATGCGTTACAACCGTGCAGGTCTCTTATCATCAGACAACCGTTCCCTCCTCCAACCCTTGCCAAAGTTCAGAAGATATTGGCAATGGGTCTTCCATCGACGGAAGTAGTTCCAAAGCAGCCTGCTTCATTGCTTAAATTGCACTAGGTATGTCTTCAATTTGATTTTGTGCAATATGTAGAATTTACACTTGTAGTTCGAGGGTCGTGCTTTAACCGATCATTGCAGTATTTAAACTTGATGGAGGAGTTCATGGAATTGGCGCATGCGAATACCAAAAAAAAACATAAAGACATGTGATATTCTTTGCGACACTAGAGTAGGAAACTATATCATTTCAAAGTTATTCTCAGTTTTGATTGTATGTTAAAGATGATGTTTATTCAATAACAACACCCCAAGTCTGCGAATGCATTGAACTCTACCCTCCTAGATATAATTACAGAACGGCGTATGATGTCAGTGTCGTATCTTTCCTTAGACGATGTCGTGCTAAACACCGGTGCAGGTTGTTGTTCCTCTGCAGACAAGTTAGGACAAGTCAAATCACCCTATGATCGACCTTCAGCCTTGGAAGGAGCCACTTTACGTTTCATTGTGACTTTTCCGGCCTTCGACCCCATTTTCTGCTTCTACAAATATGAGGAGAGATTTCAGAAAGTAGAATTGGTCAAAGGAAGTTGAAATGTCTCTCGGCAATAGCTAAGGCTTAGCAGACGTCTTTCCCTATTATATAGGCGGAGTTGAACTATTGAAGTTCACTATGAGCGACCATGAACCATTGTCCGCAAGCATCTTTAGAAAATGACAAACTCCATTTTGGCTTTCCATTCTGATTGAGGGACGTCCATCCATCAATCTAACGAGCAGGACGAATGCCCCCCGATTCTTAGACATCCCTCGTCGTTGCGGGGCGTCTGTTGTTGCTGCGTAAGTTTCTGTTCGACGGTCCTTAACGTCGACTTCTTTTGACAAGAAACGTGACTGCGAGATCGGCGTCGTGCTTTTTCTATAGTTCAGGGTTTTAGTTATTCGTAAATTTTCTGCCAAGTTTGGGATGATGATAATTTTAAACTATAAGGTTTATTTTGTTAATTTTCCTTTTTTTTAAGTTGTAATTTAATCTAATTATTTTTCTTTTGTTAATAATTAAATATTTGTAATTTGTATATATATGAATAAAATTGACTAATTAAATATTTATATTATCCAAAATTTGAAAATAATTAAAACTATTTGTAACATCATTTAAAATAAATGTAATAATAACTAAATTTTAAAATAAAGTTAAAAAATTAAGAATAACTACAATTAGTTTAGTATTTTAAATTCTAATTATTTGACTCCATTGCCACGAGGCATGACTAATACAAGTTTGCTTGATGCTCTTTGGTTCTTAAATTAAACTTTTGTGTGGGTAATTCTTTGAAGTGTATTTACAGCAATAACAATTAATTTGACTTGTGTAACTTCTAATGCTACATTTTCTGGAAGCACTTAAATAAAATAATCAAAAGTATAATTTAATTATCATTAAAACATCTTATGATTCTTATTCACCCAACTAGTCAGTGTAATTTAGAATAAAAAAGTAATCATCTTTTCAAACCACAATTTTTAGGCACCTCATTTTATTATATGTTTAATTTCTAAGTCAATTTTGCACTTCTGTGGTAGTTCATCTAATTATCTCGTGCACTTTTACTTTTCAAACTTGATGTAGTTTTTAAGAAACTAAACTAATGAAAATTTAAACACGTTTTCCAAATATAATTCATTAAAATTTACGGGTTAGGCGTATAAATTTATTTTTACGATTGTTATTATCGTGGTGCTTCATGTCTTACTTATTGTTGTCTGACATTGTTAGGGTTCAGTGTGACCTAAATTTTAATTGGGTTAGGCCGATTTGACGCACATTAGAGATTTCTTAATTCTTGCAGGATTAAGGTTTCCAATTCCAGTATGAATAGAGTTTCCTTTATTTCTATAAATATATGTTTGAGCCACAAAACTCGTTGTACCGATTTCTATTAATGATTTCTCTCCTCTGCCCGTGGTTTTTTCCCATCTTGGGTTTTCCACGTAAATTCGGTGTCCATTGTTTTCTTTTTCTCTTTTCCAAATCTCATTCATTATTTCAACAAACATGAAGCAATTAAAAAATGAGTAATGTTAGGTTAATGTTCTAATTTTATTTTAGAGCATCATTGATTAATATAGAGTAAATTGTAATTTAGCCAATGAAGTTAAAGGTCGGGGACAATTTACGTCATAAACTATTTTTTTTAAGCACAACTGCTTAGTATTTTGGGTTTTTAACAAAATGTATCATACTTTGATAAAATTAATCAAATGTTTGACATTTTTTGTAATATCCTGAAAAATATTTTCTCCGTGTATGCGATGTAAATTAATATTCAGAATAATTCACTTGTTACGGTACGTGTAAATTTATGTCGTGTTTATATGGGGTAAATATTATGAAATATTTAAAGTATGGAATTTTGATGAAAAAGGGTAAATTGGACATTTTCGGACGCACGCGGACGACACGAGGATGGGAGACCGCGTCCGAAAACACCCACCATGTTGTCCCAACGTTTTGGGACGATGCAAGACGGAAGCCCTCACATCCTAATTCGCCCATGTCTATAACTGGACACTTTCAGACGTTTGTGGACGACGGCAAACACACGTGGACGCTGAAGATTTGAATCTGTCCAAATTCGGGACACTTTCGGACGCATGTGGACGCAGGATTCAGACGACTTCCTTCCTCCAAATGACAGATTCGGACGAGTGCGGACGAAGGCAAGGACGACTTCCTTCGTCCGAAAACGCAAATCTACCTGAGAAATAGAGAATTCAGACGCATGCAAAAGAGGCCCAGACGCTCCTCTTGTCCAAAAAGTCCCAAACCTGCAAGAAATTAGGGTTTAAAATAATAGATCTTGTCGTTTTGCAATTAAAAACCCACTCAGGAGACATTATGACGACCCTCCCACACCAGACCATGCCTCCCCACGTCGACGCAGACGTTCTCTATTCCATTGGGTGTACGGGTGTTCCCTCCAAGCATGGGACTCTGGGTTATCACCCTTTCTCCCCTGCCATTCTCGGCATTTTCTTCCTACGAGCAACTTTCCTTCCTGCAAGAGAGAGTTCCTGCGTGAGAGTCTCCTGTGAGTGAGTGAAATCTTCCCATGAGAAATTGTAAGTCTGTAAGTTGAGTGTTCTGGTGATTGGTGTTGGGTTGTGGGATTTCTCCTATGTGATTCGTGGTAGATAGCTAGGCTCTACAAGCTGAGGAGTTGCTAGGAGTGCTGTTCGTGATAGTTTTCTTCATAAAGGGTAAGGAATCGGGTAGAGTTTTGGCCAGTGGAGACCCTACCCACGAGTAGAGTGCGTGAGTTGTGTTATTTCCTTGTTGATATACTGTTGTTAATTTTCTACAACTCTCTTCACTATAATTAATTTGCTGCAAATGCTTTACTTTGATAGGGATCAATGTTTTACTTTGATAAAAATGTGATAAATGAATGATAATCGATGACGTTAAGATTATGGAAAAAATGATGAACTAGAGAACACATTATGACATAATACACATGAATGACCATGAATGAGCTAAGAGTTTCCTTTCTGTTATGAACAATTTATTGTCTTACTTGCTGTAGTAATAGCTTCCATATATAATAATGTTAATTATATCCTGCTGCTATTAGTATAGAAATCCCTGTGATAATTAGAAGTCATAACTCCCTAATTTGAGCATGTTAATTAACTAGGATAACAATTGTGACTCCCTTAACCCGAGCATGTTTAACTAACTAGAATAATGATTGTAATTACTTCATTGAGCATATTAATTAACTAGGATAACAATTGTAACAATGATCCTTAACCGAGCATGTTTAACTGNATTAACTAGGATAACAATTGTAACAATGATCCTTAACCGAGCATGTTTAACTGACTCCCTTAACCCAAGCACGTTTAACTAACTAGAATAATGATTGTAATTACTTCCTTGAACATGTTAATTAACTAGGATAACAATTGTAACAATGATCCTTAACCGAGCATGTTTGACTAACTGGAATAATAATAGTAGTTTCTTCCGTTGAGCATGTTTAATTAACCAAGAATTAACAATAACAAGTTAACTAGAATAACAATTGGGACTAAGTTGATAACTTTAGCTAAGAACAACTTTATGTTTTATCCATGTTTAATTCCTTATATTTGATTCACATTGTTATCCATGTCTACTTAATGTCGTTATATTCTTGTGTTTGTGAAGTATGTTTGTTAGTATGAATGGTTAGTTGTAATCCTTCTTATATACTTGATCCATGCTGTTATCCATGTCTATTTAATGCCGTTATACTCTTGTAAAGCATGCTCATTCGTTTGAGTAGTTAGTTGTAAACTGCTTTATGACCTCAATTTAATAGCATGATTCCGATTACTATTTCGTTTACTGTTGTGTTCTGTAAGTTCAAGCATGTCATTCGTCGTTTTAATTCGTTGTATATTGTTCTGTTATGTGTGTTTACTTACTGTTATTCCTTAATGTTGTTGTTTAATTTCCTTATGTTGTCGTTGTGTAATTCCCTTATGTTGTTCGCTGTTTGGTTCCTTATGTTGTTCGCTGTTTAATTTCATTATGTTATACTGTATCAACATGCATCATTATAATACAAACAATTAGGGAGTGCAAGGAAAATGTTAAATGAATGAAAGAAAGAATAAAGGGAAGCTGGGGGGTAGATGGGTAGTTCAGATCTAGCCTGGCAGCTATGCTACACCCCTACCTTGTCGGGAACAGGACTAGCTGCACACAGGAGGTTAGAAGCCGATCAAACTATATCATCTCATATAGGTCCTCCAATTTACAATTCGATCTACGAGTAAAGAACAAACGAACGAACGTAATGAAAAGATTGATTTGGGGTGGTACCCATTCCAAAAAGAACTAAAGAGAGGCATAAGTATATTGCATAAACCCAATTCCTTACTGGGCCTTTAGGCTCACATTTTACTTGTGGTTTAATTACATGTTCGAGAAAACGATGGACAGATCAAGAAGTGGGGATGAAGGATTTGCACGCGTGAGATTGTGGCTGGCCAGACTAAAGAAAGGAAAAGCAGAGCACTTGTATTTTGTAACTAATACATAGTAAAGTGTTTTAAATTCCCTTAAAAGAATGATTTCGGTTCCGTTATGTTTTGATAAGAGATTTTATAACTGCTTCCGCTATATTTTCCAATACTTTGTAACGATTTTGATAACGAGTATAACAAATGAGTTTTGACGGTCCAGATTTTGAAAGGCACTCTGATTATGATTTAAAAAGAGATTTTTATAAAAATTTTAGTCGTTTTATCAAAGTTTTAAATTTAACAAATTTTTAAGGTACAGAAAAAAAAAACTGGGTCGTCACATTTTTTGTTTGCGATGGTTATTTTAATCTATCGTGGTTACATTCATTCTCTCGATTTCTCGTTCACACTTGATATCACAATTGATTTTGAAAAATGGTGGACAATTCAACTAAGGTATGTGATTGAAATTGAATGAGATATTGAGTATGTGTGAGAAATCGAGTGAACCAAGGTAACTAGCATCAATCAAAATGATAATTACAGATGAAAAATGTAAGACATTTGACAAATTTTATTTAGACATGGACTATTCTGCTAACGACAAAAAATATAAGGTTTGGGATATCAATTAGTCATGACCCGTAAATTCAAGGACTAAATTGTAATTTATGCTTATTTTAATTGTTAGATCAATCAATGAGTAATTTATAAGTGTATAGTCATGAACTAATATTAGAGTGTAAAAGTAGAAAATAAATCTAACATTATCCTTAAAAGATATCGTAATTAGGATATATTGTTCACTGAAGAGAAGATATCTCATTGAAAGCCAATGGTAAACAACCTGAGAGCAATCACGTAATGACAAAAACGATATGATATTAAACGACAACAGAACCACATAATATCATGCAAAATGATAATGAACATCTCAATTTATCGCACGTCTATGTAGCATGATCGACAAGTTTTTCTCTTTATATCGGGATAATTTCTTCTATTCTTCCATAGTTAGACCAATGTTATTTGATTATCTTCAAAATAACATACTAAAAAAGATGAATCACGTTCCAACCAATATATCTTTACAACCATTATCATCGCACACAAAACAAAGGTTTATTGCACTATGAAACCCTAGCCAATCAATTCCGAGCAACACATCTTGTGTATGGTTCATATAATATAAGATTTACAGCAAAGCAAAATTAACCCAAAAAAACCTTATATTATAGTAAAATCAGAAGTCATTGAGATCATCATGGCATGCACTAATATGAATGGCATGTCACGATTATGTTTTTTAATCTGTACATTAAATTAATAATTACAAAACGAAAGTTAAGAACATCATCACCACAAATCCAAAATACTTCCAATGATTTGACTTTTCAGAAAAAAAAAAAACATTTTCGTCGTAACAATATTTTAATTAGAAAAACAACATAATTTATTACTTTAGGTGATTTAGCTGGCGCTATCTCACGATCTGATTGGTTAACATTATTCAAAATGCGGCCGGTTAGATTAATTAAAGTCCATAATCAAGAAATGTTATGAATTTAATTGGAATGAGAAACAATAATTTATTTGTTTGATATAGATTTTATGTTGTCTATTTTATATCAGGTTTTTAATTTTTCTACAAATCTTAGTTTCTGGAACATAATGTTCCATTAGTTCGTATGACTATTAGGTGTAAAACCCACAAATTTTTTAATTTTATTTTTTTCTTAATAAATTTTTTATTTTATTATAAATCAAATTATTTGTGTTAACTAAGTTCATGTCGCATATCGTGAGTACTTGATTTCGCGTGAAGATCCAGGCAAGTAGTTAAATTAGTAAACTTATGTGTTATCATTGTTAGATTATTTAATTATAATCTATATATATAAGTGTGATCCATGTTAATTAATGTTACATTGACTTAATATTACTGTGTTTAATGTGATGGTTGTTAAGCATTAAAGACATTAAGTTAATTGAGTTTTAATTCCCTCACCTTAACCTTATTAAATGTATAACGTATAGTTGAAGAGATGTGAGTGAAAGAACACGAATGAAAGAGCATGTATGGAGAGTTGTCTTTTGTAAAGGTGTCTTCTTCATCACCTAAGGAAGAATTACATTTTTGGTAGACTAACTAATGAATTAACGCTCTCTCTCTCTGAACTCTGCAATTACATTAAACGGTATCGATTTCTGGATCATCGAAGAAACGCTTAAAGGAAAGGTTTAAGGTTGATAAACGGACTCAACATCTTCCTCAAAAGCTTTATTATATCATGGACCAAGATTGGTATATTGTTCAATTATTGTAAAGATTTGGAATGGTTAAATCAAATACGTTAATGAAAATAAAAGTATTGCAAGCATGTAAATGGGATTAATTTGAATTTATGCTTACAATCATATGATTTAGACAGTGTAATTATATTCGATAAACTTAAGTTTAATCATGAGGAGTGTATAAATTTATTTATTAAATATATATAATATATTTATAATTATTTTATATATATTAAATAATATTAAATTAATTAAAATTTTATTATTTTTATTATTATTCTTTTTTTTTTCCATTATTTTACTGGCCAGCCGCCCACTTTCCTTATCTCTGTCCATTTCATTCTCTTTTTAATTATTTCTCGCTCTCTCTCTTTCTTTCTTTTTTCTAAAATATTTTCTCTCTCTATCTTTTTCTAACTCCCACAACAGCTTCTAATGCTTGCCAAGTTTGCAATGCGATCTTCATTCAATAATTATTTGTCAAAAACGACGCGCCATTTGGGAAAATGGAATTATCAAAATCATTGGTGGAAAATTATAGACTAAAACTTTAAATGCTTGTCAGCGACAATCCTGACATCATATCACGACATTCGACCTATCATTGCAAAGCTCTCATTCAAAACCTTTAAAACCAAACCATGCTCGTTCTAATCCGATGTCATTTGCTGTCGCTGAAAAAATTGTTGTCGTCGTTCACCGAAGTGCTAACGTGATGCTAATGTCAACATGAACTTGACTATTGGGAGAACAAGACTGTCGAGATCGTTGCTGGAAAAGTTTCAACTGAAACTTTAAACGCTCGTTGGCCACGCTCCCAACGTCCGATCACGACGTTCGACCTATCGTTGGAAAGATCTCTATAAGGAGAACCTTGTGGACCCAAACGCTTAAATCTATGGCCAGATGTAGTCCCGAAGCTTTAATAGAAAAGTCACGTTCGCGACTTTAATCATAGATCCCCATTGTTCTGAGCATCGTCTCAGAAAACCGATGTCACCATTGGATTCAAGAGCTTGAAACCTTTAAAATCATATCTTTCTCGTTCCGATCCTATCATGTCTGATGTCGTCGAAAAAATTATCGTCGTCGGTCATCGAAGTGCTGATGTCGACAGCTAACGTGACATTGACTACTGACTGTGCATTGACTAATGACGTGGTAGATGATGTAAGCATTAATAGTTGACCGTTGACTTTGACTATTGACTTTTATGTTGACAGTTTGACCACAATTTTAGACTACCTAACTACATCGAAAAATTTAACTAACCCATTTCCTAACTCATTTCGACGTTCAAGACATGCTAGTCACCTAAGTTTGTTGAAATTCTATCCCATCCGTTTAGCAAGTATATCGAAGTGAGATCAAAACTTTATTTTTGAATGTTGAAATGAAAAAAATTTTATATTAGGTCAATAGGAGTTATGCCTAAGATAAATTTTAAAAGTCTATTAATTTGAAAGTTTCGAAAGTTGTATGTATTCTATTTAAACTTTCAAATTTTATCATCGATGCATGTATGACTCGCCTAGATTATGTGTCATTGTTTCATATCGATTTGGGTTCCTTGTCCTAATTTAGGACCTATCTTTTATCCCTAGTATGATGATTGGGATTTTTATGTCAATTATGTCTTAGGATTTTGATGTCGATTATGTCTTAGGATTCGATGATTTTAAGAATTTTGGTACCTGTGTCCGACGGCGCGTGTGGTTGGTCAACAAGGCTTCTGCTGTCATTGATGTATGAATTTTTATATTTTATGCACTGCATTGCATCATGATTTTCAAGCCATTATTTTGTGGGTTGCCACATATGAAAATTCTATGGGAACTGTTCGACATCACATATGTTTTTACATATATGTACGTATGTTTTTTCACGTTTAATTTATCGTACATTGTATTTTGATTTTTGGTTATCTGTATATTTGGGTAGAGAAATTCTTTTGATATTTTGGGCAGTTTTGGTATCAAAGTATCACGGGGCTATTCCGTGTATCTTCTATGTGCACATGCTAACATGTCCTCGGGTTTCAAATCCCTAAAGTTGAAATGGGTAATAAGGTGGTGTTGACGCGCTCCTTGGGTTTTGAATCTCTAAACCTGATTAGGATGTTTAGTCATGTTATTGTTGATTATACGTATGGTGTTGCCGCTTGGTCTCTGGACAACAGACACTTTTTTCTTTGAACTCATGAAGTGTTGCTATCGATAGATGACCACCTTTCTATGTTGTTTGGCAAATGGGTCCTTGTGTAACATTCCTTTTCACTAATGGGGTTTTTGGATGAAAAACGATGTAGACATTTTTTTATGATATAGTTGTCTATGTAAACAGTGGATTTTGTAAAAAGCCTCATCAATGTCTCGTGGACCCTATTTTTGGATAAATTGATGAAGTGATTTTCTAATGTGGTTTCAAAGTCCATGTACAATAATAAAATTTATTGAACCATGGTTTTCAGAAAAAGATAAAACCAGATTTCTCATACATTGTATTTAGTATAGATTTTTCTTACTAAGTTAGTCACTCATCCCTCAACCATATTTTTTTCTCAGGTTTAGATCATAATATTTAGTGTCTTCTTGTTGTCCTTAGTGAAGATTTTCTTTCTTGTTTTATTTTCGTTACTTTTTCGTGGTGTTAAATGACTTCATTTATTATATAGTGTTTTTTTTTCTATTTGTTATTTTTACGCTATCTTTAACTCTTGTTGATTACTTTATGGACCCTGACTGATTTGTTTTGGGTTTTGGGCTTATTTTTATATTAAAACTTCCGCTGAAAATCTAACCTTTAGTTGGGCGATTAGGTCGTTTTTGAGTATCGGGTTGCTTAACCCAGTGTTTTTGTTAGGTCCACCTCCGGGTCGTGACACTAATATTAGATATGAGTCCAACTTGATCCAACTAGAATTCGGATCACACCAAACTCTAACAATCTTCACTTTGACAGGAATTCCACATGAGAATAAAGTTGTTGCTTCAAATGCGATTTGCTAGTTATGGTTTTCTACATACACAACTGCTTCAATTTTAACCATAATTGAGCAGCAACTTTTTCATTCAAAACATCCTGCAAAATCTTATTTGAAAAATGCAAATATATCAAAGATAGAGTTTTTCGATCCTTATGAATTTTCTCCTCTTCGCTCATGACATGGATATTTTATCGAGTCATAGTCTAAATCCATCTGTTCGAGCACATCTTGCATTTCACCTGCAATAATAAAAATCTTATATTCTGATTCAACAATAGAATATCAAATTTTAATTAACTCATCTCCAAAAAAATTTCATACTATTATCAAAATATCTTATGAAAAAACTGAACCAAAATTCAAAACCAAAAGCATCCAAAATTTGAGAAAATTCTATACCTAATATTCAAATCAAAGTTTTGAATTTCATATTACTTTGCCTAGAAAATTCAAAAAAAAATTATATTCCCTTCACAACAATGTTCAAACAGAACGACAAGCTAACTCGAGGAAAAATGGTGATTTGTGCATTGGGCTAATCGAAGCGTCGGAAGGTAGGCAAGCAGCTGTTGTGGTCGCTGTTGTGGTCAGAATTTGTATTCGGGCAAGCAACTTCTCTGTGACAACTAGTGTTGTGATGGGGTAGGGGTTGTGAATGTATTGAAGGATAAGGATAGTTTTCCTCATCTTCAGGCATGTCTCCCCTTCTTTCAATTACTCTTCTCCCTCTACAAATGTTTCCTTCATCCTCAAATGGACAACACTCCTCTTTCTGCCTCTGTCGATGCAATGTCAAAAAGGTGAAAAATACCTTGTGAAAGTTGAGAGCTAAGGATAGCGAGGGAAATCGTGGGACAAGTTGGTCTGAGTAGCCCGTAGATTTTTGGACTTCTCTGTAAGGTAATCTTTGATTTCCAGTTTGAAGTCGTTGTAAATTTTGGAACTGACGTTGGGCTTGGGGATTAGATTTATGTTTTGATATTGAAGTTGAATTGGTTTTTTAAAGATGTTGATTTCAGACTTATATTGCATTATAATCGTAAATCAAGGTCAAATGATGGAAATTTCGACAATTTTTGTGGCTGGCATCGGGGAGGATGACGTCAGGCCATAGCTCAGGAAAGGTTGAGCCACGACCTAGGCCTCGGCTCCACCACGTAGGGGCCACAGCCCCTACCCCTTTACCATGGTTCCTCTTTTATGCTGACCTACGACTTAGCCAAGTGAGGTCGCAGCTCATACCTAGTTTTTGCACGGTCTGGTTTATTTAAACTGTGGCTCAAACCCTGTTTTAAGGTTGTTATGGACATTTAACCCAATTGTTTTAGAGTGGATTCAAGGTTGGTTTCGAAACCAGTTTGGGCCTTAGACTTGATTGTTCTCAAGTCGTTTTCTTAAGCTTGAGATTTGGAAATTTCGTGGGTTAGTTTGATCCTAATATTTGTAATATGATTATCTTTAGATTCTGGGACTTTGGAATTTGGACTTGACTGATTATTTGACATTCCCAGTTTAGATGAACCTTGATTGTTGGTAGGCCATTGTAATTTATGAGTTTTATTTTATATCCAGCTTAACATTGTTTTCCAAACAATTATTTTGAAACGTATTCTCATATAAAATGACGAGTTTATTTATGACCATCAATTTTTACAGTATTATATATATAATTTTCGTTAAACATGTTTTATTCGAGCATGCACGTCATCTATTGATCATCTTGGTTGAGTGAACCAAGTTTGATCGGCCCGTGAAGGAGTATTGGTTTTTGTACGTACATTCGGTCATTGAAGGATGTGTTTGTGATGTTAACTAAAGTAATGGGGCAGTTAACAGTGCCGTGTTACTAGGCGCAAAACCTTAACTTAATCAATATCTTATTTCGTGGCTTTAACGATAGCCGAGTATCACATTGTTTTGTATGCCTATGGCATTTGTGTTATCGGAGCCTGTGAGTGACTCTATTTTCACTGAGACTTTGTGGGGCCTATTTTACGTACATACAACACTATAGGGGATATTTTCCACTTTTGTCTCACTAGTCGATTTCTATTAAGTTTTAATCATTCATTTTATTTATGGCATGCTCCCCCATTTATTTTATAAAATTTTAATTGTTGAATATCAAATATTTTCCTTATTGAGTTTAGTCAACTCACCCCAATGATATCCTTTCATGTATAAATTTGAAAGATCACTGATTGTCGTCATAGGACTGAGCCGACACTTCCTTTATTATTTCAACAATTTTTATTTCGAGAGTTTTGTGAGATTAAACTTATTTATTAAATTCTGTAATAACATTTGTATTAATTTCTTGTATTTGTGGCACTTTTATTTCAGATTTATAATATCATTTTATCTCGATGTCACTATTGAACCTTCGGTATAAACCATTTGGTCGAGCCCTAGCATATTGTATTTTATTCAAGACTTCCGCTGCCTAAATAAGTAATTTAAAAATAAAAGGATTACACGATACAGTTCTGTTTCGGGTCAGGTTGCTCCCCATTCTATCTCGAGTCTCCTCTAGGATGTGACATTCTCCTTCAGCAAGAGAAAGTGGAGATGGTGTTAGATGTTCCCGGTATGCGTGATGACAGGAGGCAAACGACCTACGACTGTTTTGAGAACGAACGACTCTGGTTACTTAAAGAGCATCTGCTTTGTGGAAGAACGATGATAGTGTGATGGTGACTGGAGGCTAGTTAGACGGTCGGATTAATCAAACTGGAGATGGAGTGGCAGGCAACAGTTCCTTATAGTGCGCGGTGGGAGTTTTGTCCTTCTTTGAGTCGGCTGCGGCTAATCGGAGAACTCCTTGATCGACGAACTACGGCATTTCTCTAGGGCTTCTTGTTCGATGAAAAAGAAACAACAAAATAATTTTGTTTTAATTTATTTTTTCCAAAATTGCAAAATTTCACAAAATTACAGATCCTAAAAAATTGTTTGATCCGATTACAGATACTCTCAACGTTGCTTTGATACTAATTGTTGAAAATAAAATGAGAAATGATAAAAAAAAAATACGGGAAAACATGGACACCAAGAGTTATGTGGAAAACACTTTCGAGAAAAAAAAACCCATAAGTATAGGAGAAATTTAGTATCACAAAATCAAAGTAGTACAGAGTTTTTCGATTCAAACAACAATATGTAAAGTAATATGAAAAACCTTAATTTTGGATATTGGCCTAATTCAACCCATCTAAAATTCGAGTTAAATCAAACTCTAACAAAAATATTAATTTTTTGAGTATATTAGAAGGTATAGTTTGATCAATTCTTTAAAATAGTTTTTACTTAAGAATACTAATGTCGACTAAAGAATAAATCTTTTGCTAAGTACAAGCTACCTAGAGAGAAAATGTACTTGATCCCTAAAACTATTGAAATTAATATTTAAATATGTTTTTAGAAAGCTAATAAGATTTAGGATAAAATATATATTAACCCTTAAAATAATTGGTGAAGAGTAAGTAGGTCATCATATTTTTTTTTAGGCAAATAACCCCTTGAACTTAGGAGGCATAACAATTAAGTCTCCGTCAAAGAAATCACATTTTTGTTATGTGATCTTATTTACTTGGCGAGTCAATAGAACAACTTCCGATAGAACAGTTTAAACGATTTGACGATTTCCAAAGAAAAACAAATTAGGAAACTGAATACCTAAGGTGACTTTGGCGACAATTTCAAACTCCATAAGCTAATTTCCTAAACAACTTGTTGTTTCTATATGGAAATCGACTAACAGAGCAAATCAAGTGACAACATGATTTCTTTGACAGTAACCATAACGATGTCCGACGAGAACTTAATTGCTAATGTCACAACCCAGAAGCTATCCTAATAGAAATGTCGGGTCAAACGACCCGATCCTTGGAGAGGACCCGATTGCCCAGCCCAATGTTTGGTTCGCAACAAAAGACTTGAACACATTTAAAGCCATAACCCAATGTTTGGTTCACAACAGAAGACTTGAACACATTTAAAGCCATAACCCAAATGAGATAGGTCAAGGTTCACATAGTGATCACGAAAAATAATAGCGTAAATAAATTAAACATTGTGCATCAAATCCACTAAGTCTAAACATTATCCAAATATTTTAATACATGCCCCAATTAATCACAAAGTCCTCACCCAGAAACAAGGATCAAACACTCAAGAAAATAATAGGAAAACTAGGAGATCTGCCGCTCGACAGCTACTCCTAACCAGCCTTGCCCTTACCTAAAGTGAGGGGTTGTTGGGGTGAGTGACTAACTCAGTAGGCAAACTATACTAAATACAATGCATGTAAATTTGGTTTTACCTTTTCATATCAAAACCATGATGAATAAAAATGTAGTTATTGTACTTGGCATGAGTTTAAAATCAATTCAAAAATATTCCCCACCATCAAAACAAGCTTCACAAGCCACAGATGAGGCAATCATCAAAATATCGTTGGATACCTAAATAGCTATAATAAAATAAACTTATATCATTTTTCACAAGTTTATATAGGGATCGTGAAAAAGGAGGGTCCCTCAAGACTCCTCCAATACAATCACACAAAAAGACGGCAGTTTAAAGATGACAACATCTCATGAGCTTGGAGAAATAACTGTGAGAGTGATATGAAGATCAAGTCACACCACATGGGTTGTCGGCAAACTAGTCAATGACGACACAACCCAAATTAAATATACATTGATCAGGTTTAGGAATTTGAAACCCAAAAAGTGCGTCATCACTGCCTACCTATTTTCACACAGCACACAAACAAAACATCTTCACATAGTAGAAGATGTATTGGGATAGCCTCGTAATACTTTGGCACTATGACCGTCCAAAGTATCAAGAGTATTCATCCTCTCATATCCGTAATAGAACAATCAATGAAATACTATGCACATAAATATACACGTGTAAAACTGTCATATACATATGTAGTATAAAAATGGACGTGCTGTCGAATAGTTCTCGTCAGGTTTTCATGTGTGGCAACCCACAAAATGAGTTTTGAAAATCATGATGCGATGCAGTACAATAAAATATAAAATCTCTACCTTTGTGACGACTTTTCTTAACAACTAGAGTTAGAGCTTCCATGGGAAGTGGTTCGTAATCCTCAAAGTCGACTAAACCTATAATAGATCCAACTATAATGAGTTTCTATCCAAACTCAAGGGAAAAATAGGGAATGGGTCTTGACTAAGGACCCAAATCAAAAAGAAATAACACATGGTCGCAAACTTTGTTGAGGCGAAAAAAATTTAACCTAAAAGGTTGTCGCAATCGTTCGGACCCCTGCCGCAGACGCCCAATCTAGAAGCTTTTTAGCGCAGATGCCAAGGTCTTGCCTCAGAAGACCGGCGCAGGCGCCTAGATGTCAACCGCGGAAGACCAGCCTGAGTACCTACCGTGGATGTCCAGCACAGTCACCAGACCAGACGCAGACACCCAGTCACGAGACACTTGCGCTCCCACGGTCAACCAGACTCAATAGAGATCAACTGAGGACATCATTTATATCGAAGATCTGCGATGAGACTCACCCTTCTTCACCATTTTTCCCCACTAATAATCCAATACTCATGCATAGACTCTTAATCTACCCAAATATTGCAGTAGTAACTTCACAAATTCGAGTTTTCAAGCTTGAATCTAAAACCAACTTCAAACTCAAAAATGGAGAGGAGAGGTTTATCCACAAAATGTCTTCACAAACGTTGAAAATTGAAGTCTCGCGAATGCAAATCAGGTCTCCAAACCCTCACCTGTACGAATAGATTCTCTCTTTCTCCCTCTCTCTCCTTTCTCTATTGGTGGCTACGTAGAGGAAAAAGAAGAAACCCTCTTTCTTTTTATTAAAGGAAAATTAACAAAACAACCACTAAACTATGAGAACAATGACAATTCAACCACTAAACAATTTTTGCTAACAAATAAAACACTCAACTATGAAAAATAAACGACGCAAATATCACGTTAACTTGAGGGAAATGACTCGACCATATCGTTTTAGAGAACTTGTATTGTAAAAGAGCTAATACCTATGGAAAAATTATAAGAACTTGTGATTTCAAAGACTTTCAATAGAAAAGAGCTAATATCCATGGACAATGGATTTGAGAAAATACTGTATAAGTTAATTATAATTTTTTTTTAGTTTTATAATTAAGAAGATTTTATAAGAAAATATATAATGCTTTAGATGTCAGATGATTTAGAATTGTTTAATTGTTAAAGGAAAATTACAACTTGTCTGTCTTTTTCCACAAAAAAGACAATGGATTAGTTCCTTATCTGCATATGAAAGATACAAAGGAAAGTCAACTTTCCTCTTAGAAAAATAATATTTCTTTAATCATATTTCAAAGACTCACTCTCCACAACTGAAAGACAACGTTTCGCAGTGAAAAGACAACATTTTTTAACAAAAAACGTAATCACGATATTTGTTCTGTTCTTTTCAAATAGTTGAGTATTTTATTTGTTAGAAAAAATTGTTTAGTGGTTGACTTGTCATTGATCTCATAGTTTAGTGGTTTTTTTGTTAATTTTCCTATATATTGTTAATTTTCCTACATATTGTTTAGTGGTTTATTTTGATGATGACTAAATGATATCTAATTTAATGGAATCGATAAGTTGTTATTGTATTTTTATCGAGAATGTGTTTAACATTTTATTCATTACATTTATATTCATATTTATTGGAAATACCCCTCAAAACATGTATTATTGTGTGCTAACATGTTTACCTAAGTCCATGCAGTGAAAATATATTATATTGGGGACTTAGAAATTAAAGGAAAGTGAAGATGAAGTGTTGTGGACGTGCTGCGGACGAGAGAAGCGACTAAAGCTGGGTTTTGGTCTTTTGGTCGCAACGCAGTCGAATGATGTGGTCGAGGAACGTGACCGAATTTATGGGAGTTTGCTTATGGAGCTTCGACATGGTTTTTTAGACGCAACACGGTCGAGTACGCGGACGAGATGTGTGACCGAAAAACTGAAGGTTTTGAATATGCTATTTTTGAGTTTTTTGCGGTCTTGACGCGGTCGAAGGTTTCAGATGAGGAACGTGACCGAATGAGTAAAACTAAGAACTTTGAATTATTTTGGACGCGAGGCCGTCGAGACTGCGGTCAAGCTAGGCGACCGAAAATACACAAAATTGTCTAACGGCTATCTCCCAACAGTCAAATTTTCAACGGCTATTTTCTACAACCGCTAGAAGCGGTCGACCGAAAGGCTTAGATCGATCGAAAATGGACAGTTCTATAAATACATAGACTTCCATAGCTCATTACATGAAACCAAGAATTGAGGAGAAACCCTACCAAATTCTAGACTCAATTTTAATACATTTGTGAGCATTGTAATCCTACTCTCCCCAACCCAAACTTGAGACTCAATTTAGGAGAGTTTGGACTAGTTAGTTTCTGAGCTTTACTTTCCAAATACTTGAGCTAGATTGTAAAGGGTGACTCTCTACGAATTCGTCATATAAAGGTGACACCCTGAAACAGTCAACGACTCGATTGAACGTTCGTAAGTTCAATCACAGGGTGACTCCCCAGAATAGTCAAGTAAAGGGTGACACCCCGTTAATAGTCATTGTTGTAGCGGTTTAATTGGCACCTGTAAGCCAATTGGTTAGTGGATCTCCAAGTGAAATCTTGGAGCGCGGACGTAAGCGGATTGCTGAACCCCGAAAACAAACATTGTGCACACTCTCTTACCCTTACTCTTTACTTTATAGCATATATTTGTTATTGTTTATTTAATTGTATGCGGTAAATTACATAGGGTTTAGAGAAATTAAATATCGCTCGAAAAAAATTAGAACGCTAGATTAAACACACCCCCCCCCCCCCCTTCTCTCTCCAATCTATAGGCGTGCATACATTTCGATAATATATATATATATATTATACATATATTAAATAAGGACATTTCACATTCTGATATTATTGAACGTCAACCAAATTTTGTTCCGAGAAAATTTTGATTTACCGAAATAATTTTCTCAATTCACTTGTTGTCACCCAAATTCACCGATTTAACCATTTGATAGAAAATTCACACGTGACCACTACGCAATAAACAGATCAACACTCAACAACTTGACCGAATACAATGAGAAAAATTTACACGTATAATTTATTATTAATAAAATAGTCATTTTTATAGTTAATGTCCAAAGTTTATGGAGTTATTTGCTCAAAAAAAGTACAAGAATCTATTTGCTCTTAACCTTTATATTTAAGAGTTAATATACACTTAACCCTAAATTTTAAATAGATACAATCACTGTTTATTTGATGAAGTTTAGTGTGACTCGAATTCTATTTGAGTTAGACCGGTAGGCCCACATTCTAGATTTCATTTAGAGTTTTGTTTTCTCTATAAATTCATAAAGTTACAGTCGCAAAACTCATGGTTATATTTTGATATTCATAGTAGATTTATTCTTTTGCCATTGGTTTATTCTCAAAAAAAAATTTCACGTAATTCTGGTGTCCTACATTCGTAAGTTATTTTTCTAGTTATCGTTTGATTTCTAACATCATTCAACAAACTTGGTTTTAGGATTTAATTCTAGAACAATTTTCGTAAAAATGAATGGTTTGCTACTAGAGTGATCTTATATAAATCATTGTCATCAACGATATTGTTTAAATATACAAATTTGTCCAACTTCGAACAAAAGTGACATGAAATTGTATTATTATAACAAAAGATTTCATTTCTTCCCCAAAACTATAAGTTTGATTATAAATAATGTAATGTTCTCAATCCTCCCATTACAATATTATCCGATTTAGGCTGAAGTCTGCATGATTTTGTCTTTGGAGTTACCCAAAACATGTTGTACTAGGTAGGGAGTAGAACCTTATTTATAAATTATGTATTTTTCACTCTCCTAAGTAATGTGGGATTGTGCACCCTCATTAGTATAGGTCGGATTCACACTTGGATCATCCTTACCTTCATAGGATGGACTACCATAATTTTTCTCTCATTGGGACTCGCTGTCCTCGTCAATCACACTTCCCAGTTGATTTGACTCTGATACCATTTGTAACGTTTATAATTTTTTTAGTACAATATTATCCGCTTTGAGTCAAAATTCGTATAGTTTTGCCTTTGGGATCGACCTCTTAGGTTATATTTGCCTTCACAAGCCGGGTTACCACAAGTAAATTGTTACTAAATCCAACCCAAGAATGACAAGTGATTTTCTCATGATAGCTTTTCATGGAAGCTTGAATGTTATAATCAAATGACATGTCAAACAAACTATACTCCTTCGATTTTCTTTTTTCCGAAGAAATTTGAAAACAAAAATATTAGTTACGTGTTATTTTTATTTTGAATTAAAAATCAAGGAGATCATTTGACCTTATTTATAAATTTTATTTTGAAAATTAATTATTTTTTGACTTTTTGTTACATACTTGTAGTAGGTTTTAATTTCCCATTATGTAATTTCGTGTAAAGTGCACTAGTAGGGTCGGGACTCGGGAAGAAGCTTGGCCACCTAATGGTTTACACAAATAATAATTAATATCTACCATAATTAATATTTTATTAAATTAATATTAAATGACAATAAACTATAAAGTAACAAAAATAATTCAAATCCAGGAAGCCTATTTGCTACATGCTTGTATTTTCACGTTGTCTTACATTATTCATATAAAATATGAAGAAAAAAAGGTTCATTTATGAGTTATTTTTGTATTAGAAATCATTTTACAATAATTTCATTTTTGAAAGAAAAAAAAGAGAAAGAACTCTAAAGTGTTGACAAAGTTGTAAAGGCTATTTCAACGATAATCAATGCCCCTTTCTACAAAAAAAATACATTCATTATTGTAGCAGACTGCCGTGTAAAAGCCATGATGGTCGATCTGACCTATATCAGTAGAGGTGTATGATTCTATATCACTTGAGAGAGTGAAAAATATATGATTTACAAGTAGAGTTATCCTCCCTATTTAGAACAACGCGTTTTGGGCTAACACCAAGAACAAAATTGTGTGGGTTTCTGCCCAAAGTAGACTATATTGTACTTAGAGCATTGAGGACGTTACAAATGGTATTAGAGCCAAAGTCTAACTGAAAGTGTGGCCAATGAGAACTTCAACTTCTCAAGGGGGGAGATTGAAGCAGCCTGCCATTTGAAGGCCATAATGGCCCATATGAAAATCTGACTCATATCAGTGGGGGGTGCACAATCTCACATCGCTTGGGAGGATGAAAAATGCATGGTTTATAAATAGAATTCTTATTTATACTTAGTATAACGTGTTTTGGGTTATCCCCAAGAACAAAATCATGCGTATTTTGACCCAAAATGGATAATATTGTAATAGGAGGATTGAGAGACGATACAATCATCCAAACTTGTATAAAAAAAACATCAAGTGATCGGAAACCAAATTGTTCGATAATCAAGGTAAGAAAGTAGGGTTATTGCATAATGCATTAACGAAGAACAAAGATTACGACTTGCACAAATGCATGTATCGACAACATTAAATGAATAAATTATATATATTTAAACATACATATATTATACACATAAACATAGTGATAGTATAAGATTAGGTTATGCGTAACCGACCAAGAAAGATATTAAAGTCAACTACATAAATGCGTACACATGCAAAAGTCAAAGTCAGATTCATGTCTGTTTTTTACTTGAAACAACCTTTTTCTTGGACGTTCAAAAACTTAAGAAACTGTTATTTTATTTATTTTGCAATAACTAATAAATTTCATTTATTTTTATCCACTTGCAACAAAAATATATTATAGTTATAAGGAAAGAAAGGGGAGAGTCAACCTTCTCTCTTTTTAATATTATTTTTTTATAAATATTAATCACGTCAGAGCTGAGTTCATGTAGGGACGAAATAGAGAGGTAAATAAGTAGCCAATAATTAATTCCACAATAATTGTATTGATAATATTACATTGAAAAGGTCAGTTTCCACTCACAAGATAATGCCGTTCGTGATGAAACACCTGCTGTTGATTCTGGCTACCTAGATCCATGAACACACAACCTTATCCTTATCTTTAACATTATATGATATGATTCCCAAAAAATATACTATTGTCAAGTGATGGATCAAGATCGAGATAATATGTGTAGATTTAGTTAGACTTAATTATGTAAATCGATATTCATCACATTACAATCGCCAAGACAAAATAATTGTGAAACATACCTAAATTCATGAAATTACCTTTATTATTAGTTTTAGTGAAGTAGTCTTAAGTTTGGGATCTATGATTTTGATCTTCTCAAGATAGACAAGAGACCGAGAGAATAGAAGATAATTTGTTATTTGACCTAAGAACGACAACCTTGAAATTGAGTTAGGGTTAGTTTAGTCTACTTTCAAACTTAAACTTAACTACAAGTATCTACGTATTAAGTTTGACACTTTAACTCAATGTTAAAATCCAACTTTATTATATCATTTAATAGAGCTAGTCTTTACGATTGCTATTTACATATAATTATAATTAAATATACAAATCTATTAATTAATTGTCAAATCAATACAACTCTGACAATGAGAATGTATAATTTCTTGGTGAAAGTGAGGGTGTTTTGATCAAGTGCTTTCTGTCGCCATTTTTCTCAAAAGGATTAAGGGTTCATGATCAGGTGCAGACCAGTTACTGTAAAATTTTTAAAAATGGGAAGGGTTTTGTCAACTCAAAGCGTCATCTGTGACAGCAAATGACGAAATACATACATCAAAGGGAGTTAACTCCCTAACTTATTTGTGGGTATCCACACCTATTATTTTCTCTCCTCTCCAAAGATATTCTCTCCTTGCATAAGAGTAGGAAGTTTTGAATGAATAATTGAACAAGAGAGAAAGCCTTCTTGAATAGAAAAGTCATCAATGTAGGATCAAGTTTTATGTGGTAATTTGGGTAAGTGAAATCTCTATTGCATTGTGATGTAAGTTTCCAGAGAAAAAAAAATCGAATTTTAACAATCATTTTGATTAGATTTGATGTTTTGTAAATTGGGCTAGTCATTGCAATTTTGGAACCCCAAGGCTGGAGAGTATTTGGACATCTATGATTAGGTAAAAGTAAAACTTGATCCCCTTCTTTTGATTTTTCATATTTTTGGATTTGAGTTATGATGAAAAATTGAAAAATTTTCCAGAAATTTAAAGTTTGAGAATTTGTGTTTAAAAGATCTCTTTGTTGTAAAATATCAAGTTAAATTATGATTTTGGTCAAGTTCTGATCACTTTTTGTCGGATTTTGGATGAAAGTCAGAAAATTTTGGAGTTTCGGAACTGTTCTGTGACGCAACGATCAACAAGGGTTGAAAACCAATCGATTGAAGAATTAATAGAGAGGATGACGCTCAAAGAGCCATTATCCAAATTTAAGAAATCAATCGACGGACAAGGTCAACCGGACCCGATCTGCAGTCGATTAGATTTATAGTAGTATGAACGATGTTCCAATAACAGACATTCGGATTAGGATCGGATAACCGGACTAGTTTGAGATCAAGTGGACCCAGTTTGCGGTCGACCAAACACTCGATGAGCGGTCAAATGGACTGATTTTAAGGACAATCGGTCTAGTCGACCAAGCTTCTCCAAGGTCGTCCGGATCGGATTCTAAAAGTTCAAAAAAAATTTGGGAATGTTTCATAAGTTTCTTGAGTTGGTTCCTATCACGGTTATGAGTTCCAACAAACTTTTAAAAAATTAAAAAAGTGAATTGATATGGTTATATTTTTTTTATTAGTAAAAAAAATTAACGAGGGCAATAGACTTCCTTGGATTCTTGATTAGTAGGATTGGATTTGATATGCCCAGTTGAGGTAAATGTTTACTTTTATGTCCAACATTCAATCGTTTTTCTTAAATTATATTTTGAAATGTGTTTCCATTTAAAAAGACGTAATCATTGTTATGGCAAATTGGTTTTCGCATTACATATGTATTGTCAGTAGACATTTTATTTCTAGCAAGCATATTATCTTCATTGATCAATTTGATCGTATAAACCAAGTTTGATCTACCCATGTGAGGATTCTGTTTTATTTACGCACATTCGACTGTTGAAGAATGTGTTTGATTGATGTTAACTAGAGTAATGAGTTAGTTGTATGTATTGTATCATTGAACTATAAATCTTAAACCTAATCAATGTCATTTGTGGCTGTTGCGATCGCAGAGTATTATTGTTATTATTGTTACTTCTGATGGTAGAGTATGCTTGGAGTCCGTGAATGACTTCATTTTCACTTAAATTTTGTACAGTGGAATCCTTTAAAACTTACCATACAATATGTTTTACACTCAGATGCATAAAACGTTATCCTAACATGCTCGCATATTTTGTTGTATCTATAATGAATATGAAATTTTATCACTACTTAATTTAATCGACTCACTCTAAATGACTCTCTCTTTCAGATTTTACAGTGGAAGTTCATCAGTTATCTACTGGTGTGGATTCAACGAGTTATTTCCTAGGTTTGTTATTTTCTTAGAATATCTTGGGAGTTTTAGTGATATTTAACTTAATTTATTTTATTTTTGCATTGTTTATTGTATATTTACTTTTACATTTTTCTTCAATGTTACTATTAAATCTTTGTGTTACCTCAGCGTAGTTGGATGTTTCAGTTTTGTCAAGAGTGTGACAGCAGGAGGGGGTATTGTTTAATTTAAAAATAAAGAAAAACCCAAGTGGGGAAAAGGGAAACGCTAAGTCACGAGGAGGATCCAATTTAGGGTTTGGCTGGATCCTGATTTGATTTCAGGGTCACTTTGACTCAGCATCGAGAGTGAGAGAGAGAGAGAGAGGTGTCTCGTACAGTATCACAATTCGAAACGTGGATTGTGTTATTGTCTGACGTGGGTTATGTATGTAGTATGGTCACGGTTGTTGTCTGTCTTGTCCATTTGGGACTTGGGAGAGAGATTGGAATTATCTGAAATAGTAATTTATTCAATTATAAATGTTTAATTAGTCAAAACTTGCGTAAATAAATTATTAATTTATTATAGTCTATGGTTCACCGGAAGAGAAGCCAATGTGGTGGTTCAAAAGTGACCCTTGACCCTTCAAAAGACTGCAATAATAAATAAACAAATACCCAAGATTAGCGTTTGATCCATGCCGACAGACCTCGAACAAACACATGTTCATCCAAAGAATTTGGCTCACAAATCAACGTAACGGTGCAGGTCAATAATTTAAACCATCGAGAAAGAATTTCAAAAAGAAATACAGGAAAAATTAGAAGAAAATATTTAAAAAAAGAAATGTTTTTCTAAGGGATACCCTTTTGGCAGGGAGTCTCTAATTTGACTTCCCTTTGAAAATTGGGGATTGTGAATGCAAAATAATTTGGTCACAAGTGGAGGCATGGACCGCCATGGGTCAACCATGGAGGGTGTTACTTGAAGACTTGATTGAATCTTCCTGAATTTCGGCCAAGACTCTTGCTACACAAAACTTTAGCCACCTATCATATTAAGGATTCTATTACTTACTATCATAAGATTAGACCCAAGAAAATTGTACGTATTAGAAAAACTCGTACAATTCGTCGACTAAGTTGTTCAGGAGACATACACATAGGCTTCGAGTAAAAGGAAGGCCCTCTCAATTGACTGAAATGGGAATTGATAGAGAGGGATGGAGGAATTGGGCCAATTTAGACTCTTCAACAAAAAGATTGGAAGGGGGCTTAGTATTTTGACCAGTTTAATGTTTGATATGGGTTATGACTTATGAGCCTCATTTTAAATCCATATTTTTTAACATTAATTGGTAATTCAATATTTTTTTTGGGAATAACAAGTCTAAAATCATTCAACCCTTTATCTATTATTGCAAATGGTAAAGGTCGGATTTTCTTATTTTTCTAATTTAATATAGAAAATAATTATAATATTTAATAAAGGAAAATTAACAAATCAACCATTGTGTTACGAAATAAATGATAAGTCAATCACTGAATAATTTTTATTGATAATTTAAATACTGTATTATGAAAAATGAACGGAACAAACACCTATTTTCAGTTAAAAAACATTGTCGTTCCTTTATGGGACGTTGGTTTTCAGCAATGAAACATATTATCTTTACGCTGCGGAAGGTGAGTCATTAAAATATGATTTAGGAAAAACTTTTTTCCATAAAGAAAAGACGACTTTTCGCTTCGGAAAGACAACATTTCGCAAAGGAAAGTTGTCTTTTCCCAAAGGAAAGATGACTTTCCTCTGTATCTTTTTTTTGCATATAAGAAACAAATCCAATGTTTTTCTTCGTAGAAAAACACGGACAAGTTGTGATTCTCTCACAGACAGTAAAATAATTATATATTTTTCGATATCTAAAACATTATATTCTTTTACAAAATCTTCTAAATAATAAAACTAAACAAATTAAAATCAACTTATATAGTACTTTCTCAAATTTATTCTCTATTGGTATTGGCTCTTTTTCATCTAAAGTCTCTAAAATTACGAGCTCTTGCAGTTTTTTTCTATGGGTATTAGTTTTTTCCACTTTAAATTTTTCTCTAATTAACGATGATATTTGCTCAGTTTATTTTTTATTATTCAATATTTTGATTGTTAGTGAAAATTATTTAATGGTTAATTTGTTATTAATTTCATAATGAAGTGAGTGTTTTGTTAATTACCTTTTAATAAAATTAGGGGTAAATGACAAATCAACCATCGTGGTTTGAGGTCAATGACAAGTCAACCACTATGATATTTTTTTTAACAACTTAACCACTCACGTATGTTAAAATGACAAATCCAACATCACATAAACGTTTACCGTTAGAAAGTTCAATCTCCTTAACCAACCCTTCGAAATTGCAAGTAACTCCAGAAAAATTGCACACAGATCGGCCAACTTCCCATGACTGGAAAACGTTGGAGTCGTAACTTTGCAATGCAGATTTCAGCTCAAGTAGGATTTGGAGTTCATCGGAATGAACACGGCAGAGCATAGAAAATAGAAAGAGGGAGAAGATAGTAATCGCCAGCAACATGCCGAAAAATCCACGCTTTCGCTGGAGGAGGAGACTTCTTTTTATCTCCCCTGTTCTCGTGTTCTCGGCGTCTGGTGGTCTCTAGCTATCAGAGACCGCAAATTTTCACGGTCTCTGATAGCAGAGACCACCAGCTCCATAATGGAAAACCCAGACACCACGAACGAGCTTCAGCACGCCCAGACACAGCAATTTTCACGGTGTCTTCGAGTGGGCGACGACGCGACATGGGCGACTTTGACGAGCGCAAAGGTGAGTAATTAAAAGCCCGAAGCTTTGCGGGTCGTGAGTTGTTCGTTTGATTCTAGCGACTTCTTCCCTTAGAAAATTAGAACGCCTCGCGTTGGGCGTTCTGAATTCAGAACGCCGGAGCGGGGCGTTCTGGCGTTCGGACGTTGGCACCAACTTTTTAACGGTAAACGTTTACGTAATGTTGGATTTGTCATTTTAACATACGTGAGCGGTTAACTTGTTAAAAAAAATATCATAGTGATTGACTTGTCATTGACATCAAACCACGATGGTTGATTTGTCATTTACCCTAAAATTAGTAGCTAAAATAATAAAATAATATTAAGTAAGTGGCTAAATGATTGATTAGATAAAACTAGACTTTTGAAAGTAAGAGAGAGCCGGTTACGAGAAGAATCGGTAACCGGTTACCGGTTACCGAAAAATTAATTCTTGAAATAGGACTAAGGAAAAACAACAGACGACTTTCCGCTGTCAAAAGACAACATTACGCAGAGAAAAGTTTTCTTTCCCTAGAGAAAAGTTTTCTTTTCTCTCCAGATAAGCAAAAAATTCATTGTCTTCTTCGTAAAAAAACAAAAATAAGTTGTGATTATCTCATGGACAGTAAAACAATTTTAAATTATCCAACATTTACAACATTATACATTCTTTTACAAAATCTTCTAAATTATAAAATTAAAAAAAAACTAAAATCAACTTAAACAATATTTTCTCAAAATCATTCTCCATAGTTATTAGCTATTTTCCACTAAAAGTTTTCGAAATTACGAGTTCTTGTAATTTTTTCTATGTGTATTAGCACTTTTTCATTACGAATTCTCTGAAACGATATAGCTAAGTCATTTTTCTCAAGTTAACAACAATATTTACTCTATTTATTTTTATAATTTAATATTTAGTGGTTGATTTGTCATTGATAATAATTAATTAATTATTTTTTTAATTACCTTTTAATAAAATTAGTAGCTAAAATAATATTAAGTAAGTGGCTAAATGATTGATTAGATAAAACTAGATTTTTGAAAGTGTGAGAGAACCGGTTACGGGAAGAACCGGTAAAAAGCACACGAATAAAGAGAGAGGATTCGGATAGTCCCCACAACTTTTTAAAGCTGTGACAGTCACGTGTCCACTCTTATCCGATTCCTTCTTTCCCCTTATAATGGAAAAAAGGGAGTTCAGTGCGTCACCCCATTTCTCCTCTCTCTCTCTCTCTCTGGCGCTCGTTTCATCGTCGATGGCTTCACATCTGCTTCCTATTCGGCCGATCGGAATCCGTGCATGTGCTATCTCGAGTCCTCGGAGAGCCGATCCAGGGCAAAGGAAAAGCTCGTCTACAAACTGGTGGGCCCCGCTATTCGGCTGGTCCCCTGAGCCTGATTACATCGACTCCAACGCCGAGATCGACCCGCCGCAGACAGCGAAGGGACAATCGGAGTCGGGATACGTACGAGAGACGACGAGGACTCGATTCTCCCCAGGTTGCTTTACGGAGGAGAAGGCGAGGCAGCTCCGACTGAGACTGACCGAAACGGAGTCGTTTCACGACGCCATGTACCACTCAGCCATCGCCTCCCGCTTGGCTTCCGATTTCAAAAACCGCTCAGATCTGTGATTCTGTGTGGAATTTTTCCAGATATCATCTATCAGAACAGCCAATCATGTTTGTAACATAAATACAGGGTTTCTCCTCATCTGGGTATTTTGATGGAGGATTACTATCTAACTTCTGTGACTGGGTGACAGAGGTGATTAAGCATGTAATTATTGATGTCTTATATATTTAATTTAGCTTCGGTTGAGCAACGCGATTAGTTTGAATCGTCATGATCTCCCAGATTCTAGATGTTACCATGACTAATTTTTCTCCAGATTTATCAAATAAGATGTCACGTCACAGAATTCCGATCCAACACGCATAATCAATTCTTAAGGAAAACAATCATGCACTACAATTTCAATCGAGCATTACAGATTCAATTAAACTCAGAATCATCAGCTCCCTCTTTTTGAATCAGATAATCTATTATATTAGTAGAAATACTTTTTGATGGTACGAGGAATCATGCAAGTGTGACATAACATTCGACACATCGAAATTCAGGATGATTCACACACATGAGGAATTCAGTTCAAAATTTTGGGTAAATCAAAAGATAAATTAATCCACGGCAAAAGAACAAGAGTCTACAAATAGTTTTAGAAGAGAAGATGAGCAGAAAATGAGATGTGCAGCGATGATGTTTTCTGCAATTTTACTTGCTCTCGGCATCATAAATATCAGTTCTGGTGGTGTCTGTCAAGGAATAAACATGTCCAAACATTCTCCAAATTATGATCAACTTCAAACAATCCAGATGCATGTTCTAACAGCCAAAAAAACACCCAGAAATTTCTATGGGTAAATGCTGGAAATGGTAGTGTAAATATGACCATCAACTCGAGCTTCCCAAACATCTTAAACTCATCACGTATTCCCATGCCATCAAAATTTTGATCAAACCCCTTAGATCAGAACCCCAATTTGGCTTATGTTTCTGTCTCAAATTCCAAGACCAACGACTTTTCCAGCCAAGTTTATCAATTTGAAGCATACTTTTGCTCAATTTTCACCAATAAAGCAAATCCTACATCCTAGAATCTCATCTCAAATTGACATCAATAAAGCCATTTATAATGCAAAGTGAAATTAAAGCAGAAAGCTTCATGCAGTTTGAGATACGAATATAAATTGAAGAGAAATTTGAACAGAGCTAAGAAATCAGATTGCTAGAATAAAGAGATAACGGGAAACATATCATCAAAGGATACACCAAATAGAAGCCATGAGCGAAAGCCCCAGCCAACACAGCAGTAAACAAACGATCTCTAAGAACTGGATTCTTACGCAACGAGATTCGGACTGAGAAATGAAGCACCCATACAGAAATCACGTTATTGACTAAACCAAGAAAAGAAAATTGATGAAAGTGATCAGCTCAGGACTTACTAAGCGGCAATACTGGAGCATAAACGAGAGGAACCAAGAACTTAAATGGCGCCCCCTTGCTTTGTTTCCTCGCCGCAGCTTCCCTATCGCATACAAATCCAAGAACAGTATAAAATTATGTACAGACTCTCACTTATGGACGGAAAATCTACCATCATCGGACAGAATTTTCAAGAACTCACTGAGGATAAGGATCAGAGGGCGATGCCATTCCGGATGGTCACTAAATTGGCGGGAGATACCAAGGAGATTGCCGAAGTTCTATGATCTGTGAAACCGAAATAGCTTGGTGCTCAAAATCATCGCGATGCTTCAAAACTCTTCATTTGGGTATTTCATCCCCAAATTTGTAATTGGCAAAAGATAGGTGAATACGCAATAAACCCAAAAACGTGTGAATTAAACGCTAACCGAATGAAATGGTGGCCAAAAACTGTTAAGGTTCAAGATAAAAACTCTATGCTTCTTTCCAGAGCTGCAAATGGTGGCGTCAAGGAAGAAAATAGAAGCTGCAGCGACAGAACTTGCGATCTGCTTGGGCGTAAGCACTGATGATGGATCGAGAGAGAATTGAGGGTTCCGGAGTGAACAAAATAGTGTAATGGCTAAATTACAAGTTAAACCTCAATCTTAGATGTTAACTAAACCCCTCCATTTTTTTTTATAAGAAAATGAACTTTTTTATTTTCCTTCCACTCAAACTTAATCTTTTTTTTTTCTTCTAAAATAACTCACAATTTGCCCCATAAATAAGTTAGACTATGCTAGTAAAATTAAACCAAGCTGATAATAAAATATTTATTTTAAAAATCACAAAAAATTGAACTAAAGCCAACAATATCGTGCTTAAACCAACTTAAATTAACCCAAAACCGAGTCCAAACCAACTCAAACTTAATCTAAATTGAAAAGGTCTAAAATAGAAACCAAACTGGAACCAAAACGAACAAAACCAAAAAAATTAGCTCGAAATTCATCTTGTACATAGTGCAAAGTTTTGTTATAAAAAAAAAGTTTAAGGTTTAAATTTAACAAAACTCGAAGTTTGAGATTGATTTTGTTCAAAAAAATGTTCAAGGTTTAAATTGGACGGATCTTCTAAGTTCAGGGTGAAATTATAATTATTAAGTAATTATAATTATTAAAATATGAAATTAGTATAAGAGTAATATTATGTTTACATTCTAATTTTATATCATGATCCTACGCACTAGCGTATTACTTATATGTTATTTATTAATTAATTTATATAATTTATTATTTTTAAATATTATAATAAACGAATACACAAATGTCAAATCATGATGAGTTTATAGGGTAAAATTATAATATAAATCTAATTGGGCCAAGTTAGGCCTGTATCTAATATTAGAATTTTCTATTTTCTTTATATATTGATATTTGAGTCACAAAATTTATTGTACCTTAATTTCTCATAAGGGTTTTTTACGTAAATCTTGGTGTCCCTTTTTTCGTAGGTTTTTTTTTCAATTTCGCGTTCAATTCTCTACAATTGGTATCAGATCGAAGTTGAGAGTTACAGTACTCGGATTGAGCAAATATTGGAGTTTGCATTTTTTGTTGAAAATTGCAATTTTGTGAAAAAAAAAAAAAAGTTTTTTGTTTTCCCTATTGCTCGCATCACCTTCTTTACTAAAAGGGGGAACTTTTCCCCTGCTACTGCCATCAACTAACAAAGAAGGAGAAACTCTCTACCGCCGTCCATTGTTGTCGAAGATGTAGACACTGTCACCTCATTCATCTTTCGTCGATTAGCCAATTGTCACGTCAACAGCCTACATCCAAGCGCCGGCCTAAAGCAGAGAAGCTTTCGCTCATTCTCCGGCATCCTTCCGACCATGCCATCTAGAGAAGAAACCGGTCATTCTATAATACCCCAAATTTATGGTTATCGTAAGCTTAGGATGAAAATATTGATATTGGGGATAATTAGAGTTATATTGGATGTTAATAGTATTAGTTTGGATGATTTGGATATGATGTGTGTTAGAGCAGTAAATTAGGTGGTTAAGTAAGGTTTATTGGAGGAGTGGTTGATCGACCAGCTTCTCTGTGCATTATTATGATTTTGTGTATTGCGGTCAATCAAGAATAAACAGCAATCAATTACAATCATAGAAAAATATTACAATGATGAGCAAAAATGTTGAGTGGTCGATCGTGCAAGTGTGTTGATGATCGATCGGCTCCTCTAAGTTTTAGGATTTGCAATCAATCAAGGCGGGATTTGCGGTAGATCGTGGCCTTTGAAGTTGTAAAGTCGGAATTTGCGGTCGATCGTCCTCATGAAGGTGATCGATCGGTAAGTTCAAACGTCGCATGGAATTAGCATAATATTGTACTCTGATTGGAGGAAAAATCGGTGGGAGCTCCATGGATGCTCATGCAGTCGTCCATCTATTCCTCTTTCTCCAGCTGGGTGGTGGAGTGTTGAGTGCTGCATTGTTTATAAGAGCTTTGAAGGGAAGGGAGATGGAAAAAATGGGAGAAAAACCAAGAGCTGCTGAGATTTGAGAGAAGAAGTGTGAGCGAAAGAGAGGAGAGGTCTCTGAAGATTCAAGTCTTCTCTGCTTTCTCGGGTCCTCAAGTATTAGAACTTCTTCCACATTTTCCTCATAGTCTGTATGTGAAAGATATATAGTATAAAATTAAAGATTAAGTATGTTGTTAGTGCTCTCTTGCCTAAGGAAATTATTCTTGCTCTCTATTAGATGTTGTTAAATGTTATGCTCTATTGATGGTATGGAAGAATTATTCACGGTTAACTGAGGGGAGTTCTCTGTAATATTTGCTTGGTGGATACTAATGAGGGTAGTGATCATGTTTATTTGAGGGGAAAATCTGAAAAATTAGAAGATTGATGAATATGGTTTAATTTTCGATTATCCTTGAATAGGATTGTAATGTATAAGCATGTTATTGAGATATAGGTCTAAGAATTGGGGTGTTTGATTAATTATTGATGAATATATATTTAATGATTTTGAAGGTATTGAGAAGAAGAACTTTAATTGCTAAAACTTCCTAAAGACTCCAGGTAAGCGGTATGGTATATTTGTTGTCTTTTGGCCTACATCATAAGAGAATAAGTATTTTTTGATGACTGTGTTTAAAAGATGATTAGGTTATTGATCTTGCTATTGTTTGAGGATGTATTGCTTGATAATTGTTTGATGTTTTGATATTGTGTTTAATAGACTTTAAGTTCTTTAAGTTAAAGATTTTGATTTTGATCATGCTTTGAGGTTTTATTGAAGATATACTAGCATATGTTAAATTGTATGCGTTCATATGTATTCATGCATCAAGTTTTGATAAAAACGAACGAGGTTTTAGGCATGTGTTTTGAAAACAAAATGGATATTATAAGGAAATAAACGTAATAGGTGTGAAAAGATGTGAGTTCTTGAGTTGGCTGCTCCACGTGGGTCATATGGTGACACTCTACATTGTCAAGTTGACATCTCTAACACTTAGATGGGTAACTGAAACTAAATGAAAACAAAAATAAATGGAAATAAATGTAAATAGACGTTGAGATGTGTGAGTTCTTGAGTTGGCTGCCCCACGTGGGCCATATGGTGCCACTCTACCTTGTCAAGTTGATATCTCCAACGACTATATGGGTAACTAGAACTAAAGTTAAGTTAACAGTAAAGGTAAAATCAACATAAAGGTAAAAGAAAATAAAAACGAAAACCGCATATGTTTTATAAACTTTGCATAGCATGTGCATTGCATATTTTATATCGCTTACTGAGCCTTAAGCTCATAGTTTAAGTCTTGTGATGTAGTTATACATGATAACGAGAAAAGGAGTAGTTGATGGAAGATTTGCGTGCTGCGGACTTTGTGGCTGGCTAGGCTAAAGATGAAAGAAAAAATGTAAAAGGATTTGTATAATGTTTTCAAGTTGTAAAAGTTTTTAATTTGTAAATGTTTTAAGGAAAATAATTATATTTATCGCACTTTCAAAGGGTTTGTTTTATTAAGAAAAGTCTTTCTTTGTGTACTATAAAAGTTTTAAATTTTACGCATTTTATTTAAAAAACGTGTTTTAAACGAAAAGGTTTTAAGAAAAAGGAAAACAGGTCGTTACACATTCGCGACGATTCGTTGCTACCTCACATTGTCCGCCATACACAAAAGTCGCCGATCGTCGATAAAGTTCCACATCGCTAACCTCAACAGCCGTTCTCCGAATACATGGACTGCTTCATATTTGGACGGGCAAATTTGCAGTTTTGCAAATTAAATTTTTGGACTTGAAGAATTTGTAGTGTTTTGATTTTGTGGAAAATTTGAACTTTGTGCCTCCTTGTTGGGATTTTGGAAATTTCTGTGATTTAGGGTGGATTAGAGTTGATTTTGTTTGGAATATCGTTTATCATTGGGCATTAAATTTTTTGGGCGGGGGTTGAGATATTTTTGGGAAATTTTTAAATTTTTTAGGGGAGATAAGTTCGTTGAAATTTGATATTTTGTTGTTGAATCAGAATATTAGATTTTCGTTATGGAAGGTGAAGATGCGAGATGTTCTCGCACAGATGGATTTAGATAACATGTTGTTGGGGCTTGATAAAAATGCCCACGTCATGGATTGAAGAGAAGAAACTTTGAAAGGATCGAAAAGCCCTATCTTTGATACGTCTGCATTTATCAAATCAAATTTTGCAAGATGTTTTGAAAGAGAAATCTGCCATTGAGTTATGGTTCAAATCAGAGCAGTTATGTATGAGGAAAACCCTGACTAGTAAGTTACATTTGAAGCAACGACTTATTCTCATCAGTTGATGGAAAGAGGTTTTATTGAAGAACACTTGACCGTATTCAAGGAGTTAGTTTCAGATTTAGAGACTATGAGATGTAAGTACAATGAGGAGGATTTATAGTTGATTTTACTATGCTCATTATCTGCTTCATATGGTGTTTTCAGAGATATGATCTTATACAGAAGAGAATGTCTAACTCTAGAAGAGGTTTATGGTGTTTTGTTATCAAATGAAAAGTTGAAGTAGATTGTTGTTGGATCTGAGTCTCGAGGTGAGGGGTTCGTTGTTCGGGGTAGAACAAGAGAGTCATACAACAAAGGCAGTGATGATGTTTAGAATTTAAAGAGCAAATCAAAGTCAAGGAATAGTGATTGAACTTGTTACTTCTATCAGAAGAAGGGGCACATTAAATTTTAGTGTCGTAAATTGTGTAAAGAAATAAAGAGAGCTGCAGAGAAAGGAAAATAGCCGATGATAGCTAGTGAAGTTGTTGTTGCAAAAGAAGAAAATTATAGTGATGAAGATTTTCTAATTGTGTCAAAGGGAAACTCAAAGTCAAACACAAATTGAATTCTAGATTCGACTTGTTCGCTTCATATGTGTTACAATCGGGAGTGGTTTTTGACATATGAGACCGTTTCAGGAGGTGTTGTGTTGATGGGTAATAACACACCTTGCAAGATAGCTAATATTGGTACCGTCAAAATCAGAATGTTTGATGGAGTTGTGAGAACACTGGGTAATGTGCAACATGTTCTTGATTTAAAAAAAAATATGATCTCATTGAGTACTCCGGATTCAAAAGGGTACAAGTTCAGCGCTATAGGTGGGGCTATGAAGATCAGTAGAGGTACTCTCGTCATATTAAAGAGACACAGAATGTCTGCAAATTTGTATGTGTTATAGGATTCTACATTGACGGGTAATAAGGTTGCAAAGTTTGTGAATTCAACTTTTAAAGGTTTTTTGGAGAAGACTCGGAAGAAGATAGGTTCTCAAGTAAAATTCAAGTTGGGATCTGAATCTACATTAGAGCCGATACCATAACTTATTATAGATGTTCAGGGTGATCTAGTCACCACATCGTCACCAGTTTCAGTTTTACGTCAAAGTGGTATCGTCAAAGGCAAAACCAAGAGGAATGGTAAAGCTCCACGGCGATATGATGAAACTACTTCATTGGGTTATGCATTAAGTGTGTTCGAGGGTATTGATTCCAGTGGGGAGTCTTCAACATATTCACATGCAGTTCGTTGCGACATCTCTAATAATTTGGTGATACTATAGAGGAGATATGATTTCTTCTCGAGTGAGTCTCTCAATTTTAAATAGGGCTTAAACATGATCGGTATCAATTGTTTAGTCGGCCCTGTAAGGGCTTTATGGAAGATGAGGTTATTTTTTGTTAGAGTTTTGCATATTTGTTTGCCTTGCATTGGAATTTCTTTGAAGATGGAGATTGTCAGAGTTCAGTGTTCTGGATTCGTTTTAAGGTGGGGCGAGAAGCCTGCATTGGATCTCTCATGAGGAATTCATGTCAAGGTGGAGATTGTTAGAGTTCGGTGTAACCCAAATTCTAGTTGGGCCGGGTTAGGCCCGTATCCAATATTAGAGTTTTCTATTTTCACTATATATTGATGCTTGAGTCGCAAAACTCATTGTACTTTAATTTTCTAATAGTGAATTTCTCATATGCCCATGGTTTTTTTCTCGCAAAGGTTTTCCACGTAAATCTTGGTGTCTATATTTTTGTAGTTTTTCTTTTTTCGATTTTGCATTCGATTCTCAACACCTATAATTACAAAGATGAGAATGTTTTAAATAAAATGAACTAAACCAAAAGAAATAGGGTATTTAACATAAAAAATCTTGAACTATAGATCAGCGACAAACTAAACTTTAAAAAAAAATTTGCTAATAAATTAAACCTTAAACTATGAAAAATGAACAAGACAAACTTTGCAGTCACATTTTTTGTTAAAAACAAGTATGGACATGAGTATCGGACGAATATGCATCAGCACATGAATACGTGTCTGCGGGTGTGTCTGTTGGTGTGTCTGCGACCCAATTATATAAGCCCAAAATATATAACAATACAGTGTTTGTGGACACATGATAGGGATCCGTGAAGCGCAATATTAGATTTGGACCATCAAATAGTAGTCGACCGATGGCGCGCAAGGGAATTGTGATGGAAGAAAAAGTGTCCTTGTACAAAAACGTGTCTGTAGTAGTCGGGCGAGCCTCACTAAAAGTGCATACGTGAACCTTAAATCTCTTCTGAAATTAAAGTCGACCTTATCCAAGTGAATCCATTATTTGCCTTTCCAAATGACAGGGATAATAGTTTAACACTATTTTTTTTTAGTAAAATGAAATTTATGCTAGTGAAAATTTGATTGTTGTCATGTAAATGAAATTTGATCTTTTAATTTGTGTGTTTTTGTTCATATAATTGAAATTTTATGTCGGAGAAATTAAAGTTTTTGATTGTTGCACAACAAATGGTATCGAGGAGAGGTAATTTATGTCCTAAATTATTTGTCGCAACTTATCAAGTAATGTAATTGGTGTATGAATGATTTGTTTTTCAGACATAGAAAAAACTAGCGATCAAGAATCTGTTAACTGCATAATAGAGGTAGAACCTATTTTGGCATTTCAGGTCAATGAGCTTCGTGCATTCAATCATGGAACTGCTATAGAGGTGCATTCGATCTTGGCATCTCTAGACGATAAGCTTCGTTCATTATATGACTCTGAAGATGATGATGAGAGAATATGTAACGATCAAATTTTTATTTACTTTAAAAATGCGTTAAATTTAAAAAAATTTTAAAACAACTTAAATCTTCGTTAACTCTTTTATATTGAAATCAGAGTTCTTTTCTTATAACCAAACCGTTAAAAATTATTTTTCTTAAACTTGTTACTTAAATCGTACAAACAAAGGAAACCTATAATTATAAAATCACATTTCTAAAAACGTAGCGGAAGCATAAATAAATAATTTAAAGACAATAGACAACTGTTTGCATTATTGTTTATAAAACCATTTTTCTCTTTTACTTTCTTTAGCCTGACCAGCCACAACGCCTGTACGTGCAAATCCTTCATCAACTGCTCTTTCACCTGTTTTTTTGCGTGTACCTACATCATGAGATATCATGAGCCTAAGGCCAGCAAGAAATAGGATGCAGTATGATTCATGCCACTAACTGATTATGTCAGAATGGGACCCACCCAAGTTGTTCTTTACTCATGGTTACATATACGTCAACCCATACATTGAGCTGGGACATTGGAGGATCCGTCACAAGGAGGGTGACTGCTAGTCGGCATCTAACCCTCTAGTAGACAGGCTCTCGTGACCCGACAAAGGAAGGGTATAATCTCGAGTCTCCTGTTAGGGCAGACAGACTCTCGTATCCCGCCGAGGGAAGGGTATAATTTTGAGTCTACCTGATTACGATCTGAACCACCTCCCCACCTCCAATTCCCTTACATTTATTTTCTTTATCCATTTTCCTCACACAAATGAATACCAACCACACATGGCATTCCAATTGGTTTATATTAATATGATGCATGTCCACACAATGCTTATACAATATTAACAGAGATTACAATATAACTCAAACCAATATGTACAATTTCGACATGAAGCAATTATCAAGAGTAGTACGTGCAATATCGAAAGAAAATGAATCTAAAGCAATAAGTGTGATATCAACATGGAATGGATCTAAAGCAATACGGGTGATATCAACATGGAATGAATCTAAAGCAATACATGCAATATCAACATTCTCAGAACAAGCAATTTAAACAAACAAGTCCTCATCTCATGATGTAGGCCTCCACTGGCCAAACACATGCACTATTTCTTACCTCTAAGCTTTAACGTGTATCAGCACTTAATCGTTATCCTTCTTCTCCTTTTTCAATACCTTCATAATTCAATAACATTTACTTATAAATAATCACAACTTATTAATTTTATTGTCTTTCCCTATCCTTAATTATATAATAATTCTAGGAACCCATTGCCACCCCAAAACGGAACACACCCTGTAATATCCTGATTTTCCCGTAACGAAATTAAATAAAGAATTAGGAAATTAATTGGGTGTAAATTTAGCTAAGTGATTATTTAGATAATTATTGAAAATTTAATTGATAAAAGTTATTAGAATAATTAAATTAAGGGAATTGGAAATAGATTTAATAAATAAAAGAAATGGATTTATGGAATAAATGAATAATTGAAACTGCAGCGTCTGAAGAAGAATTTGTGCGTAGGATCAGTCCCAAATGTTTCTGCCAAATGGATTTCCAGCTAACAATTTTTGACGTTTTCTTCCATTATTTTCGCACTCAATTTCCACTCCACATTTTACGTGGTCCATCGATAAATTATTGAATGAAGTCAATTTTAGGGGAAAGGAAGAGGGTGTTTTGAGGGTTGTCTTTGGCAGAAAAGACAAAAGGCGTAATTTGGGGAAAGAAATGGAATGATGGTAGAAGAGTTGTCTGGGAGTGGGTGAGAGAGTGAGTGGGAGAGAGTGAAGAGAGAGAGTGAGTTGGAAGGAGTGAAAAGAGAGAGTGGGTTAAGAGAATACGTGATGAGAGAGATGGTGAGATGGAGGGGCAATTTGCTTTTGCCGACAAAAATTCTTGCTCTAAATGCTGCACCTTGTACATTTTACTGTGGCTTTGAAGGAGCTCCTCGCTTATAAATAGGCAATGGCTTGAAGAGAAAGATCACACCATCAAAGAGAGAAAGAAGAGGAAGGAGAGAAAGAGAGAAAGAGAAGAGAAAGAGGAAGAAAAATAGGAGTGAAGTTGTGAGGAATTTATAAGTAGTTTGAGGGTAGATTTGTTACTCTGGTATTAAGCGAGAATTTCGACGAGAAGGAATTATGCGGACGCTCTAGGATTATTGGTAACATTTCTATTATTAAAATTAGTCGATAAATAGTTGATAATTAGTTGATAAATGTTGGTTCCATTATTATTATTATTATTGCTATATTATTATTATTATTATATTATTATTGGTGTAATTGTACTGTGTAACTAAGTTCTGTTTAAAGAGACTGGTATTTAATGTGGACCGTTGTGACCTTCCAGTCTTTCCTGGAAACTTATTTGAAAATGATATTTTATCTAAGGAGATTTCTAAGGGCATTCTTTCCTAATAATATTCCTGAGCAGTACTATCCACATTTAATAAAAGAGATAAAATAATAAATGAGGAATAACGATATTAAAGACAGAATTTATAATTAATAAATAAATGATAATTATTTTGAAGGTATTAACGGGAGAAAGAATAAAAAGTTAGAAAAGCTAAGGAATGAGAGAGAAATCTTCAAAGGTAAGAAATATGATGTGGTTGCTAGTGGAGGCCCTGTATCACGAGACTATTTTATTATTGCACTGTATACATCGAGGATTGTTATGAAATAATTGTTGTGAATTATATACTTCGAGGAATGTTATGAAATAATCGTTGTGAATTATATAATTTGAGGATTTATATGATTGTACTGTAGGACTGCTCTTTTATATATTTCATGGATTGCATACTTCGATGACTATTATGAAATAGATATGAACTGTCATTCATGCATCATGATAGGACTTATGAAACTGCTGACATATGCATAGCATGTTAATGAAATGAACCAATAAACATAAATAGGTGTATGAGATTGATACTGACACCCCTAATTGACGTATCTCCTCGTCATAGTGACGGTTAAGCCACAAGACTGTATAATGGATCCAACTTCCCTAGACTAATGAATCTCATACATTTGAACTGTTAAGTGAAACTAAAATGAAAGAGGAGATTGGTTTTTCTCCATGACAGCCTGCATAAGCATAGCATGTACATTGCATACATTCTATTTCTTACTGAGCTTCGACTCATGGTATTGCCCGTGATGCAAGTAATAGACTTACTATTATTGACGTGAAGGAGGAGACATTGTCAGATGAACTCTTGGGTTATCAGCTAGATTCCACCTGGAAGGTTATGGCTCAAAATGGTTAAAAATGGTTGTTTTAAATAATGGTTTATTTCAACAATATTTTGTAATGGACTGTACACTTTCTAAATGTTCTACAAAATAAACAGACTTTTATTAAATAATATCTTCAGACTATGCTGTTGATTTACTTTGATAAGTTTTTATTAAACATGTTTTTTTAAAAGAAAGAGAACGAAAATTTTTATGACTGAAAATATCAAGAAAATAAAAGGTTTTATAACGCGGGGCGTTACACACCCATCCCAATATCCATGCTCAACCAAACATCAACCCGAGTACATAAAGATGCAAAACATATCCAAGCCTAACAGAGCGTAGACCCAAGCTTCAATCCAATATACATAACATTTTTACTTCACAAAACCAAACAGTACACACAAAGAGCATATATTGTAACGACCCGAATTTTCGTAATTCCTATAAAATGCGTAAAAAAATTTGAAATTTTCCTTGTAAAGCCAAACATATCAGAGTGCGTCAAACCAGATCGCTACTGACTCTTTCTTTAAACTCGTTATGAACACCAATTGATAAAATGTGCGGAAGCGTTATAAAACCTTTTTATGAAAACATAGTAGATTTATCAAAACTTTGCGGAAGCGTAAATAAATCATTGAATGAAGAAATACTAAACCAATAAATACCGCGTTTGAGAAAGTTAAACTAAATGATTAATTACAAATTCATTTACAACATTTTCTTTTCTATCTCTTTAGCCTGGCCAGCCTCGATCTCGCACGTGCAAATCTTTCATCTCCGCTTTAGATTATCTCTTTGTTATCTGTTCGTCGTTTGTACCTACACCACAAGTAAGGATGTGAGCTTTCGCTCAGTAAGGAAATGAGGAAAAACAATTATGCATATCTCTCTTAAATTCTTCTTGGAATGGGGCCACCCAAACCAATTCTTTTCATTACGTTCGTTCTTCATTCGCTCTTTACTCATACATTAAGCTGGAGCTTGGAAGGTTCTTAGGGGATGGAATAGTTGACTGGACTTCACCCTTTACTTGCAACTAGGTCCCCGTTCCCGTCAAGGTTGGGGACTTCGCCTAGCCGCGAACTAATTTTGCTATCCATCCGCCCCCAACTCCCTTTTTCGTCCCCTTTCCGGTGTATCCCGCTTTCAAGGTTCCTCCCCTTTCGGCGTGTCCCGCCTTCAGGGTTTCTTCCCTTCCGGCGTATCCCGCCGGCAGGGTTTCTTCGGTGATGGGCGTATCCCTCCCATCCCGAACATTCCTTTTTCTTAGCATTTTTCCTCACTCATGCATTTGGGTACCACCTCGAGGGAGTACCTCCTACTTGGTTTCTATTAACGTGATGCATGAACATACATTCTTAATCTAGTATGATGTTTCACGATATAACATTCATAGGAATTAAAGTGCACATAACAGAAGTAACTGAAATTAAAAGCATGTACGAATTAAAAACGCATTTAACAAGGAAGGTAACAGCAGGAATTGGAAACGCATAATAATGAAGACAAATCTGACAATTGAACAATGCACAATTGAGACCATTTATAATATCGAGTACANTAATCCATTTACATGCCCCCTACCATTATCAGTCTAGGTAATTATTCTATTCGGTTATCCAAGTCATTTAACATGCTTTTACTTAACTTGCGTTTAATAGGAAATAACATGCTACGAGGACAATTCCACACCAAGAAGACAATAACAAAAGCAATTACAAACACCATGCTATAAATTAACATGCTAATTCGTCTAGTAAATTCCCTAGTTCATTTACATACTTCCTATTATTATTAGTATAGATGATTATTTTACTTTACTTAGTTAATAATTTACATGCTCAAGTTTGATTACTGTTACAATAGTTCATTAACATGCTCAATTTACAGCCTAACTAAGGTAACATGCTAGTTCATTTACATGCTTAGCAACTTGGGTAAATATGCTCAATTAATTCAGGAAGATTACCATTTATTAATCTCATAATTATTAGTCGATTTACATGCTTAGCCGATTTACATGCTCGAAAGATTATGAATACAGATTAGGTAGTTTACATGCCTTGATTAAACAATTAAATAGTTAAGCTTAGTTAACTTAATTACCTAAGCCGATTAACAACTAAGCATACTCAACTAACATAGTTCAATTATAAACGCCTATTAACCACTAAACATGCTCAACTAACATAGTTCAATTATTGTTTATCAAACAGGCTAGATTAAACATGTTAGATTAAGAGTGTAACACGAATATTTAACGGCAGAATAATAAGCAGGGAAATAACAGCATTATAGTTGAAAATTAATCAGCAAGTAAACTTTCAGTATCAAAAATAGAATTTCTAGCTTATTTCCAGACTTCACATATTCATTTGTCCTTCACACTTTCAACGTTCATCACCTTTCTCACATTCATCACCTCTTATCGAACAGGGCATTTGTATCACATAATAAGCAATAGAGCTAAACAACGAAAGGAAAATATCACAAAGCTTATAATGATCGACAACGAGAAATCGACAAGGAAAATATAACAGAGAATAACCACTAATAGCAGCAAGAAGAATTACACAAAATTAGCAAGAAACTAACATAGGAAATCATCAAGGAACTATCTAACAGTAAGCATTTCATGAACGAACACAAAACGCACGCACTCTACTTGTGGTGTAGGGCCTCCACTAGCCAAAACACACCCATTTTCCTCACCTCAATTCCTTATCGCGTTAAGCACTTAAAAGTTATCCTCCTCCTCTTCTCCGCACTTAGATCTCACAATTCCACAGCCAACCCAATTGCAAAGAATATCCATGCTTCAACATTGAACATGTAAGAATAGTAGCAACACTCATCCAGCTATTTGATTCAGAGCATCAGTTTAACATTTCCTACTTCCAACAAAAATTCACTCATAACGTACACTTAACATGCTTTAGACTGATAACAACACATAATATATTCTTTCTAATAAAATCACTGAACCCAACAACATTCCATATCTTAGTACTAATCCAATCCCAACAGAATATATTTAAGCAAGAGTATCAATTACAAGGTTCACCATGAGGAAACAACCTTTCATCAAATTTAACCAAGTCCAACAAGTTATGAATCATGAATTACAAGCCACAAATTCAACTCATCAATTTCTAATGTATGGCTGCAACGATAACCGCTAATAATGACATATTACACTCCACAGCAAACAACCAATATTATTTCCAAATCAACAACAGTGCATTACAACTAACACTCATCCAGAGAATCTCTGCAACTAAACATATTACTAACTCATAATAGAACAGAGAGCAAACATTCAAAATCCATAAAAATGGAGAAGGAAACGTGCATTACCAGAGGGATCACAAGGACCCAAGAAGGAAACTGTCAACCACCTATTCTTCCTCTGATGTTCTACAAAATTGAATGATCAAATGACAAAATCTAAATTGATGTGGGTTCCTAAAGGAACCAATCCTAAGGATAAGGGATCCTAAAAGGTGTAGGTACCCAAGAAAAGCACTTACGTGTTTTTCAATTTTGAATCAAGAGTATGCATAATTATTTGATGAATAATACTTGATTAGATTTAGATTTTTTGTTGAATTGATAGTATGCATATAGGTTGGAATTCTATTTCCTTTGTGAATTGTGTTTGTAAGATTGCATACTACTTTTTAGCATCATTGACGTATTTTTTATTCTTCAATTGGTATATTTTTGGTTGATTCCAACAATTGATTTTCTAAAGTGCATATACTGAAGAGTTGAATTGTTAGATGTTGATTTTGATTTGATATTTCCCCATTGGATTGAAGTTGGTTTTTGACATAGGGGGAGAAAATAGAATTGTTTGGATTTGATGCAAATATCCCTAACTATTTGATTTTGTACATTGATATAGGGGGAGAGAAGAATTTTTCTTAAAACTTGAAGTCTTTATGAATATTTTCAATTGGTATCCTGGTTTCTTGAAAATATACTGTTTTTGATGATCCTCCCTCAATATATGCTTATTGATAATCTTGTAGGGGGAGAAAAATATAAGTTGAATTAATTGCTCAAAGGAAGAGAAATTGATAAAAGTGTGAAAGATTCCCTAATATGTTGATTTGGTATTTTGGTATAAGGGAAGAGAAATTTGATTTTGTGGATTTGCAATTGGAATATTATTCTTGAAAATTTGAATTGAATTGAATGATTAAGTTTTCCCTCCGATGTTTTGTTTTTGGTATCAATGTTGACAAAGGGGGAATTGCATTTGTTTTGATTCAATAGGATGAATTTGATTGATGAAACTCTACTTCTTCCACAGATTCTTGATGATAACTCAATAGGAGGAGAAATTATTTTGACTGCTTCAATTGGTATAATCCTCCGATATTTTCCTTTGGTTTGAATATTGATGAAGGGGGAGAAATTCTTGATGTTTTTTTTGTCTCTATCCCAAGGATTCTTTTTGATAATGACAAAAAAGGAGGAGATAAATATATAAGTTATTATGGAGGAGAGAAATGAGAGCATACACGCATGAGATTAAATGTTAAATATATTGCATAAACTAAGGGGGAGAAATTATATTATGCAATAACATTTGCACATACTTAATTGTTTAAATATTATATTTATATTTATATTCATTGAAAATACCCTCAAAACAGGTATTAAGTTGTGCTAACAAGTTTATCTAAGTACATGTAGTGAATAGGTATCATATTGGGACTTAGAGAAATCAAAGAATTATAAAGTAGACGAAGGAGTGATGTGGCAGACATCCCTCAAAGGAGAAGTGAAGGTTTTGGACATCCCTCAAATGAGAAATGAAGGTTCGTCCCTCATGAAGGGAATGACGTCCATCTTAAAGTCATGGAGTAAAATTGGAGAAACGAACGAAGTTTGTGAAGGAACGGATGTCCCGTGTCCGAAGAATTTGAGGAACAGACGACTATCAATGAGAAATGGACGTCCGATATATAAAACATTCACAAATTGCTCGAGATGTTCATCAACGAAGGAAAAGGTCGACCGCACGGTTGACTGTAAGATGTACAAATTGTTTGGGATGATCAGCAACAAAGTAGTCGACTGCAAAAATGGCAGATTGCCTAAACACTCTCTAACCGTCAAAATCCAACGGCTAGAATTCCAACGGCCAGTAAAATGGTCGACCAGAAGGAAAAAGGTCAACCGCTCAAGCAGTGTCTATAAATGTAAGACACTCTAAAGCTCAACATAACAAACTAATAGTTGAGGTGAAGCTCTACCAAATGTCATACTCAATTATAAACATATTCTTGAACTTGTAAACCTAACTCTTCTCATCCCTAAACTTGAGATTTACTTTAGGGAGAGTTAGGATTTAGATTGTACTTTCAATTCCGCAATCATTGTACTCCAACGCAAAGGGTGACGCCCTACGAATTCTTCAAACAAGGGTGACGCCCCACAATAGTCAAGCAAGGGTGATGCCCCGTAATAGTCAAGCAAAGGGTGACGTCCCGGAGTAGTCATTCTAAAAATTTGTTTGACAGCTGGAAGTCAAACACCTTTAACTAGGGAGGTTGGATGGATAAGGATCTCCAAGTGGATGCTTGGAGTGCTGACGTAGACGAGATTTGCCGAACCGTGTGAACAACATTGTTTGCACTTTCTAACCCTTACTCTTTACATTTATGTATTGATTGTATATTTATCAATAATAAAACACTTAGGCTTTAGAAAATCGAATATCTCACGAAAACGTTAGAGCATCTAATTCACCTCCTTCCCTATAGGCGCATATCGATTCTACAGGATACAACTTACATTGTTCGACAATCACTATCTGTCACGTTCACATATCTTTTCGTGAACACGTTTTATTCTGCAGATGCCACCTCACATCATTAAACACCAACGCTTCCACGGATATATCTGCGAATGTCACCTCACATCCCAAAACACCAACCCTTCTACGGGTACACCTCATATTGTCCTCTAATCACTATCTGCAACATTCACATATCTTTCCGCAAACACATCTCATTTTGCAAATACCACCTCATATTCACGGATACCAACGCTTTCGCAGATACATCTCACATTATCCACCCATCACTATCTGCCATGTTCACATATTTTTCCACTAATACATCTTGTTTTGGGGATGCCACTTCACATTCACAGACACCAATACTTCCGCGGATACACTTCATTCCTCAAAAAGATATGTAAACATAGTAGATAGTGATTGACGGACAATGTGAGGTATATCCACGAAATGAGGTGTAACTGCGAAAGCATTAGAATCCGTAGATGTGAGGTGGCATCCACAAAATGAGATGTGTCTGTAGAAAAATATTTGAACATGATAGATAATGATTGACAGACAATGTGAGGTGTATCCGCAAAAGCGTTGTTGTCTACAAATGTGAGATGACATCCGCAGAATGAGAAGTGTGTCCACATAAAGATATTTGAACATTGCAGATAATAATAGACAATGTGAGGGAGCGGATATCCCTAGCACTTGTGGAACTCCTCTTCCTCGCAACAGTCAATTTCGTAGAGCAATTTAGGGCACTATTTCATCGTCGAAGTTCGTCTCCTAAGGAACTCAAAGTTCGTTTCTCAAGTTTCGAACTCAAAAATACTTCAGGTGTGCGTGCAAAACACGTGAAATATTTAACAGACCTCATAATGGTAAGAGTGACCATTGCTAACACTTTGAATATTGAAGTGTTTGATAACAAAATAAAAGTTCAAAGGTATGTAATAGGTAAAAAAACATCCCATCTTTCAAGGGCATTTCGGTAATTATCCTGAAAAAAAAAAAAGAAGATGGAATTGAAAATCTTGTTGCCTACGGCTTCAGCCGCGGGATCAACAGCCCTAAAACTGAAATTCGCTCCACAAATTCATTTTTCCCTCGGGGTTTCTTGTTCGGAACGTTAATCTCTGAACGGCAAATTCCTCGAATCTTCCTACCAAGTTCTCGAGCTTCTCTACGGTGATTCTTCACTTCGTTGTTCAACTTACGGTCTTCTACTCCTTCGCAGGCTCTAATACTGATGTCGAAGAATGATTTGGTTTTGGTGAGAGATGGTATTTACAAACTACAGATTGCGCTCCTCGAAGGTATTGAGGACGAGAACCTGTTCTTTGCGGCTGGTCGCGTTATGTCTTGCGCAGATTATGAAGACGTTGTGGTTGAGCGGTCGATCGGAAACCTCTGCGGCTATCCTCTATGCCGTAATTCATTACCTTCCGATCGTCCTAGAAAAGGTCACTACCGAATTTCACTTAAGGAGCATAAAGTCTATGATCTTCTTGAAACTTACTCCTACTGCTCCTCCGCTTGCATGGTTGATAGCCGTGCTTTCGCTGAGAGTTTAAAAGATGACAGAGCTTCTGTTTTTAATCCACAAAAACTCGATGAGGTTCTAAGACTGTTTGGCTCGTTGAATGTTGATTTTGATGGGAGTTTGGAAAAGGAAGGTAATAGTGGGTCGGTTTGCTTGAGGATTCAGGAGAAGACAGATGTCAAAGCAGGGGAATTTGTTACTGAAGCTTGGAGGGGTCGTTCTGATGCCATTGAAGGTTATGTACCGAATAGAGAATTTCAATCCCAGCCTTCGACCTCCAAGGTTCGCAAAGAAGCAACGAAGAAGCTACAAGGTTGTGTCTTACGGTTATACATAACTGTTTTTTTTTCAGAGTAATTTAACTGATTTCCTTTTTGCTCATAATTTCTTGATATCTTTATGTGAAAGTGAATACAACATGTCTTCATGTTTTCCATTGTCTCCATCCATTGAAATGGTATTGGGTTATCTTTCCTAGGGCCTGAAGACAAAAGTGCCAAGTTTGGTGGTGTCAAAGATTTCTTTACGAGCGAGTTGGACTTCACAAGTATTATAATAATAGATAATGAGTATAGTATCTCGAAGGTTCCTAAATTGAAAGAAGCTGCTTCTGACAGGACTTTGAAGTTACAAAATGGAAAGGACATTTGTAAAAATCTAGAGGAGCCGTCCATGGCCTTGGGAACGTCATCTATTGGAACGATGGATGATTCTGAAGGAACTTCGATGGGAGAAATAAGTCAAGATATTACAAACGATATAGGTAAGAAAATGGAAATGGCTCTGACTTCAAATCAATGCCAAACAGATTGCACTAAGAAGACAGAAATAGCAGAAAATAACTCCCATGTCCAAAAGGGTCCTGCATTCAGTGATACTGTGCTTAGATCCTCACTTAAACAGCCAGGCATGAAGAAATGTGGACGTCGTGTTAGGTGGATAGATGAGAAAACTGATGGTTTCAACAGCAGAAATCATAGTGAAGTTAGAGAAATTGAGAATGCCAGAGAATGTTCAGAAAAAACACGGAGCAAGGATGCTGAAATTAATAATCACATGTTGTCTTATATATCCGCTGAAGCCTGTGCAGTTGCACTGAGCCAAGCAGCAGACGCAGTTGCAAATGGAGAATCTGAGTCCATTGATGCTGGTATGCCACCATATGCTTTGAATTGGTATTTTAAAAAAATTAAATGTTTCTGAAATACGTATTTTAATATGATGATTAATGTATTTAGATTTGTTTTCATTTGTTTCCTCGGTCAATATGGGAGAGAAAAAAAGAACTGAAAAGTTGTAATATCTTTACCTTTGAGGACATTGTGTTAGAGAAGAAAGCCATTCAGGAAAAATAATAAAGCTTTAGATTGTGCAGATGCACTCTTACGACTTCGAAATTTCTGAGAGCATTGTCCTTCTTCTTAATTTCTGAGAGCATTGACCTTCTTCTTATGTTTGAGAGCATCATCCTTTACCCTATGCCATAGGTGTCTTATGGTTGAAAAGTAACGAAAATAACTCATAAGCTGACTAGAGGAGAAGGTTCTGTTATTTACAGTGAAGAGCAGATCATTACCTAAGTAATTGGCTTCCTTGAGAACCTCTTTACTAGATTTAGGGAGAGATGAATCGAGGTGGTTTCACTGTAGTCATCAATGAGACTTAGAAACCACAGGGATCCAAGAGATGAACACTTTGGAAAGCCCCTCCCATCAGAATGTAATAGGGTAAAGGAACATCCTTTTTAGTTATTTTATCATAAATGATGTATGAAAACCTTCGTTGTTTTCCCATTCAATGATTTCACATTTGAGTTTGGACTCATCAAGATTAATGTGGAGACTTGGATGTGATTTTTTCATATAGTAGCCATCAGGATACTCTTATCTTTTATGTAATTATCGTTGTACTTCTAGTGTTCTTTCCCTCGCAAATTCCCAAGGTTCTGCTTGCATCTTATTTAGTAGGTAGTAGAGGTCATTATGCTTGTGGCCAATCTTCTTTCTCTAAGATTAGTTCTGAATTTGTACTAATTAGAATGTACTGCAATTGCTGACTTTTGAGATCTAACAACAGTAGGTTTCAAAACATTGGATTTGAAATGTTGTATTATCTTGGAGTATGGAGACACTTTATATTCCATCAACAGTTGAAGAAGACTTGTCAACAACATAGGCTTTGTTATTTCCAGAATATTACTGACTCTTTTTTGGGCTCATGGACTGAAAGGAACTCCAGACATTTTAATGCTATTTTTCTTAATTATAAGGCCCCATGGCATAAGATTTGTTTTTCTGTAGCGAAAGGGCCTACATTTCCAATTAAATTATGGTTTATATTTTCTTTTTGGTTCCTTAACAGTAGTAAAGATGAAGTATATATATATATTTATTGTTTTCCTTTTCGTAGTTTCTTGTCATCATTGCAATATTCATTTCTTATCTCAAAAAAAATCACTCCTCTGTATTGTAAAAAAAAAAAATTATTATAGCTTCTCAAGCTGGAATTGTCATCCTACCGCCTCCAAACAACATCACTGAAGAGGCATCTGCAGACGTTATCAGTGCTGTTGACCCTGATTCAATTCTTTCAAAGTGGCCCAAAAAGTCTGGAAGTCCAAAATGTGATTTATTTGATCCCGATGACTCTTGGTATGATGCTCCTCCTGAAGGCTTCCATTTGAGTGTATGTATCTTGCTCTTATTAATTCTATTATGTTCTTTTTATTTATGATATTAAGCTTGAGTCTCACTAGTTTGGTCGTTGGTTTCTTTTAGTTGTCACCTTTTGCAACAATGTGGATGACCCTTTTTTCATGGATTACATCTTCTTCTTTGGCTTGCATATATGGAAGAGATGAAAGTTCTCATGAGGAATATATGTCTATTAATGGGAGGGAGTATCCTGTGAGGACAGTCTTGGGTGATGGTCGCTCTTATGAAATAAAACAAACTCTTGCTGGTTATCTTGCTCGATCTTTACCTGGACTTGTTGCTGCTCTCAGGCTCCCAACTCCATTATCTAGTTTAGAGCAAGGAATGGTATATATATTTATCTTGTTATTCTGTTTTTCATTGATGTACAATAAAAATAATTCGGCCCATAACTTTGTGTGAAATGAATAAATAATAGTCTGGTGAGGCACACTGTTAATGGGTTTGATCCCTGAAATGTTGTGAATTATATTTGTGAGAAATCATAGTAGGGGGTTGTTGCATTCTGCATTCTTTTATTTTGGGACTTAATCTGCATTGTCATTACCTCATCTACAAGCAGCGTTATAAATGTGAGTTAGTTCATTTTGTGAAAAATAAAATTGATTTGAAGTTTTTGTCTTGCTAGAGTTTTTTTCATGATCTTTATTTATAACGCACATGTCTTGCTTTTTCAATACAAAACCATTTTATATCAATATTATAGAAATGTTTTTGTAAAAATCACATGATAACATGAAAAATATTTGTTGGTTTGCAATTTCTTTAGCAGCCTATATGTTTTACCAAAAAAATAATTTTCTGCCAGAGTTATGTGTTAAGTTTGTTATTTACTGCCGAGCCTTGTTAATTTTCTCCTAATATGACATTTAGAAGAAATTCAATCATGTCCTACTGCTAATATCAGATTCTTTGGTTTTTAAAGGAGTCAGTTTCCCCTTTAACCTTTTGCGTTTGTTTTGCACATCATACTACTTGATCGTGTCTTTCGAGAAGTTTTGGATGCTTTGATGTGAAGTTTTTGGTCTCGTTTCTGACAGTTTATACTGGTAAGAAAATTCCATATTAAAAATAAGGGCATAATAGACCACTTGATGTCTTTATTTTAGTATGGAATTTTCTTACAAGTGGAAGCTATCAGAATCAAGACCAAAAAAGGTAGAAAGAACAATATTTTCATTTATTGATTTCCATCGTCCTAGTCCAGTTTGGATAGTCCATTGTGCTTACAAGTTAAATGCCATATTGCCAATCGGATGCACACAAATGGATACACAATATTTGGTTTCTCGTCACTGACATTGCATGTGTCTGTATTTGTCATTCAACTGTTAATTTTTTTTATTATTGTAGTGCAGTTGTCTATATAATTACTCGATCAATCCAATTATTTTCAATCTATTTTGGGGCATGGATTATGATGATATAAATCACTACATGTAGGGATATTTGTTGGATACATTTACTTTAATTGACGCACTACCAGCTTTCAAGGTGAAGCAGTGGCAAGTAATCCTTCTCCTGTTCATGGAAGCTCTCTCTGTTTGTAGGATTCCTTCACTAACTACACACATGGCAAATAAAAGGACATTGTTCCACAAGGTCAGGCTTCCGCTTTTTTTGGTTACCATGCTAGTATTTTATTCATATTAACTTCCTATCTAGAAGTAAAGAACTGCAGTGCCTAGCTATTTGGGTCAATTGCACAATAGGGTGTCTACGCAAGGGCTTTAACAAGTTTTTTTTTTCAAGGAATAATTAGAGAGTTACTGGTTGCTTATTTAGAAAAGTATTTCGTTACTTATGGCCATTAAGGAGTTTTTTTTGTATTTATAAATACCGTGATTAACCATCCCTCTAAATTTCTGTTTAGATAAAATAATTGTGCACTGTTGTAGTTTTAGTCGAGAGGCAGAGGGAGAACAATGAATTACAAGAATCAAAATTAAAGCAGATTGATGTAGAGAAAACGAGAATTTTTTTGAAGTATTAGAATTGTAATATACTAGTATATATTTTTAAGAATCAACTTACTAGTGATTCGATCCAAAGCACTTGTAAAGGTTATTAATCATTACTATGTTCTTGGCTTCTTTGAAAAGGACTTTTGGTAGTGCAAGAGTACTGCCAAACACCCTTGATTGGTGATAATATTTTCACTATCTTATATGATGAACAAATAGTCATGACTTCTATTTTAAATAAATTAGTTTGACTTTTCATTCTTAAAGAAATAGCAAAATGGGTCATTACAATGGTCAAATAATGATGAATGGTGTTTCAATTCGGATACATTTTTTTCTTCACCTATTTAGTTTGTCCTTATGTGCTTGAGTAGGTACTTGATGGTGCTCATATAAGGGTGGATGAGTACGAAGTTATGAAAGATTTCATCATACCGCTTGGTCGGACTCCTAAATTCTCGGTACAGAGTGGAGCATAGTAGAAAAAATAGTATCTTATTATCAAGTCCCAGCTATAGGTTCTCTTTTTTGTCATCAAAGATTTGGGAAGTTGTGGCCCGTGTGAGGATACTTAGTTGGTGACTAGGAAAGGAGCTTGAGGTAAATCAGTTCTGGAAGTAAAAAATGTTTAGATTGTGTTATAAAAGTATCTTACGAATGCCTATATATTTGACTTGTTATCTTAGAATGGGTTAGTATAGTAAAAAATTTATAAAAAAAAAGAAAAATTTTATCTCTTCAATATGCATGTTTTCAAAGTGAGTTATATTTATGGCCGTTGCTGGGATACGCGTTGGTTGGTATTGCTTTTCTTCAGTCACAGGTGCCAGGAATGAAAATTGGGTCACCCATATATATTCATTTTCTTTCTTTGTGCTTATTCAGCCGCAAACTTATTGGGTGAATCTGAAATTATTGGAGAAGAGCTCCTATGTGATACTGAATAATTTAGTAGAATTGAAATATGCAGGGATTCTTTCAAGATGTGCATCTAGCTTTCTTGTAGTTTTTCCTTCAATCTGTGCTCCTCTGCTAATAACTGTCCCCTTCATCTAGCGTTCTTGGGAGTATTTATACATAGAGTTAGTGTTCATACCCTGAAAGATGAAGGAGCAGTATGTTAAGAATCACTCAAAGAGGTATCAGAAGTTATTATGATTACCTCGTCAAACTTTGCGGGAACATTTTTGATATTTAGATCGCATTTTATTCACGGGTAATTCTCTGAATTTAGTATGAACTCTCAAAGAATTTCATGGAAACTGCGTTCAGCCATGAGGGTGGGTTTCTGGCTTTCATTTTTGGAGGTTCTGAGGAGTTGTTTTGATTATGTGGGTGTGAAGTTGGTTAGCGTGTGGAAAGTGGAGGTGAATTTAGAATTGGGATTTCTGTTGAACTATGTATTTTCCTTTGCATCATTGATTATTATTTAGCGATTTATGTACATGTTGTGGTGACAAAGAATATGTATGACATCGCCACTGATATCGCCTCTTTTCTCAAAATCTAGCAAGTGTAGGTCTCTCGATATCTAACCATAAATATATCATAACATCCGAACAAGGGTTCTCTTTTTTTGGTTAAATCTGGGAAAAATCATTCCGAAACTACAGACCATGGTCTTCTTGTCATGTGGGCAAAAGACTGAAACTTCTGCCTTTTAATTAAACAAGGTGAAAATGAAATGCTTATTTAGCAGAACGAGATTAATAAAATGGACCTGGATTGATATGGGCCTAGTGCCGCGAAAATCGAGAGAGCAGAAGGGGCGCAGCTTCATGTTCGCTTCTCTCATCGTCATCATCGGCCTACTTCCTCAGTCGCCGTACATTTTTCTATCTTGATGGATGTTTGTTATCTGAGCTTCAAGCTCGGGATTGGAGGTGGGTGGAAGGCTCTGCTATCTTCTCTATCAGTTGCTACTGTTTATTCTCGTTTGCTAGTTGCTATTGTCGGAGTCTTCGTTGCGAATGTGTATTTTATTTTTATTCTTCTTCTGGTCGAAATGAAACTCTATGACAGAATCAATGTGGGGGCGAAAATGATGGAGTGTTTGATGCTATTTCTTTTGGTATCGCAAATATCTCTCAGTGCATTTATGATTAATTTTGTTTCTTTTGTCACTGCTACTTTGTATGTGTTTGTTTTGCTCTTCATTTTGATCTTCTTTGACGGTGGATCGGATTCATACATTCGGAGGAAGCTCATTCCTGGTAAATATTTTTGTCGTCAATCACTTCTAAGGTTTAACTGAGTTGCTTTCTTTTTGTTTTGGCTGATTTAACTATCTTATGGGAGGAGTCCCCGCAAGCGAAATACCTGTTTCTCAAGAAGCTTATGTAAATAAAGAAATAGGGCGTGGAATACTGAAAAAAAACAAAGGGGGAAAGAGAACAAATCTATTATGAATATCGAAATACAAATGCAAATTTTGCAACTCTAACTTAAATCAATTTATAAAGATAATAAAATTCTAAATAAGATTTACAATGCGGGTTCACCGGCATGCCTCAATAGAATTCGGATTTCATCGATCTCTAACAATTTCTACCGTGACATAAATTCTATAAAGTAGATTCATAGTACGTGCTTGTAAGCTCTACAAAAGAGAAACAAATTCAAAATCCTGAATTCTAACAATCTTCACCTCAAAATGAATTTTGCTGCATAGAACCAATTTTCAAATCTTCCTATTCCACACCTTTAAGGAAGATTTGCAATGAGGGCTTACTTGTCCATTCTAAATAAATATACAGATCACCAAACTGTAAAAATTTTTAAAGACTAGGTTTAAGAAACAGTTAAATCACGATGATGACATCTTCGAATTCCACAAAGTGTCATCTAAATTTGTACGAGCATATTTCGCCTTTTGACTTATCATATCAAATTTGTTCTTCAAAACTCTTTATAATTCAACTATTGTTATCATATCATAACGAAATATCGAATCTTAGTATGAAAGTGGAAGATCTACTACAAAGATCTTATCTCTCCAAAAATATATTGTTCAACAAAATATTTGACCTAAAAAATCAATGACTTCAATAAAATATTTACCTTAAAAATTGAAGTAGAAAATCATGGATGCCACATATTCAAAAAGATATTCCATAAATTCAAATATTTTTGTGATAACAAATTAATTCTAAAATCAAATCAAATGTAATCGCCAGAATAATTGCATATATTACAAAGTTAAACCTATTTAAATTTCAACTTAAAACAATCCCCAAGATTGAAATATTTTGTGATTTCAAATATGCCTTAAATCAACAAATGTAATATCTCAAAAATCTTCCAAAAATCCTAAGGATTTTCAACTATTTTTATATTTGGCAAAAATTCAACTTTGCAAATAATACTTTCGCAGCAACCCCCATCAAACAGCTTGATGTCGAGAATGGAGAACAACGATGCAGATCTATGGCGACTGATGATGAAAAGAAAACCAACTGACAAAGAACCTGTTTCTTTATAGAGGATACTCTCGCGACAATCTCAATCAAACAACTTGATAGTGAGAACGAAGAACAACGATGCAAATTTGTGGCGACTGACGATAAATAGAAAGCTTACCAATGACGAACTTGTTTCTTGGAGGGACACCAGCACTGGAAAACTCAAACTTGGAGAAAATTGGAGTTTTCACGATGGGGGAGACAATAGTTTCTGATAGTGGTTAGACGGTAGAGAAAAACAAATCTTATGAACAAAACGAATAGCAGGGGAAACAATTTCTCCTCCTTTTGTTTTCCAAAAAACTGTAATTTTCTGAAAACTTCGTTCGATGCGGAATGATCATAGAAAATCGATGTTTCAACAAATTTCGAAATTTTGATTCTATAATCACTCTCCCAACTATGCTCTGATAGCACTTGTTAGAAATCGAACGATAACCGAAAAAAAATAGGATGTGAGACATTAAATTTACGTGGAAAAACTCTTTCGGGAAAAAACTACAAGTTGAGAAACAAAACTCCTATATAAATAGAAATACAACCACGAGTTTTGTGATTCTAACTTACATGAATTTATAGAGAAAACAAAATCCTAAATGAAATATACAATGCAGCCCCATTGACTTAACCAAATAGAATTCAATTCACATCAAATTCTAACAAAAATAACTTAAGTTTTTTAAGTGTGAAGGACTTGTAAGTTGCAAAATAGTTCTTTTATTATTTCAAGCACATTGTACCAAAAGGCTGAATAAAATCCATTGACTTAACCAAATAGAATTCAAGTCACATCAAATTTTAACAAAAATAACTTAAGTTTTTTAAGCGTGAAGGACTTGTAAGTTGCTAAATAGTTCTTTTATTATTTCAAGCACATCGTACCAAAAGGCTGAATGAAATAACTATTGTGAAGGAGTTCAAATACTAAAATAATTTACCTTTTTGTTTGTTTTTTGGGCGATCATAATCTGCTCCTTCGCCAACAGAATGTGGTGTGTGGAATCATCCTGATTATTATTTGTAAGTTCCACACAAATTTCCCATATGTTTTTCTCAACAATTTGTGCATTTTACCCACATTGACTTGTAAGTCATGACTTACAGCCTACTACAATTAAGTTTCTTATTTTTTTTTAGTTTGGAGCTGCTTTATGAATCTTACCTGGTGATTGCGTTTAAAAGTTATTGTTCGATGCTTTATTTTACCTTACTAATGGCCTTTATTTTACTACATGATTTGCTCAGTTCAATCCTTCATGCTGTTTGAAGAAAGAAGTCATCTTATTTGTGTTATGGCAATGTTATCCCCATTGTGAGTTGAGCACTTCTAGATGTACGTCTTACATAATTCTTTTGTTGATTCTCTATTGATTCTGTTCAGCTAATATAAATATTATCCCATCAACTTTATCCAAATTCTTGAGCTTAATAATCATCATTAGTTGTTCATCTTCTAGCCATGTTCTTAGTTTTGCATACTTGAGTCTGAATTTTTTTATGCTTGTCAGTAAACTACGAATTACTCTTTCTTTTATGTAACCTCTATTAACTTTCTATAAACTTCAGTGGAAAAACTTCAACAATATGGCAGATTTGTTCCATGAAAAAAACTTAAATAGAGCAAAGCATTGCTTAAATGGTTAAAGTCTTGACCTTATGAATTATTTTTAGGCTTATGTTGCATTTTGCTGTCATAAGATGATCATTATATGCTCCAAATCCATTTGATTTTGAACCATTTTGGGAAATTGTTGAGAATCAAACTCAAAACGGTCATCATTCTGGGGCGTTTTTCAATGGGTATTCAAATTAAACGTATGACCTATAAATTTTGTTGCCCCGGATATCTACTTTCTGATGGTTCAAGTTTCAAGTCGTTTGGAGTTCTCTAGAAGTTATGACGGTTTTAGTAACCAATGGTCAGAAATTGCGGTGATGTTTCGTATTCGGTTTTAAGTATGTTTATTGCTTTAATTATTTTACGAATTTTAAGAGTCTTATCTAAGTTTATAAATATTGTATTGTGCTTATTTGAGAAGAAAATAGTGAAATACAAATCTTGAAAAAGTCTTGGAGTAGTGATCTTCTTTTCTCTCCAAAACAAACACTCAATTTGTTATCAAATTGGTATCTGAGCATGTTGAACTATGGGAGCACACAGTTGGGACAAATGCCGCTGCCACGACTCACCAATACAAACTACGACAATTGAAGCATTCAAATGTGTGCGTTGCTTGGTGCACAAGATGAGTGGGAAGTGGTCGTACCGGTTTCACGGAGACGGAAGCCACTGGCGCCTTGACAGCAAATCAATTAAAAGCGATGAAAGAAACGCGAATGAAGGAAAATACCGCCCTCTATCTCATGTTTCAAGAGGTAGATGCGTTGGGTTTTGAGAAGATTGCTAGTGCAACAACTTTGAAGGAAGCATGAGACACTTTGCAAAAAGTGTTCAAAGGTGCCGACCAAGTTAAACAAGTGCTGCTTCAAACTCGTCGTGGCGAATTGGAGGCCATGAAGATGGAGGAGACGGAAAACATATCAACCTACATCACCCATGTGCAAACGGTGGTGAATCATCTTAAACGTAGCGGAGAAAACCTCACAGATGCAAGAGTGGTGGAGAAAATTCTTTGGTCATTGACCGAGAATTTTGATAATGTTGTATGCACAATCGAGGAGTCGAAGAATTTGGAAGAAATGAACGCCGATAAATTCGCAGGCTCTTTTGAGGCACATGAACAAAGGAAGAAGAAGAAGAAGACACAAAAAGTCTTGGAGGAGGCCTTACAAACGAAGACGACTATCAAGGAGGATAAGGCAATGTACGCGCAACACAACCGAGGAAGAGGACGCGGCTGTGGAGGTCATGGTTTGGGTCGCGGTGAAGGACGCGATCGTGGAAATAATCGCGAAGATAAGGGTGATACCAACTAACAAAATTGGCATAGACGAGGACGCGGTCGTGGAAGAGGTGGGCGGTCGAATCGTTCAATTATCGAGTGTTACAACTGCGGCAAGTATGGACACTACGCAAAGGAATGCTACTCCGAGAAGGTGGAAGAAAACGTGAATCTAGTTGCGAAAGATGAGACGAAAGACGATGACGTTCTCATGATGGCCCAAAAGGATACCAATTCGGAAAGTGACACGGTATGGTATCTCGACATCGGCGCTAGCAATCATATGTGTGGACACAAGCATCTCTTTGTTGCTATGCAAGAGATTAAAGACGGACACATGTTTTTTGGAGACGCGTCGAAGGTTCAAATCAAAGGCCGAGGAAAAATATGTTTTTAAAAAAAAAAGGAAATGAAGGAACAATGGAAGATATCTGCTATGTACCTGAATTAAAGAGTAACATTCTTACCATGGGTCAATTATTGGAGAAGGGATGTTCGGTTTTCATGAAAGACCGGATGTTGCACTTGAAGGACAAATATGGTCGCTTGCTCGCACACGTGCAGATGGCAAAGAATCGAATTTTCAAACTCAACTTGAAGAACATACGAGATAAATGTTTGCAAGTAAATATGGAGGACAAAGCATGGCTATGATATTTACGGTTTGGGCTCTTACATTACAGCGGCCTAAAAGACTTAGCAAAGAAGGAAATGGTCCATGGGCTACCGAACAAGGACTACACCAAGAAATTTTGCGAGGGATGTATACTCGGCAAACAAGCAAGGAGTACATTTCAAAAGAAGTTCGAATATCGTGCAAGGAGATCTCTCGAGTTGGTACACACCGACATATGCGGCCCGATCACACCGAAGTCCTTTTGTGAGAAGAGGTATTTTATCAGTTTCATTAACGATTATACAAGGAAGACTTGGGTTTATTTCTTGAGAAAATTCGGAAGCATTCGAAGTGTTTAAAAATTCAAGGTGTTTGTGGAGAAGACAACTGGTCTTTACATCAAGGCTTTACGGTCGGATCGAGGCGGAGAGTACATGTCAACCGCTTTCACAAGCTATTATGTGGAAGAAGGAATCAAAAAATTCTTGACCACACCTTACTCACCTCAACAAAATGGTGGCTGAAGGAAAAAATTGGACAGTTCTCGATATGGTTCGGTTGATGTTGAAGAGCTAAGATGTATCGAAGGAGTTTTGGGCTGAAGCAGTGCAATGTGCTGTATATATTCAAATTCGATGCCTACATGTGATATTGGCAAATCAAACACCGCAAGAAGCTTGGAGCGGCCATAAATCAACTGTATCACATTTTAAGGTATTTGGTAGTGTAGCTTACGCGCACTTACCGAACCAAAGAAGAACCAAACTTGATGATAAAAGCAAGATGTGTTCATCAGGTATGAAGAGAAGACGAAAGTTTTCAAGCTGTTTGACCCAATTGACAAGAAGGTGGTGGTTAGTCGAGATGTACAAGTGAATGAAGAAATGATGTGGGATTGAAAGAACCAAAAGGAGGCCACACAAGATGAAGAAGAACCATCTCTCACTGCACCAATAATCACACCGACAATATCACAAGCATTCAACGATGAAGAAGAGCCGAGACAACTAAGGATGCGGAGTCTACAAGATCTATACGACTCGACGAACGAAGTGCATTTGGTTTGCTTATTAGTAGACGCGGAGAATATTGCTTTTGAGGAGGCCGTGAGAGGCAAAAGGTGGAAAGCCGCGATGGAAAAAGAGATAAAGGCAATTGAAAGAAATGAAACGTGCGACTTGGTGGAGTTACCGGAAGGATGTCGACCCATAGTAGTAAAATGAGTGTACAATAAAAAGATGAATGTCAAAAGAGAGATTGAAAGATACAAAGCACGCCTAGTTGCGAAAGGCTATAGACAAAAAGAAGGGATAAACTATGATGAAGTTTTTGCTCCGGTTGCAAGAATGGAGACATTTCGACTTCTTATATCTCAAGCGGCGCAACTCAACTGGTCAATCTATCAAATGGACGTGAAGTTCGCATTTCTAAACGGGGTACTTGAAGAAGAAGTCTATGTTGAACAATCTCTCGAATTCATGAAAATCGGAAAGGAGAGCAAAGTCTTGTAGTTAAAGAATGCGCTATATGGGCTAAAACAAGCGCCTCGAGCATGAAACACCCAAATCGACACCTACTTCAAGAAGAATGGATTTATACCATGTCCCTATGAACATGCGTTGTACGTGAAGAAAGAAGAAGAGATCTTGTTGCTTATTGCTCTTTATGTTGATGATCTTATTTTCATGGGGAACAACGAGAATATGATAGAAGATTTCAAAGAAGCTATGACGCAAGAATTTGAAATGACGGACTTGGGATTGATGAGGTACTTTCTTGGTCTTGAGATTAGACAAGAAAAGCCTGGAATTTTTGTGTCCCAAGAAGCATATGCGAAGGACATTTTGAAGAAGAGCAAGATGGAAGATTGCAAGCCAGTAGCAACACCGATGGAGCTTGGTACGAAACTCTCTAAATTTGAGGGAGGAGATCAAGTAAATGTAAGTGACTACCGTAGTTTGGTTGGGCACAAGGCCGGATATTGCATATAGTGTCGACATAGTGAGTCGATACATGAACAAGCCAAGACACTCGCACCTAAAAGCTATTAAGAGAATTCTTCGATACATTCGAGGAACGGAATCACTCGGGTTGCTCTACTCAAAGACGAATGAATACAAGCTGGTTGGTTACTTTGTTAGTGATTGGTGCGGAGATGTTGATGACCGTAAAAGTACAATGGGATACGTGTTCTATATGGGAGACACGGTATTCACATGGTTTTCAAAGAAACAGCCGATCGTGACTTTGTCGACATGCGAGGCGGAGTATGTGGCTGCATCTTGGTGTGTGCGCCACGCAATTTGGCTAAGAAATTTGCTACATAAGTTGAATCTTAAGCAACATGTGGCAACCGAAATACGAGTCGATAACAAATCGGCAATTAAATTGGCAAAGAATCTGGTTCATCATGAGAGAAGTAAGCATATAGATGTTCGTTTTCATTTTATTAGAGAACATGTTAAGAAAGGAGAAGTGCGAATGAGTCACATTGTAAGTCATGACCAAGTGGCAGACATTTTTACAAAGCCGTTGAAGGATCGAAAATGTTTGAGTTTAAGGGAGGAAACTCAAAACGGTCAGCATTCTAGGGCGTTTTCAACAGGGATTTGAAGGGTCAAATGACAACCAAATTAAACGTATGACCTATGGATTTTGATGGCCCGGATGTCTACTTTCTGATGGTTCAAGTTTCAAGTCGTTTGAAGTTCTCTAGAAGTTATGACGGTTTTAGTAACTAAAGGTCAGAAATTGCGGTGATGTTTCGTATTCGGTTTTAAGTATGTTTATTGCTTTTATTATTGTACGAATTTTAAGAGTTTTATCTAAATTTATAAATATTGTATTATGCTTATTTGAGAAGAAGAGAGTGAAATACAAATCTTGAAGAAGCTTTGGAGTAGTGATCTTCCTTTCTCTAAAAAAACAAACACTTCATTATGTTATCAAATAAAATCACTTGATATAGGAGATTAGTTTTTCACAGCTCATACTCATCCTAAGTCTATGCTTACGACTACTTTGAATACACAAATAAAAAACCCACTGAACTTATTTTAGAGGTATCTAGTAAGTTAATATGATGGGCCTTTGATAGTCAGCTTAATCAAATTCATCTTTGTGAACTTTGAATCCTGTCTGATAGGAAATCGTCAAAACCTCGTGATAGGCCCCAGTCCACTTGGGTTGGGGGCAGAAGTTTAGTTAAGACTGAGAGAGATGGAATGGATATAGCATGAGAATGCATTGTTGGTGTGAGAATCGCCAATGGAGAGAATAGAAGGTTTTCCATGTGGAGGAGAAGATGCTAGTTAGATGGGACCGAAGAATTTGGGAAGGAAATTTGGTGGGAATTTAGTCTCTCTTATTGCTCATGAGGGTTGATTTTCGTCTTCACTGTAGTTAGGTATCTATCACCTTGTTAGATTGAGCTGTACAAAGTTGGTAATATGTGGGGTTGTTCAATAAATGTCAAATTGAACAATTCACATCTCTTAAACACTTAATTAAATAATACTTAGCAATTCAATGTGAAAATCTGAATTGCTGGTTGTTGTGGCCCATAGAAGCTATGTTTTGACCTTGCATTGAAGTAATTGAAGAAACCATCCAGACCTTTGAATATTACTTGTTATCACAAACTATTATTGATTTCCAGTTGTGCTCACTGTTAGGTCGCTCATCATGAACTGGGATATGACCAACTTTGATGAATGGCTTGTTGTTTGTTGCAGACATAATTTAAGGTATCCTAGGAAAATCTTTGGCTTTTAATGTCAGGCTAATTGCATCTCCATTCTTCCTCCATAGACAGTAAGTTTGAAGACTCCTGTTTGTTCCCTGGTTTTGGAACAAAAAACAAAAAACAAAAAATAGTTGAAAATAACGTATCAAATTGTTTCTGAAAAATTGTTTCTGAGTGAACAATTGCAGAAAGTAGAATGTTTCTACAACCAAACATAAAATGTTTGTTTGTTTTCCGCCGGGAAAAGAAAAACCTTGTTTGGTATTGTTGTCTAAGATTGTTTTAAATAGGGCGAGTTATAAACTCAGCATTAGAATTGTGGTTATTTTGTTAGTGGATGATTATGATGCGATAACTATTTGTTTGAGAATCCATGGCAGGAGGTAATGAAGATGGGTAATGGAAGGAAGATGGAGTTGGTGGTGAGAGCCAGAGGTGAGGAATTGGAATCCCAATGAAAGGTGAAAAGGAAGTTGAGAGAGAGAGAGAGAGAGAGAGAGAGAGAGAGAGAGAGCTCAAATGGGATAGGAGTGACTTGTCCTTGTCCATGTCGGCTGCAACCACAATGTTGGGGGGTGATGGTTCACTGTTTATGCTCATTAACCCATCCACATCATTCCAACCAACACTGCCCTCTCTCTAACCTCCTCTTAAACCTCTGCCATCATTTTTTTACAGTTTGTGGGGTTCCTTCCATTGTTCTGTGTCTACCCTTTGATCCTCTAATAAAAACCCTTCCGGGGTACGTCCCAGTTCACCTAGTTTTTGTGGAGAGAGAGAGAGAGAGGGGGTTAGGGTTGTACTGTCGGTGGATGGTGGCATAATTGAGGAATTGGGTTGGGTCCTGAAAAATGATGAGGAGGAGGGTAAGCTTTGCTGACAATCTTGAAACAGCTCTGTTTGCTACGGGCGGGGGCTGCTTCTGTCTTGCCTCTTTTTGGTGAAATGGCTATTCCTACCTTTCTTTTCCATTTTCATATAATATTTTATTAAATATATAATCTCTTCCCTTCCCTTCCCTTCCCTTCCCTAGTTGTTGATAGCTACGTCCAAACCACCTTCACAAAAAAAAATACCTAACTTCTGTCATTATTCGCATAAAACCAGTCCAAGTCTTCAACTTTGATGTTGACGGCAACACTCAAAAACTATTATTTTATTCATAAAGAAGAGGGCGTTCCGTTCTTTGCACTGAAACCACAATAATGGGTTGGGTGCAAATGTGAGAGAGAGAGAGAGAGAGAGAGAGAGATGAAATTCATGTGGGGAGAAGGGGGAAGAGATCATGTGCTCTGTTTGAACAGCTGAGGTGATGCATCAAAATTGGAGGATTCAATTGAAACCACCTGTCTTTGTCTTTCCCGCATACGTCTAAACTAATGCTTATGTAACCGTGACCCTCAAACAGTCTCTCTACCTCTCAATTTACCCCTTCTAAAACATGAAATTTCAAACGTACGGGGTGGAGTACCCAAATGCCAACCGAGGCTAAGTGAGAAAATGGAATTGGCCCCTCCTCCTAGTCCTCTCTTCTCTCCTTGTGGCCTAATCTTCCAAATCTCATACACATTCAAAGTACAAATCAAAACCCATCATCCATAATCTCTAATTATTTCCAAAATGTCAAATCTCAATTGTCAATCCAAATGCCTTCAAGTCTTCATCTGCGTTTGTTGACCTTCTCCCCCCCCACCACTACTTTCTCCAAACCAAAACAACTGTTCTGTTGTTTTGTGTGTGTTTCTCCTTTTGCTCCCATTTCCCATTTACCATTTCCCATTTGTCTAAACGGAGACATCTCCATTAATCAACTCCGCTCTGATGGAACTTTTGAGCTACTTTTACTTTTTTATTTTTATTTTTTCCAATTATTGCTTGATTTATTATATTTTGGCCTCCAAAAAATAGAACACATTACTAGTTTATTCTTTTTTCCGTAATTAGTGTGGCTTAATCCAATCTTAATTACCTTTAATATAATAATTGAGCTAGGACCTTATCCTCGCATTATTTTGATTACAATTTTGATCCAATATCAATGTCACACTATTTCATCTTTATGCTCAATGAATAGCATATGGGTAGGCAGACTAAATGGAAGGCATACCCACTCCTATTAATCATATATTGAAACCAAGATAATGCTATGAATTTTATATATATTTATATAAATAGCCAATAATTAAGCAACAAACCACCATCATTTATCACAAGAAGAGATATTATGGAGAGCCATAGTCCACAAGATTGGTTGCACATTCATGGTCTTCGCTTGAAATGTGTTTTTTTGATGTAATATTTGAAAACATTGACTTTATTTGTTGCTTATTTGACTTTTTAAACATGGGTTCTTTTGTTTTGTGATAATATTATTGGATGATCTTCGTGACATTAATAAAAAAAAAAATGTGTTTTTTTCAATATTGGTGGATCGGGTGTTCGATATTTTCATATTCGGAAATCTTGATAAATTTCAATTTCACTGCATTCATATGATTACGGATAGCTCGAATGTGGATCTTGTTGTTAGTCCTTCTTTCCCACCGCAAGTGATGATATTCTTGAGAAACATTTTCGTAGAAAACTCTCCCGTAAAAAAAATATTAAAAGTGTAAATTAGCCATTAAACTGATGAGAAAAGAGTAAGTAGATCTTTAAATTTTTATTTTAGGCAAATAACTTTAAAGGCCATTAGCAACTAAGCCCTAGTCGTTAGATGTGCAGCTAAAGAAATCATGTTTTGTCACGTGATTTTCTAAGCTGGATGATTTACAGATAGAAAATATTCTTGAGAAACGTTTTCATGGAAGATGGTCGTCCATTAAAAACATAAAAGTAAAGTACAAATTAACTCTTAAACTTAGGAGTGAAAAGTAAGTAGATGATCCTTAAATTTTTATTTTAGACAAATAACTCTCCAAACTTAAAAGAAATTATGTTTTTGTAACTTAATCTTCTCAACCGGGCAATTTACAAATAGAAATAACTCCCAATAAACCGGTTTAGGGGATTTTAGCAATGGCTAGTGAGAAACAAATTGGAAAACTCAACGCCCAAAATCGCCGAAAATCACAAAAACTGTTATATCAAAAGTTATTTCTTCTTGAAAATCGTCCAAGAGAGAAAATTATGTAACGAAAACATAATTTATTTGATGGAACTTTTAAGGACGGAGATTTAATTACTAACGCATCTAAGTTTATGAGTTATTTGTGTATTAAGACTCACTCATCACCCCTATTTAAGTACTAATAAGGATTTGATATTTTTGTTGGGTATACAAACTTGGCTTTTTACTGAAAAATTATGTGAAAGTAATTGAGACCAAAAGAGAGGGTTGTGAAAGTACACAACTACAAGACATGGCAGTTGAAGAGACATAAGTCGACAAGGAGGGTGTCCCGAGGGACAAAACACGTGACTATGTGAACAACAATTTTGTACATTTTTTTTTGGTTTTAATTTATATCGTACTTATGAAGTTGTCACTTATAGCATGACCCCCCCTCCTGCTAAGACAAAAAAAAAAAAAAAAAGGGCAAAGAATGTATATTTATAGGCCAAACCCTTACCATTACAATTTAAGGGTAACCAAATGAATACTCCCCTCTAACTAATTTCACAATTAGAATCCAAACTCTTCATCCAATTTGGGGCAAAAAAACAAAACTCAAAATCAAAAATATTCAACTCCTGAATTAATCATACCAACAAGAGCATAACATCGTGGGTCTTAAACGCGTGTTAAATTAAGTCTTCGTTATTAGACATACGGTTTAAATAATTACAACACACAAGTTCGAATAATTATATGACATTCACAATATACATATATATAAAAGTCAAAAAACAGACGTGCTTGAATGAGGAGGAGGAGGAGGGGAGTGCGAAAGTTGGAATGGGTGGCTGCAGTGATTGTGGTGGATTGGATTGTGAACATACAAATTTACAGTAATCTCACTGCTCGCTTCTCTACTGTGTGTATGCACTGAGACAACACCAGACCAGAGGCAGAGGTTGTTATCCTTGTTAACTTTCTCTCTCTCTCCCCAAGCTTCGCCCTCCCTCCAGCCTCCCTCTTGTGTCCTTTCTTCTATCCAAACACTGTTTCAGATGCATGTGATTTTCTACTTTCTTTCTCCTCATCATCATTATTATTATTATTGTTATATGCATTTGCAATTTGCTTCCCCCATGGTTTTGTTTTTTTTTTTTATTTATTTAAATGTGAATTCTATTTCATCATTGGAATTGGAAGTCTGGGTTTTGCCTGCATTTTCTGACCACCCTTTTCAGCTTTTTTGGATCACTTGCTTGTGTTTTTTTTTGGAGGATTCAAATGAGTGGTTTTTTTAAAGTATTTTGGAAAACCGTGGTTGGGTAATTTTTGTTTTCTTTTGGAAAAATGATTTGGGAAACTAAAACGTGAAAGTTGAGAAATTACTCTTAAAAAAAAACACAATGGAGAATCTAAAAAGGTTGATATAAAAGAAGTGATGCTGCATCTGCGTCGTCGTCGTCGTCTGCCTCTGCCAACTCCTTTGAGTTGACGTAACAAAAGGCTGTGTCAATGTAGACAAAAATGGAAGAGGATCATAAATGATTGGATTGTGTCACGCCCCCACACCCCCTCTTCCAAACCATCCAACCAAATCTTCCTCTTTTAACTTTCCATTTAACTTAATATCTTGCCACTTTGGCATATTTTAAGTATAAATTTTCATAAATTAGAGTTTATCTTCTTAAGCTATTTGAATTTCTCCAACGATCGAGAGATTCTGATCCTAAAATATTTACACAAAGAGAGATTTCATTGTCCCAGTAGAACTTCAAACATATCGTGAACTCTCCCCTCCAATGCACTCAACTTAATGGTAAAATGACAAGGAGGAACACCTTGAACTATGCATAAATTGAGGAAATTATTTTAGTACCTTCTCTCACTTAAGTAATTAATAATTTAACTAATTCAATTAAAATACTTATAAAAAAAAAAAAAACATGGCAAGTGGCATCCAAACGATTTGACAAGGCTTGTCCATTTTTCAATTTTTTAAAAAATATTGAATATTGTGTTGCAAAGTTGAAGATCAAAAGAGACCTAAGAATAATAAAAGATAACTAATTTTAAAATTAAAAATAATTTAATTTCGATCGTTTTATCATATTAAAACACCTAATGAATTTTTATTAGATCCCATAAAAATACATTATTAATGAATTATTCTTTTTTTTTATTAATAATTATTGATGAATTATTCTTTTTAATAATTATTCATGAATTTTTTTTATTAAAAATACTTTATTAATGAATTATTCTTTTTTTTATTAGATCGCATAAAAATACATTATTAATGAATTATTCTTCTTTCTTTTTAAATTTTAAAGTTTGTGAATTATGAAATAAAATAAATTCAGGAATTGTAGATATAACTACAATTACTTGTCAAACAAGGAAGAATAAATTATATATTAATTTTTTAAAGAAAAAAAATAGAAATTGGATAATTTAGGCGGTAAGAAAATACAAATTGTAATTGTACTTCTCAATGCTTATCCAGCTTTTTGATGTAACCACACATTGAGTGTAGGATTCTACCACCACAAAGCATACGCCTATCGATCCAACCCTCTCTTTCCCTAACTTTATTATTATTCCTTCTCAAATATTTATTATTATTATTATTATTATCACGAGCCAAAAACACAAAATAGAGAACGTCGGCCTAAATGTGGATCAAATCATCGAACCTTAACGAGTTATAATTAATAAAGTAGCAAAATTTAAAAAAAAAAATCCAAAGTAAGGACTTAGAAACATTGAATTAAAATTAGGTCCAACAATAAATATTCGACAGTGTCACAATATAAATCTAATTAATAAATACACCAAATAACTAAATACTGATCAATTATGAGAAATTGAATAAGCAACTTAGAGTCTCACCTAAAAGAAACCTCTTGAAAGATAAAATAAAAACCAAAGAAAAATGTGGAGCTCAAACACGCGTCGGCTAATTCAATCTCCATGAACGCGACCTGTAAGGAAGGAGTCAATTGGGATGAATGGACTAAACTCAATAACAATTTTAAGTACTATATCTAGTATTTACAAAATATATGAGAGAATGCATGTAATAAAATCGTGCATCAAAATTTGAGGATGAAATGAGATCAAACAAGTCCAAGGACCATAAGTTGGGTGAATGTCTAAAACAGTTTACTATTTTGTGGTAAGTAAGAAAATAAGTTACTACTATAAAATAATAAAACTTCAGTGAGAAAAAAAGTCATTAAAGAACTCTGAACACACGATACCCCAAAATGTTGGGAAAGACAATCTTCTATGATTGCAACAACCAAAATAGATTTGACACATTCAATTATCTCATTACTTTAGTTAACAAACAAACATATCAATCAAACTTAGTTCATACGACTGAGTTGATTAATAGTTCAAAATATGAGATATTTATGCTCAATTAAACCATGAAAGTGAAAACATATATAATATAAAAACATCATGACAAACGAAAATATTAGAACTTGTCTCAAAATATGTTTTTGAAAAAAAAATATGTATGCAATGCTGAATATAATAAATAAATCTAATTTCTCGAATTGGTGTACCATCTCAATAGGTGTAATCCAAATTCAACACTTCAAATAATCCAATTAATCCAACTCGTTAATCACGATATCTGACATCATACCACCATCGAAATTCTCATAAAATTCCCAAAATAATTGTCAGTACTCATAACTAGCATAGGAACGAACTTGAGGATTTTACAAAAACAATAAAAAATTCCATTAAAACTTGATTTTTAAAATATACCCTGGTCGACCTTGGAAACATGTTAAGTCGACTGAATCAATGGACCATAAAAACTCTCGGTCCACCGAACTGATCAACTGGTGTGCTGGTCGGGTTACCCAAACTCAAACATTCGACTTCTGGTTTTTCATCTCAAAACAATATCCAAACAAATTAGACTAAAGTTATTGTGTTTTCGTGAAATAAATCCAATTAATTTTTTTTTAACTTTCAAAACTTTGATGAAAAACAAAAATTCTTGTATAAAAACCCTAGATCCGATACAATGGCAAAACAAGAGTTAAAAATTCTGCCTAACTCTAACGATTTCTTTTCTTTCATTTGTCGATCAACGCTCAGATTCTTCGATTCAATATTGTTTCTACAAACCTTTGCCAAAAAGAAATCACATGGCCTAGTTAGATCTCGAAATAGCGACAAGTCACAATAAGGACGAGAACTAGTCCAATTTACCTCCCAAACTTTTTCCATCTTTTAATCTCAAGTCCGAATCTAAATAATGGGTTAAACAACAACCTTCCGCTTCATTTTCCAATTTCATTCACCCAACAGAGCACACAAACAACCCATCAGTTAAAAATCCGCCACCAAGGGTTACAACCTATATGTAATTGCTACTCTCACTTAAATATAATATTTAAATTTTGAATGAGTTTATTTGCAACCGCTAGGTACCACAATTATAATTGGTCACAACGCAAGTGAAGAACAATCAGGCTCTTGAAAAAGATTTAATCGTCTAATTTTGATTACATTGAATGGCTCGCTGCCGAAAACTTGAAAAATTGGGAACTTCTCACATTCGAAAGGATTAACCATTCATGAGAAAAATCAATGTCTTATAAAAATATAATAATAAAGACAAAAATAAAATAATATGTACAACGAATATACAACCACAATGATAGAATTATACACATCATTCTAACTAAATAAAAGACTACTAAATAGAAAATACTAATAAGTCACCCCACAAAAGTCACTCAAACATAATGAGACGTGCGATTGAATATAATAAATAAAACTTCTATCTCACTCATGAATTTTTTGGAATTGTAGTCTAACTCGACAATCCTTTATATCTATAATTGTACTAACATGAGATGTCATTATACTTCTAAAAGTCTTAGAATATGTGTTAATCTCATATTAGGGATAAAAATCAATTAGGAGTCTCATAATATAAGCTTAAAAAATGGGCATCAAATAAGCATGGAGCCGGGTCCTCCAAATGGTGGATCCGCGACACCCAAATATCAGTAGAGTCGTGGCCTCAATTCTTGGACATCACGGTGCCTAACACATGAGCACTCGGATACGTGTGTGAAATTGAAAATTTTGGAAACTATCTCAACATCGACTCAATTCGAAAAAATCGACATCCTGGACTTTTTTCTTGTAATATTTTTCTCACTAAATAAAAAAAGAATATTATTGAGCATTTTGGCATCCAAATTGTGCAAATATTGATTCAATTAATCGCAATCTAACACGTATTTAGAAAGAAAAACTTTCAATAAAGACATTATTTTCAAACTATATAATCATAATAAAAGTCTAATCTATAATCTAAATCAGGGATAGGCATGCGCATGCTCATGCTCATGCTCCTAAATAGAGTAATTAAGGGGGGTTTTGACTTGTTTAAACTAAGCAAATTTGACCGTTTAAGTGCGCATTTAATCAAATCTAATTATTATTACCATAATTACTCGGATAAAAAGCCATTGACCTGTTCTCTATTTTCAAAATGGATTTTCTACTGAGTAGCTTTAGATTCTTGGAGCTTTTGTACTCTCCCAAAGTCAAATGATTTCCTATTGGTTAAAAATTAGAAGATCTTCTTAAATTAATTAATACATAATTATATAATGAATTTATTGTCACGTTCAAACTACTGTGTTTGCCACAGCATATGTAGATCAAATTACAAATTAATAATCCTTTATCGAGAGAGAGAGAGAGAGAGAGAGAGAGAGAGAGAGAGAGAGAGAGAGAGAGAGAGAGAGAGAGAGAGAGAGAGAGAGGACACATCCCTTCATTTGCTCTCCAATCCAGGGTTTGTGTCTTCATCACTTACAAAGCTTTCTTCTCTTTTGAGGGTTGTGTTTTCTAAGGCAACAAGATTTTGGGGGTCCAAACTATATCATTGAATCTAAATTCATTCTTCATTTTATTTTGGGTTTGATAATTACAATGAATCTCATTTTCGGTTCTTGTTTTCTTCCAATCTTCTATCCAATTATCATCGTTCCTATTTATATTAGAGTTTGCTCTTTATATACGCAAAGCTCTCTTATTATTCAACACCAAAAAATAGAAAAACAGCGAAAGAAAATAACTGCTTCAACTGCTACTGCAACTGCAACTAACTTCAACAATCTTAAGCAAACTTAGTTAACTTCAAAAGCTTTATTTATCTATCGTAATAATTTCAGTTCATGCAAACTCATGTAAGTGACGTGGATTCTCATCATTTTAAATGAATGAAAAAATAATAATAATAAATGAGTTGATTTTTTTGATATCGAGGGAAATATCCTCATCCAAACATCCAACAGCTCCTCTGCAGGCTTCCTTGGTGTATGCTTTTGTATTCTTTCGATAACTCCATCCCTTGTGTTTTTGATTTGATCTTTTGTTTTTTTGTCTTCTTTTCTTCTTTTTTTTTTTTTCATTTATATGTTAATTTTCTAAAGAGAAATTTGTTTTTATTCAGAAGCCAAGGCACCTTTCTCTCTCTACCACAGACTTTCATATCCTCTCTCTCTCCCCCTGAAATTTCATGAGGTAAAATGATCTCTCAACAAAGATTTATGATGTTGGTGTTGTGTAAATGTGACATTACTTGTGTGCCATATTTCAAAAGTATATATAAAACATTAGACTAATAATCGATGTTGAAAGTTAGGGGATGGTCTGTCACACTCACGTAAGAGTTTATTTAGGAGTTAAAATAATATGTTTTGATAATATTTTTTTTTTTTTTAAAATAATAAGTTATTAAGGGGTGTGAAATTTAGAGGACCCATGAAGGTACATTGTCCCAACATGTTGTGTGTTTATTAAGACAAGATGAGGGTAAAATGGTCATTTACAGTGCCCTTTTGTTGGGTCAACTCAAGCATATTTCCCCACCTTAACCACAAAACACAAACCCTCAAATAGACAGCCTTGTTTCCATGTGCTCTAATTTAAGAGCAACATTCCAAAACCACAACCCCCTTTGTGCCCTCTCCCTCTCCCTCTCCCTCTCCCCTAACCAAAAAAATCATCTACAAAGCTTGCGAGGTTTGTATGTGCTTCTCCTTCGTTCCTTCCTCTTCTTTATGACATTTAACAACCTACAACCATGACGTTCACGTATTAACCATCGTACTTGTCAGCATCCTTATCGACGTATTAAAGTTAAATCGAGATAATATAACACAAGATTACTGCTTATTTTAATTATTTATAATTGATTAATAATTTACACCAAATTTATTGGGACATTTTTTGTTTGTTAGGGCGGTGTGCGAGAGTATTGACAATTATGCAGTATCACATCATAAAAGGTCACATTAAATGATTTTAAATACAATAAACATATAATTTTCAAAAGTCGTGTCGCATTTTCATTCAATTAAATGACAAATAAATTGTTATTGATATTATTTATTACTATTTTTTCTTCAAATAAATCGCCCACTCGTTTCACAGGAAACATTCCACAAAAGGAAAAACGCCCTGTAAATTTCCAAAGGAAATCCTTAATATTGCATAATTATTCACTGAAGATTTTAATTTAAATAATTGTTATTTTTTTTAATAAAATATATATTTTTTACACCTCATGCTGCTCTGTTGTCATCCAATCATCCGCAGGACTGTCGCAATGACTAAACTACCCCCGCCTTCTGTTTTTCATGGGAAGGAATAATATTTGTAAAAAAAATCATTTTTAAAATTAAAAAAAAATAAAAAAATTATGGAATTCAACATTTTATTGGTGAGCTAACCTATCTTCAGCTTCCGCCACTATAAGAAAGAAATTTTTCTTTCTTAAAACACCAAAGGCAAAGACATTGTATGGGAAGAGAACGAAAAGGGTAAAAGAGTCTTTTGCAAACCCTTCGGTCGTTGACCCTTATATTCTTCTAATTGCGTCTCCTACGCCGTTGGTCTTGCTTGGAAGGCTCTCTCTCTCTCTCTCTCTCTCTCTCTCTCTCTTGTTGTGTTATAAGGGAGTGAGGAGCATAAGAATAGCAGACACGTCGAGAGAAAGTTAGGAAAAGGCTGCTCTTGTAGTTCCAGTTAGAGAGACCAGGCCACTAAAGCTTCGGAGCTCGAAGAAAAATGGAGGATCTCTTACAGTATCTCAAGCCTTCTGTTCTGTCTTTAATGGTGTTTTTCTTTCTTGTGAAGTTGATAGTTTTACTGTGGTGGAGACCCAGAAAAATACAAGACCATTTCATAAAGCAAGGAATTAGAGGACCACCGTATCGGCTCGTCCTTGGAAATGTTAAGGAACTGGTCGAAATGATGCTCAAAGCCTCTTCTCAGCCCATGCCTCTCTCCCACAACATTCTCCCTCGTGTTCTTTCTTTCTACCATCACTGGAACAAAATTTACGGTATTTCTGTTTGATTTTGTCTTTCTTTATCGATTCCCATCAAACTAGTTGAAATCTCTTATTTTGTTCTTGTTCCCTTGTTTTCTTTCTCTCTCTGTCTTCTGTTTTCTCTCTCTCCAAACCTGATGTTGAATTTGTGTTTTGTTGTAGGTTCGACTTTTTTAATCTGGTTTGGATCGACTGTTCGAATCACGCTCTCCGATCCCGACCTTATCCGAGAAATTTTCACTTCCAAATCTGAATTCTACGAGAAAAACGAAGCTCACCCGCTTGTTAAACAGCTCGAAGGAGATGGACTCCTCAGCCTCAAAGACGAAAAGTGGGCTCGCCACAGGAAAATCATCACACCCACTTTCCACATGGAAAATCTTAAAGTAATTTTAAAATTTTACTTTCTCTTTCGAAAGACGTCAGATTCTTTGTTTTTTGGATTAATTTTATGTTCTAATTTTTGCGTTTTGATATTTTATGTCAACTCTTGCTCCAGTTGTCGATACCGGTAATGGCAAATAGCGTGAGGGATATGCTGGACAGCTGGTCGGCGATGGCATCGGATTCCGGCGAGGTGGAAATCGAAGTTTCTGATTGCTTTCAGGCACTTACGGAGGATGTTATCACGAGAACGGCTTTCGGAAGTAGTTACGAAGACGGAAAAGCCATTTTCCAGCTACAAAGTCAGCAAATGATCCTCGCCGCCCAGGCCTACAAAAAAGTCATAATTCCCGGATACCGGTAAGTTTATCTGACCATGCACCACCTTCCGCATCCTTCCAAATTCCTACCCAATTCATGTTTACGATCAAAACGGAAAATTTCAAATCAGACCCATAATTTTTCACAAAGAAAGAGATGTAACTAAGCATTAGCCATTACGATGACAGCTTTATACCGACGAAAACGAACGTGAATTCGTGGAGACTGGACAAGGAAATAAAGAAGTCGCTGATAAAGCTGATCGAGCGGCGGAGAGAATCCGACGAGGGGAAATCAGAGAATGAGAAAAGGGGGGCTAAAGATTTGCTGGGACTGATGATGGAGGCTTCAAACTCCAGCCCGTCATCGAACATAACGGTGCAGGACATAGTGGGGGAGTGCAAGAGCTTTTTCTTCGCCGGGAAGCAGACCACATCGAATTTGCTGACGTGGACGACGATTCTGCTAGCAATGCACCCACAGTGGCAGGTGGAGGCACGTGACGAGGTGATGAGAGTATGTGGAGGAGCACGTGACGTACCCACCAAAGATGATGTTGTAAAGCTCAAGACGGTAGGAACCCAAAAAAAACACTCCTTTTTTTCTATTTTTTTATGTTCCTCATTTTCTGATGGTGTTTCCTCGTTTTTAATTCATGTCTCCCCACCCTGTTTCCCGAGAAAATTTAACAGAAAATTACCTCCTTGGTTTTCTTTGTTTTTTTTCCGTTCTTGATCGCAACATCTTGTCTTTCTCCTTTTCCTCGCCCCGCCCTCTTTTTCTCTAATGCTTCGCTGGCTGCCCTTTTCTGTTTTTGCAGCTGAATATGATATTGAACGAGTCCCTCCGGCTCTATCCGCCGGTTATCGCGACCATCAGACGGGCGAAAACGGACGTCGACTTGGGGGGCCGGAAGATCCCTCGCGGGACCGAGTTTATGATTCCGATCTTGGCCGTTCATCACGATCAAGCGCTGTGGGGGAGCGACGCGAACGAGTTCAATCCGGCCCGGTTTTCGGACGGAGTGGCCCGGGCGGCCAAACGCCCAGCTAGTTTTATTCCGTTCGGGCTTGGGGTGAGGACTTGCATTGGGCAGAACTTGGCTACTTTGCACGCCAAGTTAGCTCTTGCGATCATAATCCAACGGTTCTCCTTCCGCTTGGCCCCATCTTATCAGCACGCACCAACGGTTCTGATGCTACTTTATCCTCAATACGGTGCCCCCATTATTTTCAAGGAACTTCCACTAACCGGCCCCGCATCCTAGTTCACAGTATAGAATCTCACTGGAGTGACCAAAATACCCCTCCCCGCTTTCATATATTTGTAGGAATTATGAGCAAAGATTGATATGTGAATGCCCTTTTTGCCCTTCATCTCCCTTCCAGTTCCCCTACTAACCTTTGTTTTTGGAGTTCACGGCTGAAAGCCCTCTTGTCGGTCTTGAATTTAGGATCTAGTTGAATGGCTAACAATTGAATTAGCTCTCTCTCTCTCCTCTCTTTCTCTCTCTCTATCTCTCTCTTTCTCTCTCATGTACCCAATATGTATATAATAAAACCCACAATTTCTACAAGGTTTTGCAATGGATTCTCTCTCTCTCTCTCTAAGGAAGTGTTGTCAAAAACAGTTGTTAAAAATAGTCTTGACAGTGAGGAAGCTGAAGGCGTAGATCATGGAAATTTCAGAGTAGCCAATAAACAAATGGAAGAGAGAGGCGATTGATACAACGTGCATGCTTCCAAAACCAACAAAATGAAAATAATAGGTTTTTATTTGTTGAAGGGATCCCATATCTTCCCCCGACAGAATTTTTAAAATATAGTATTTGTTTTTTTTTTTAATTTTCTACGTCAACAGTTGTTTGCTTATTCTCACTTACGTCCTCGCCACATGAATTATTCATGCCCTTGTTTGGCACCAAACGTATCAAATGAAATTCTGTCAGGTGAACACCAATGAGACGAAGAGTACTTTGAAGAAGTACAGAAACAAAACCTGCTTTTGAAATGCAGAAAGACTACTCTTAAAAAGTTAATCGTGAGTTTTATGGTGCCATTTTGTGTGAGATCTTGCTTGAAAAATAAAATCTCAGCTCCATCCCGACCTCATTACCATCTCTCATAACACTTATAGTAATGCACAATTTACACTTTAAACTATTCTTTTTATAAATTGAATCTCTGTCTTTCAGCTATTAATAATTTAGACATTGTTTTTAATTTATCAGTTCAACGTATGTATATCATGTTCTCTATTTAATCACACTAGAAGGAAAACCTTTCCATTCGATTAAGACTTCTAAGAACTTTTTTCCTCCTTCTGTTGTTTGACGCACATCGAGCACATTGTTTGGTTTCACTAGAAGTTCAAAGTGAGATGATAATTGAGGTGAAATATCAATAGAGACTGTTATTGCTTCAATGACTCTTTTAAGATAAGATACATAAAAAAAACAAGATGAATGGTTGAAGTAGCTAGAAGAATGAGTTGATATGCAACTGGACCAATCTTAGCCTTCACGGGATAAGATCCATAGAAACGAGAGTACAACTTTTCATTTCATCTTCAAGCCAAAGATCTGAGAAGATAAGATCATAATTTTAAATACACCAAATCACCGATATTAAAATGAACATCTCGTCATTTAGTTAGTTGAACCCTTCATTATACATGTGCCTTATGTAAATATAGCTTTAATTCATTAATAATTCCATCACGTTTAGCTAATAGTTGCTCAACGAAAGCAACATGTGAAGAACCCATGCCATATCGTACCAACGGAGGAAGGGATCAACTATAAACAATTTGAGAAGGGATAGTTTGCGTAGTAGTATGAAAAGAGATATTATACCAAGATTCACACCATGGTAACCAACGATTCTAATGTTTAGGTTTATCATAAACAAAATAACGCAGATAAGTCTCAAGGCATCAATTTACAACTTAGGTTTGCCCATCTGTTTGCAGGTAATAAGCCGTATTGTATTTCAATGACATACCTTGTGCTTTAAAAAGCTCACGCCAAAAATGACTTATAAAAATTTTATCCCAATTTGAAATGATGGAAGAAGAAATTCCATGAAGATGGATAATCTCTTTAACGAACAAGGCAGCTACCAAATGTGCAGTAAAGGGATGACGTAGAGCTAAAAAATGTAAATATTTGCTGAGTGAATCCACAACCACAAAAATAGTATCATAGCCCTCAAAACAAGGTAGCCTCCCAATAGAATCCATAGAAAAATCTTCTCACACTTGATTTGGTATTGGTAGAGGTTGTAAGAGACTCGCTGGAGACATTGCTAAATATTTAGTTTGTTGGCAAGTTGGACAAGATGATATGAAATCATAAACATCCTTATGTATACCAACCCAAAAAAAAATTCAACAGATAAATGTTGAAAAGTCTTAGCTATTCAAGCATAACCACCTATAGAACTACTATGAAATTCTTGTAATAAAAGAGGAATTAAAAAAGAACTTCTGACAAACACCATATGATTGTTGTGAAGTAAATGATTATCAATCATATGATAGCCATGACAATTAGTCAATTCGTGAAGGACGTTTGTTTTAATAGCACACACTTTGATCTTTGTCAATTTCTGCACCAAATGTTTTTCAAGGAAGTGAAACCATAGATGTTGTAATAGTCATTAAAGTCACATCAGGATGTCGTGAAAGTGCATCAGCGACTTTATTCTCCAATCCAGGTCGATAGTGAATTTCAAAATCACACCCAAAGAGTTTGGTGACTCACTTTTGATGTTCTAAATTAATGAGGTGTTGTTAAAACAAAAATTTGAGACTCCTTTGATTAGTACGAACAACAAATTGTCGATCTAAAATATAAGGTCTCCATTTTTTAATAGCAAACACTATCATCATCAATTCTCATTCATAGATCCATTTTTGTTGGAAACGAGGATGTAAACTATGGCTATAGAAAATAATTGGTCGATGATCTTATATTAACATGGCTCACAGTCCCTGCCCAAATGTGTTGGTTTCAATAATGAAAGACTTATAAAATCCGGAAGTGCTAATATGGGGACCGTCGTCATTGCTTGTTGAAGCTGTCAAAATGTGACTTCAACTGATGTTGTCCAATTAAATTTATTCTTCTTAAATAAATGCGTTAGTGCTTTAGCAATTTGATCATAATGATTCACAAATTTGTGATAATATCTCGTAAGTCCTAAAAATCCACGAAGTTCTTTAACATGTTTAGGTAAAGGCCACTTAAGCATAGCTTCAATTTTGGTTTGATCAACAAAAACTTATGCACTTGAAATAATATTGTTATTCTAATAGACATTAGATTTAATTGTTTTGATGATGAACGATTAATTGGATTATAAGTTAATTATAAGTTGTTTATCATTTGAATATGTTTATAAATGATCTTCATTGGAAATACCCTCTAACAAAAGTATTTATATTTGCTAACATGTGTGATTAAGTCCATGTAGTTAAAGGTTTGATCATTGGGACTTAGAAGCTTCAAAGAGTGCAAAACATATTGTAGCAGACGACCAGAACATAATGGCAGTCGATCGAAAATCTTACAGAGAGCAACGAATTTCTGAATTTGACGAAAGGCGATCGACCTGAGGATAAAGGTAGTCAACCAAAGGAGAAAGGCAATCGAGCAGAAATATTACAAATTGCTCCGTATTTTGAAGTAGTGAAGAGCGATCTATCGAGATTAATGGCGGTCAAACAAAAATTGGATAGAGTTGATTTAAGTTCCTGACTTGCGTTGTAGCGATCGACCGAAGTTGAGAGTGGGCGATCAGTGCGAATGATTAGAGCAAAGAATGGTTGACCAGAAGCGTAACGGTAACATCCAACGGTTAGGAAGCAGTTGACCAGAATGTTGTAGTGGTTGACCGTTGGACAGTTTTCTATAAAAAGAAAGAGGCGCTGTGAATTGAAGAAAAGGAGGGAAGAGAAATCGTACTGAAGTGCTGTCGAATTTATTCAAGAAAATTTTCTTCACAATCGAGTGTCAAGCCTAACTCTCCTACTCCTAAACTTGAGTGTTCTCGAGAGTTAGACTTCCAAATTGTAATCTTTCACTTCCATTCATTGTACTTGATGACAATCAAGGGTGACGTCCCGTAACAGTCAAAGATAAAGGGTGACGCCTCAGAATAGTCATGTAAAGCTTGATTGATGCCCGTGAAGTTCAATCAAATATAACTAGGGAGGTTATAGATTGAGGAATCTTTAAGGGGGAACTTTAAAGCGCGGATGTAGGCAAGGTTGGCCAAACTGCGTGTTGGCCTAGTAGACACGAAGTTATTTGTTTTAATGATGATTGTTTGATTGCTTAATAAGTTGTTTATTATGATTGTGTTAAATCGTGTAAATACGTTACTATTATTCATTGGAAATACTCTTAATACGGGTATTGATGTTTACTAATGTATTTGCCTAAGTCCATGTAGCTTACATATTGATGATGGAGACTTAGAAGATTCAAGAAGAACAAAATACAGAGTATAGGTCAACCATGGCTGAGAGAGAGGCCGACCATGGCTGAGAGAGAGGTCGACTAGAATGGCTATAGAGAGCCAAACAAGAGAAAACAGTCGACTAGGGCATGAAGGCGGTCAACCAGAAAATAAACAGATTCGAGCCACTTTCTGAGAAGCGTGAAAGCGGTCGACCGAAGATAGATAGGTCAACCGATGTGACAGACCGAAGCCAAAATTGGATAACCGAAAGCATAACTGCTATATTCCAATGGTCGGATAGCAGTAGATCAAAACAAGGGTCATCAAGCGCTCAAGCAATGTCTATATATTAAGGCGCTTCGAATTGCAATATAACAAAGAGAGAATCGTACCAAAACGCTGCCAAAATTTCTACACAAATTCTCTTCTATTAAATGAGTGCATAAGTCTAACTCTCTCAAAACTCAACTTCATATTATTTTCTTGAGAGTTAGGTTCTAAATTGTAATATTTACATTTCCACAATTGTAAACCGCTACATCAGGTGACGCCCCGTGAAAAGTCAAGGAAAGGGTGACCCTCTGCGAATAGTCATTTGTAAAGGCTTGGAATGCCCGTGAAGTCAATCATCACTAACCGAGAAGGTTATGCAATTAAGGATCTCTAAGTGGGAGACTTGGAGTGCGAACGTAGGCGGGTTTGCTGAATTGTGTGAACAAACAAGTGTTTTCATTTCTCTATTCCTTACTCTTTATTATTGTTATTGATTGTATGATTTATTTGTGTTTAAGTTAGTTAGGGATAGAATTTGTAATATCGCACGAAAAAGTTTAAAACGTCTAATTCCATGTGTGGTTAAGTTCATGTAGTTAAATGTTTGATCATTTGGACTTAGAAGCTTCAAACAGTGCAAAACATGTTGTAGCGGTCGACCAGAACATAATGACAATCGATTAGAAATCTTATAGAGAGCAATGAATTTCTGAATTTGATGAAAGGCGATCGACCTGAGGAGAAAGACAGTCAACCAGAGGAGAAAGGCGGTCGACTAGAAATATTACAGATTGCTCTGGATTTTGAAGCAGTGAAGTGCGGTTGACCAGGATGAAGGGCGGTCGACCAAAAATTGGATAGAGTCGATTTAAGTTCAGGACTTGCGTTGAAGTGGTCGACCGGAGCTAAGAGTGGGCGACCGGTGCAGACGACTAGAGCAAAGAATGGTCGACCAGAAGCGTAATGGTAACATCCAACGGTCAGGAAGCGGTCGACCAAAATGTTGTAGTGGTCGACTGCTGGACAATTTTCTATAAAAAGAGGCACTCTAAATTGAAGAATAGGAGGGAAGAGAAATCGTATTGAAGTACTGCCTAATTTATTCAAGAAAATTTTCTTCACAATTGAGTGTCAAGCCTGACTCTCCTCCTCCTAAATTTGAGTGTTCTCATTTGAGAGAGTTAGACTTCCAAATTGTAATCTTTCACTTCCATTCATTGTACTCCGATGACAATTAAGGGTGACGTCTCGTAATAGTCAAGGATAAAGGGTGACACCTTGTAAGGCTTGATTGACACCCATAAAGTTCAATCAAATATAACCGAAGAGATTATAGGTTAAGGAATCTTTAAGAGGGGAACTTTAAGTGTAGACGTAAGCAAGGTTGGCCAATTAAGGGTGACGTCTCGTAATAGTCAAGGATAAAGGGTGACACCTTGTAAGGCTTGATTGACACCCATAAAGTTCAATCAAATATAACCGAAGAGATTATAGGTTAAGGAATCTTTAAGATGGGAACTTTAAGTGTAGACGTAAGCAAGGTTGGCCACACCACGTGTTGGCCTAATAGACATTAGGTTATTTGTTTTGATGATAATTGTTTAATTGCTTAATAAGTTGTTTATTATGATTATATTGAGTTGTGTAAATATGTTACTGTTATTCATTAAAAACACCCTTAATACGGGTATTAATGTTTACTAATGTATTTGCCTAAGTCCATGTAGCTTATATATTGATGATGGAGACTTAGAAGATTTAAAAAGAACAAAACACGAAGTATAAGTCGACCGTGGCTGAGAGGGAGATCGACTAGAATGGCTATAGAGTGCCAAACAAGAGAAAGCAGTCAACTAGGGCATGAAGGCGGTCGACCGAAAAATAGACAGATTCGAGCCAATTTTTGAGAAGTGTAAAAGCAGTCGACCGAAGATAGATAGGTCAACCGATGTGACAGACCGAAGCCAAAATTGGACGACCGAAAGCATAACGGCGATATTTCAATGGTCGGATAGCAGCCGACCAAAACAATGATGGTCAATCGCTCAAGCAGTGTCTATATATTGAGACGCTCCGAATTGCAAAATAACGAAGAGATAAACGTTCCAGAATGCTGCCAAAATTTCTACACGAATTCTCTTCTATTAAATGAGTGCATAGGTCTAACTCTCTCAATACTCAACTTCATATTATATTCTTGAGAGTTAGGTTTTAAATTGTAACCTTTACATGTACACAATTGTAAACCGCTACATCAAAGGTGACGCCCTGTGAAAAGTCAAGGAAAGGGTGACCCCCTGCGAATAGTCATTTTTAAAGGCTTGGAATGCCCGTGAAGTCATTCATCACTAACCGGGGAGGTTAGGTGATTAAGGATCTCTAAGTGGGAAACTTGGAGCACGAACTTAGGTGGGCTTGCCGAACTGCGTGAACAAACAAGTGTTTGCATTTCTCTAACCCTTACTCTTTGTTATTGTTATTGATTGTATGATTTATTTGTGTTAAATTACTTAGGGATAGAATTTGTAATATCGTATGAAAAAGTTTAGAACGCCTAATCCCTCCCTCCCTATGGGCCTACATCGATTCTACACTACGTTACCAAATTAGTGTCAATTCTCTATCCCTTAACTCTTTACTTTATTGCAGATATTTTGTGATTGTTTGTTTGCATGAATTTAGATAGCCTAATTACCCTCCTCCCTCCTCCCTCCTTCCTTAATAGGACTATCATGGTGATTCAAATATTCCCCAAATATTTGAGTTTCTCTTAAGCAAAGAAACATTTGGATTTATTTGTATATAGTTAGTGCTATTTGAGAATCTCCAAAACTTATTGTAAATGACTCATTTGGTCTTCTAGAGTATTACTATAGACCAATATATCATAAAAAAAAAATTAAAAAAAAATTAAACAAACAAGCACAAACTTACGTAGAAATTTTTTGAATATATCATTCATAAGAGTCCGAAAAGTGGATGGTGCATTAGTAAGGCCAAAAGATATCACTAAGAATTCATAATGCCCCGTCATATGTTCTGAAAGTTGTCTTGTGAACATCTTTTTGTCGGACTTGTATTTGATGATATTCATATTGGAGGTCTAGTTTAGAAAAGCTCTTGCCCCATGGAACTCGTGAAGAAGTTCATTGATGACGGTCTTAGGGAATTTATTAGGTACGTTGACCTTACTCAAAGTTCGATAATCAACACAAAACCATCAGCTTCCATATTTTTTAACCAACAATATTGGACTTGAAAAAGGACTATCACTAGGTTGAATGATTTCTTTCATTAGCATTTTCCCCACTAGCTTTTCAATTTCATTTTTTTTTGTATTTGAGGATATCGATAAGGTCTAACATTGACTTGAGCTGCCCCATCTTGCAACACAATAGTATGGTCTTTTGCCCCGTTGTGGTGGTAACTCTTATCGCAGTGAAACACCGTTGCAAATTGCTCAAGAAGAATATGGAGTCCCAAACCTTTCGTGTCATGACAAGTTACATTTATTGCTAACATCCCAAATTCTATCATTAATCTTGATCCGTCACATTTAAGTGCCTTAAATAATGCTTTGAGAGAGACTTGTGTTTTACATAAAGTTAGATAACAAAGCAACACAACTTTTTGTGCCCCCAATTCAAATTTCATGCTAAGTTGCTTCTAATTAGTTTGAATATTGCCCAAAGTAGCCAACCATTGCATCTACAATATCACATCGGAACTACATAACTGCAATGGCAAGAAATCAGCGATTATGTGTAATACCTAAATAGACAACAACAAATCTCTACATATACCTTCTTCTTTAACTGCAAATTTGGTACCCATTATAATTCATTATCCTTTGATTTTATCAGTTGCAATGCCTAATTTGGAAACTAATTCGGATCTCACAAAATAATGTGTGGCGCCACTATCTATAAGAATAATTACACCATGGCCAAATAATTCTCCTTTCATCTTCATAGTTCATGGTGACTTGAAACCCACCACTGAATTTACCGACAACTCCATTACTCCACAGCTTCTTAATCATCTTCTTCCTTCTTTTCGGCGTCCACAAATTCAACCACATTCTCATTCTCTTAACAAATTAGAAGTTGTAATACCTTCATCTTACATCGTGCGCAATAGAAATTTTTTCATTACAATGGAAGCACAACCCTTTTGCTCGTTGATCTTGTAATTCAACATTAGTTAGTCGTTTAAAAGGTTTCTCGTTACACAAATAATTCCTCCAATCTGTCGAGAATTGCCACAACACTCTTCTTCAAACTATCTAATTCTTCGTGCACAAATTCCATTTCCTCATACACCGCATGTTCCTTTACCGTCTGCAAATGACTTTCACCATTCTTGCTTGGCATTACTACTTGAATTTTTTACTTGTTCCAAAAATCAAACAACAAAATCACACGATGCACACTGAATTTTCATAAAAATTTTCAATTTTGATACAAACACAACAAATTTTTTTTAAGGATCTCCGTTCCCTTTCCCACACTTCAATTATCCCAAATGATTCTCTAACTACTCTCCTTAACTTCTCCAACCATTTATTTATTATTCTCTAAGTAAACAATTCTAAAATACCCGTAAATTATTATTACATATTTTCTTTATTTATGTCTTTTATAAAATAACTAAATATGAAACTAGAGGTGGCTTACAAGTCGAGCCGAGCCGGCCGATCCTGAAAAAATCTAGCTCGTCAAGCCTGCCGAGTTTAACGAGCCAATCCTAACGAGTCTGTCGAGCATAACGAGCCGAGCTTAACGAGCCGAGTCTAACGAGTCGAGCCTAACGAGCCTACCGAGCCTAACGAGCCAATCGAGCCTAACGAGCCGAGCCTAACGAGCCAAATGTACATAAATAATAATATCTTATATAAATATATTATAAATTATTTCCAATATTGTACAATTTAAAACTATAATAAACATTTATTATTATAATGTGAAAATACTATAATTAATAATTTAATTGAATAAATATTTTTATTACAATTTCAAAATGAAAATGAAAATTACAATTTCAAATTTAAATGAAAATTTAAATTACAATTTCAAAACACAACTTACAAATTAAAGAAAATATATGAAAATGAAAATGAAAATTACAATTTCAAATTTAAATGAAAATTTAGTCTTTGACATCCAAATTTTTGAATTCTTGAACTATGTCATCCTCTCGTTGTTGATATCTCATCACAGCATCGTTACAATCCTTCAAGACTGTTGCTGGCCTGAGACTCAGGCAACGATCTTCAAAACGTTGCTTGAGTGGTGACTCAAGTTGAGTCTGAGCGACTAAGCCTCAGAGTCTGAGGCTACTCTGAGGCTCAGACTCAGACTCAATCTGAACTTCAGATTGCCTCAATTCATCATCTTCAGAGTCTGAAGATGATGAATCGAGGCAATGTTGCGGCTTGCGACGACAAAACCACGACGACAAGATGGAGACAAACGCAGGCTGGAGACGATCTCGCCAGTCGCCACTGAAGCGAGCGGGTGCCAACTGCCGGTCTCGCGATGAGGAGAGACGGAGATCTCTGCCTGACGATCTCATGATGACGCGAGAGTCGAGACCGAGACGATTGCACCTTGCGGGACGCCGGACGGAGACGACCTCGCGACTGACGATTGTGGCCTGCGGGACAATCTTGCGACGACGACGAGACAGAGACGGGAGACGACTGAACCTCGCCTGGCCGACTCCCTGATGCGAGACGACTGAACCTCGCCTGGCCGACTCCCTGACGCAAGACGCCTAAAGCCTCGCCGCCTGGCCGGGCCTGGGCAGTCAATTGGTGGGCGGGCTATTCGGGCTAGCCTGTCAGGCTCCCGAGCCAGCCCATGGGCCAAGCTCGCCAGCCCGGGCTCGCTAGCCCACGTTTTTAGGCTCGACCCCAGGCCTAGCTAACTGAGCTGAGTGTCAGTCCGCCCATTAGTCACCCCTATACGAAACTAATAAATAACAGGTATTTCTCACTTAAAAACTAAACCAAAGTAGAAATTTTCGGGAGAAATGAAATTGCTTTTTTTTAATTATACGAAAAGGAAGTTTCCTCGGTCGAATGTGAGGAGGAAGAAACACAAGTCTCTAGAAAGTAGAGAGAGAGTGGATGTCTCCCACATTCTATTTTACAAATAATTAGAGAATTTATTGGAAAGTGAAATTGGGAATTCCCATGGCCATGGCTGCCGAAAGACTAGTCTTCCAAACTTCCTTCTTTTCTGACCAGGTAGCTTCGTTCGAACGAAATGGATTGCAGAACCCTAGGGCATGCAATCATATTTTAAACAGCATGCAAAAATGAAACTTTTATTTTTCAATTATTTTTAGTCTTTTTTTAATGGTGTAATATTTTGGGGTTATATCTTCTATCAAGAAAGGGAAACCCTACTTTGATTGGCCCTTGAAACCCTAATTAATCTTAGTTTATATCTTTTTGGGTGTCTTTTAGCTTTTGTAAAAGGAATTAGTCGCATGCCTCCAAGCATGTGACTCATCAATCATTACCTTAATGATCCTATTTTCATTTCCTAATTAATTTCTCCTACCATTTACATATCTTACTCTAAACATTATAATATGATTACCGGATTCATCGAGGGTGAACTCGAAACTAACACTCCTATTATTTTGTAAAATTCAACTGTCGAGTTTATGTTCTTTTACGTACAATTCATTAATTAGACTCGTGTTTGGATGGACAAAAAAAAAAACTAATTACTCCTGTCGACTCCTGAAAAGATTTTTCACGTAAATTTAGTGTCTCACATCGTATTTTATTTTTTTAGTTATTGTTCGATTTCTAACGACTTTAATTAAAAAAATAATGTTTAATGTTGAGTCTATTTGAGACAACCTACTACTCAGAGGAACTACCCTCAAAAGGGTATTAATTAAATAATATTTTTGTCACTCATTTTAATCCTATTCAACTCTATCTTGCCTACAAGTGTAGGAACAGTGCAAATATAATGATTTAGAATATGATTTAAATTAATTATTGATTAAAATCTATAATATGAAATTTCAAACAAATAACTTAAATTAACAACAAGATAATTATTGTCATCGCAACTCATGGCATTGCAATTTGACATAATTAGTCGACTTTAAGTTTAATTATTGCTCTGCAAAAATGATTTTATTTGCTTCTAAATAACACTTATTTTGAATAAGATATGCAATTATGTTACTCAAATCCAAGTTGGCTAATTAATTAAATAAAATATTAATTTCTAAAACATACCCTTTAGTCTCCTCCATCTTCAACTCCATAATGCATGTTTAATAATACTATATATTATATCTTAGCTTATTTTTTTAATTGCTATGGTTGTGTTACTTTGTAATTTGTCCGAGCATAGTCTTATTAACATATGAGACATGTCCCCCCAACTTCACTATGTGACAAATTCAACATTCTAATTTACATATATTTTATAGTATGTATCACTCTACTCTACTTTCATTTAAAACGAGTAATTAGTTGTTGGGTATTCGTTGAGTAAATAAAAGACAGATACCTTTTATCATAGTTATGTCATACAATGATGTGTCCCTTTTTTATTTGATTAATTTTTTATGTAAAAATAATTTAAAAATTGACAATATCACTTAATAGTATCAAACTTAAGGAATTAATTTATCATTAAATTTGAATTTTGGCAACTCCTTTGTCCTTGTTTGTTTTAATTAATCTCGGTTAAACTCTTGTTATTTCGAGTAAACTCAGCTTGTTCTGCCCGTGGTTCACTTAATATCATCGTTTAACTATTATTATTCGAAAAAGATAACATAGTCGGATACAAATTTAAATGGTTAAATATAAATATTAGAAGAAAAAAAGTCAGCATTTGTCTAAAGAAAGTCATTAAGATAAGATTAGGGTGGTAATAAAGAAGGCCAGGTTGGATCGTTAAGTACAGATTAAGAAAAATAAAATATTAATTTTTCTGGTTGTTTATTTAATTAAAATAAATAGAGATTGGCAATCCTGAGTATGTTTCGTAAGTCTGCAGTAATGCCAGTTCGTCGTGAGCTGGCCTGATCAATGCGGCCTTGTCGGCCTGCTCGATCGACACAAACCCAAGATTTAAAGAAGGTTTTTTTAAGGATTTAATTTCAATGATTTAATTATATTATTACTGGAGTACTACGGCGATATTCATGTTAGTCTGTTTGTACTTGTAAAATAAACTAATACAAAAACTACGTCCATAACAATGGCTTATATCTTCCTCTTTGAGTTTCTCTCTCTAGCTCTGTGACTGTGAGTGTCTCTCTCTCTCTCTCTCTAACAAGTGTAAGAATGGAGAGAGGGAGAGGGGGCATGATCACATGGGAATAGTAATAAGGAAGAGATGCACAAAAAAGGGGCAAGGGCAGAGGATTTGGTGGAGGCCACTTAAATGCATTGCTCTAACTTTCTCCATCTAACTCTCTTTTCAGATTATAAATCACTTAATTATTAACATCTCTCTCTCTCCTCTCCCTCCCTCTCTCTCTCTCTCTCATTTTCGTGGGGGTAGAGATGAAAAAGGCCGAATCTTTGTGGGTTAAGGGTAACGGGCCTTGAGTATTAATGTTAGTTTAAGGTTCAAAATTTGACAAATGATTTTGCGATGAAGAGTGTCTTTGTGAAGCTTTTCGGAGGGAAGAATCTTTTCGCGTTTTATCGGTTTATCCACTCGGAAAAATATGGCACTTCAAATACAAAAGAGGAGAAATGGATTAGCGTAATGATTGAACCAAAATAAGTCTGCATAAAGCTCTAAAACTAGTGACCCTGTGTGGGTGTAGCTCTGCAAAATAGACCCACCAATGGCTTAAAACCCAAGCTCAAGTTGTCTTCTCAAAAGGGTAACCTGCAGAATCAGCCATAAGCAAGTAAGCAAAGCTTAATTTTTTAACAGAATTTCAAATTTGAATAAGCTATACATTTTCAGGCTGAAGAATCAAACTTATTTACCTGCTTCCACACCATAAATTCTTTCGCAGAAATCCAACTCCGGGTGGACAGAACAAGACCGTAACCGTAAACCAAACAGTTGAAGACGGTTATTCTATATTGAGAGTCGGAACTGGACCGAACCAGGATGACAATCTCAGAACAATATCAGAAAAATTATTGAACTTTCAGAAATTTATCAAACTATTCAACAAAACATGAAGCAAGACTAAAGTTTCAAAAGCTTTAGGACATTCATTTAATGCCAAAACCCGTCTTTACATTCGCGCTAAATTAGACCTTTCGAGATATCTCATCTTGCTTATCATATCCTACACGACAAAGAATCGAAACAAAAATCCACATTTTCATTTCTCGTCATCTACTAGGAATGCAGGTGTTTGCAGAAATTAAGGTTCTTATCTCTTTCAAATGTTCATCATTTGATATGCGAAGCGAAAGTCGAAGATTCGTGACAAGTTCTTCTTTTTCCCAACTCAATGGGCCAGATGCATGCAGTGCTTCCATCGTACAACAATAGGCGTGTAACTCTAACCGGTGAATTTCAGCATCCAATTCCTCCTTCGCAGGAACATCCAAATTCTCTTTTTCTTCAATACGAAAAACAGATTCAGCATAACTAAGATCGCCATCACTGTTTTCGGCTCGATCTCTAGATGAACCAAGAGGAAACTCATTAATGCTGCAGCTACCAACAGAGCAGGTGACATTATCAGCATCATTTGATCTGAAATTCGTAGATTCTTGCAGCGATCTTTGCTTTTTATCATGTTTTATGTCTGAGCTTGTATTACATTTCCCATCATCGAAATTACGACAATCCTGCACTCACAAGAGAGATGTCGAAAATTAGAGAAACTCTTCAAAACTCCTTCAGAAATTCTTAGCAAGCAAACATTGACAAATGCTAAGGGATTGAAATGAGTTACCTTTCCAATCGCATCACAGGCAGTGTAATTCCATGAAATTCTTTCTCGGATGTTAACTTTAGTGACTTTAAATTCACCCGTGGATCCAACTGGCCGAACCAAAAAGCAATTTTTTCCGAGAATCTGAGATAGCACAGCTATTTTCCAAGAAATTTTGTCGAATATCTCGACAACGTCGCCTGGACGCCAAGTGGACGAAAAGCCTGGAATAGGAGATAGCATTACGGCTTTTCGAGACCCCTTCTTCTTCGTTGTTTGGCTTCTCTTCCTGACTGTCTTCTTGCTCATCATTCCCACTTCACTCCTTTTCGATCGCATACTTTCAATCTAGAAATCTGACTCCAAAGTAAAAATCTGCTGGGTTTGATGCAAGAAAGTGCAAAGATCAAGACATAGGACAATGAACTTTGAAATTCATGGAAACCACAAAATCAAAGAGAGACAAACTTAGCAGAAAGTTGATTAACAGCATATTGGATTATGAACATCACATCAACAGATAATCGGATATCCGAGGAATCTGATATATCCGGCTGAACAATGAACTGAATCAAAACCTTATAATCTTCGAATAATCAAGTAAGATTGATTTGGACACTCAATTAACAGTTAATGAATGTAATCAGAACTCAATCATGCTAGTTTTGAAAGACGCTTCTAAGTCCTGATCTCAATACACGAGGATTGTTCCTGACAGAGATCAAATTACCAGTTCTTCCTGATCACGAAATCGAAGGTAGAATCCAACAGGAACTATTAGAAATTGAAAGCATTGGTTGGTGTTGTGTAACTGAGAAATTGCGATTGAAAAAACGAGATGAAACTTAAAATTTTAATCAACTATGGAGTCGATACGACTGATTATCCAAGCATCGTCTTTTTCCACGCGGAAATAAAAAACAAAGAAAAAAGGAAAGCCCACCGCTGAAGAAACATTCAAAGTTTCCTAAGTTTCGTCAGTTTTCCAGCAGCTAAACAGCAAACCAAACCCAATAGGCGAAAATACGAGGACGATTGTCAATGGCAGACGACAATGCAAATACACCCACCTCAAAAAACCAAAACGGACCAAAATTTGGAAAGAACAAGGCATGGCAATCAAAACGCAAAACCAGAAGAGCATATATGGATTGAACCCAGAAGAAGATGTACCTGGAGGAGGAGGAGGAGGAGGGGGAATAAATTCAGTGACCCTTTTGAATTGCAGAGACCAGAGAGATTTGGTAAGCCAAAAAAAACTCCTTTTGGTGCTGTGATGATGATTATTATTTTCCCAAATTTGATAAAGTTATGTTTAAAACTTTCATTTTTTAAGAGAAAATTAACATGAAAAACTCAATAAACAAACCCATAATTTTACATTATGAAGTTGCGAACTGCCCAAGATTAGCTTTTTTAATTTCATTTTCTTTTTTTTTTTGGTTTTATTTTTTATTATTAAAATCCAAGAATAGCTTGTGGAGGTGGTAATTTAACTGTTCTTCCGCATCGTAAGCAAGGGTGTACAATGCACCTCTTTGGGATCTTTTTTTTCTTTATTTATCCCTTAAAATAATAAAATAAAACAAAAAAAATTAGCATTTTTTAATTATTGGTCTAGGTAATTAAATTAGTGTAACCTCACAGCTAATTGTGTTACACGATAATTAATGTATTTCATCATGAGACAAAGGAATATAGATTCTTCGGTTTGATTCCATTTGTTTTAAATTTTGATCAAACCAAATAATTACTGTGAATAAGATTTCATAAGACGTGATCTCAATCGTAGTTCTTTTTTTATATCGAAGTAGATATTTGCAATTGTGGCCTAAAAATTTTTGGTCTTGTTGTTATATTGTTTGGGGTTATAATGAGTTCTGTTGGATCTAATAAATTTACATAAATCAATAAGTAAATGACACTGAATGAATGTAGAATCAAAGTGTCAATATATAATATGATTATTGGATGTTTTAAAATAGTGGAAAAACAACTTCAAAAGGGTAGGGTTTTCAAGTTTAAAGTAAGGTCCATATCTACTTATCTTGGAGCTTTAAGCACCTCGGTTTTGAAAGGAAAATTGGAGAGTTCATTTGGCAAGCCCCAAGTGGACAGCCAAAACAATAAGGGGTCTCAAGGATGGAAGGGGCTTCTTCTCCTTCCCCCGATTTTGACTTGGTAGTGGAAGTCAATTATCACTTGTTCCTCACACGGAAAACAGACGTACTTTCTAACTTGGATCTTTACGCAGATCCTGCATTGATTTGATATATCACTCCCACTAACTTAGAAAGGGTAACTACACGTACATAATCTGCATCATCAAATGAATTGTGGCCAAGGGGCCGCCTGACTCGATCTCCAAACAGGCCTAAATCTGTTTTTTCACAAATGGGTCGGTCCAAAAGTAGACCCCCAAACTGACTTTAAGGAAAGCGCAGGAACCACATGTAATGAAACCGGGATTAGAAGAAAAATAATGGAGTGGACAGAGTCCAAGGTGGATGGCCCAAACAACCTGAACAAACATTTTGTTCAAGACTCAGAATCCCACAATTTAACAGACCAGGACGACACAGATACAGAAACAGACTGTTCAGTGACAACCATAGCAATTATACAATTTTGACCTTCTTAGTTAGAGTAACGAGTTGCGTAATAAATTATACATCTAGTCGGTCGTTGTTGCATATAACTATAACAAGTTGATGGTAACTTTTTCTTTCTAGCAGCAATACATTCATGGCGTGCATCACATTACAGAGCAGGCAAAAGACAGCGCCGTAGATCACTGAATATTTATATCCTCAGAGAAGATCCAAAGTACCAAACCACAGAGAATCAGAACCACAGGGATGAGGTGAATCGCGTTCTCCCTTGTCAACTTCCTAGTTGACAAAACCTCTTTCTTGGTTCCTACGATCATTGGCTCGAACATCGGCAGGCTGTGAGAATCTACATTCTTCAGCGGGCTACCACTACCAGATGTAGTTACGTCGAGCAAGAACTCATCTGGGTTCCTGCCTAAGCCTGCAGATCTATACATTGCATATAGAGAGAGAGAGAGAGAGAAAGAGAGAGCAAACTAGGCAAGGATAACCCCGTTTCTGGCTACCCAGTCTTCTTATAGACTCTGAATTCCGAGTCAACGCAAGAAAGAGGTGTTAGTTAAAGATCCAAAGCCGTATAGCATAGATTAATCGTGAAGTTGTACGCATTCGTGAAAAACACATGTTTGACCACTACTCAAGGTACCTGTAATTGCTCCTAGATATATTGCATAATCAGAGATTAATCACAGATTAGGCTGAGCCACTTTGTTTAAGGAAGCCTAAACTAATGATTAATTAAGTCATCTGGATTCGATTCTTATTTAGTATTATTGGTTCCCCTTGTGTTAGCCTAAAGAGAAAAGGAAATCATCTAATTCAAAAATAAGATCAAAGGTTTTCAAGCTTCCAATCCAATAAATGTCAACACAGGCCCTAAGTACACACATCAACCTTGAAACACAGGGATAAAGTAAATATTCCATCACCAATATGCTGAATGAAAATATATATATATATATATGTTCCAAATTCAAGTTTAAAAAAAAAAAACAATTGCAAGTCCTACAGAGCAAGTAAATAGTGGGCCAAATGGTAGGTAAGCAATAGTTAAGAATTACAACAATACAGGTACAGGTTGTTCAAGAATGGTTAACAATAATAATATCTTTTAGCATTTTCATCAAATAAATGCAATTCAATAGCCGATACAGTTGAAAATTCAGCCAAGCAAAAAGAACTTTTTGGCTCCTGTTAAGTTACATTTTACACATACCAGAGAGAAGACGCACAAAACTTGTTCAGCAAAACGCCATTTCAAACAAATATAATGCGTGGCTTCAAAATTCATGCGACCAAAAATATCTCTGAATCTCGTCTAATACAAGAGTTTCATAACCGAGCTTTCCTTTGCCACTGCTTGCAGATTACACACCTTTTTGAAAAGAAGCTGTATGAAACACGCATTAACCATTAGGGACAAATATGATGTATCACATATTTTACAAATGTCTGCAGAACATACATGGTAAAAGTCAAATAATTAAATGTCGTGGTCCTGCCAACAAATATAATCTACAGTGGCACTAGTTTGTGAATCTTTTTGTTTTTCTGTTTCTATCATATTCAAGTTCACTTGCATGTGTTTATGATTTCATATGTTAATGTGAAGAGAAGAGCAGCAGAAAACAAATCACCATAAGGCCAATGTGAAAAGTTGAAGAAGGGAGATTTAGCATCATTTTATATAAAAAAACTTCAGTTTCAGAAATGATATCCACCTTGGGAAATGTGAAAACATGGAATTTCGGTGACCTTTCTCCATTTTCACTCTATGTAAAATTTGTTCTGCATTTTGTGATGTGGCTTGTCAGGAGAGTTTCTGATCTCGCAATCAAACTCAACCTCCATTAGGCGATGATTGTCTTTGGAACGAGTCATCAAGAAAGAAACATTCAAACTTGTCCCTTCACTAACATGAGCAGGCGGATGCACAAGGAAAACCTATCATGTATGTGAAAAAAAGTAACCAAACAACATAAGATGTAAGTCCATTATACATCTAAATACCTGCAGCAGATGAAATAAATCAATCAGATATGTTATACAAAGATAAAAAGGTGATAGCTCAGTCATTTTTAGAGTTTCTCAGAGACATTCAAGCTCATAACTATTTCACCAACATAATACATTTACCGAAGATTAATCAGCAACACAATTTCTGATTGAAACGTATTGTTAAAGATACAGACCTGTTGGCCCCAGTGCGTGCCATTCTCTGCACTAGGTCCAGTGGTCAACTCAATCTCCAGCTGTGCAGGGTCCTCCCTTCTTCCCTGGAACACCCATATCAGAAAAATTTATACTCCAAATGAAAACATCTGAATGATGAAAAGATGTAACAATATCCAGTAAAACTTACTCGAAAATGGACATCAAACCATCCACCATATCCACAGAACCTTGTATTCTCCATTGTAATTGATGATGAAAAATGTGATCTCACTTCAAGAATGTCACTCACAGAAGTGGTCAAGCAATCCAGCTCCTTGACAATGGCTGCTGTCCCTATAACTTGTTGTGGATGAAGGTTGTTCCATAATGATGTCTAAAAAGTTTTCAATGGAAAAAGGACTTCAGCCACTGTGAACTACGTTTACCCAATGTCTAAAAAGATTTCACATCAAGCTTTTGAGAATTTGGAAAAGAAATAACATATGAGAATCTTTGAGGCTACCTTTACATTATTGACATGTCCTGACAAATGATGTAATAATATGCCATGGAAGTTCAGAATAGAACGACAAAAACCCAATATTTATTTTGACAAATGAAACTAAAAAAGAACCTAAAATCCACGTTCAAAAGTCACAACATAACAGATTTACATAAACCAATGAATATAAAATAAAATTAACACTGTGGGGCGATTCACAATTTCAATACTATGCTCTTCATAAAGAAAGAATATTTTGAATAGCTACAGTACGTACAGGCATATGATTAGTGGTTTAAATTTAGTAATCTCCTTTTTCAGACATTAATAAAACCATTTCGGCATAGCTACAGAAATAGAAGAAGTTTATATGGCACCAAAAAAAGAAAGATAAGTGTCAGAGGAGACTGGCCAACAAGCAACCAACAAAACGTTAAAACTCAAGGCCCACCAAACTGGATCTAACCTGGAGATAATATTTCTTCTGTTCTTCAGAGAATGGTTTTGATAAAACACTCATGTCAACACCATAAGAGGATTTTGTTTCATCCAGAAAGTTATACCAATCATCCATTGCTCCCCTATAATCTTTCATTTTTTGCTCTACCATTCCAGACCTAATAGGTGCGACCCACATGCGTGCATGACTTGGATACCTGATAAATAACTGTTTGAATTAGACAAATAAATTTTTTGACATAGCACAGGATAAGAAATGAATAAAGTCCAAAAATAAATTTGGAAAGAGAAAACAATATTCAAGCTTTTTCTGCACACAACTGCAATGCCAAGAATCAAAGAAAAGGTATCTATAAGATATGTGAATGTAAGTACGGGCATTTTTTGTAACTTGGAATGTTTGAACCCCAAATAAACTGTTACCAAGTCAAGTCATTGAGTTCTAGTCTCCGACTTTAATCCACCAATGTTGTTCTTGCATACCCAAACATTCCCCTCCAAAACCCCTAATTTTTATTGATTTGTGTGGAATTTTTCTCTTTTAATTTTTTCAAATATTTATTTCCAAGTTACTTTGACACATGGAATAAAGCAAATTCATTAGATAAAAAGAACAAAATATATAAGTTTAGTAACACGAAGCACCAACTCAAGATAAAAAAGGAGAATCTAATCAACAAGAAATCAGATTACTTACATAACTCCTGTGGGCTTGAGCCAGCGATCACGAGCACAAATTACAGAATCAAACATAGATTCACGCAACAGAAAATATCCCATCCACTCTGAGATAATCACATCAACTGATGATCAACCAACAAAAAAATTTACAGTTAGAACTTACGTTCCCTCAGGTACTCTGCAACACTCAGCAAATACATTTTTCCAAGATATTCCTATTACTTCAGGGTAAAGTAAACATCCCCTTTAGGTGCACCATACAGCCGTGTCATTAGTGTCTGCAAATAGGATAGTAAGAAATTAATAGAACTTATACAACGGTAACCTTTCTCTGGAAGGGTAATATCCTCCACAGAACCCTCAATTACATCAACAATGTCTTGAAGGTTGTTTGCTTTCACAAGGGCACGCGCATGTTCTGACATTTTAGTTGCTTCCACTGCATATACTTTCCTCGCACCAGCTTGTGCCGACCAAATTGCTAAGATTCCGCTCCCCGTTCCAACATCTAACACGACCTCCACACAGAAAATCACCATACAAGTTTTAAACCAACGCCTCACAGAATAGCTATTAACAAAAGTTAAAAAAGAAACTTATATATTTTGAAGAACAATTCAGAGCATTATACAGCTTCCATTACATGTCCTACTCCCCCTTTTTATATATCCTTAGGTAATTGAACTAGTTTAAGCACACTTCTACTAATCTCATTGACTCATATTGAAGGACAAGAAATGGATAGACTGTGAATGAATACAGAATAGATGGAGATATTGTAAACAAGTGAAGCTGCTGTTAGTTAAGTTAGTTGGTGCTGATGTGGAAGAATAAACAGTTATTTTTCTGTTACATTTTCTTCGGTTCGTTATTCTAAGATTGTATAAATAAGTACAATGTATCCTGTAAAGATTGGCTTGAATGAAAAACATCCATTTCTTCTTTTTTGATTTTTTTCTTGATATGGTAACAGAGCTAAAACTCTTATTGTTTTGCAATGAGTAAAGATAAATCAAATGTTACGACTGCAACAAACTCACATTCCAATTTCTCTTCTTCTTCTTCTGTTGTTGAGGATTCATGCTATCAATATTTTTTTGCATAATGCTAATTATCCAGGTCTTATTTTAGTTTTGCTTACGATGAATGGAACTAATTTCCATATTTGGAAACGAGCCACGATAATGGCTTTGAATGCAAAAAACAAGCTGCAATTCGTCGATGGAACAATTCAATGCTGTTCTTCATCTAATATTCAATTTAACAGTTGGAATATAGATAGAATAGTATGGTAACATCTTGGATTTTGAATTCTGTAAGCAAGGAAATTGCAGATAGCTGTTGTATTTGAATTCTTCCATGGCAGTTTGGAAAGATTTACACAACCGATTTAATTAAGGTTGCGCACCGCGAATTTACCAAATTCAAAATCAGCTGCTATCTTTGTCACAAGGAGCAATATATGTTAATACTTATTATATAAGGTTTAAAACCTTATGGGATGAACTCCAAAACTTCAAACCCATACCTAATTGTACATGTGGTAAAGCAAGTTGCTAATAAAGCATCAACAGCCAGAGTTGTTATAGTTCCTAATCGAATTAAATCAAGAGTTTGTTATAGTTCCTTATGGGAATAAATGACTCTTTTTATCATATTAGAAGTCAAGAATTGATGATGGATCCTCTACCTTCACGGAGTAAGGTATTTTCACTAATAATTCAAGAAAGACAAAGAATGATTAACATAAATTTAAATGATGATATTGAGAAAATAACTTTATGTCAAATGGCTCATCTCAATATTCAGTCCCAAACTACAGAGGCAGACAAGATAAACCACTCTATACACATTGTAAAATGACAGTGAAATATTGTTGATAAATGTTACAAAATACATGGATATCCCCCCGATATAAACAAAAGGATAAAAATGCTTTGAAGAAAAAATTTGTTAATGTGAACTCAGTAGAGTTACAGAATGGAGCTTCGACAAAGATGAACTCTATCCAATCTCTCACTTCTAATCAATGTACTACAACATCATTCTTCTTCTCTTATTGAAGGAAATGTATCAGCAAATGATTCCGCCATTTCAAATTTTACAAGTGCACATTTTGTTTCAAATGTTTATGTGAAACCTATAAACTCAAATTCTTTGTGTTGGGTACTAGACATTGGCGCAACTCATCATGTTTGCTCAGATATCAATTTTTTCTTTACATATTTTGTGCACAACAACTTTGTTATTTTTCCCAGTAATTCTAAAGTTTTAATTGAACGTATGGGTTCTATCTAGTTAAACAATGACTTAACTCTAAACAATGTCCTTTATATATCATCTTTTCGTTTCAATATGTTATCCATCAGTGCCTTACTTGTCTACATTGTTCAATTCTTTTTCATTCTGAATCCTATTTAATTCAAGACCAATCATCAGCCAAAATGATTGGGATGAGTAAACTAGTTGGAAACTTTACATTCTTCATCAAGATCATCAGAAACCAAAAAAGAATGTGTACTTTGACTGTTGCTAATAGTTCTCTTTGGCATTGCCGGTTAGGTCATCCATCAAATGTAAAAGCCCCACTTTTAAAGGACACATTACATTTACATTCGGTAAAATATTCTCTTTGTTTTGTTTGTCCTTTGGCAAAACAACATTGTTTACCTTTTCTTTCTCATGACAATTTGTCTGAAACTTCTTTTAAATTGATTCATTGTGATGTATGGTCCATTTCATACCGTCACTCATAATGGTTGCCGATATTGTTTGACTATTGTAGATAATCATAGTAGAACTACTTGGGTATATCTACTTCATTCCAAATCAAAAGTTGTCCATATTATTCTCAAATTTATACAAATGATTGAAACCCAATTCAATTTAATTGTCAAAAGCATTAGAACAAATAATGTTTTAGAGTTGTCAATTAATGATTTTTATAGCAAAAAGGAAATCATTCATTATCATTCTTGTGTTGAAACTCCACAACAAAACTCTATTGTAGAAAGGAAACATCAACCTATCTTAAATGATGCACGATCTCTTCTCTTTCAATCTCATGTTCCAAATTTTGGGGTGAGTGTGTATTTGATAAACATAACTCCATCGGCCATTTTATCTAATAAAACTCCTTTTGAAAAATTACATTTCAAAACACCATCTTATGATCAACTTCGAGTTTTCGGGTGTTTGTGTTTTGTATCCACTTTCAAAAGTGTACGTGATAAATTTTCTCCTAGAGCAAAATCAGGAGTTTTTCTTGATTATCCTACAGGTTACAAATGATACAAAATTCTTGATTTGGAATCAAATAAAATTTTGATTTCCAAAAATGTGGTGTTTAATAAGAATGTGTTTCTTTTCGAGTTGGAGTCGAATAAACATTTTGATATTTTTGATTCACCTTCAACAGCAAATTCAAAATATTTTTCACAAAATTCATAACATTTAATTTATGATATACTAATTTCTCCTGAAAGGATGATTGATCATTCAGGAAATCAGTGTAAAAGAGTTTCAAAAATTCCTTCTTATCTAGCTGATTATCATTGTTAGTTATCCACTGGTTTTTCTCCTTCCTCTGTTTCAAATTCTCAGTACCCAATTTCCGACAATTTGTCCTATATTCGTTTGTCTAATTCTTACAAAACATATACGGTTGCTATTTCTTCTAACCATGAACCCAAACCTTGTTCTCAAGCTGGGAAACATCATGAATGGAGAGATGCAATGAAAGCTAAGCTTAAACCTCTTGAGGACAATCTTACTTGGAGTTTGACAAAGTTACCAACAAAAAAACTGATAGGTTAGGAGGTTATAAGAGAGAAGTTAGTTAATTAAGAGTAGTTGTTAGTCAAGTTTATTATATAAAAACTTGGTGTAGTGGGGGAGGGATATATCAGAGTATTGTGTAGAAAGTTACTAGGGACTCGAAAGCCCAGTGTAGTAAAGGAAGTGTCCTACTTTCTATGTTGTTGATTGATAATCAAGAATACAGACTTTGGTTTCTATCAATTTGGTATCAAAGCAATTCAATTCCAGGGGAGAAAAGATTACGAGTTTGGATGCTCAAAAGGAGAACCCAATGGAGCGGCAGAAGGAGATTGCGAGAATTAAAGATACAATGGATCGAATTCTTATGCTGTTGGATGAGAACAATTGTCGGCTAAATCGGTAAAGTTACAAAGAGGTACGTCTGTTGATCCGAAAGCAAAGGAGAGCGATGGAAGACAACATTCGAATCGTGATTTCTTTCCACGTAAACTAGAATTATCGATATATGGTGCAATGTATCTGAAGTGGTGGCTATTACGTACTAAAAGGATATTTGATATCAATCGATTGACGGAAATGGAAAAATTAGAAGCAGCAAAAGAGTGTTTTGAAGGTCCTGTTTTGCATTGGTATTAATGGAAAACTAGCAGAAGACCATTTAATTCTTGGAAAAAATTGAAATACCATCTTCAAAATCATTTTCGGAGTGTAATGAAATCGACAGAATATGAAAAAACAATCATCAGAAAAGAAAGAACAGAGGCAGCAAAGAATACTGGGGAGGAGAAGGTATTCGGGCAAAGTAATTAGAGGATGAAAGCAATCACAGAGATGAACAGAGAAAGAGAATCAGCAACCAAGGACGTTTGTGAAAAAATAATCGAGCGTGAAGAGTTGGTGACAAAAGAAATCTTCTAGGAAAAGATTGACCGAGTAGCAAAGACAAAAAAATTCCAAGAACAGAACCTAACAAAGAATCTTGTGGAAGGCAAAATAACAGAAGATATTGAATTAGAAGTGGAAGAAAAACTAAATTTTGAATTGGGCAAGCAAGAAATGAAGTTTGTGGAAGTTTGCATTAACTGGGTCATAGGGAAAACGGGAGCTTTTCAAAAAACCGACTTTGAATTGGACTACAAAGAACAAAAACAATGAAAAATGGTTTCCAAGCCGTGGCAAAGTAGTTCGACGAATCTAAAACTATTTTCGATCAGATGCTGCTCCTCGACGACGACCATCAGATAGTCTTCAGCGTTTCATTTCTGGATAAGTCACGAGGCAGTAGAGATCGGATGGGGAAAGGGGGCAGAGAAAGTGGGATTGTTGCCACTGCAGGAGAGGAGTCGGCGACGGTGGAAATGGAGGAACTGGTATCGGTGGAAATGAATGAGCTGCTGTAGCGAAAACTGCAACCGCAAAGAATGAAGAATGAAGAACAAAAATACAACCTGTTTCCAGAAGCAGAATGCAACATCTTTCCAAAAGCCCTATCGTGGTGCAAAGAAATTATTGGGCCAATTCCAACTCTGGTCCATTTGGATAAAAATAAAGGTTTCAAGAAAGGTAGTCTTCTAATAAAAGTTATAGGGCTAAGAAGTTTAATGGATCATGCAAAAAAAGAAGAAAACTTTTTGGCTTAATTCTATCCTATTTTCTCTTAAGAATATTGTAGATATAGATCAAAATTGTATTTTTCATTTTTTTTCCACATTGAAAACAAGGTGTCTTGTCAGGGCAGAAGTAATAATAGGTTATGAGGTTATAAGAGAGAAGTTAATTAGTTGAGAGTAGTTGTTAGTCAAGTCTATTATATAAAGACATGGTGTAGTGGGAGAGGATATATCGGAGTATTGTGTAAGGAGTTACTAAGGACTCGAAAGCATAATATAGTGAAGGAAGTGTCTTACTTTCTATGTTGTTGATTGATAATCAAGAATATAGACTTTGGTTCCTCTAAAAAATATCTCATTGATTGTAAGTGGGTGTATAAAATTAAGTACAATGTTGATGGAACGATTGAACGTTATAAAGCAAGGTTAATTGCTAAAGGTTATACTAAAAAAGAAGGAATTGATTATTTGGATACTTTTTCTCTTATTGTGAAGTTTGGTATGGTTAAAATTTTATTGGCACTTGCTACTATACATGGCTGGTTTTTGATACAATTCGATATGAATAATGCATTTTTGCATGGTGATTTGAACGAAGAAATTTATGACTTTGCCACCAAGATATATGTTACAATCCAGTTAAAGACAAGGAGAGCAGAATTTAGTTTGTAAATTACACAAATCCTTGTATGGTTTAAAACAGGCTTCCAAAAAATGGCTTTCCAAATTTTCTACTATTCAGATTGGGTTTTGGCAATCGTCTTCTAATCATTCTTTGTTTATTCAATCAAAACAAGAATGTTTTACTGTCATCTTGATATATGTAGATGATGTTATTGTTTCTAGAAATTCTCAACAGCATATTGCAAGCATCAAACAATTATTTGACGGTACATTTAAATTGAAAGAGTTGGGAGATCTCCACCATTTTATAGGGTTAGAGGTTGCTCGAAATGATAAAGGCATTATATTGAATCAACAACATTATACATTAGAGTTGCTTAATGAATTTGGTTATTTGGATTGTAAACCAGCTTCAACTCCAATGAAACTCGCTCGTAAGCTCACTGATGATGGCTTATTATTAGAAGATCCAACATTTTATAGAAGACTCATTGGTAGACTTTCATATCTTACATTCACTAGACCAGATATATCTTATGGTGTGGGTCGTTTAAGTCAATATTTGGTTGCTCCGCAAGTTCCTTATTTACAAGCAACGTATCGTGTTCTTTTTTATTTGAAAGGATCTCCTAGTCAATGAATTTTTTATTCTACACAATCTAAATTACAGTTGAAAGCTTTCACTAATTTAGATTGGGAATCTTGTTCCAAATCATGGAAGTCTATTACTTGATTTTGTGTGTTTATTGGAGATTCTTTAATATCATGGAAATCAAAGAAACAACAAACTCTTTCAAAATCTTCAGCTAAAGCTGAATATAGAGCTATGGCTCAAACTACTTGTGAGCTTATTTGGATACATGCTTTATTGAAAGATTTTGAAATTAATCTTTCCAAGTCGACCTTGATGTTTTGTGATAATCAAACCGCACTTCATATCGCAGCTAATCCGGTTTTCATGAAAGAACGAAGCATATAGAAATCAATTGTCACATAGTTCGACAACAATTTCAGAATGGGTCTATCAAGTTTTTTCACGTTCCTTCTAAGTTTCAATTAGCGAATGTCTTCACTAAAGCATTACATCCTGCCTCATTTCATTTTCTTACAGACAAGATGAATATGCTTAACAATCACTCTTAATATTGAGGGGGAGTATTGAAAGACAAGAAATGGATAGAATGTGAATGAATACAGAATGGATGGAGATATTGCAAACAACTGAAGCTGTTGTTAGTTGAGTTAGTTGGTGCTGATGTGGAAGAATAGGCAGCTCTTTTTCTGTTACGTTTTCTGCAGTTGGTTATTCTAAGATTGTATAAACAAGTACAATGTATTCTGTAAAGATTGGCTTGAATAAAAAACGTTTAGTTCTTCTTTTATTATTCTTGTGATAACTCATGCATGTGCTATTAAAAATTATTTACATAAATCACGATAGGCCGGTGGTTTTGCCACCTGGGGCATACACCATAGATAACTTGCACCTAAGTAAATTAGAATCTTAGACCTCCAAGAAAGCCCAATTTCAAAAATCAACTTTGTAATTCAGTGGCCATCGTTGTGACGAGCCATGGAACAGAACTAAAGACACGCTGTAAATGCCATTCACATTGAATCATATTGAAGTCAAATAAATATTATTATTCTTTTAGTTAACCGCAAGCCATATACTATAAAAGAAACATATAAGGATGAACTACAATAATAGAAAAGAAAAGAAACGAGCTTTCCATAGTCTACTGTACCTTATTCTTCCAAATTTATTACCTCAACAGCTAAAAATGTAACAACTGAAACTCACTTAGTAAAACAAAGCTAAAAGAAGTCCTGAGCTTAAAACCGATTCTTCTCATCCTCACATTCCTTCACGTTCTCAACTAAGGGAAAAAGACAGAGAGATATATATACCTTTCCTGTAAAGTGATGCTTATTCTCAAAAATGGCGTTGTAGTATGCATCCATGCGAACTCTATCAGAGAGCATCTCCTTCTGATGATACAAAAAGGCGTAGGTGCAAAAGTACTGAGCGAAATCGACGTCTTTGTCCACTCCGCCACCGCCATTCCCGCTGCTGCTTCGGCCTGCAACGGCGCCGTTTCCTGAGGTCCCCATCGACAGTTGGCTCTGTAGTAAGAGCACAGAGAGAAGATGAGGCAGAAAGCTTTGGGTCTAATTTTAGGGCAGCGTCGTTGCAGAGCAGCTTGGAAGCAGAAGCTTGTCTCAACTCTTTATTCATGTCCGTCCACCAATTAGATTGTGACATGTAACTCACCTGACCCCATTTCTTAGAACTATAAAATAAATCAGAGATAAAATAAAGTAAAATAAAAAGTAAATTGCGATTAAATTGCAATGGGAAATTAACAAAACAACCCTCAACTATGGACTCAATGATAAATTAAACAATTTTCGCTAATAAATAAAACATTCAACTATGAAAAATGAATGAAGCAAACATCGATGATACATTTTTTCGTTAAAAAATGTTGTCGTTGTTCTACGAAATGTTATCTTTCCACTACGAAAAGTGAGTTCTTAAAATAAAACTCATGAAATATTACTTTTCGTAGGTAGAATGATTATTTTCACCGCGGAAAGACAACATTCTACAACAGAAAAACAACATTTCACAACAGAAAGACAACGTTATATAACAAAAAAACAACATTTTACAGTAGAAAAATAACATTTTATAGCAGAACAATAACGTTTCGCCCACTTTCCACAGCAGAAAGATTACTTTCATTTGCAAAAAAGTGAGACATTGGTGATGAGAACTAGATGACGACGACAACGATGACGACGGACTAGGAAGAAGAAAGAGAAGATGGTGATAAGAACTGAATAGATGAAATCGAAATGAGGGTTGAGCCACTAGAAGATATTTGGAAAATTAAAAACATGGGAATTGTTTTCAATGACGAGAAAACCATGTCAGAGCTTTCCGGTATCGTCTTCGCGGTAAGATTGCTTGAATTATTGTCATTTTAGCATAAAACTAAAGTATAATTAAATTTGTAGCGCAGTAATGTTTCGACATCATTTTCGCAGTAATATTTATTTTAACAAATCAACAACGATATATGCATCGTTCATTTATCATAGTTGAGTATTTTATTTGTTAGCAAAAGTTATTTAGTGATTAACTTATCATTTATCTCATAGTTTAGTAATTGTTTTGTTCATTTTCAAATTGCAATTTATCGCATACAGAGACTTCAAACTAAAAAAAAAAGAGAAATTAACAAATTCAAACTAAAAAAAAGAGAGAAATTAACAAAACAACCACTTAAGTATGAAGTCAAGAACAAATCAATCATTAAACAATTTTTACTACCAAATAAAACACTCAACTGTGGGAGATAAACGACACAAATATCATCGTTAACTTGTTGAAAGAAACGTTAAAAACAAGAAGACTTTTCAAAATGAAAGATTTTTAGTTAACCTATTCAAAATCGATTTTGATATCAAAATAAAAGATTTATAAGTAACTGTTTGTTGAAAAATCAATGTACTACAAGTTAAACATGTTTCTGATTCACTAAGGAAACTCGTCAGAAAACAGAATTTATAAACGTTAAGTTTTTCGAAATCAATTTTGATATCAAAATGGAAGACAATATTCTGTAGTGGAAAACAACGTTCCACAGTGAAAAGACAATATTCTGCAGTGAAAAAATAACGTTCTGCAATGGAAAGAAAATTTTTTTTTTAACAAAAAACATGACAACAATGTTTGCTCCGTTAATTTCTCATAGATAAATATTTTATTTATTAGAAAAATTATTTAGTAGTTAACTTATCATTGATTTCATAGTTCAATAGTTATTTTGTTAATTTTCCTTAATAAAAACACATGGGTCAATATTTTGGATATCATGAAATATGTTTGTGTCATTATCTAATCTGGTAAATTCATCATGTGATAGATTTTATTTCTAATAATAATTATAATTATAAAAAATCTAGTATATTTTACTTTCTAAAGTTGATGATCTATTGATCATTTCTTTCACACATTTGTTATAATTTTTTTAAATTCTACTTAGAGAATTGAACACATAGTTTTCTTTCAACTCCAAAAGTGGTTTAGAATTAGAAATAAAATCAGTCATGTGTATTTCACGTAATGAATTTAACAAATTAAATAACAACATTGACGTAACAACCCATCCTCTGAAAGTAAAGATGGTCAAAATTTTCATTGATTGTGAGGGTTCAATTCATATCATTTAGAGTACGCAATCTCACATCGTTTGAGAGACTAAAAAATAAATTGTTTATAAGAAGAATTTTTCTCACTACCTAGTATAATGCATTTTGGCCTAACCCCAAGAACAAAACTGTGTGGGGGCTCGGCCCAAAATGTACAATATTGTACTAAGAGAATAAACTTTTCTGAGTGATTAAGAAAATTCAATTATTTGAATAATGTTACATGATCTTATACGAGTTTAATAATTACTATGTTTCAAGCACCCGCAAGCTATGCAATAAAGGAGATAGGTAAGAGAGGTGCAAACAAATTTGGTAACGCGGTTCGGTCAAACACGGCTACATCCGCACTTCAAAACTCCTCATTGAAGATCTTTTCACTTCAACCTTCTTGGTTACAGTTGATAGAACTTCTTGTGAGTCAATCTAACCTTACAATGACTTATTTGTCACTCACACGAAACAAATGATGGTTTGTTGAAGATTTTAATACAATATCACCTTTAAGGATAACACCAATGGATACAAAAGGAGTGAAGATTCTTAAGCTTAAAAATGAAGCTCAAAATGTTAGAAAATTTTGCAGCACTTCGTTGTTGATAGCTTGTCCTAGTAACTCCTCCCACAGAGCTCTTTTCTATTTCTAGAATTTTTTTTTCACACAGACTGCTGCTAGTCAACCACCCAACCATTTCAATCAACCGCTTCATGACTATTTCACGTTTTTGTATGTACTCGGTCAAGCAATTTTCATTCTAATCAACCGCACCAGTCGACCTATGTCTGGCCCGATCGACTGCTTCAACGTATTTTAGAAAAGCATACCAATTTGTCATTTTTTTGGTCAACCCCGCTTCGCCCTAGTCGTCCGCGATCTGCATTCCGAAAATTGAGTCTACTCTCCGTAATATTTTTGGTGGACCGACGTCCATATTGGTCGATCACTTTCACCACTTCAAAATTTTTGAGCAACCTGTAAAATTTTTGGTCGACTGCCTTCATTGATTTCAGAAACTTCTTGCTCTCTGTATGAATTTCAGTCAACCGCCTCATCGCCTTGGTTGACCACCACTTCAAGTTTTGCTTGATTCAAAGTTTGTATGTCCCAAAAAATTAAGGCATTATCTACAAGGATTTCACCAAACATGTTGATACATTTAAATATTCATTTTATAAGGTATTTTCAATGAAAATCAATAATATATTCAATTGAAATCATTTTTATAATTCATAAACAAGTTAGAGATAATTCAATTACGCATCATCAAAACAACTAAATTTAATATCTATTAAGTTAATACTCACATTGTTTGGAAGAGTGGAAAGTGAATAATTTATAAATATAGTTTTCCTCCCTACCTAGTATAATGTGTTTTGAGCTAGCGCCAAGAACAAAATTGTGCCCGTTTCGACCAAAAGCAGACAATATTATATTAGCAAGCCTGGGGACTCCACAATTGACAAGGAATATTTTGTTCAAATAAAAGTTCGAGATATTTGTTGTAAATTACTCGTAAGGTTAGAGTTTAAATTGTATTTTACCTTAAAATAAAACAGTATCATAAGTTATGTAATGACTTAAATATTTTTATACAAGTGAATGACGTATAAATGATGTATGGAAGAAATAATTATACATAATTAGAAGCAAAATAAAAATTTATATATATAATGGATTTAAGCATAAACTGTTTTTTTTTTAACAGTTTAGATATTTTATTATTGTTGAATATGCAAACGTAAATGGAATGATAAGAAATTTTAGAGTGATGAAATAGATATTCTAAGGAAGAGAATAACATTAAAAGTGTGTAATTTGAAGTTTTGTAGCTAAAGTTATAAATTTTTTGAGTTGGACTAAATGTATGAAACACTTATGCACAATTTTCGATAAATACTCGATTCAGACAAATCAAAAAAGAATTTAAAAATAATCCCTGAAGATAAAAAGTTTTTTAAGACATATTTATGATGTCATATAATAAAATATAATCATCAATAGGGTGGGGCCACATGTCAAGCAAAAACAAGCAGCTCAAAATGTAATAAATAAAAATGGAAGGTTAAAATGGTAAACTATGAAAGACAAAATAGATAAAAGAGTAATTTTACCTCATGAGCCTTTTAGAAAAGAGGCGAAATGGTTAAGTATCATCCATTTTCGTGCTGATCTAGGAAGAAAGAAAGGGGGAAATGAGAGGAGAGGGTTTTAGAGAGAGAAGTGAGAAATTGAAGGAGAAAGTATGAAAATTAATCTCCATGCCTTCAAGCATAATTGTTCCTCTCTCTAAGAGAATTCTTTTGAACCAAGAATCAAAAGGTGAAATTGAAGAAATAAAAAGATTAAAGACGTAAAAATCTCTAACCTAATTGTTTTCTAAATCATGTTGAATACAACGTGGTTTAGGTGAAAGAGAATTTGTTTTATGGGATTATATGTAGAATTCATAGATTGCATATTATTAATCTTTGATGGTTTTAGTTTGACTTAGTTTAAAATGATTGAAAGAATGATATAATATTTATATAGTATGATGAGAAAGAAATTATAACCTTAGTGTTGTTAAACAAGGTTATGTATTGAATGATGTTGAAGTTGGTTAATTTGGGCGAATTATTGGATATATGATTAATATTAATTTAGTTAAAGTTTGATTGTAGTGCTTGAATATAAACACGAAATTGATGTGTTTTGATGATTTCATATATAGAATTCATAAATAAATTAATTGAATAAGAGAAATTAGAACTCTTTGATAACTAAGGAGATTTACTATGATTTATGGACAAGCTATGTAACGACCCGACTTTTCCAACCCTTTTTAAAATGCGTTAAATTTAAAACTTTTATAAAACTATGAAAATCTCTTTTTAAATAATATCAGAGTGTCTTTCAAAAGCCAAATCGTCAAAAATCTTTCATTATACTTGTTGTGAAAATCGTAAAGATAAAGTTATAAAATCATTTATTTAAAACATAGCGGAAGCGTAAGTAATTTAGTGAAGGAAACTAAACAATTAAATTACAAAACATTTTCTCTTCACTCTCTTTACTCTCTTTAGCCTGGCCAGCCACAAGTTTTGTGCGTGCATCACTTCGTGATTTGTTCATCGTTTGTACCTACACCACAAGTAAGACGTGAGCCTAATGACCCAATAAAGAATTAAGTTTATACAATATGCTATGCCTTTTCTTAGTTCTTTTGGAATGGGTACTGCCCCAAACCAATCTTTTCATTACGTACATTTTGTCTAACTCGTACGTCGAGCGGGAGATTGGAGGAATCCATGATGAAATGGTAGTCTTTGTCAGCTTCAACCACCTAGGGTAGATAGTCTCGCAGTCCCGACAAGGGAAAAGTAACGTTCTTTTAATCCTATCTACCTGGCTGATCCGTACTTACCCTTTCATCCCCCAACTCCTCATTCTTCTTCTTTAAATTCTTTTTCCTCACATAATGCATGTGAGTACCACCCCCAATGTAACACTCTGTATTAGTTTCTATTAGCATGATGCATGACTGACGTAACAATAACAATGATTGAATGACATAACAATGCAATAATTGAAAGACGTAACAATAGAATAATTAAATAGCGCACAAGAATGAAAGTAATGAAATTGAACTGCGTATATAAAGGGAATACAATGCAACAATAACAATAATGGGATAGCGCATATAAAGAAGATGTAACGATAAATGAGCAGTGCTTAGAATTGGATAGCAGCAATTGAAAGCATATAACAAAGAATAATTGTAATAACTAATTGAAACAGCGAAGGGCATACCTAATTTCATAACCGAGAAGTAAAGAAACGGTAAAGAGAAAACGCTAATAATTGTGATAACTAACATGCTCAGACCATTAGTAATTTAAATGGGAACATGCTTAGACAATAAATACGGAAACATGCTTATTAATTCGAACATAACTAGGAACGATCATTTATACAATCCAATATAAAGTAAACATGCTAATAATTTCGATCAATCTAACATGCTTAACAAATTGACACTAATGAAGTACACTAACAATTATAAGTAAAGTGTGGTCATCATTACAGGATATTAACCTAGTTAGTTAGCATGCTCAAATTAGTTAGTTAAACATGCTCAGATTAATTGGTTAAACATGCTCAGATTTAAGAGAATAATAACACAGAGATTTTAATAATACTAATAGCAGGACAATTAACTAGGGGTGGGCAAATCGGCTCTCGGTTTTGATTCCGGGCCTCTTGGAACCGACCATTTGGTTCTTGGTTCCAAGAGTAAAGAACCAAAACCGGAATCGCAAGGAACCGGACCCGAAACTGGAACCGAATCTCAGTTTTGGTTCCTAGTAAGATGAATATTAAGATCTGAAAAACAAGGTTTTGTTCATAATGCGCTTCCAAAAATAGAGAATAGCTCAAAGCTACACTATATTTCTGCCCTAGAAGAGAATAACATTGCAAATATCTTATACAATAATTCAAAAACAGAGAGTAATACCTCAAAGCAACATGATATTTCTACCATAATTTCTCAAGTTCAACCACCACACAATCATTAATACAAGGAGTACCTACAAAATAATATATATATATATATATATATATATAAGAATAATAAAATGAAATCAGAGAGATTTGTTAACACCAAAAAAAAAAATTGGACTCACATTTTGCATATAAATAGTCCATCATTGCTTTCTCCAGATCCAACTGCACAAAAATTGCAAAAAAAAGGGACAATTCTTAGGCTATTAGAACCTCTCTATACAAATCTTAGGGTATTAGCAGTATGAAATCTATGATAACCACAAATCTTAAAAAATATCACAAGCTCACTGTGTTGACAACAATAATATACTAAGAAAACAGCATAAATAGAACACGAAGTATTTACTTTATTTCAAATGGAGAAATTGATGAAGTTAGAATCTACCAAAACCAAATAAAGAGGTCCCAAGGCAAAGTTGTGCTTGAAGAAAAGAGCAGAATAAACATTCGGCCTAAGGCAAAAAGTAACAGAAACTAAAATTCATTAACTTATACGTCAAATGGCCTAAGAACTTCCAAAAACATTATAGAAATTCATCAGTTCATCAGTTCTAAACTGAAAAATCAATTCATTAGTTCTAAACTGTTCATCAAAAATCAATTCATCAGTTCATCAGTTCTAAACTGAAAAATCAGTTCATCAACATCAGTTCATCACAGTATTTGCTAACACAACCCAAAACAACATCAGTTCAGCAAGACAACAGATTATGATTTACGGTGTTGAAGTAATCATGTGATTGTGATTGCTTATTGTGGTCAGAATTGCAAACCTTACTAAATCAAAACAGCAGTTGGAATCAAAAACAAAAATAATAAACAAAAGCAAATCCTAAATCAAAGTCTCGGTCAGAATCGCAAACCTTAAATCCAACAATTTTTAACCAGACGTACCCTTAGAATTAGAAGAATCAAGAAGGGGAGCAAGGGTTCGCCTTCGCTGGTTCTTCTTTGCGGATTTACCTTTGCAATTGCAGGTTCGTCTTCGGAAACGCAGAATCACTAGTCAAAGGGTTCTCGGTTCCAGGTTCCATGTTCCAGCTGCCTACCAGTAGCTGTCTCCCTGTTTTTAAAACAACGCAGTTCTCAGTTCCACAAACCAAGAACTGAAAATCGAACTGAACGAACCGTGGACCAAGAACCAGAACCAAACCAGTTATAAATTTAGGAACCAAGAACCAAAACCGACCTAGAACCGCAACTCGGTTTCGGGTCAATTCTTGGTTCGGTTCGGTTCTTGGCCACCCCTACAATTAACACTAGCATCTGAGGAGGCTATTGTTACAACAAGTAAATCATTAATATTCATTCACATAACAATATGAAAGCTCTTTCATTCATTCTTTAATGTCATCCTACGTTCTTCTCTTCAGTTCATCATTCTATACTAAGGAAATTAACAAGAAAGAATCACAGGAAATTAACAGCAGTATGTCAACCAAGGAATAATAGCAATATATCAACCAAGGAACTATCAACTATTAATATCAACTAACAACAAGTATTACCATTATCAACTTCTCTAACTAGCAATTATAGTATAGAATAAGGAATTTACGGGGAACTAAACATAAAACTCATGCACACTACTTGTGGGTAGGGCTTTGACGACCAAGACACACACAATCATTACCCTAGTTGACAAACTAACTCACGGACAACAACTCCACCCACAGCTTCTTGGACGGTAGCTCCAACTCACAGAGCACTCACAGAATGCTCACGAGCTCACAGATAAAGCTCTCTCTCACTAGGCAATTTTTCTCTCTCGCTGGAACCCTCACACATGCAAGAAGAAGTGGGAAGAAGTGGTGAAGAGGGATGGCTAAATCGACAGCCATACCTAGAGAGGAGAGGGACAAACATACACCTAACGGAATGGAGGGCATGGCTTCGACGTGGGCTTCGTCTGGGAGGAAACGACTTCGTGTCTCCATAGTGGAATTTCAATTGCAAAATGACAAAAATCTATTATTTAACCCTAATTTATTCGTAGGTCTGGGATGTTTCGAACACGAGGGTTCATCCTGACCTCATCTACGTGTGTCCAAAGAATACTATTCCTAAGGCAGAAATGCACTTTTGGAAGAAGGATGGCATCCTCACCTTCGTTTGCATCGTTTGAATCCGTCATTTGGACGAAGAATGGCATCCGTATTCAAGCATCTGCACTCGTCCGAAAGTGTCCAAAAATTGGACAGATTCAAAATGCTCGTGTTCACATGCGTCCGAAAGTCGAGCATCAGAATGCAAAACCTCGTCTTGCATCATCCCAAAGTGCAGGGACGGGATCCAATGCATTTGTGGGTGACATTTCTTGTCCTCATGTCGTCCACATTCGTCCGAATTCGTCAGAATAGTCTTCCCTTCACATTTTCCTACTTAACTTCCATCCTAACATATTTTTTTCCCATAAATACACGTCACAATTTAACATGTATAGATACGTAATGTAATATGTTAATCATCTCAACTATTTATTACATCGCGTATATGGGGAAAACGACATCGGGTTGTTACAAGCTATGGTTGTAATGGATGACTAAAAGCATGGATTAAACATGATTGATTTTATATAGATCAATTAGAGACATGCATACATATGTTGCATAATTGGAAAAATATTAATTGCATGCAATGACTTGATTTTGGTTAAGATGTTAAGGAAATGTCTATTTCATGATTTAAGTCAATAATTATGATTACAAATGGATTTTGGAATGAAAAGTACGTTGAAAACTGTGATAAAATGAGAAAAGAGTATGAGAGCTGATGCCTTTTCTGTGGGGCAGGATGTCACGACCCGGAGGTAGGCCAGACAGAAATGTCGAGCCAAATGACATGGCCCTCGTAGAGGACCTAATCACCCAGCCTAAGGTTTGTTAAATTATTGCGAAGACTTGTATAAAGACTCAGCCGCGACCCACTTGTGATAGGCCATGGTCCATATTGTGATTGCAATAATAATTAATAATGTGGAATAGTACATTAAAAGAGTCCAAATAAAACTATACATACAATTCAAAATACCCAGCATCCAAATTAAGTATTATACAGTCATCCAAAGTTATGCTTACTGAGGAATAAAAGTCCAACTAAAGAAACATAATAGAATAAATAGAACAGAGTCTTCAACCAAAATCCGTGCAAGCTCAGTTACTCTTCTCTTTACCTTAAGTGGTGGGGGTCGTGGGGTGAGTGACTAGCTCAGTAGGAAATTTATACAAAATGCTACGTGCGTGGAAAATTTGTTTTATCCTTTCCTTGAAAACCATGAGTTTCAGGTAACTATGCACATTTTAAGAAATCATTTTTAAATCCTTTTCATATTAAGGAAATCCAGCCCAAAGGCCTCCAACGAGATATTAAGAAAACATGGTTGTATACATAGACAACTATAAGTTAAAATACTCCCATCATGTTTTATACTAAAATCATGGTCCGTGAAAAAAGAGGGTCACTCAAGGACTCCTCTAAAAAAAATACGCAGAAAGGTGGCCATCAATACAAGCAACACCTCATGAGCCTAGAGGAAGACAAATGACGGCGGTCCGTAGACCTGCTCGTCACCTGGGTTGTTGGCAAGCACGCTCTGCGACAACACGCCTGTAATATATATACACCTTGATCAGATTTAGGGGTTTGAAACCCAATGAAGCCTCATCCCCTTCCTAATACCATCTTACACATAGCGCACAAACAAAACATCTCCACGCAATAGGAGATGTATCGAGGATAGCTTCCTAATACTTTGATACCGCTCCCAAATCAGAATCACGGCATTCCAAAACATGAAATCAAGTGCAAAAAAATAAACGTGTAAAACTCTCATACATACATAGTATAAAAAGCTGACGTACTGTCGAATAGTCCCCGCCAGGTTTTTCATGTGTGGTATTCCACAAAATATGGTTTTTGAAAACTATGTTATGCAATGCAAGCAATTAAGTATAAAGCTCCTACCTCATTGGTAGTCCTTCCTCGTATACGAAGGAGCAGCAACCTCGGGCACCGGCTCAAAGTCCATAAACTCATCCGAGCCTACAACATATTAAACACGGAGAAATCTCATAAGTACATCTCAAGGAATTATTGGAAGATCATGTACCAGGATTAATCTCAATGTCTACCAACACTCTACTTATCATCACCACAACAGTTTCATCATTTTAAATAGAACTTCAACCCACAAATCAATAGATCCTCAACATACTTCTCTAAAACAGTGAGCTTGAACTATATACTACCAACAATATATTCCCTTCATAGTTCATCAATTCACGGTAATCATAGCAAACCAAATCTCATCCAACTTTATTCTACAAAGTTAGTAGCAAAAATAGGGAACAAATCACCTATAACAACAACTCATCCTCATTTTCTTTTTATCAACAATGGCAGTAACAAAACAGGGATCAATTATCAACTTAGCGTTTATTTTTCATGGCATTCAAAATAGTGGTAACTAAATAGAACCAACAATATCATCATTCTCGGGTCTTTCCATTTAAATAGTTTAACCGTGAGCATAATAAGAGATAAATCACCACATCCAGTAGTGCATTTTTCTTGGAAGCCATCAACAAGACAGAAACCAACAGAACCCACTTCAACAACACTAACAAATTGAATATCCTCAACAATATCATTAAAAACCACAACAAGGCTAAACATGTTATTGAATTTTGACATAAAAATTGTAATCAACCCATTTGGTCAAGAGCAAAAAGAATGCACGGTATCCATACCTCAAATGGAAAAATGGCAGAAATGTGCTTTGCCCTCCGAAACATTCCTTGTCACGATTTCACCGTTGCCTGCCACCAACAATCGTTCACTCGCAACTACTGTTGATTGAGGGAGTCGTTCCTCATCCACTCGCCTCTCGCCGATTTTTGCTTAGGATGCTCAGAACACCCTTGTTCTTCGTCTCGGCCCTTTGTCATCCACACTCTCTCTCTCTCAAATGGAATGGTCTTCAACGGTTAGAGAAATATATCCCCGAACCCTCGGCCAAGGCACCTATTTATACTCAGTTTCTAGGGTTCAATGCTATAAGACGTCCCTTACTCTATTTCAGACGTCCCTCAGCATGTTTCGGATGTCCCTTATCGGTTTTGAACGTCCCTTATTAATAGAAAATGACAAGTCTTTCTTAGACCAGATGTCCTAAATCCAGAACAGACGTCCCTCATCACACGTTAGACCTATTTCGGATGTCTGTCCTCAAAACGGACGTCCCTTACAGTCATCCAACGACCCTGATTTCATCCAACCTTCCTCATCCGACGGCTGACACTTTACCCACGTTCTACTTACAAGTAACACGTGCCCTGCACATGATATCACTATTGATGTGCGCATAAAATGCACCGCACGTGATGGATAAACGCAACGCTTCTCACCTCCTTGGATAAGGACGCGGCTGCAAGTTTTTTTCGTGATATAACTTACATGAAAGGGACTTTGGATATTACGCACCAAAGGGTCTTTGGATATCACTCATCAAAGGAAGAAAATGATCTCTCCAATTCCTGAAAAGCAAAAGCTTTCTTTTATCAAAATTCAACAACTATCAAAAACATAAAATTAGGTGGCTTTATATAACCTTACGAACATAAATTGAAAAAGTAAATAAAAGATAACCTAGATAAATGGATCTAGATCTCTTAAAAAAATGGATCTTTTTAGAGATACTATCTTAGAGATAATTTCTTTCTCTTTCTTTAAGATCTTCTTGTTGTGACTCTCGATCAATTTGAAAACTTTCTTTGATCTTTGACTTGATATTGCATCATCCTCTCTGGCTTTTTGAGGATTTGACCCCAAATCTTCTTGTATTGGACGTCCTTCATCCTAATAAAAATAAAATAAAAAATGATATTGATGCAGATCCAGGGTGCATCATACTCTCGGGGTTGAAAAGGATTTGCCCTCAAATCCAAGGAATCTTCTACCTCTATCTTCTGCATGTCTTCCACCTGGATCAAATGGAAAATCCAGATTGACACCAAACATAATGACTTCCATCTTTGACTTTTTCTTGTGTAAAATTCGGCCATGAATATTTTGATCTTTGCCAATATACCTCCAAAATTTATAGGTGATGTCATGTCTTAATAACTCCAAGCAATCTTCTTTAACCAAAACTAAGTGAGCCATGTCAACACAGATCCTCTCATTGATGATTAAAGAACTCACCTTTTTCATGTTGGAGCATGAAATATGGACAGGTTGTTCCCTTTGTGTTGTTGTGGCCACAGAGTCAACTTGGTCGTCTATCATATCGGGTACTTGCTCTTCTTGGCAATCTTCCTCTTCTAATTGAGGCTTCAATGTTAGTAATGGCCCTTCTCTGGCCTCATCTCTCATAATGTTTTCTACAACGGTGCTAGGAGGATGTTGAGCCCGTTGTTGGTTTTGATTCATCTTTAGTTGAGCAACATCTCGTTGTAGTGAGAAAACGAGTTCCCACAAGTCTTTGTTGGAGTGAGATGTTGAAGGTTTAGCCATCATGGATTTTGTACCGCTTTGGATGCTCCTCAAGTCATCGTAAGGAAAATGATTGTGCAAGGATATGTTTAGCTCTGATACCAGATGATGTGCGCACGGAATGCAACGCATGTGATGGATGAACGCAACGCTTCTCACCTCATTGGATAAGGATGCGGCTACAAGTTTCTTTCGTGATATAACTCACACGAAAGGGACTTTGGATATTACGCACCAAAGGGTCTTTGGATATCACTCACCAAAGGAAGAAAAAGATCTCTCCAATTCTCGAAAAGCAAAAGCTTTCTTTTATCAAAATTCAACAACTATCAAAAACAAAAAATTATGTGGCTTTATATAGCCTTTTACGAACATAAATTGAAAAACTAAATAAAAGATAACCCAGATAAGTGGATTTAGATCTCCTAGATAAGTGGATCTAGATCTCCTAAAAAAGTGGATCTTTTTAGAGATACTATCTTAAGAGATAATATCTTTCTTTTTTTCAAGATCTTCTTGTTGTGATTCTCGGTCAATTTGAAAACTTTCTTTGATCTTTGATTTGATATTGCATCATCCTTTCTGGCTTTTTGAGGATTTGACCCCAAATCTTCTTGTATTGGACGTCCTTCATCCTAATAAAAATAAAATAAAAAATGATATTGATGCAGATCCAGGGTGCATCAACTATCTAAAACGAACGTCTCCAGCAACATCGGATGTCCCTAGTGCTAAATTTGACGATTAACAATCCGCCCGAATGACATCCAACGACTAACATTTTGTTTGCTCAACTCCCACATGTCTTGCACGTGACTTTACTTACTCATCACCGTTGGACGTCTCTTGATCCAACGGACGTCCCTCCGTCTTGATCTAATAGTCCATAGATCATCTGATTCCCATAGCATCCATCCGACGGCCAAGAATTCTCCCTCGGGAACCCCTCTTTCTCCTTCTGCAAATGTCGTCTGTGGGTCATCCTTCTCTCTTTATTTTAAAACCCTATTGTCTAGCGACGTCGTTTCTCCCATTTCTTTTCACTTTATTTTTAAATCCTTCTTTCCTTCATTTATTTAATTAATATATAAACACATATTTATCAAATATGCATATCACATATTAACTAACTCATTTTCCACTTCTCCATTTCTGTTTCTTAAATAAATTTTTCATTCAAAAATTTCCAATTTCACTGATTTGATTAATTGACCAAAATTTTCCACATGGTCGCTACGCGACAATTTAGGTCAACTTTTCAACGTTATGACCGATTTTAACGCAAAAAATTTACACGTGGAATTTATTTTATTGATATTTCTCGAGTTTTACACAGGACATCTAGAAATGTAAACAAAGAAGAAATTATCTTGGGATTGGACTTTTGAGGTTCAGGGCAGATGCTCAGAAGGAAAATTAGAGGGAAAATGCTCTCTGGGCCAGGCTTCTAAGATCAAGGGTGGATGCCTAGATGGCCAATTAGAAGGAAAATGCTCCCGAGATTGGGCTTCTAAAGTCCAGGGCGGACGTCTAGAAGGCAAGAATAGAAGGAAAAGCTCTTGGGATCGAACTTTCAGAGTTCAAAGCAGACACCCAGTGCAGTGAAATGCTCTCAGGTTTAGGTATCTAGGATCCTAAGGTGGACTCTCGGAAAGGAACTTTGTTTCCAAAATTTATCTAGAGCAGACGCTCGCATATCGGTTGAGAACGCCGCAAGCTATGAATTTGAATGTTGCTTTCATGTTTTAATCTATTCAATTAACCATTACACAAATATTTTGAGAATAGTTTGAGATAGATATAACATATCTAGATAGATGTGTGATGCCAATTCATACATCATTTGTGTTTGTTAAATAACAAGATGGCATAACTCACTCATATCACATGCATTATTGATATGTATTATATGATTTTAATATATGCATAGAATGGATTATCAAATCATGCATCATAGAATTATGTTTATGTATGAATGGTATTGCGGAAGATAGATTGGTTACATTCTAACACAATTATCTGGCTGACTATATATTGTGTGACGCATGCAAAGTAGAAAATAGAAAGGGAGTGACAGTGTGTCCCCCTTGGACTACAAATCTTTAGCCTTCCGGATGTATATTTTGGTTCATGTACACACCTATTGGGAAATATTACTAGTATGGTGGGGTTATATGGTTTGTGCAACTTAACATATGATGGATTGTGATCATGCATATTGACATTCACACTTATATGTTAATATGGTAATTCATACTTATATGTTAATATGATACTTCTTAACAATTTACCATTTAATAAAATGAGTCATTTGCATTGATTTAATTATTATTTCATGGATGTGAAGAGATTCATTGTGTGATGATCATATTGCATGCTCATAGATGCATTTTGAAAGTTCTTCATATAGAGGTATAGTGAATTGGATATTTATGACATCTAATCAATGATTTATGTGGCAACCCATCCTGTGAAGACATGGATGGCCCAAGTGAGGGGCCTATATTAATGGGGTGCATAATCTTACATTGCTTGAAAAAGTGAAAAACGCATAATTTATAAGTAAAGATCTCCTTCCTATATAGTATAACTCATTTTGGGCTAATCTTAAGAACAAAATCATGCGGATTTCGGCCCAAAGTAAATAATATTATACTCGAAGAATTGAGGACGTTACAATTCACGATATCATGTGTTTAGGCATATTCATATGTGAATCATGAAAGCCCTACATATAAAGGATGATGATAAATATAATTTGGAATTAGACATTAATTAAAAATAAGAAAATTAACACCACAAACCCTATAGTATAGAGTCAGTGACACTGCAAACCTTGAAGAAAATTTATAAACAATTAAAACCCTGAACTATGAAAAAAGAATGATGTCAACCTCACAGTCAGGTTTCTCGTCAAAATATGACGACGTTAACGATGCAATTTTGTTAACGTCAAAGACCGATGAATGAAGACATCCAATGAAGCAACAACGAACGTCCCACAACGACGAGGGGCTGATCCAATTGATGATAAAGGATGTAAATAATAGGGGGACACCTGTCCTGCCTGTTGGATCAAGGGACGGACATCCCTCGATCGGAATGGATGACCATAATGGATATAGGCCATCCCCCAAAGGTGTATGTAGACGATGGTTCATGGTCGTTGGATCGAGGGATAGACATCCCTCAATTGGAATGGACGGCCAGGATGGACTCCAAAGGTGTTAAGGTTAAAGGGAGTCATGTGCAAAGCACCTGCTATTTTAAAAGGCTCAGACTCTCTCTACTTAAGATGAACGTCCCTCGGTCCACAACGGACATCCATTGTCCCAAATTGGACAACCCTCATCCCAAAAAGGACGTCTCTCATCACAGATCGGACATCCCTCATCCCAAAATGGACGTCCCTTGACTTGAGACTGTCGTTCTGCCCATAACGGATGTCCCTAGTCTCACAATGGACGTCGCTCGACTTAAGACTACGTCATTCAGGCCTCAACAAACGTCCGTCTTTGGTCACGCCCGTTTTATTTTTGAGAGACTTATCTAAATGATAAACAACATTGTTTCTCATCTCAGAGGACGTCCCTAATTCGTTGTGTGAACTTGAACCAGTTCAGCTCTGTCTATATAATCGTGAAGGACGTCCGGTGAGCCTTAGCTATTGTCAAGAGACATTTCTGTTTGGAGTAATGTGCCCAACAAGCAAATGTAATAGAACAATTTTATAATATATGAATAAATTTATATTGATTAATATTATATTAACATTTTGTATTATGTTTTATAAAATTCATAGAAAATGTCTTGGTTATTTATGCTAACTTTATATTAACATATATATTGTATATATGTGGGATAAAATATAAAGAGTAATAACCAGAATATGTCCATGACTTATACTTAGAGTATGGAATCTTCAAATAGTTCATAGTTATAAACATAGTTTATCTCATTAAGAATGTATAATCATATCTCGACTAAATACGTAGTGACATAAGATAAATATGTTTTATATAATATGATTATATAAGACTGGACCAGATAAAATTATATTATTATGATAATTTCGGTTAAATATAGAACAATTAATTTTATCATAATGATGGTCATATATGTAACGACCCGGTTTTTTGTAAATCCGTTAAAATGCGTAAAATTTTAAAATTTCCCTTTTGAAAACAAAACGTATCAAAGTGCGTCTAACCGAATCGCTACTGACTCTTTCTTTAAACTCGTTATGAACATCAATTGATAAAATGTGCAGAAGCATTGTAAAATAAATCCTTGTAAAACACAGCGCAAGCGTAAATGAATCATTTAAAGAGGAAACTAAACAATGAAGTATAGAGTAATAAAACTTATATGATTACAACTATTTCTCATTTTACCCTTTAGCCTGGCCAGCCCCGATCTCGTCTGTACAAATCCTTCACCTTCGCTTGCTTATTTGTTCGTCGTTCTTGTATATATATAAGCCTATCATTATCTGTTCGTCGTTTGTACCTATATCACAAGTAAGGACGTGAGCTTACAACCAGTAAGAAAATGAGGAAAAACAATTATATATGTCTTTCTTTAGTTCCTCTTGGAATGGGGGCCATCCCATCCAATTCTTTCATTACGTTCATTGGTCCTTTACTCGTACTTCGAGCTGGAGATTGGAGGTTGTCCTTTGAGATGGCCTAATTTGATCAGCTTCTAACCTCCTGTGTGCGTACTAGTCCCTTTCCCGACTACGTGAGGGTGTATCCTAGCCTCCAGGCTAGATCCGAACTACCCATCTACCCCAACTCCCTATTCTTTCCCTTTCCGACGTATCCCGCCTTCAAGGTTTCTTCCCTTCCGGCGTATCCTGCCTTTAGGGTTTCTTCGGTGATAGGCGTATCCCGCCCATCCCGAACATTCTTTTTCTTATGCCTTAACATTTTTCCTCACTCATGCATGTGTGAGTACCACCCCAAAGTGGCACTCCCTACGGGTTTCTATTAACATGATGCATAATGCATTATAACGTACATTAACGAAAATTGAAATGCGCATTGAAGTAAAAGTACTATAATTGAACTTGCGCATATAATAAATAATAATAATTGAAAGCATACATAGATACAAGGAACAGTTATGATATCGAATTGAAGCAGTGAGTGAACAAGATGAGACAATAAAGTAACATACGACAAATTACAATTTAACTAAACATGCTCATTGAACTAAGTTAGGCTAAACATGGAAACATGTTGTAGACAACGAATAATGGAAACATGCTTGTAAATTGGAAATCTTTATTCTAGTTGGTTAAGCATACTTTTATTTTAATTAGTCAAACATACTATATTTAATAGTCTAGTTATTATCCTAGTTAATTACATGCTCAACAAATTAGTTAACATACTCAAGGTTTAGTTATTGATTAAACATGCTCGAATTGATTAACATGCGGACATACTCAACTAATTCAACATACTAATTTCTAAACATGCTCAAGGATTGATTATTCATTACACAACAAGTTAAACATGCTTGAACTGGTTATTCAGCAACTAGTTAGTAAATTAATAAACTAAACAAGTTCAAGTCTAATCAATTACTCCAATTGAGTAAATTTACATGCTCTTAATCACTCTAGTTAAATTAATCAGCATGTTCAACTTGTAGTTGAAATTATAATTCTAATTAACATTTAAACGTACTTAGGAATTTAACACATGCATGGTATTATCAACTCACTGAATAACTTAGCTTAGTTAATAAATCAAGCATGGTAGTCTAGTTAATTAGTAAGCATGGCATGACTAAGTTAATTTAACATGCTAATATCATTTTGATTAATTACATGCTCAAGTATAATTAATTATACACGTCCTGTTTAATCATGCTTGTAAGTCCAACTAGTTCAACATATTTAAACAAGTAAACATGCTAACTGATTATGTTAGTTAGTTGATTCGAACATGCTAGTTAATTGACTTAGTCGTTTTAAATGCGCAACTGATTAGTCGGTTAACATACTCAATGGATTAGCATTTATTGATTAACATTTAACTAGATTGATTAGCAAGTAAGCATACTAGAGTAGAGAAATAAGATGAACAATTAATGGCAGAACAAACATTAGCGAGGAAATATCAGCATGATAGCGGAAAACTAAACAGCAAGTAACCATTCAGTATCAAAATAGAATTCCTAACTCATTCCAGACTTCACATATTCACTCGTCTTTCACACTCTCAACATTCATCACCTTTCTCGCATTCATCACTTCTTTCAACAAGGCATTTGTATCACGTAATAGGCAGTAAAACAGAGCTAAACAATGAAAAGAAAATATCACAGAGCTTATAATGATTCACAATGAAAAATCAACGAGGAAAACATAACAGAGAATAACCACTAATAGCAACAAGAAGAACTACACAAATCAACAAGAACTATCGTAGGAAATCATCCAAGGAACAATCTAACAGTAAGCATTTCAAGAACGAACACAAAATGCACGCACTCAACTTGTGGTGTAGGGCCTCTAAATGGCCAAAACACACCCAAACTCCTTACCTCGAGCTTTAATGCGTATTAGCGTTTAGTTGTCATTCTTCTTTCTTCCTCCTTTCAATACCTTCACAAATTAGTAACATTCATCATTAATCTAATTGATTAATCAACTTATAACCATAGCGTCTCTTTCCTATTCTTAATCCTTAGTAGTTCTAGGGACTCGTTAACACCTAGAGTGAATCATAGCATATTCTAATAAACTAATCAAATTATTAACATACGTTTATCCAAATCGTGTAGAACACTTAACTTGATCTCATTGTGCATGAATTTAACCCAATATACATGCATACTAGATTTCATAAACTATAACTTAACAACCAACATAACATGCATATTAATCTCTTTATCCAAATAGAACGGCAGCAGTAAAATCATCTATTACGAACAATGTCATAAGGCTTTCACAACATCATAGTTCCACAAACAACCAAAACGTAGAGTATGTTAATGCTTCAATAACAAACTATAATACAGTAGCCAAATCATTCCAATTATCGCGCAATGCCAAAACGGATTATAAAGCAGTTTCTGCACAGTACGATAACTAGTATGGTATATTCCATCCAACAACTCATCCAACCTAGGGATTAACTTATCACAACAAAGCTAAATCCAAAATAACAACAATATCCAGAATGAACAAGGCTAACGTGTAATCGGCTCAACATAGTGTAATCCATAAAATTCCAAAACAAAATCTCAATGAATTTTCAGACCATAACAGCTAAAGAACGACTCTGTTACCTGCTGCACACACAAGGACACAACCTGGAGGACCCGAGAACAACAGCTCCAAACGCTCGGTCAACAACTCAATACCCAAGAGCTCCACCTCTATCCAAGTCATAGAAATTCATCAACAACATATTACTCCATCAAGTAGCTCATTCAGAAATATTTAACTAAATGGCCAGAAAACAGAAACCAACTAAGCAAAACAACGGAGAAGGAAGCTTACCAGAAAGCAGGGCAAACCCAAGGGTTACCTAGCCAAGCCCTCTCCTTCATGGCTGGTCCCCTTCTGCCTTCCCTTTCTGTTTTGCAGCCACCAGGAGGGAACTGCTCTCTGCCAAGGATAAAGGGCAGAGAACATAAGCTCTCACTCCACACTCGAGGAGTCCTCCATCTCCTTCACACTCTGTTTCACGTCTCCCATCTCCTTTCCCTCTTCCTTCTCGTAGCTATAACATCCAGCAGACAAACACTCTGCCATTCCAGAGGGCAGAGTGTTGCACTCTGCATGCCAAACAATCCCTGCAAAAGCTCCACAAAATGTTCCCCACGCTGATTCCATGCTGGAAAGAGTGATAGGGATTATCTGCATAGCAGACAACACTTCACTCGAACCGGTCAAGCCAAACCCGGTCAGAGCTCGGCCAGTCGCCCACCTACTATCTGACCAGATGCCAGAATCATCACTGTCGACTGCAATCAGCGCCATAACGCCTCCAATTGACTACTAAACCAGAAGAAATGCAAAGGAGTAGGAAAAACCCAATCAACCATACCTCAATCATCGCCAGAAACCACACCCGTGAAGGTCACGATTCCAAGCCCTAGCTACACCCACGGTCGTCTTTCCTCGTTGCTCGCACCGTCAGCGGCGACCCGCCGTTCGTCTGCTCGCTCGTCGTCGCACTCGCCTCTCCCGGCTTCTCCCCCTCTCACTGCTCTCTCCCTTCTCTCATTTGGTCTTCGTAAAATGGCCAGAGGCCAAGGGAGATCTCTCCCTTTTGATCCAGCCGCGGGCAACTTAGCCTGAACCGGTTTAGCTCTCCCGCCTCTTCATTTTTTATTTAATCCAACTTAATTATTTGTAATTTAATTCATTAAATCAATATATTTATTTTTAATAACGGTGATTTCCATTTAATCGTAACAAATTCTTTAATTTGAAAACTCACGAATACGTCCTTGGTAATACCCCGATAATTTTCCAATTAATCTAATTATCCCAAGTTACTTCTAATTACTCTTATTATATCTCGATATAAAAAAGTCGGGGTATTATAATATATGCATGATCTTAATTAGTTGTATTTAACAAACTCCTATTTTATTTTAATTTATTCTTTGATTTACTCGGTAAAGTTTTGTACGAGTTACGATTCGTATACCTTGTATATTGGGAGTGAATTAAAATGAATAGCTGAAAATGTTAATATCGATACAATGATATCCATTTCTATAGATTCCCTTGTTTGTTAGTTCAATGATCGAATAATTAGTGCGCAATTCATAATCGTTATGAATTAATAATTCAATCAAGAACTAATGGTAGTCAAAGATAAAGACGCAATATGACAGGTTAACGGATAATAAACTTAGCTCTATTGCGATTCTAAATGGAGGGTTAATAATATGTAATGACTATATCAATAGACATTAATTAGAGTAAATATACTATCTAGTTTTTGAGAGTGCAACTCTAAGTATTTAGTGGAATTATTTTAAAGTTAATAATTATGCTAATTAATATAAAGAGTTTATATTAATTAACGAAATATTATTAGAGCTTAAAACTATAGGTCCATCGGTCCCTTCGTCACCTTCTATCATTATTCGAATAATAGAAAAATGAACAAATAAGATTAAATAATTAATTATGAATTAATTATTTAATACACTCAATAATAAGTTTAGTATTTTTCATTAAATGAAATAATTGAATTATTGATTATTCAAT
>CM039481.1:5474361-5574454 GCA_022433065.1 Begonia loranthoides | reverse complement strand
AGAGTAGAGTTCAATGCGTTCACAAACTTTAGAATAGAGGAAATGTTCGTGCGCATTGAACTAGCTGGGTTGTGCAAGCTGAGGGGTATTATTGTGAGAGGGTGGTCAAGTTATTTTACGCAAATTTGGAGCTGAGCAACAACCACCCAACTGAGTTAAGGACTTATTGTTTGGGCAACAAATTAGGCTAACTCTAAAGGAGTTAAATGATCTGATTGGATGCTCCATGGAGGAGCCGACAGAGGAGTATTTTCATGTATCCAAGGACCCAGACTTTGTAAAACAAGGAGAAAGTCTGGCATTGATGAAATAGTTGCATCGCAATCCTAAAGTCGCTAAATCTATCTTCAAGCTCAAATCTAATGACCTAAATGCCAAAGCCAGAGTAATCCATCACATGATCACCCACGCAGTTCTACCGCATGATGGACATACAGACCATGTCAGCTGAATGGATCTCTATGTGATGGAGAAGCTCTACATTGGGAAGAGATTTAATGTTGCATATGTAACGACCCGACTTTTCTAACCCTTTTTAAAATGCGTTAAATTTAAAACTTTTATAAAACTACGGAAATCTCTTTTTAAATAATACATAGTGCCTTCCAAAAGTCAGATCGTCAAAAACCTTTCGTTATACTTGTTGTGAAAATCGTAAAGATAAAGCGGAAGCAGTTATAAAATCCTTTATTTAAAACATAGCAGAAGCGTAAGTAATTTAGTGAAGAAAACTAAACAATTAAATTACAAAATGTTTTCTCTTCACTCTCTTTACTCTCTTTAACTTTGCCACCCACGAGTCTCGCGCGTGCAAATCCTTCATCCTCACTTTGTGATCTGTTCATTGTTTGTACCTACACCACAAGTAAGACGTGAGCCTAATGGCCCAGTAAGGAATTGATTTTATGCAATATGTTATGCCTCTCTTTAGTTCTTTTGGAATGGGTACCGCCCCAAACCAATCTTTTCATTAAGTACATTTTTTCTAACTCGTACATCGAGCGGAAGATTGGAGGAATCTGTGGTGGAAGGGTAGTCTTTGTCGGCTTCAACCACCAAGGGTAGTGTCACGCCCCCTTTCTCACAAGGCGTGAATAGGTCGAGGGCCCGAAGGGAGGCTTCCGAGAAGCCTCCCCAGTGTGCGCTGGGAGCGCACCGTTCGGACAGCAGAGGCGTTCGGACAAGAAGATGGCGTTCGGACAACGACGAGAGAAATGCGGGCCACACAGGCACTCTCAAACAGCAGTCCAAGAAGCTTGGAGCTTTGTCGGGAAGCCGCGCGGACCATCGAGAGGATAGGCCGCGCCGTAGTTGGGCCGCACATGAGCTGGGCCATGACGTAGGAAGACAGACTGCGCAGCACATGGGCCAGCAGGAGGCTGGGCCGCACAACAAGCCAAGAGAAGGCTCAACTCGGAGTTGGGCCGCTGCTCGCAGAGATGGGCCGAAGCACAGGCTGCGACGGGCCGCAACGCGCTTCCGAGAAGATAAGATCCGGTGAGAAGATAAGATCTTTGGGAGATAAGATCTTCAGAAGATAAGATCCGGCGAGATGATATGATCTCCGGGAGATAAGATCTTCGAAAGATAAGATCTGGCGAGAAGATAAGATCTCCGGGAGATAAGATCTTCAGAAGATAAGATTTGGCTGGAAGATAAGATAAGATCTTTGACCAATCAGAAGACGGCACTGGAACTTAGAATTGTGTAGGATTCCTAGTTGCATTAGGGTTTATTTGAGTCTATAAATAAGACCCTTGAGACACCAAGCCAAGGCAATTGAGCTAATGAGTGGTTAGATATCCTTGGGCGAGTTGTGGTGATCCGAGAGGAAAGTTGTATCCTAGTTTCTTTGATTTGGGGATCAAAAGAAAAGGTTGGGAGTTGGGGCTCCAGTAAAGATTGTGTCTTGATCACGAGTGGGCGACGACCAAGAGAGTTCAGAGGAGGCTGGCCGTAGTGGGACTGCGGCACCGCACACCTTCGCGCTAATTCCGCTAGGCAAAAAATTAGGGGTGTGACAGGTAGACAGTCTCACAGTCGTGACAAGAAAAAGATAACGTTCTTTTAATCCTGTCTACCTGGTTGATCCGCACTTACCCTTCCATCCCCCAACTCCCCATTCTTCTTCTTTAAATTTTTTTTCCTCACATAATGCATGTGAGTACCATCCCCAAGGTGGCACTCCCTATTGATTTCTATTAGCATAATGCATGATGATACAGTATGACATAATTGAATAACACATAGATATGAAAGTAACAATCATTGAATAGCGCATAGGAATGAAAGTAAATAATTGAATAACACATTGAAATGAAAGTAAACATAATTTAAATGCACACATATATGAATAACGGCGCATAAATGAAGGTAACCATAATTAACAACGCATATAATGAATAACAGTAATTGAAAGCGCATAACATAGAACCATTATGAGACAAATTGAAACAACAAATGGCATACATTATTTCAGGGCAAAATGGCAAGTAACGTGCGATAAATTACGATTAACTAAACATGCTCAGACAATTAGAAATGGAACATGCTCAGCTATTAATTAAAACGAACGGTAAAATAACCGTACTAATACTTAATTAAACTAATATACTCAACAATTAGAAAAGGAGACACACTTAAACAACAATTAGCTCAAGGAACATAATGGAAACATGCTCAGACAATTATAGATAAATTGACTAATGATATCGTACACATTCATATTAAGCATGATTATTAAACGTACTTAATCAATTAGTTAGCCTACTCTAGTTAGTTATCCTAATACCTTAACATGCTCAAAGAAGATCACAATTATTATTCTAGGTAGTCATCATAGTCAATTTACATGCTCAAGAAATATTACAATAAATAGTCTAGTTTATTAAACATACTCACGATTCTAGTTAATTAACGATTAAACATGCTTAACTTCTATCTAATTAATAACTTAGTTTATTGTTACATAACAAATGGTGACAGCACAATGTATACATCGGATGAAGGAAATAACAGCTTAGAGTTAAAACTAGACAACAATTAAACAATAGCGAACAAAACAATTAAGGGAACTCTTAGCTCATCCACGCACTAAGCATTCATCACGTTCAATCATTAAGCATTCATCACCTTTCTAAGCATTTATCAGTAAAGAAATTTAAGGAAACTAACAGCAGTATATCAAATAGCAGGAACTGACAGTAAAGAAAATATCTACAGAGTATTAACAAAGGAAATCTACACCACCCATGCACACTACTTGTGGATAGGGCCTCCACTGGCCAAGATACACCCAATCCTTACCCAAATGAAGAACTCAACTCACGGACAGCACTCCACAGCACACTCCTCAACTCACGGTCAGCACTCCAAGCTCACAGAGCTTCACAATCACTCACTGATGAACACCCACCTTAACTCACAAAACACTCACGCTCGAAGGGGGAAGACGCTCTCGATGGAACTCTCTCTCTCTCTCTCTCGCAAGAAGAACTTAGAAGAAGTGGTGAAGAGGAATGGTTAAATCGACAACCATACATGGATAGAGACAGAAATACACCTAACGGAGAAGGAGAGCATTACAGGGTGAGGGGGAGAGTGGCGTTCAGGCATGGGGGTCGTCTCCATGGGTCGGTTGGGTGGGAATTTAATGACTAAATGACAAGAATCTATTATTTTAAACTAATTTCTCGCAGGTCTGGGATGTTTTGGACACAAGGAGTAGTTCTGGCCTCATCCGCATGCGTCCGAAACATACTATTTCTTCTGACAAAATGCCCTTCCAAACGAAGGATGGCATCCACACCTTCGACTGCACTCGTCTGAATCCATCATTCGGACGAAGAATGGTGTCTGCATTCAAGCATCTGCACTCGTCCGAAAGTGTCCAGAAATTGGATAGATTCAAAATCGTGGCATCCCCGTTCGTCCGGCTCTCATTCGAAAAGTAAGGCAAGAGGCAGGGGACGAATTTGGACGCAAGGACTTCATCCTGCGTCATCCCAAAGTGTTGGGACGTCGTTCCATACATTTGTGGAAGAGGAATGTAGTTCGCGAGTTGTCCGTAGGCGTCCGAAAATGCCCAGTTCAGTATTTCCACACATTTTCCTACCTAAATTTCATCCCATAACATTCTCCCCATAAATACACGTTACATTGCATATACGGGAAAAACGTTATCAGGGTATTACATTATATGTGATTATTAATCTCATGAAGGAAATTCTGAAGAGTCCAAGGAAGAACCTCCCGTATAACTTGCTCATCCAGAAGATTGTTGGCAGCAGTGGGTTGGCTGTCCCTCCCAAGGAGTGAAGAATCAATGAAAAGGCACTTGATGTCAACAATCAAGTGATATTGACTCAGATAGGGCTTTAAAAAGTAGGAGGGAAGTGGGTATTCAAGGGTGCAAACACTCCCTCCACGTTGGCTACACATCCTCCATCCACGTTGGCTACATAACCTCAATCAAAGTCAGCTACACAGACTCCTTCGACATCAACTACACTAATTCCTTGGACGTCGGTTGCATAGCCATTAGATCACATGGAGGTGAAGGATGATACTGACAGTAGATAGTCTATGTATGATTATTGTTGTTAAGGGCATGTTTATGAGGGTTGTTGAGGTTGCTGGTTTATGTTTGTTTAAGACCGTGTATTTGTTTAGGCTATATTGTACTGTTGTGGTTAATATTATGAAATTATGCTTCATAAGGGTTAAGGATTTCATATAATGATGGATTGTTGATGAAAGTTAAGTATTGATGTTGATGCACTGTTGGATTAAGAGCATGTTTAGGTTAAATTGTGTTGCTTGAATGTTTGTCTTTGGCAAATGTAAGGTTTTGGTATATTGTTAATTGTTGATGTTGTTGTTAAGAAAGAACCTGTAGTTAATATTCATGTCGTGAGAATATGTTGGTCCTATTATTTAAGTTAGCAGTGAGGCTCGTATATGATGTTATTTGTTTAAAAATTTGTTAATAAAGTTGAAGTGAAAATGTTTGTTCATTGTTCTTAGTAGATGCATATTAAGGTAATAGATTCTTAGATAAAGGATTTGGTCCATGCTTTGGAGAGGTATTTTCCTGGATAGGTTATTACTGTTGATGTGTGGTTATGTTAGATTTTATTAAGTTGCATGCATTCATATGTGTTCATGCATCATGGTTTTCACAAAACGATACAAAAGTGGTTTATCATGCATGAAGTTTTAAGAAAAGAAAAAGATAAAGAATATTAAGAACTTAAAAAATACGTTGAGGCATTGGGAACAAGTTCCCAATGTAGTTATGAGGATTTGGTGAACATTATCCCGAATGGTAGAGGCTTTGGATACAAACCTCATGTTAAAAGGCTTGGTAGACATGGTCCCCATGGTTAGAGGCATTGACGGTCATTCCCCAATAGTTGAGGCTTTAAGTTGTGTTCCAATGGTAAACTGTTAAGGCTTTGGTATGAAACTCATGTTGAAAGGCTTGGTGGACGTGGTCCTCATTATTAGAGGCATCACTTTGAATTGAGTACTAATGGGAAAACATAAATAGCAGTAAAATGAAGAAGAAACTAAATGGGAAAATGTTTTATAAAAAGAGCATGACAAGTTTTCTATTGCATTTCATTTCTTGCTGAATGTTAAACTCATAATTTAAGTCTTTTGATATAGGTATGCGGTAGCAATGATAGAAGCAATTGATGAAGCATTTGTACGTTGCCAACTTGGTGGCTGGTTAGGCTAAATGGGTTAAAAGAAAAACAGTTTGTAAATGATTTAAGAGACAATATAAAAGGTTTATGTAATGTTTCAAGTTGTAAACGTTTTAACGTAAAAGAATTTTATTTATCACATTTTCAAATGATTTGTTTTATTGAGATTGTGTTTTATAAAAAAAAAAAAAAGTATTTCAATTTATACATTTTAAATGATATAAAAACAGGTCGTTACAATAGAAGTCAATATGAGCTATATTCTCTTAATAAATGAGAAGAGAGCAATTTTTCTTCTCATTCGTCACCGAGACACACACACGCATCACACATAAATGATTTAATAGAAAATTTAACAATAGAGATAAATTATCACAACCGATACGTTAGGATTTAATTTGTTCAAAAATATAATTCAAAGTCCCGCTCTACATTACCCATGCTCTAGAAATTATATTGCAATTTATCAAAAACAATAATAATAATAATAGTAGTAGTGATAGCATGAAGTTGCTGCAGACTTAGTCTTGGGTTTGAAAAAATGGTTAAACGTTAAGTCAACGTTATTTTCTAAGTGATTCCCAGAAAAAAAAATGAATGTCTGATTATTTCTTTTTTGCATTTTGAATATTAAAAAAATTATGGAAATTGATTGATTGGTAAGAGGAAGAACATGTAGGCAAAACTCAGTCAACGTTCTGGTTTTGTGTTTTTCAGATTTTAAACTGATATTTCTTGTCTGAACGAAAAAGATTTGATCTCAAACCATGTTTGTAAGCCTGGAAAATGAGCGAACAAGTTGAAATTTTCGTTTCCCAGATCGAAAATGGGTCGTGAAAACCCAATAGCTCTGATTCTGTGCAGTTGAAAAAGGGGAAGACGACGATTTTAATGGAGGAGAAGAAAGCTAACATTATCGCTTTATCAGCAGTCGTCTTCCTCGTCGTATTCATTGTCGTCGCTCGGGTCTTTCTCAAACTCTCAAAAGCTTTCTTCCTCATTTGCGGAATCGACGTCGCAGTGATTGCTGCGATTTTTGTTTATGTTGCGATTAGAAGACATTATCGTCGGAGAAGAATGATGTTGGAATCGAAGCTTGTTTCCGAAGGACGAGAGCTCCGGATCGAGTACAGTTTTCTCCGGAAAGTCGCTGGAGTTCCCACGAAGTTTCGGTACAGTGAGCTTGTAGAGGCGACGGATGATTTCACGGCGTTGATCGGGAAGGGAGCTTCCGGTTCAGTCTTCAAAGGAATTCTGAGCGATGGAACCTCGGTAGCTGTGAAGCGAATCGAAGCAGAAGAGAACGGAGAAAAGGTGTTTCGATCGGAAGTCGCCGCCATTGCTAGCGTTCAGCATGTGAATCTCGTTCGCCTAATCGGTTACTGCCTAAACAATAACTCCGGTCCTCGCTTTCTCGTCTACGATCACATCCCGAATGGATCGTTAAATTGCTGGATTTTCCCGGAGAAGACGAAAAAAAACGAAAGTCGGCGAGCGGGAGGATGTTTATCTTGGGATTTGAGATACAGAGTCGCCATGGACGTCGCGAAAGCTCTTGCATACCTTCACCATGATTGCCGATCCAGGATCTTACACTTGGACGTGAAACCGGAAAATATACTTCTCGACGAGAATCTCCGAGCAATCGTATCGGATTTCGGGCTCTCGAAACTCATCGGAAAAGACCAAAGCAGAGTAATCACGTCAGTAAGAGGGACGAAAGGCTATTTAGCTCCGGAATGGATCTTACAACAAGGAATTTCGGAGAAATCAGATATCTACAGCTATGGAATGGTTCTCCTAGAGATGATAGGCGGCAGGAGGAACCTCGGCTTGGTCGACAACGAGGAGAACAAATCAGACAGAAAATGGCAGTATTTTCCGAGAATCGTAACCGAGAAAATGCAGCAAGGGAAATTAATGGAAATAGTAGATCAGCGACTGTTAGAGAGAGAGAGAATCGACGAGAGAGAACTGAAGAGACTGGTCCACGTAGCTCTGTGGTGCATACAGGAGAGAACTCGGCTGAGGCCATCAATGGCGAATGTGGTGAAAATGCTGGAGGGCCGATCAACCGTAGAGGAGCCGCCCGAAACGCAGATGATCATCGTGGATTTATTGGCCATGGACGAAGATTGCCCTGATTTAGACAGGAAGAAACGGAAGATCGCGACTCTCGTCGGAAATCGACAGAACAGCTATCAGCCTTCTTCCTCGACCTGTTCCATAGCCCTATCTGTAATTTCACCCCGGTGACGAAGAAGAACGTCATAATAATTTATTCTCCAATATTCTTTTTTTTCTTTATAATTTTCTGAAATATTTTCATTTTTTTAAAAAAAACATTTAATTTTTGATTTACGGTCTCATCCTATGATCCCATGCATGCATGTGCCATAAATTAGAGCCTTGCTCTACATTTATTGAAACAATAACATTAGAAAATGATGGCATTCATAGCCATAGCCATGTCATTGTCGTCCCATTTAACTTAGGAAGGATCGAGATTGAAGGCCGGCTGTCACTTATGGTTCACTCTGACTTATGGAATATTTTATATATATATATATTTTTTTTTTATAAAATAACAAAAAATTAGAGCGACTATTTAAACGTGGAAAAGTAGCCAAGATTTGAGCAAGTAGGAAAACCATCCTCGCATGAGAAAAATTCAACAAAGGGTAGCTCACGCTTTTGTTCTCTTTCTTTCTTTTTGGGTTTTAATTAATAATCGTGTTAGGTTTTCTTTTTTAGTGTTAAACGTTAGGTTAAAAGTAGTAAAATTAATAAAACAACCATTAAAATATGAAATCAATGACAATGCAACCACTAAATAATTTTTACTTATAAATAAAATATTCAACTATAACAAATAAACACGCAAACATTATTGTTAACTATGAACTTATTTTGAAAATGAAAGAGTAGAAAGTTTCCTAGAGAGTACAAATACGTTTGTTCAAGCGATTCGGCAACTCAATCTACATCCACGCTCCAAGTTTCTGACTTGGAGATTCTTATATCCAATAACCTTCTCGGTTATTGTTAATTGAACTTTACAAGTGTCAATCAAATATTTATAGACTATTCTAGAATGTCACTTTTTTCTCTTTAACTATTCTCGGGGCGTCACCCTTTAATCACGGTTTAAGAATAATAAATAAGAAAACTAAAATTCTTAACTCTCCAAAATATAAAATCTCAAATTTGGGAGTTGGAGAGTTAAGATTTACACTCTTTGAATGATGAGAAATCGAGTATTGATTTTGACAGAGCTTCGCTTCAATTCTCGCGTTGTTAGAGTAAGCTTTAAATGCCTTCTATTTATAGACTCTGCCTAATCAGTCTACCACCTCCATTTTGGTCGACCGTCATTCGATCGTTGGAATTAGTCGTTGCGTTATACAGATTAACTGGTCAATCACTTCTTCACATTTTAGAATTTTGCTTCAACTCTATCCATTATGCGGTCAATCCACTCGTCTCCTACTCGACCACTTCGTCAGCCGCTAAAAGACGGAGCGATCTGTCTCAATTTGCGGTCGACCATTTCTTCACGAGTTGACCGCTTCATCAACAAATTGAAATCTTGTGCAATCTGTCAATTCTGCAATCAATCAACTGGTCGACCGTTTCCTTTGTTACAGAACAATTTGGTTGACCTCCTCAAGGCTTTAGTCGACCTCTATGTCCGTTTTTGCTTTTCTTGAATCTTCTATCCAAAATCAATCTATAAGCTATATGAATTTAAGTAAACATGTTAGAACACATTAATACCTGTATTAAACGTATTTCTAATTAAGATCAATATATTTAGAAAGATTAAACAATTAAACATATTCAAACTATAAACAACTTATACTCACAAATAACATATTCATAATCAATACAAATAAAATTAATTACAGTTAGGCTAACAGTAATTCTCATGTGAAGAAACTGGAATAGATTGTGGTAGTTGTTGGAGAGGTTGAGATTAAGATTGGGTGGTTAAGGTTACTGTATACTTTTGCTTAGCCATCCACGATTATGATTTTTAAAAGTCATGCTATATTTATTTTTTATAAATATTAATTTATATAATTATTATAATAAATTATAAATATTTAAAATAAGTAATTAATTATACAAAAAAATATTTATCACATTTAAAATAAAATATAAAAATAGAATAGGTATAACCTTATTTTTCTTCTAATCACCTTTTTGTTTATAAATATGACATCAAATAGGAAATTAAACAAAGATAATCATACATGGTTAATGGTTATCGTTACCTAATATGCAAATCAAAATAGAACAATGCAGTAATTGAACGTATAATTCTTATGAAAATCATTGAAACCACGACCAATTATCTAAAAAATAAATTACAATTTCAAAGCACTCACAAAGAGATTGTACGGATACTCAAAAATGAACACTCAAATTGCAGTTATAGATATCCGAATAATTTTGTGTTAAAATTCAATTTGCTAATACAAAGACCAAAAAAGAATTAGAAGAAATTAGACATTTAAGAATCTAAATAAGAATTAAAGATTTTTTTATTGAACAATAAAATATAAAAATAAAAAATATATATTGTTAACGTCATATAAAATTATGAATAATTTGTATATTTTTAATTATAAATTTTGATTAACCTTGATATAATTATTCACGCTAGCGCACTTACGCATATATTTATAATTGGAAAAAAGACAAATGAACTATCATCATTTACTGTTTATGACAAACTAACCATCATCATTTTTTTACTAACAAATTAACTACTGAACTATAAGAAAATGATAGAGTAAGCATCGCGGTTATGTTTTCCGTTATAGGTTAAATTGTTAAACCACGGCGGATTTTCATAGTTCAGGGGTTAATTTGTTAATCTACGATAGTTTGTCATAGTTCAGGGGTTAAATTGTTAAACCACAGCGATATGTCATCATATTTCAGGGGTTAAATTGACAAACTACAACGGTTTTTTATCATAGTTCAGGGGTTAAATTGTTAAAATGCGGTGGATCGTCATAGTTCAGGGGTTAAATAGTTAAACAGGCTTAATAAGAAGGAAATTCTCTTCTTTCACGTATTACGACGGTGAATCTTTGAACATTAATAATTCTCTCAATTTTCAACAGTTTTGGAAGCTTGAGTACTTGTTTTCTATCTTCTTTTCATGATACACAAGTTGAAAACGTCCATTTTGTCATTTTGTCCTTATTAGAGCAGGTTCGGTCTGGAAAACGTGCGGAGCTTCGCGATTTTGAATTGTGTAAGGGAAATTGGAGGAGTTAGAAGCGTTTTTAGGCCCCAAAAGTGGGACAAACTGCCTTTGGCATCTGGCGAGCGCGTATATCTCAAAAAGTTATGCGAAATCAAAAACAAAATTCGTCCAAATCGGTCGACTGAGCGCAAAGTTATGGCCTTCCGAAGTTTTCGAGTAAACAATCTCATTTTTTCCATGCTCGAATTTGCTTTGATAAGCACTGAATGACAAAAAAAGGATGTTTCCTACTTGTGCATCGCAAAAAGAAGATAGAAAACGAGTACTCAAGCGTCCAAAACTGTTGAAAATTGAGAGAATTATCAATTTTCAAAGATTCATCGTCGCCCTACGTAAACGATCAAAATTTCCTTCTTGACGAGGAACTGCGGCGGCTTGACAAGGAACCGCCGCGGTTTGTCATAAAATCGTAGCGGCTTGATGACACCAATGTAGTTTTTCGATGAACCGCGGTGGTGTGTCGTCAAGCCGCTGCAGTTTGTTGATGAATTGCGACGGTGTGTTGTCAAGTTGTTGCGGGTTGTCGAAAGAACCATCGCGGTGTGACAACAAGCTGCGGCGGTGTGTCATCAAGCTACTGTAGTTTGACGACAAAGCGTTTAATGGCAAACGTGACAGTGATGGTAGCGACGTCATTTTTCTATAGTTCAATGGTTAATTTGTTAGCAAAAAAAGGATGATAGTTGGTTTGTCACAAATAGGAAAGCATGATGGTTGATTTGTCATTTTTCCATTATAATTTGAAAGGTAGGACCAGTCACTGCAGAGCTAAAGGAGATTAGAGTTTCGCCGCGCTAGAGGTTTGCTTCTCTGAGCACAAAACTGTTGATATTTTTTTTGAATTGAAAGCATAATCTTTTTTTTTTATTGCGTTACTCTCTTTAATAGAGAAGTTACAAATTCAAAAACAGCAAGATATTTGGCTTAAATCAAGCCATATTTGAAAACAAAATATAACAAAAAACAACTTTTAAAGATTTGGTTAATTAACCAATTTATTTGAAAAGATTATAAGGCACTTTTTCAACACTCCTCCTTGCCTTAGTAATTGCAGAGACCTAATTTGTTTCTAAAGACTTTCTCCTCCTGTCCCTTGACTTTGAATCCTTCGGGTTGCTCTACATAAATCTCCTCTTGAAGATAGACATTTAAAAATGTCGATTTTACATCCAACTGATAAGTCATCCAACCTTTTTGTGCCGCTAAAGCAAGTATAATTCTGATTGTATCCAAACGTGCTACTAGAACAAAATTTTCTGAAAAATCCACTCCAAACATTTGACTATACCCTTTCACAACTAATCGAGTTTTGCATTTATTTACAGAACCATCTCCATTAAGTTTGGTTCTATTATCTCATTTGACTCCAATGACTTTCTTGTGTTGAGGCTTGTTCATCAACTCCCATGCGTCATTCTTTTCAATTACTCTAAACTCTTCTTTCATTGCTTCAAGCCACTTGTTATCTTTCTTTGCATCTTCAAATTCTGCAGGCTCCAGAATAGCAACATTACTTATTTAATAAATTTTAGACAAAAGTCTTGTACCTCTAACTGAGACATCGTCTACATCATCATCATTAAAATGTTGTGAAATTTCTGGTTGCTCCTTTATTGACTCTTCCCAATTCCATTGTTTATCCTCCATGAATTTGACATCTCTACTTACTAAAAATTTTCCATTTTGGGGCTGAAAAATTATGTAAGCCTTAGATGCGCTGCTATACCCAATGAAAACTTTAGGCTCTGCCTTTTTATCAAATTTGTCTCTTTTTACCTGTGGCACGTAAGTAAAACAAAGAAAACCAAATATTTTCAAATTTTGCAAATCTGGTTTATAGTTGAACCAAGCTTCAAATGGAGTTTTTTTATGTAGAATTCTTGTTGGCAACCTATTCAACAAGAAAACTGAAGTGTTTGCAGCCTCAGTCCACAACTTTTTTGGCAACGTCTTCTCATGCAGCGTACACCTTGTCATTTCCATGATACTAAGATTTTTCCTCTCATTTACACCATTCTGCTGTGGGGTATAAGGTACTGTGAGTTGGTGTTCAATTCCAGCTTCTTCACAAAACTTGTCAAAAAGCTCGTTTGTATATTCTCTTCCATTATCCAACCTTATCTTCTGCATCCTACAACAACTTTGATTCTCTACCCATTATTTATATTTCCAAAACACATTAGCAACCTCATATTTGAATTTAAGAAAATAAATCCAACAAAATCTGGTATGATCATCAATAAATATAATGTAGTATCTACTACCATTCAATGATGATATTCTTTGTGGTCCTCCAACGTCTGTATATACTAGTTGCATCTTGTGTGTTGCTCTCCATGTGGTTTGAGGAAATGGTCTTCTAACTTGCTTGCTATATTGGCAAACTGTACAATCAGCTAGCTTCTCTTCCAATGATGGTACACCTTTCACCAAATCATGTTTCTTCATATATAGCAACCCAACATGATGAAAATGCCCAAATCTTCTATGCCGCAATTCTGCATTACTCACAGTTGTTGAGAGAGTCATTTGCTCCTCCTCCATGAGATTTAGAGCAAAGCTTTTTGCTCTCATTTTTACTTTGTATACATCTTTGCCTTCTGAGTTTTTGATCAAACATCATTTATCTTCAAAGATGACCTTGAAACCTTTTTCAATAAGTTGTCCAACACTAAGAAAAATTTGGTCAATCTCAGGCACATATAAAACATCACTAATGTATTTCAAACCTGCTAAGCTTTCTATAGCAACAGTTCCTTTGCCTTTGACTAAAATAAAATCACCATTTCCAATTTTCACTTTGGAAATGATAGTTTTATCAAGCTGTTTAAAGAGCTTTGTGGTTCGTGCATCCACTATCTATGAGTCAAGAGTCGCTGGAGCTATTTCTTGTAGCGAAGCATGTTGCAACAAAAAGTTGTTCTTCTTCTAGTTGTTCTTCTTCTAGTTGTTCTTCTTCTTGTTACAACTCAGTAGTTGCTTTTGCTTCTTCATGTTGTTGAGTCCTGCAAATCCGCTCCACATGCCCAAGATTTCCATATTTTCTGCACTTGACATCAGGCCTCCACCAACATTTCGTTTGTGTGTGATTAGTATTTTTACAATGAGGACACAGTGGAAAGATTTCTACGTTGTTTTTGTTGTTCGTCCTCCTATCGTTATAGTTCTTGTCTCTGCCTCCTCTTGTGTTTGTTGTTTGTGCCTGAAAAGCACCCTCCATAGATTCTTATTTTCTCATCAACCGTCTTTGCTCTTGTGCATACAAAGCATTCACTAATTCTGTCAAGGAAATGCTTGGTAGTTCCTTTAATTCTTTTAATGAGGAAATTTTAGACTCATACTTTTCAAGCAGAGTAACAAGGATTTTTTGTACAATTCTTTCATCAGAAAATTCCTTACCCAGCAACCTCACCTTATTAACTATGCTTAATAACTTGTTAGAGTACTCTTTGATGGTTTTTGTCTCCTTCATTTTTAGCATCTGAAACTCTCTGATTAGATTGAGCACATTCATGGTTTTGGTTCTTTCGTTGCCTTGATATTCTTTTCTAAGGTAGTCCCAAATATCCTTTACTGATTCCAGATTCATAATTCTGGTGAATATTGAACTCGAAACAGCAGAGAATAGACAAGCTTTAGCTTTGGATTTCTTCGTCTTCCTCTCCTTATGAGTTTTCATCTGCGCCACTGACGGATTCATCGGCAACTACAGGACATTGTAATCGTCTTCTAAAGCTTCCCAGAGATCCAACGCTTCAAGATGAACTGTCATTCTAATAGCCCATGCTTGATAGTTTTCACCATCGAAAATTGGTGGAGCAATAAGGGAGAATATTATATCAACTTCCATTTTCAAGAGTTTTTGAATTTGTGGGTTATTGTGTTTTTGGTTTCTCAACTCTCAAGTCCCTCAAGAAAAAAGAGCTCTGATACCAATGTGTTGACATTTTTTTTAAATTGAAAGCATAATTTTTTATTGATTGCGTTACTCTCTTTAATAGAGAAGTTACAAATTCAAAAACAACAAGATATTTGGCTTAAATCAAGCCATATTTGAAAACAAAATATAACAAAAAACACCACCTAAAAATTTGGTTAATTGACCAATTTATTTGAAAACATTGTAAGGCACTTTTTCAACAAAACCTTGAATTGCTTTCTCTTTTCAGCTGAATTCTGTCATTCTCTTTGTTTATTGGAATCTCTCTCTCTCTCTCTCTCTCTCTCTCTCTCTCTTCATGTAGCTTCTGTGATGTAGGAGCTATATGTTCAAATTTAATGAATGATTAGGTTGGATTGGTTTCATTCTTGGATTTGAATCATTAGGCATAGTTTTAGGCGATGGCCATGGCGATGCATGATAAACAGTCGGCTCTTTTTATGATTCGAAAAATAGCTTTGTAAGAGTTATTTTCTTCTATCCTCGAACTTTCCTATCTATCAGTTACGAAACTCTGATCTTTTTCCTTTCCGTTTTCCCGTGGTTGAACTTGTACAACAATTTTTTTGCGATTAAATTGTTAGCGTTAGTTTAATCTGAAGTCCTCAATGAAAATGGAGAGAAGATGAGAATGAGTTGAGAAAATCCCCGACGTGATGCCAATAGCTTGAAATATATTCTTTTGGGAAAATAACACTGCAGACCCTATAGTTCGCGATCAATGACAAGTCAAACCCTGGAGATTATTTTTTAACAACAAAAACCCTGAACTATAGGAAAATCTCGCCGGCGACCTCGCAGTCACGATTTTTGTCCAAGACCGTCGAGGTTAACGCCCCCGTTTGTACTCTATGAAGCGGCGTAGAACGGAGACGAAGGACATCAAGCTTCGTCCTTCCCTGCGGTTCGAAGAAGATGAACGATGGCGGGAGATGGCAGAGACGAAGCTGGAATCGTCTAGAGGCGACGGACGGACGACATTCACTGGTCGTTGGATCGAGCGAGGGACATCCCTCGTCTGTATTGAATGGCCAGGATTGAATCTAGCGTCTCTGCCAGAGGCGAAGACGGACGAGATATCCTTAGCTATTGGATCGAGCGAGGGATGTCCCTCGTCTGGATCGAATGGCCAGGATTGAATCTGGCGTCTCTGCCAGAGGCGAAGACGGACGAAATATCCTTGGTCGTTGGATCGAGCAAGGGACGTCCCTCGTCTGGATCGACGGCCAGGATTGAATTTGGCGTAGTGGGTCACGTGTGGGGCACATGCGATCTTAAAACAACAGAATTCCCCCCAGTATGACGGACATCCATAGGAAGGCCACGGACGTCCGTCATTCAATACCACGTCGTTTTGGCCGAAATGTACGCATCCAGCCTCTAGACGGCGTCGTAGAGACCATGACGGATGCCCGTCTAAGATGACGGGCGTCCATCCCTCTCGGAGTTCATACTAAAACCCTAACAGAGCCGAACACAAAAAGTTCGTCCATTGCCATAGATATTCGAGAGAGAGATTTTGTCTTCCCCTGACCAACTCTCTCAATGTAATCGAATGAACAAGAGTGTTGCACATCCCATGGAGTCATCAAGGTGTGCTTCTTTATCATCCATGGTTGAAGAATCCATTGACTGTGGAATGGAGGTGGATCCTAATCCTATTTCGGCAGTAGAGACCAATGAGAATCGGTGGTTCTATCACGAAGCCGGTATAGAATTGCGTTCAATCTCGGGATCCCTGAAATCAGAGCTTCGTTCGATATGTGACTCAGAGGATGATGATTGGGCAGAGAGTATGCATCCCCAAATTGAATGTTCGTCCTCGGAGCTCTGTCTGGGTAAGAAGTATAGTGCGTTGAAGGATATTAAAGATGAAGTGATTAATTATGCTTTGAAAAATGGGTACGGGATCAGGTTTGTTAAAAGCGAATGACATCGAATAACTGCTGTGTGCAAGGATGGATGCAATTGGCGGCTTCACGCTTCAAAAATGAAAGGTGAGCTGACCTTTCAAACTAAGAACTATAATGAGGAGCACACATGTACACGACAAATGGAAAGCCGACACGCTTCCTACAAATGTGTGGCAAACCAATATTTGAATAGATTCAAAAGTCAACCCACTTGGGACCTTGCTTCCATAATTGAGACTGTAAGGAAGAACTTTAATGTCAATATTACTCCGAGTCTTGCCAGAAGGGCAAGGAATTTAGCACAGACTTTAAACGAAGGGGATGGAGACGAACAGTATAAGCTACTTTGGTCCTACGCAGAAGAGATTCGAAGATCCAATCCAGGTAGCACACTGTTGTTGGTGGTAGATTTTCCAGATTTGACGGCCTGTCCAAGTCCAATATTTAAAAGAATGTACATGTGTTTGGATGCGTGCAAGAGAGGTATGAAGGAGTTTGGTAGACCCGTTATTTGTCTGGATGGCTTTCACTTGAAGGGGTCGTGCCCAAGCCAATTGCTCACAGCTGTCAGCATTGATGCCAATGATGAAATTTATCCAGTTGCTGTGGTACTTGTTGAATCAGAATGCAGAGACTCCTGGACCTGGTTTTTGTGTTGTTTCCTGACGGACTTAGACAGTGACATAGGCAGAGGATGGACACTCATTTCCGACCGATAGAAGGGGTTGGTGCCTGCTATTGAACAATATGCACCAGCAGCTGAGCATCGATTCTGCCTAAGACATTTGTATGCCAATTTCAAAAAACGATTTCCAGGAATACAATACAAAGATATCATGTGGAAGGCAGCAATGGCCACAACATCATCGAACTTTCAGAAAGAGATGGGTAAACTACTTGCGCTCGACCAAACAGCGCATGCATATATGCAGAAAATTAACCCGAGGTGTTGATCAAAATATGCTTTCAATCCTGTCCCAAAGTGCGACATGGGCCTTAATAATTTGAGCGAGTGCTACAATGCCTACCTCCTGCCAGCACGGGACAAACCGATCCTCACTATGTTCGAGGTGATTAGAATGGGCATCATGCCTAGGATCGTTAAGAAACATAACCAGATGGCTGAATCAACAGATCTTTTGTATCCTAAGACCACAAAGAAGCTTTTCAATCTGCAACATGCGGCTCGGAATTGGTGTCCAACACCTGTAGGCTGTAATCGGTTTGAGGTTAGTGACGGTAACAAACGGTACGTAGTCGATCTGGACACGCATACCTGTAATTGTTATCGGTGGGAGCTGACTGGAATCCCATGCGTGCATGTCATCCCTTGCATCAATTTTATGCGGACTTCAGCGGAGGATTATGTGCATGCATGCTACCATCAGGACACATTTATGAGGATGCATTCCCATTTTACCCGACCTGTCAGTGGCCACCACATGTGGCCCGGAACGAACCAGCTTTCAATTTTGCCGCCACCAGTTAAGAGACTCCCAAGTCGGCCTCGATAATGAAGAGTGCGAGATGCAGATGAGGCCCATAGCCGCACGGTACTCAGCAAGAGACATGTCCCCATAACATGTGGTCGTTGTCACGGTGTAGGCCACAATGTCCGTTCTTGTCAAGGCGGAGGCTCAGCAGGTGGCACGGCAAGTGGTAGTGTAAGAGCAGAACGCTCACACGAAACCTTCATGGGGTTTACCATTGTGGCCGATACACAGGTGCTTAGATTGTTATGCTTTCATACGTTGTTCTTACTATGTGTGTTTTGTCTTACATTAAATTGCTTTTGTGTTTTGTTGGAGTCCGTCGCCCCACCCCGCATCCTTAACCATGGAGCTTCATCTACGTATTTGTTTGGATAATATTTGTTCATATATAATACACTGAAGTTTATTTGTTCATCTACGTATTTGTTTGGATAATATTTGTTCATGTATAATACACTGAAGTTTATTTGTTCATCTACGTATTTGTTTGGATAATATTTGTTCATGTATAATACACTGCAGTTTATTGAATTAGTTACTCATCAATCTGTAACATTAGGGCTGGTACATATGCCATGAGGGACGTCCGTCATGCCATGACGGACGTCCATCGCAATATGACGAACGTCCATCACATTCAGATGGACGACACTTGCCCTATTTGGGGCGCCCCTCGCCCAAACACAACATTCAACAGTAAGAAGAAAACCACAAAGCAGATGGCAACATGAACAAAATTGTAAAAAACTTCAATTGAAAACAACTATACAACAACAAACAATTGAAAACAACTTCAATTGAGCCACTTGTTCAAGGTTTTTTCAATTCTTTCAACTCTTTCACTTGTTGCACCTCTTGCATGTCCTGCACCTCGTGCACCTCTGGCACCTCTTGCGTTTCTTGCAGATCTAGAATACGTTACTGGTGGTGCTTTTTCAACAGGTGGTGCCTTTTCTGCAGGTGGTGCCTTTTCAACAGGTGGTGCCTCTGCAAGTGGCTCATCAAAAATGGAAAGTTCTGCGTCCCGGATGTCGATGATGTTGAAGTGCAAATCAGAGTTCATCTCCACACTCGTGGACTCCTTGTAGAGTTCATCTCGATCGTATGGATCGTGGCGATAGAAGCCCTGCCCCTTGCATTTGGACATCACCGACCACCCTAAAGGGCGGAAGACTTGAAATATGCCGTGTTGGCTGCAATTGGAACTGCAAATTAGTTTGTCACGTCATTCAAAGCGCAGGGTGGAAAAACATACCATTTTATGTCCACAGGTGCCATGACAATTGCAATTGAATCCGGCATCAATTGTTCGTACGCATACTGCGTGTGAATGTCAATCGATGACATGAAACAATCCATCTTCAGGTGGCACTGTAGGAGGAAGAAATATTAAACCATGTATGATTTCATGAATGAATACAAGTGTCTTACATGGATCCAGCCAATTGTCAACAAACCCTCCCTTATTTGAACAACGGCGGTGTCCTCCTCATTTGTCATCACGCACTGCATGTTAAAAACACGATTTGTGTAGTTATTTTCAGTAACAATATATTATAAGTTGGTTAAACATTCTCACATAATCAGGAGCACCCGATTGCTTTGGCACAAGGAGAGTTGTCATTGAATATATCTTGTCACCCTGTAAATCAACAACACGACGCACAACATTAATTTTCTAATCACAACTGATAATAAATTTCAAATGACGTTGCTTCTTACCTTGGAGCCGCAAAGGAGAGAACACGTCTCCTTGTTATTCTTCGTATTGACCTATGCAAGTGCCATGAACTCGTCCATCAATTTCACAGGCTGCAATGGAAATTCAGTGTAAGTGTAAATTCTACACATTGTATAAAACCAAATAGAACACATACCACTTGCACTGTCATCCTCTAACCTGCGGTAGGACCCATCACTGAAGGACCTGGGGCCAAAATCTTTTGAAGTTTAGCCAGGGTTGGAGGAGGGGACAGTTGTCTAATGATCGAAGACCTACACAATTGTAACACATTGTTAATCAATGATACTAATGCATATAAGGAAATTACATGTAAATTCAAAGACATACTGGCATCCGTCAGGACCGGCATCAGAAGATGCAGGAGATGCTGATGGATGAGATGGCTGGGCTGTTGGAGGAGCGATTGCCATATGCATTTGTACTTCTTGCATCTATAGTACAATGGCTTGAAGCTGGCCAAGTTGACTCTCCTGTCTATCCAACTTAGCTTGAATCTCGCCAAGTTGGCCGACAAGCCACTGCCATCTCTCCTTGCTAATGAGTACGAAGGGCAAGGATGAGGACTGGGGTGGGGGAGGTGCATCGTCCGCCATAGGACGCACAAAATTGCCATCCACCTCCACATGATATGTCGGTTGTGCGTTTGCTATCCACGGAATTATTTCAGTGCATGTGGAAGGAGCAGATGCAGCTGACGTGGATGGTGGCAGTGGAGCTGACATGGAAGGAGTAGGTGCAGCTGATGTGGATGGCGGAGGTGGAGCTGACGTAGAAGGCAGTGGAGCAGCTGACGTGGAAGGACGAGGTGCAGGAGGTGCAGCTGCCACCTCTCCTCTGAATACCCACTCCCCTCGTACCTTTTGCAACCCCATCCGAGCCAATGTCACTTCATTATACACGTCAAGTGGTTTTTCATTCGTTCGTCGCTCCGTGTGAGGAACAACCAACCCGCTGCTATCAATAATGAGCTGAATGAGTCAATTATATGGGAGATTCTTCCTTGCACTATTCAGACTTGCTTTCATTTGCTGCATAATAACGTATGCAAGGTTAAACCTCTTCTCATTATAGAGCTTCTCCATTACGTACAGATCCATGGCTATGACAAGGTCTCTATGTCCATCATGAGGCACAACTGTGTTCGTGATCATGTGATGGATGACCCTTGCTTTGGCATCGAGGTCTTTTGATTTAGGCCGGAAGAAAGACTCCACGGCTGTAGGATTGCGAACCAATTGCTTCAGCAATGCAAGACCTTCTCCTTTTTGGACAAACTCATGGTCCTTTGTTGCATGGTAATACCCCTCCAACGGCTCCTCCGTGGAGCATCCAATGAGCTCATTTAACTGTCCTAGAGTTATCCTAATCTGTTTTCCAAACAAAAAAGTCCTCAACTCTCTATCACTTGATATGTCCAACTCCAAATTCGCATAAAACAGTTTAACAGCTCTCTCATAGAAGTAACCTCCCATTGTGCATAGTTTATCCAACCCAATTCGTTCAAACATCGCCTTCAATCCAAAATCAGCAAATGAATTGAAATTTACCTTCCTGGATGTGATTATTGCATGGGGTACAATGTCCTTATCGTACAGTTCATGGACGGAGGCTGAGTTGAACAACCCGGGTTCTGCAGACAGCACTGGACCCGTCGTCTCGGTGGGAGCCACCACCTTAGGCTTCTTCGACGCTTAACTATTCCTCGGCGCCATTTTCAGATTCAAAACTGAGGGGTTAATCGGCAGTTAATAGGGAGTTCGGGAATTCGTTGGGGGAAAACTCTCTCGCGATTTGTAGTACAGGGAAATTTCTAGGGCTTGAAAGCCCTTTGTGATTATAAGCAGCGTTTCGTGGTCCATCGAGCCGAAAACGCTATCGTTTCGAGGTGACGGAAGCCCGTTGTAATAGTATGGACATCCGTCATAACCTAAACGGCGTCGTCGAAAGACAAAATTGAAAGATATCGGAGCGGGACGGACGCCCGTCATCTTAAGACAGACATCCATCATGGTCTCGACGACGCCGTCTAAAGGCTGGATGCGTACATTTCGGCCAAAACGATGTGGTCTTGAATGACGGACGTCCGTGGCCTTCCTATGGACGTCCGTCATACTGGGGGGAATTCTGTTGTTTTAAGATCGCGTGTGCCCCGCACGTGACCCACTACACCAGATTCAATCCTGGCCATCAATCCAGACAAGGGACGTCCCTCGCTCGATCTAACAGCCAAGGATATCTCGTCCGTCTTTGCCTCTGGCAGAGACGCCAGATTCAATCCTGGCCCTCGATCCAGAAGAGGGCAGTCCCTCGCTCGATCCAACGGCCAAGGATATCTCGTCCGTCTTTGCCTCTGGCAGAGACGCCAGATTCAATCCTGGCCGTTCGATATAGACGAGGGACGTCCCTCACTCGATCCAACGGCCAGCAAATGTTGTCCGTCCGTCGCCTCTGGACGATTCCAGCTTCGTCTCTGCCATCGCCTTCCATCGTTCATCTTCTTCGAACCGCAGGGAAGGACGAAGCTTGACGTCCTTCGACTCCGTTCAACGCCGCTTGACAGAGTACAAACAGAGGCGTTAACCTCGACGGTCCTGGACAGAAATTGTAACTGCGAGGTCGCCGACGAGATTTTCCTATAGTTCAGGGTTTTAGTTGTTAAAAAATAATCTTCAGGATTTGACTTGTCATTAATCACAAACTATAAGGTCTGCAGGGTTATTTTCCCTTTTTTTTTATGACCTCTTCAGTATTGGAGCCAAGATATCTTACTCACTCCTTGACATGTCCGTCGGAAGTTGCTTGAGGAGTATGTCATTGGAATTACAATAAGGGGCGTTTACCCCCAAAGGTTTTTTGTGTCCAAGAATATTTGACCTTCGGAGCACATCTTGGAGGCCAAATCCGTTTTCATTCTAGTTAAACATGACACTCAAATATGTTTGACCAGCAAAATTAAATGCAAATATGTGTTTTTGAATTCATAAATTTACTGAATGTGGTGCTTTTCTATTGCAGGATCCGTCTCAGTCAGTCCATTCATCTGGCCATTTTGCTTGTGCCGCTGTTCTTGGAGGCTTAATATGAGTCTCGGCGCCCCTTCAGTTGGTTCTGGTTAGTTCTACAACTGCATTTTAATTCATTTTTATTGCCAAACTTGATTTTTATAAGTTTTCCTCTCTATGAAGGAAACTCTCCCAATCTGTTGAGAAAAAGAGCCCAAGTACTAAGTGGAATAAAAATATTTTTTTCTCTAGTTGTGCAATCAAATAGGTAAAGCAAACCAACAAAAATAAAGAGATCAACAACACCACTTTTTAGCGTGAAAAACTCTCAAAAGTGTGAGTAAAAAACCACGGAACCCGTATGTCACTTAATTGAACCTTCAACTATAATAGAAATAATGAGTATACCAAAGTTCTCTCTAGCTCAACAAACTAGAGACCATACAATATTCATCAAGATTAAAATAACAATTTTGGCAGATAACAAAACGTAAGAGAGAATAAATCTCAGGTTACCAAATTGCAGTCCCGTTTTTATCCCAACAGACTGCCTTAGAAATCTCAGACGACGATCTTCACCGTTCAGAATATACTCCTTGATGTCACAAACCTACAGTTCAAATTTCAAGGTAATCCAACGGTTGAATATTGAGAAACTGAACTCAATTCCAACTGCTCTGAAAAATCCAAAAATTTCTTTTTTTCTATCTTCTCTCTCACTCTACTGTTATCACTCTCTAGGGTTTCATTAGCTACAAAACACTCTTTTATACTCAGTCCAAAAAATATGAGCCGAATCCAACACAATGAGTTCTCGAAAGTTTATTTCAGACCTTGCCCCTTTTGTTTTTTTGTTGCCTATTTATATATTTATTGAAAAAATTGTTGTTGAAAAATTCTAACATTTTAACTCTCCATTTCACATTGTCATTCTCTTGTTGAAATTTCTGCTGCGTTTCACTGGGACATCTTTCTGGTGCTAGACCTGGTAGGAAGGCATATGAGTTTGGTAGAACATATGTGGTTAGGCCCAAAGGCAAACATCAAGCAACCGTAGTTTGGCTCCATGGTCTGGGTGATAATGGCTCAAGGTATATGAATATTTTTATGTGAAACGCAACTATACTGTTTATCTGCAACAAGACAGTGTCTTTTCTCACCCCACTAGCACCCTCTGAAGTGGGTTTCCTTATTGTCTAAGAAGAAGAGCAAAATAACTTAAACTTTATTCATGGTTTTCGATTATGTGTTTGGAAATGTAGGAAAAGTACTTACTAATCGGCATAATTTTGTGATTGCATCTCATAGAATTTTCTACATCACAGAGGGGCCAATTTTCTTAACTCTTTTTTTGTCTTTTGCGCAGCTGTTCCCAGCTCCTGGAGACCCTACCCTTACCAAATGTACGCATAAGATACGCAGATTGTCTGTTAGGCTTATATAGCTACTTTTCTCTGTTTTTTTCATTATATGACACAGATAAAGTGGATATGTCCTACTGCACCTACTCAACCAATAACTGTGTTTGGTGGCTTTCCTTCCACTGCGTGTGAGTGTAGTTTCTTTAATTTTTTTCAAACACCAATAAATATGTGTGGTGATAAAACATTAATTAAATGACTATTTCACTGCAAGAGTATGAAAAATAAAACTATCATTATAGGAGGTAGCTTACTAGTTCTTCTGTAAAATGCATGGATGATGTTGGAGAGAGTGGGAACTCGGTTTTAGCACCAGAAATATATTTTGTTAAAATTGAATTTCAATCCTTATGAACCAGGGATTAATGTGGGAGATCTTTCAGAAAATGCTGATGATGATTTAGAGGGTTTGGATGCTTCTGCTGTGCATGTTGCCAATTTGTTATCGACAGACCCAGCTGACAGTAGCTTTCAAATAAATCTTAAACGATGATTTGAAATTTCATCCGACAACTTGTTGCAAGAAGCACACTTGAAGTCAAATTATTGACTGGAATGATTTTCAGCCTTGTTTGTTTTATATGATTTCATTGTAGCTTTCTTCTTGCAGTAAAGCTTGGTATTGGCGGTTTCAGTCTGGGTGCAGCTACAGCCCTATATTCGGCCAAGTGCTATGCTCAAGGGCATTATGCGAATGGTGACCCATATCCAGCTAACATTTATTTGATGTTCTTGATTGAGATCTTTACAATAACACGAGATCTTTGCTTTTTTTTTTTTTGTGGAATAATCACACCTCAGGGTTGTTTTACGTCACTCGGGTTACTGGAGTCTCTCAAATTGAAAGATGAATGTAGAAGTTGGCTTCTGTGCTTTATTTACTTAATTTGACAGGTTTCTGATAAATTTTACTTTTCTTCTGTCACATTTTCATGGCATGAAATATATTTTGATGGATTAAAGAACATGATGATAAGAAAGAGCAATAGTTATAGGTTCTTGAGGATAAACAACGACGAAAATTTCAGGAAAATCCTATGATGCGTATGTAATGAAAGACACTAACTTCATTTGCTGATGGGTTACTTCTGTAACATGAAGTAAAACTTTTATCTTGTTTTATGCAAATGCAGGCTTGGCCACTACACCAACCCAGAAGAGATGGACAAAGTTGGGGCTTGATGGAAGTTCCTCCTGACTAAGAAGCTACTTGCTACTTTATGCCATCTTCTTCTGAGAGCTGAGAGAGGTAAAAGAAAAACTTGTGTGGTAGGAGAGACACCTCCTATTCAATTCTTGTATTTTTGTGGCAAGTTTGATGATCCAGTGAGCAATCCATAAATCTCGTTGCAAGATTGCGTTTCGCTGGAGAAATAACGCCTCAAAAAAGCCTAATTTTATTTGAGGATTGACACTAATGTGCAATTATCTCTCTCTCAAGAATCTCATATCATCAAACCCCCTCAATTTGGCTTTAGGTCTAAAAATTGAACTCTTACGAAACAACACTCGGCCTCTTCGCAGCTTCAACAACTCAGCTCAACAGATTTAAGAAAAAAACAAAAAAGAGAACAATTAATTGGGTGAAAACCAAAGGAAACAGAGGGTGGCAGCCAAAGCAGCCTTGAATGATTTCATCGGTGGGATTCTTTAATAAATACCACATCCCTGCTTTCCGTTGCAGGCGACAGAAGCTGCTTGTCTTGATCATCCTCGATCTCCGTTGACACTCTCGAGGAGGCCATTGATAATGATTCGATGCCATCATCTTCTGCTATCAATGCATGTTTATTACCGAATTAAGAAAATGGGTAAATTCTAGAGGAGGAAGGAGAAACAGGTCTCACCAGAACACTCATGGTATTCCGGAAGCTGTTTAACAGTAGTTACTTGGAGGCTTTCAGGGAGCAAACAACTGCACAAAGCACCTGAAAATTTTGACCAAAAGAAGCTATAATTTCATCTCCTCTTGTCTTTCCATCATTCATCAATATCTTAGTCATTGCATCAAGTGTTAGCCATGATCAGCATAAAACTTTGGGTTCTTAGTTGGATGACCCACAATGATGAACATAAGAGCTATGATAAATAACTATAACTTTTTATTAGAAGTAGCATAGCTTTGTTAGTTTGTTAAACTAGCACTCTTCTACTTTATACACTCCCAACACTCGCATAATCCCGAAAACAATAGCAAAAAGACAAACTAATCCTCGACCCTCTAAAATATTTAAATCAATGAGAGAACAAGCAACGACTATAAGGAGGAGGCTAATCAATTGTTGAAATTTCATTTACCTAGTCGGGCAAGTCGATTCACCCATCCAGGGATCCTTTTTCCAGTCAATCTCCACGACATATCGTCAGAAAAATGGTTGCAGTTCTTGGCAATGAGGTTGTAGGTATCACCATGATATTCCGAGGCTGCATTTTCGATATATGCACGAAACTCAGAGAGAGGTATATCGGAGTAACCCAAGGGGACACAGCATCGATATGTATATCCAGGGCAGGTCCTTGGTTCCACTTCGAAGACTCCACTTGCCGGAAAATCATGAGCTCCAAACCCGTACTCTTTGCCATGGACTGGTATTGCAAATGGAGAGGCTTGTTATAAGCAAATAATAGCTAAGAGTATATGAAATTCCATAGGTAACTTATAAGATGTGTGCTTGAATCACTTGAAATAACATATATCAAATTTATAAAAAAAAAAGTGAACTCTTTTAGTTATCAGATAACTCTTTCTCTCTCTCTCTCTCTCTTCTCTCAATAAAAATCATATGATCTAAGGGCATCCCCCAAGCCTTCACTCTATAATTGTCAATCTATCTACTTACCTTTGATGCTAAATAAGAATAACATTATGAGAAGCTAATTATTACGCTATTCTACTTTCGGTGTAAAATTTGATGCAATTAAAAGCCGTGAAACTTGCTGATAATCTCTAAACAAAGAAGGCCATAGCATGGAATGCACGCTAGCACATGCAGGCTACCACCCAAAGATTAGCATGCTCAGATTCAATTAACCCAATTGGTTGTGAACTACACACCAGAGACATTATAGAACCAGTTAAGGCAAAGCGCATGAGTTTCCAGAAGGTAATCTTAAGCAGGACAGGGGAAAAAAAGACAATAAAGCAGTTAATGATGACGAAGGATAAATATAGCAGACGGCATGATACAATGAAGAAACTAATGCACATAATATACACGAATAGTGCTTTAAAACTATCAACCACTTTGTACTTTGTATCCTTTTTCGTACTGCTGGGTGATCAAATTATAAATCAATCATTTCCCCTATACCCACCAAATTCAAGATGAAAATCAGCAAGTTCAATCAAAAGAAGTAAAAATAGAGGCAAAAGGAGTAATTCCAGGCATGAGTTCAATCTCCTACGTTTGCAAAGCAGTTGAGCTGGACACGGTTTCATGACGAAACGAATAAAATTAGCTCGTATACGACAATTTTCTGTGCACTATTCGTGTATACTTGATAAGGAATAAAAAATCTAAACAACTCTTGAGTTAGGAGTCAATAACATCAAAACTAGGAACGAGAGAACGAGATAGGGACCTTCGATACCGGAGTGGAAGATCCCAAATCCAATCCAAGATGTATAATTGTTGATAGGGGTGAGATCGTAGACATTCAACAAAACCTGGGTCTGATAATTTTTCTGGTTTCCATTCACATGAACCGAGACGGAGGTGCCCTCCGTGCCCATCTTTAATAAATCCTCAAACCCAGACACAGCAAAATCCTTATGCTTTCCACTAGAGATGGAAGACGATCAGAGAGAGAGACTCAGATCTCCATCTCCAGCGAGAAAGCAGAAAGAAAAACTGGTTGTAATTTCAAACGAACAGACAAAGAAAACTAGAACGACGACTAAACGGGCGGCGAGCAATGACAGGATGACAAGCTGGCTCTAACATTTACCGACCCTGAATTAAACTGATTCAACTCGGCCAGACTCACTTTTGCCTTCCCATTTGTTCCGAGTGTTTTGTAGTTGCGCTCAGGATCTTATGGGTTCTTCATATTTAAAGCATTTACAATAATATGATAACTCACAAACACATTTATTTTGGGGACTTTTTGCTTTCCACTCTTCCTAACTTAAAATATATTACACCATTGACCACACCTTCTGCATCAGTTTTCCATGCTCTCCATTTTGGGCCATAAAACTATGTGCGTGTTTATACTATATGATCATAACAGAAAAGCAAACTGCATTTGATAAGTATGGTATTGTTCCTGCATCAGTTGTTGAGTATTAATAAGAATAAATCTTACTAATCATGACTCTATAACTTATATTTTATTGTTCAAGGACATTAAAATAAACATGTGAGTTTGTTTCTCAATGAAGTTTTTCTGATACCATTTCCAAGTTTCATGGACTTGTGAGTTGCCAAATCTATTCCAAGCTCAGCATTGGGAAGAAATTGTGCTACTTGCAATAATTAGAGGAAAATGTTGGGGAGAACTTTTTAGATCGACTGAAAGTTTCTCAACATATTACAATTTTTTTCACCTTCTTCGTCACTGTTTGGTCCCGGCAAAAAGATACAGACAAATCAGGATAAATTCACTGGCTAGACCAATTGGTTAGAGTCCTGGTTCCTTTTCTGCAATGCAAAAAATAACCGCAGGTCACATTTGTTTTCCAATCATAATACCAGTAGCTAGTAAATTATTTGCCAGGAGGAATACGCAGACCAAGTAAACTAACCTTCAATCGAACAAAATCAATGAAAACAGATTTCATAGTCTTCAAATTACTAAGGCAGGTTGTCTGGTGTTGTTTGTCGATTATGCACAGGATGGCTCCTATGACCCGAATCATCATCATCTGAATGATCATTATCTTCATCCCTTGAAGAAGTTTCAGTTTCCCCATCATAACTCTCTCCCCAAAGTCTTGTCGATCTCCTTCTAATACTAGCCGGCGCTCTGGCTCTAGAGGTGCCAGACCAGCTGCTGCTCCTTGCACTTGATTCAGGTCGAATAACTCGAATAAGGAAAAAAACTGTAAGCAAGCCACCACCATCCATGGGTAAGATGCTATCATCAAACCTATCATCTCCAAATGAAGATTGAAGTGTGCTAAGAAGGTCCCTGAGGTCCCTCTGTCTCTCCATCCTCCGCCAAGTACGCTGCCTCTCCGGATCTGCCTCTGAAGGACGTACTAGCGGGTGCTCTTGCCTTGCATGTTTCCTCAAATCCATGTAGGTGCCACTGAAACTACAAGTCTCGCATGAACAACTTCTCAGCTTTGCGTTCATGAAAAGTCGTGCAGGTTCATTTACAATCCACTTCTTTATCTTCCCTCGGCAGAGAGGGCATAATAATTTTGGCTGTGAGGGATTTTCACATGAAACATGATCGGCTGCAAGATGCATCTCCTGGGTCCTTTGTTCTGACGTATTATCTACAAACAATTCAGAAGGCTGAGCGAGAGAACGATCTTCTGACAAGAGCTGAATATTTTCATCGCCTGGCATAGTTGATGAAGATTCAGCAAATGACTTGCGGAATTGGTCGAGACAGTTGGAGTGGCGATGGCTTGTATCACACATGTACGGTCGGCAACCATTATCATGGGATGAACATATAAGTAACACGGCATTGTGAGGATGTTCCATGCATACAGGGCACCTAGCGTCTTCCCATTCTTTGAAATAATCATCTATTTCTAAGGGGATTTTAGGTGCACTTCGTGTTGTATGACGACTTGTTTCGCATTTAAATGGAGATGCTCTGCGCCTATCACGTGGCTCAGAACAGTCCCTTATTTCCTTCGGCATGTCAAGACTCTTACACTGGCAAGAAAGCCACACGATGCAGACCAATGTTCAAAAAACTGCAGCAAAATAAATAAAGCTACAAAGGTTATTACATATTTTTATGATACTCTAAGTCAGACTTTGATGAACCAAAACCACCCATTAATAGCTTAAAAATGTCTGCTTATTAAGAAACCCTTTTGGACATATGTGTCAATCATATTCGAGTGCCTGATTATGTATTAATAAGAAATCAATGCACATGTGTTAACAAATACGCTGGGACCTTGCTGCATACAAGCTCAAAATTTCCCTTACCACTTGAATATGATTAACACATATGTGCATTGATTTCTTATAAATACAAAACCATAAAAATTCAACCTACAAAACAATGATCCTTCATAAGTAATGGCAACATAATCAATAAATAATTACCAGCACATGAAAAAATTTAGTGAAGCTTTTAGGTTAATAAGCTCCAAACCAAGCCGCCTAAGAGATAGAAGAAGGTTGCAATGAAGGATAGCATTGACAAAATTAAGTTCAATCCTTAAAATACATTTCACATTCTGGATTTACTAGGCTGGCCACGTCTAGATATGTCTTGCCCAGTTGCCCTTCATATATGAGATAAAAGTAAAAGTACTTTAAGTAAATGAAAATATCTATTCACACTCATTTATCTTAAGCAATTTGATCGCCTGAAATTAGAGATGCAAAAGAGGTTCTTTAAGCTCTTTTTTAGAGGTTTGATTTTGTTCCTCAACATAAATAAAATGCAGAAACAGGCCTTTCTAGCCAGGCGAGGCCTACTCTCCAATTGTTTTCAACCGGTTCAACTAACAACGATACAAAACATCAACAATGCGATTATTCATCAGTGCTAACTACAAGATTTTATGCAAAAATTTTCCTCATCTAAAGTCACACTCAAAAACCAATACAAAACGTCAAAAGAACAGAACAAGAAACATCCATTACCACCACAACAAACCTGAATCATATTCCAAATATTTCATGACTAGAAAAAGAAAACGATCATAACATTTAATTTCAAAATTACAGCTCGCTCTAAGTTCGTCTCCAGTCCACCTGAACAGTCAACTTACAGAAAACCCGCGAAATCGGAGGGAAATCCTTAGAAGGGCACGTCTAGGTTGCAAAAATCAACATAGAACAAACGAATTCAAGCAAGTCCTCAGAGTTAAGCGTAGCGAACAAATAAAAGATTACAAGCTGGAAAATATAGAATAAAAAGTTACCAGGGAGAAGCTCCATTACAACAATCGAAAACTTGCGAGGATGAATTATAACTTTTTCATTAATCTATCCTCCATTCCATCAAAAAACACAAAGCAGACAAATGAGGAATCAGTTGAGAGAAGAATGATTCTATTTCTAGGGCAGCTCGCAGCGCAGAGAGAGATGGATGAGGTCGTCAATGTTGGATGGAGTTTATGAAAAAAACAATCGGGCGCAGACGATAAAACTGACTCGGACGAAATCACACGCTTTCATAAAAAAATGATTTAAAATTGGGAAAATTAACCCATCAAACCCTCAACTAAATTTTGGAGGATGAAAAATAAAAAATGCAAATTTCATAGTTACATTTGTTTGTTAAAAATTTAAAATTTTAAAAATAATTTATCAATTTTTTACTATAAAAAGAGTGTTTTTCAGAGCTAAAACGTGTCTTCCGTTACAGAATGCTAATTTTCGTAATGAAAATGATATTTTTTGCAATGGAATATAGAATGCTAGTTTCTACATCGGAAATGATATATTTTGCAGTGGAACATGCCTTTTGCTGTGAAAGACTAGTTTTCGCAGCAAAAATAGTATTTTTTGCAGCAGATACTTGTCTTTCACTACGAAAAAGTTAATTTCCTTAGCACAACTTGAGGATGAAGCGGAATGTTAGTTTTCGCAGTGTAAAGAGAGTTTTTCACAACGGATACTTGTTTTCCGCTGTGGAAAGGGTAATTTCCTCAGCACAACCCGAGGGTGAAATACGATCTCAACTTGAAGTTCAACTTCAACCTCAAGCTCAACCTCAAACACGACTAGTATCTCAATTGGTCAATTTCCAACCTATATTAGATTGTTTCAGTTTGATAATGAAAAATCTGTAGAGAGGAAAGAAAAGAAGAAACAGAATTGGAGATTGTAATTCTCTGTTGTGTATTTTCTGTAAATGAGTAATTGTGTACATATAAAGTTTATGAGATTAATGTTCCTAATTATACCATATTTGTACATTACAAGAAAAGGAAATAATAGCAAGAAAAGGAATTATCTATATATGCTAACATCCCCCTGCAAACTTATGGACGAAGGACGAGAAACTTGGAACGAAAATTTGAAACTTTGATAAGGCAAGTGGCTTTGTCAAAGCATCAGCAAGTTGTTCTGCAGAATGTGTGAATTTCACAAGTAAATCTTTGTTTTGAACTTTCTCCTGTACGAAATGATAAATCCATTTCCACATGTTTTGATTTGGAATGAAAAACTGGATTGGATGCTACATAAGTAGCACTTTAATTGTCACAGAATATAATAGGTATTTCTTGGGAGGATATACCGATTTTACGAAGAAGGGAGTTGACCCAAAGAATTTCAGCAGCACCATTTGCAATGCTACGGTATTCAAATTCTGTACTTGATCTGGATACGACCTTTTGCTTGGCCGATGACCAAGATATGAGATTTTGCCCCAAAAACAAACAAAAGGCACTAGTGCTTTTACGATCGTTGGGACATGAAGCCCAATCTGCGTCAGTGAAGCATGTCAAGTTAAAGCAAGAAGATGGCATAAAAGATAGTCCAAGAGAGATAGTGCCTCGAAGATATCGAAGTATACATTTTACTGCTTGCCAGTGAATATCATTAGGGGCATGCATAAACTGACCAACTTTATTGATGGCAAAAACAATATCTGGTCGAGTAAGACAACAATATTGTAGTGCACCAACAATGCTACGATAAATAGATCCATCTGACAATGGAGTACCAGAGATTTTAGATAGGATTGGGCCAGATACCATTAGAGTTGGAACCGGCTTGGTAGAGTGCATATTGGCGCGGTGGAGTAGATCCGATATATAAGTGGATTGATTAAAAATCAAACCAGTTGGAGATATTGTAACAGAAATACCTATAAAATAATTTAAACTTCCAAGGTCTCGGACTACAAAGCGAGAGTGTAGATAGCAGAGCAGTTTATCAATAAGCATGCCAGAGTTGTATGTAACAATAATATCATCTACGTGGACAAGCATGAAAATAATCGAGGTCTGTTGTCGAAAAATAAATAACGATGTATCAGACTTGGAAGCTTTGAAACCCCAAGATAAGAGAGCAGTATATAGTTTGGTATACCAGACACATGGAGATTGTTTTAGATCATATAAAGATTTCTTCAATAAGCAAACAACTGAAGGTTGAGATGTACTTACAAAACCTGGAGGTTGTTGCATAAAAACGGTTTTTGTAAGATCACCATGAAAGAATGCATTATTAATATCAAGCTGCCGTGTAGTCCACCCAAGAGAGACTGCTAAGGATAAAGTTGTCTTGATAGTGGTAGGCTTAACAACATGACTGAATGTTTCATCATAATCCACGCATTTGGTTTGATCGTACCCTTTGGCTACTAAACGAGCTTTGTAGCAATTAACAGATCCATCTGAATTTAATTTTATCCAAAAAAATCCATTTGTAGTTGATAAGTGTAGCTCCTCGAGGTAGAGAACTAGCTGCCAAGTATTGTTTTTGTGTAGGGTAGCCATTTCTTCTTGCATGGCAGCAAGCCAATGCTTGCATTTTGAAGCTTGAAGATATGTTGTGGGTTCTACGATAGAACTCGTAATGGCTGTAAAAAGTTTGGTTTTAAAAATGCCATCTTTTGATCTTGTTTGCATGGAATGAAGGTTGCTGGATTGCCCTGTATTGCTCACATTGGTAGTGGTGTTGGTTAATAATGGGATGATAAGGAGTTGAATAGGAGAGGAGGATGGGATAGATGGTTGGAGAAGAGAACTTGAAGAGGAGATTATGGGAGGTGGATTGATAGTGTTAAGGGGTGGAGGTGATTGAATAGAGAAGAAGGGTAGTGATGAAATAGGTACAGAAAATGATGACTTTAGAGGGACATGTTTTGATGTTGTAGAAAATAGATAAGAATGTTCATCAAAGACTATGTTTCAAGTGACATAGACCCGATTAGAAGTGGGGTTTAGACAGAGATAACCCTTGTGATGAGCACTATATCCTAAAAAGACACAAGGAAGTGATCGTGGCTGAAGTTTATTTTGAGTATAAAGACGTAAATGGGGAAAACAGAGACAACCGAATACGCGAAGGGAGTGATATGGAGGAGAGATGTCATAAAAACACTGATATGGGGATTGAAAGGATAAAGTTGGTGTGGGCATGTAGTTAATAAGTGTAGTAGTTGTTTCAAATGCATAGGACCAAAAATGTTGGGGAACAAATGAGTGGAAGAGTAGAGCTAAACCAGTTTCAACTACATGATGATTTTTGTGTTTTATATGACCATTTTGATTTGGAGTGTATGGACAAGAAACACGATGATGGATACCATGTAATTTAAACAACTTTGGTAGAATTCTCTACCCCAATTAAATTGAAAATTTTTAATGGATATACCAAATTGGTTTTTAACAAAGGCAAGAAAGTCTACGAAAGTTTGATAGACTTAATCCTTTGTTTGTAAACAGTAAATCCATGTGTAACGTGTACAGTCATCAATGAATAGAATGAAGTATCTCGCACCAGTAATAGATCGGACCGGTGAGGGTCCCCAAATATCAGAATGCACTAAATCAAACATATGTGTTGCATGAGAAATGAAATTTGAAAATGGTAATCGATCATTTTTACTCATTTGACAAGAAGGACAAACTGGAGTTTTTGTAGAATTGGAAACATAAACATTACAGAAATTTAAGACTTTAGACAAAATAGAAAAACTGGGGTGTCTTAAATGATGATGCCACAAAACCGAGGATGTTGATATTGAAGAAGACGCGGAAGAAGGAACCTTGGCAGTGATTGAGAGGGCTTGAGGATTGGAATAAATTTTGTAGAGTCCATCACTGAGTGAACCCCGTAAGAGAATCTGCTGGGTTATCTGATCCTTGACAAAAAAAGAATTTGTGTGAAATTCAATGAAAACAGGATTATCACGACACAATTGATGAATGCTAAGGAGGTTATTTGTGATGGGAAGAGTGTGTAAAACAATGTTTAACTCTATTGGTGTAGAGGAAATGGGTATAATAGCTTTACCAATATGAGCAATAGGTAGAGGCTTACCGTTAGCAGCTAGCACTTGGGCAGGACCCGTGTAAGGTACAGGGTTAATGAGGGCAGAGGAGTTTGGTGTGAGGTGGTGAGTAGCGCCGGAGTCCATCAGCCATGGAGAATGGTCTGTTACCAAACTTGAGGGCAGAGGTAGGAGACCAGCGGTGTTTGCCTGAGGAGAGGATGGGGTAGAATTGGATGAGTAGGTAGTATTATGTCGATGATAGCAAACCATTGCAGTGTGGCCCAACTTGTTGCAGATTTGGCAACGAGACCGAAAATTATTTTTGGGCCGAGGTCTCCACTATGGAGAAGAGGGTAAAGGGTAGAGGTGGCTAACGAGCCGAGCCGAGCCGGCCGAGCCTGAAAAAGTCTGGCTCGTCAAGCCTGTCGAGCTTAACGAGCCGAGCCTAACGAGCCTACCGAGCCTAACGAGCCGAGCTTAACGAGCCGAACCTAACGAGCTGAGCCTAACGAGCCTGCCGAACCTAACGAGCCGAGCCTAACGAGCCGAGCGAGCTTAACGAGCCTTAACGAGCCGAGCCTAACGAGCCCAACACCAACGATCTTTGGATCGTTGCAAAGAGAGCTCCACTCTCACATAGCGAGTCGAGACTCTCACCGAGAGTCTCGACTCTCTCTGTGAGAGTCAAGACTCTCACAGAGTCTCGAGACTCTCTGTGAGAGTCTCCAGACTCTCTCAGAGTCTTAGACTCTTGTGAGAGTCTTGAGACTCTCACAGAGAGTCGTCCTGCATTCCCGACGGGCGACGGCACCCGATTCGAAGCTCGGCGACGGCGACGACGAGCACGAGACTGGCAGACTACAACGAAGACGACGACGAGCTTCGAAACTGGAACACGAGCCGACGACGACCTCCTCCAGCCTGCGACGACCTTCGTTCGTCGACGCCTCGACAGTCGACGACGAGCTTCGTCCTTCGACGCCCCGACGACGAGCTTCGTTCGTCCTTCGACGAACTCGGGAGCCAAGGTTGGACGGGCTCGCCGGCTCGGGCTGGTGGTTGGCGGGCGGGCTCGCCGGGCCAGCTCGCCAGGCTCGCGAGCCAAAATTTTCGAGCTCGGCTCGACCCGCCTACCAGGCCCGGGCCGAGCCCGCTCGGTTACTGTAGCGGGCCGAGCTCGGCTCGGCCCGCTACAGTAACAGGTTGCCAGCCCGCCCGTTAGCCACCTCTAGTAAAGGGGGCCCAGAAAAATTGTAGTATTGTGGAGAATTAGGTTTGGGAGAGGTAAAATTGGGCAGCCGAGAGGGATGAAATGTCATGTTGAAGATAGCGTTGGCTTGAAGAGAGCTCGGTGAGGGAAGTTGAGCAACAATGTTTTATTTTTCCAGGCGAAAGTCATAACTCAACAACAGACTATGGATTTATTCCAAAGGTGGCTGATCAGCTCGACTAGTGACGACAGTAACGAACGGATGATACTCACTTCCTAGACAGCCGAGAAAATAAATTATATGGTCACAGTAAGACACTGGTTCTCCAATCGCTGATAGAATATTGCATATGGTTGTGATTTTTTGTATGTAACCAGTTGCGGTGAGACCATCCTTGGATATGCTATGAAGTTGACTCCGTAAATCAGTAATTCGCTCCATAGAGGAAGAAGCAAACATTCATTTGAGAGCTTCCCAAATCTCTGTGGTGGAATCGTAGCAGACTATTTGGGGAAGAATATCTTCTGAGAGAGAAGAGAAAATCCAGCTCATGATAAGTCTATTGTAGCACTGCAAGAGGGCGAAGTCTGGATTTTGGTGAGGAGTAGGACTGTCGAGAGATTGAGGAGATGTTGGATAAGAGCCATCCAGTATATTGTCTATACCATTTACTATGACAATGTTTAACAATTGAGCTTTCCAAACAAAGTAATTGGTTTAATCAACTTTTATTGTAAGTGATTGGTTCAAAGAAGGGAAGGGAGGGAGGGTAGAAGCTGAGGGAGAGGATGGAATTGAGGTGCAAGAGGAGGCCATTCTAGCTCTTATACCAAGTTTGATAATGGAAAATCCATAGAGATTAAAGAAAAGAGGAGACGGAATAGGAGATTGTAATTCTCTGTTGTGTATTTTCTGTAAATGAGTAATTGCGTACATATAGAGTTTATGAGATTAATGTTCCTAATTATACCATATTTGTACATTACAAGAAAAGGAAATAATAGCAAGAAAAGGAATTATCTATATATGCTAAAAATTTCTACTACTAGTCTTCAGGACTGAGTTGGCGAACGATAGGTACAAAGCTAATATTAAAAATCGTTTGATTATTGTAACTAGAAGAATATATTTTGATACATTGACTGATATGAGGTTGTGCTTCAAGCTGGGGTTGTACCGAGGAAACTAAGATTTTGTAGTATGGTTTCCAACTTCCGTATTGTGGAAGTCGGGAACAACGTTTCCGTTGAAGTATGGTTCACACCGACCACCAATCTCATAGTCTAAGAAGGTATTTAGGAGATGGGGAGTGAGTTCAATCCCCTCCCATAGAGGAAACTCTTAAAAGACAACGGATGTGTGGAGTATAGTGCATTTGCGTAAAACATCTGAATGGATTTTTTCAATATAGGGACCGTCAAGAGAAAACAATTTACTCAAGCCTAGTTTGGTGTAAACATCTTCTAAATTGAGACTATCTAAATGAAAGAAACTTATTTGACGAGATAAAATCAAGGACCTTTCCTTGAATTCCTCTTCATAGCATTTTCTACAAATGTCATTGGTGAAAAGTCTAAACCTATTAACGGAGGGAACAATAGGAAGCTAAGGATTTTGAGTTGAACTTCTTTTCCTACTTGGTCTATTGGCCATGAGTGACAATTTATGAAAACCTAGGAAAACTTCTGGAAAATTGAAGGAGAGTGAAGTTTTACCGAAGAAAATCGAAGGGGCAAGCTGGAAGACGCAAGGAATGGCCAAAAATTGCAGGGAGACGTTGCAGCTCTCAGGAGAAAATCGAAAGATGGTCTTTTCAGATGAAATGAATTAGGGCTCAGATCGTCCCAATTCTGTCTTTAAAATGCGATTCGGACGACTTCAGACGATAGGGTTGCGCCTGAATTCTTTTGAAGTCATCCAAAAAAGACTAAAAAAGAGATATAATTGATTTTCAGCATTTTTGGACGGATGGGGATGACTAAGGCCGACCAAAAAGTCCAATTCGAGACTAATTTTGAAGATTTGAGTGTCCAACGATTTTCTATCCTAAATTTACTCCAAAAAGGTTTGAAATTAAATTAATCTAATGAAATTCTAAGGGGATTGATCGAGAAATATTAATCCTAATTGAATTCAAATTCCACAAAACGTCTTTTCGTCCAAAGGTTTTGTGAAAATATCGGCAAGTTGATTTTCGGTGGAAACGAATTCTAGAGAAATATCACCTTTAGATACATGATCACAGATGAAATGATGTCGAATTTCAATGTGTTTTGTCCGTGAATGGAGAATAGGAATTTTCAAAATATTGATACCATTGAAAAAAAATATGTCCAATAATACCAATTTGTAGAAATTTAACCAATTGTGGTTTTAAAAACCAATCAAAAAATACTAATTGATATAGTCTATCTTTCAAAGATATGCAAGTTAATATCATTTCTCTCCCCCTAAATCATTGCACATAATCAAAACATTGGAGATGGAAATCCAAGATAGATACCAATTGTAAAAGTTTAAAATCAATAGAAATAACCAATTTAAAGATTTCAAAATAAAAGTCATTATTTATACCAATTTAGAGATTTCAAACCAAGGTTAAATAGTTATATCAATTTGAAAATCAACTACAAAAGTTATTTCCCCTTTTAAATCAAAAAATCAAAAATATTTGTGGAAATACAAGTTAAATCAAAACAAATTTAATTTCTCCCCCTAAACCAATGATTAAAATAAGATCTTCCCCTAACTCAATTAACAATATTCAATTTATGGGGAAATATCAAAGTTAAAGCAATAAGCGGAAGCAAAATAGCAAAATTAAAAACCATACAACAATTATCTCTTAATAACTAACTCTTCCCTTTTATCAGTTAACCAATTTCAATTTAAGAAGAATTATCAAAGTTTAACTTAAGCGGAAGCAAATTTATCAAAACTTAAAAACTTGAACAATTTTTAAAAGCAAATCAATAAACTCTATACAAATTTATTTTCTCCCTCTATATCAATAGTTAAAAGTAATTCAAGGGAGACTTTTTAAATTTCAAAACAAAACGAATGTCAAGCAAATTCATTATCTCTTATCAATTCAATTTTCTCCTCTTTTATCCAAGTACAAATTTAATCCAAAGGAGAGATACAATAACTTATCAAAAAAAAAAATATATCCAACAATTCAACAATTTTATGTTATCTAGAAATCTAATTGTTGGAATCAAATCATTAAAATACAAGTGGAAGGAATAAAGTAAATTTCAATCTATGTATACAAAAAGATCAATGCTAACAATGAATCCAAGAAAAAATATTCTACTAATCAAAGTTAAATCAAATCAAGAATCAAAAACAAATTAGCTCAATTCAATTCCTAAATCAAGAATAGATCAATAAGATTGAAACAATTTATAATATAATCCATTCAATTCAATCCAAGACAATCAATTACTTTTCAACCCAATATTCAATCAAACAAATCACCAATTTAATCAACAAAAAACAATTGTGTATCTCCAAGAGAATTTATTTTCATTTTATGCATTGGAGGCAATCTTTGAAGCTTCTCCCTTTTTGTATTGGATATTCAAGTATCCACGCCATTTTTGCTCATTGGGAGAATCTTCAACCTACAACACAATCAATTCAAACTCTTTGGTACCCAAATCATTTTGGGTCCATTGGTTAAGGGTTTGGTTCCTTTAGGAACCCACACAAATTTAGAATTCAAATTAGATTTAAATTTAGAATTTAAAATCGAGGGATAAGCAAATTTAGAATTAACATTTGATTTTACATTTGCATTCAATTTTAATGGACAACAAAAAGATTTATGTCCAACACAATTGCAAGAATTACAAGTGGATGAACTAATAAATAAATTATTGTAATTCTTTTTCTTTGCAAAGGGTTCATAGCCAATTCTGGCTTTGTCAAATGTAACCCTTTGCGAATTCAAGAACATATTTAAATTTTTGCTTCCATTAGTGAATTTAAGCACAATCGAATTTAACTCATCATTTTTAACTTTCAATTCACTAATTTTATTTTCATGTGATTTGATTAAATCATCATTCCTAATTTTCAAATCACACAACTCATGCTCATGACATTTAATAATAGCAATCAAATCACAATTTTTAACCTTTAATGAGTCAATTTCATTTTCATGTGATTTGATAGTAAACTTCAATCCATCATTCAACAAATTCAAATCACTACTATTGTGCTCAAGAGATTTAAAGGAAACATTCAAATCATTGTTCATACTCTTTAATTCAACAATTTGATCCTCAAAAGATTTATCTAAATTAGCATGTTTTTTGATCAAATTGTTATGCTCATTTTTCAACAACTTATATATATTCTTAAGTTCATTCAAACTATCTAGCAATTCATTTATTAAATCACCATCATCATCACTATTAGAATCCGAATTGCTATAATAGTTTGTTACCTCAATTTCTTCATTGGCCATAAAGCATGTATTGGCCACTTCTTCTTTTTTTCGGATGTTGAGCTTTCTTCACTTTCAATCATTTTATTTGAGTCTACATGTGTTAGCTCAAGAGATTTCCATATATTGAAAGCACTAACACATGATTAAATTTTATCAAATTCATTTTTACTTAAGGCAATATATAAAACATTCATAGCTTTAGCATTTAAATTCCAATTGTATTTATCTAAATCATTGAATTCACATGATGGTCTATGAACATTACTCCCATTTTCAATGATTTTCCATAACGTATAATCAATGGATTGTATAAAAATTTTCATCCTACACTTTCAATATAAGTAATTGCAACCATGAAATAGAGGAGGTGTAGATGTGCATTGACCTTCAACAAACATATTGGAATTCATAATGTGCATATATATAGTATTTATTAAGAAGGTTGTTGAATAATTCAAATCAAGAATTTTAAGCAAATTCAACAAATAATTTCTAACGAGAAATTTTCATAAACAAACAAAGCTATACAATATGCATGAAATCGCACAAAAATTTAAATACTCGCTCTGATACCAATTGAAAGATCGATATACGCCTATAGAGGGGGGTGAATATAGCATTCTAACTTTTTCGTGCGATATTTAAATTCTCTAAATCTCTAAGTGATTTATCGAATACGATTAAATAAGCAATTACAATAAGTGCGTAAATTAAAGAGTAAGGGATAGAGATTATGCACACGATATTGTTTACGCAGTTCGGCAAACTCGCCTACGTCCACACTCCAAGATTCCACTTAGAGATCCACTAAACAATTGGCCTACAGGTTCCAATGAAACGGTTTACAAAGACTAATTATAGGGTGTCACCCTTTGACTATTTCGAGTCGTCAACCTTTAATTTGATTATTGCGGGGAGTCACCCGTTGATTGAACTTTCGAGCGTTCAATCGAGCCATTGACTATTTTGGGGCGTCACCCTTGTATAATGAATTCTTAGGGCGTCACCCTTTACAATAACATACAATAATATTTGGAAATTTAAAGCTCAAAAACTATATCCGAACTCTCCCAATAATAACTCATAAGTTCATGGGAGGGGAGAGTTGGATTACCATTGCTCACAAATTGATCGAGAAGATGAGTAGAAATTTTGTCAGAGCTTCTCTACTTCTCTCGTTCGTTACATTGAGCTTGGAGTGCATCTCTATATATAGATCACAAACTTTTCGGATCATACTAAAAGTATTCGGTCATCTGCATCCAACCGTTGAAGAATATAGTCGTTGAAATTCATCTGTTGGAAAACTGTTCGTTGGCAAAATTTGGACTTTTCAGATGCAGAGTCCTCCTCCGCTATTGTCTGAAAAAGTCACTAGGAAATTACACATTCAAAAGCTCTCCGTCCGCTATTGTCCAGCTTCATCCGCTGTTGTATGAAATGACAACAGAATATTACAGATTCAAAATCTCGTCGTCTGCCCTTGTCCAGTATCGTTCGAAAACTCCAGACTGCAAATTGAGACGCAATCCCCGCATTCGCACTCATCCCAATTGAAGATTTCGGATGTTGGCCTTCGTTCTCTCTCGTCCGAAAATGCCAAATCCCAATTTTGGCCGACTTCCTTCGTGCGCAGTCGTCCAGAAGGTAACTCCAAATTTAACCCTAAACTATACTACATCTCAAAATGATATACTACACTACATAGACTCAGATAAACTTGTTAGCACATTAATAATACCCATTTTGAGGGTATTTCCAATATACACGGATATAATTATTATAAAAACATTAAAATAATATCCAAAAAATATAAAATACAACTTATTGATTTATTAAATAATACAACATTTTAGTCATCATCAAAAGAAAATTTAGCCTAACAACAATGCTAATAGTCTTGAGTGCCAAATATCTTAACTCCCCTGAAGATCTCCACTTTTAGTCCTTTAACGAATTGATGGATTTTGTGTTCATTGCTAACTACCAGATGTGTTGCAAACCGAGATAATACTTCAAATTTCTGGATATATTCTGATACCGTCTTGGTTTGACGCAGTTGCATGAACTCCACTAATTTCTTTGTCCTGATCGTGTGGTTGAAATATTTCTCGTAGAGTAGCTCTTTGAATTTTTCCCAATTAAGAGTTCAGACACCCTACTCGATCTTGACAGAGTCCCACCAGAATCTTGCATCCTAGATCAGCAAACAAGCGACACACGAAACCTTCTCAGCCTCTTGTATCTTCGCATACACAAACATATTTTTGAGAGACCGAATCCACTCCTCAGCTCCCATGACGTCAACAATATTTCCGTCAAAGCTTGGAGGCTTAAGTTGTTGGAATTTCTCTCACCTAGCTTCCTCATGAACTACAATAGGGTGATGATTCTCATTTCCATTTTCATTATCTCTTTCCATAATCTGCTCAATATATTGGAACTATCGCTCCACTATAGCAGTTAGTCGGCTAATGGCTTCATCTCTCACATCCCGATTATCGACATTTTCTTGGCCAGCAGCATTTTCTTGGTCACTAACGGCTTCGTTCCTCTCATCATTATTTTGTACATTTTCTCTCGCTCCCCTCACCATTCTTTAGTCCTACACAATTTCATATTTTGAAACAATAAGATAACAAAACAATTTAAGTAATAAAATTTTAACTTACAGTCAAAGAAGTATTCCACGACGAGTCTTGCGTTACTAACTGTCTACAAAATCACATTTGTCCCGGTTATGCTCTGATACCATATTGATATCAAGTGGGTAACCATTCAGCCCAAACAGATATTGTCCGCTTTGGGTGAACTTCGGCCTGCACAGATTTGTTCTTGGGCCATCGTTCCATACCACTAGCCCAAAATGTGTTCACTTAGTATGGATGGACACCCACTTATATCTCATGTATTTCATTTCCCCCAAGTCGATGTGGGATTACAGCACCCACCCTTTTGAGGCACTACAACCACCCACGTCCCCCAATGCTCCCAGTACAATATTGTCCACTTTGGGCCGAGACTCGCACTATTTTGTTCTTGGGGTTAGCCTAAAATGCTTTGTACTAGGTAGGGAGGGTAACCCTACTTATAAACCATGCATTTTCTACTCTCTCAAGCGATGTGGGATTGTGCATCCCCATTTGATATGGGTCAGACCCACACCTGGGTCTTTCCTGGCCTTCACAGTGCGAGATGTCACAATCTCCCCCCCTTGGGGACCCAACGTCCTAGTCGGCCACACTTCGGATTAAGATTTTACTCTGATTCTGATACCATTTGTAACATCTCCCAGTGCTCCCAATACAATATTGTTCACTTTGGGCCAAAGCCCACACCATTTTGTTCTTGGGGTTAACCCAAAATGAGTTATAGTAGGTAGGAAGAAAAATCTTACTTATAAACCATGCATTTTCTACTCACCCAAGCGATGTGCGATTGTGCACCCCCACTGATATGGGTCGAACAAACACCTGGGCATTTCTTGGCTTTCACAGGGCGGGCTACCGCACCTTCTCTATTGCCAAGCAATTGAAGTAATTTCTCGCTTATGCAACCTAGTCGTTAATTGATAAGTTATCTTGAGCAGTATTTACTAATACTTCTTTCATGGTCACTTGAGTCACGTACAAGCTAGATTCTTTGTTTCTTCTCGCTACAACTAGCGAGCCTTTGTTGAGCTTTCATTTATCGCCAGCAAATTCGCTTTTGTATCTAACATTATCAAAAATGTCAATTGATATTAGATTTAGTCTAATATCTGGAACATGTCTAACATCTCTGAGCATCAACTCAAAGCCCGTTTTGGTCTGGATACGGATGTCACCTTTTCCAATTATTTTGAAAACGTGATTGTTTCCCATTTTAACAATGTCAAAATCGCCACTAGTGTAAAATATAAAATACTCCGCCTTTAAGGTAACATGATAAGATGCACTTGAGTCACACACCCAACAAGATTCATGAGTCATGAGGTTGACAACATCTTCACATATAATTACATCTTCACTATCAGAGATTGTTATAGTATTACTCTTTGTCTCCACTTTGGCACTCTCTGTGCCTTGTTCCTTTTTCAGCTCCCAACAATCTTTTTTCATGTGGCCCATTTTGGCATAGTGATAGCACTTGATGCTCCTTTTACTTGTTGATTTTGACCTTCTCGACGTGCTGGCTCTAGAAGCCCCATATTCATTTGATCTCTCTCTCATTATAGATAAGGCCTCTACAGAAGAATGCTCCTTGTTCTTCCGTCTGTTTTCTTCTTCAAAAACTACAAGTGTAATATCATTGAACATCAATGTTATCTTTGCAACACCGTTGGCCAAATTTATAATAAGGTGATCATATGAATTAAGCAAATTTTTAAGTAAAAATTCTGCTCGTTCATTCTTGTCAATTTTATGCTCCATTGCTATAAGTTGAGAAAATAACGTGTTAAGAGTATTGATGTGGTTTGTCACCGATGTTGACTCTAACATCTGAAGAGTATATAATTTTCTTTTCAAGAAAATTTCAGTCTGCAATAATTTTGCCTCATATAATTTTGTCAACGTATCACAGATTTATTTGGCAGTTGTCATTTCTGAGACACTTGACAAAATTCTATTTGTTAGAACAAGATGCAAATTGACAATAGCATTCTCATCTGCTTTGATCCATTTTTCGTCTTCAATGGTCGCTAGTCTTTCGTCGATGGTCATACCACAATCATCTTTCCACAATAATACCTTCATTTTTTATTTACACAATGATAAATTATTTCCGTTAAATACTGCTCTTGACAATCTCCTTAGACAAAATTTACATTTTCAAGTAAGTTCCTAGGAAAGGCTCGAGGAGTCACAAATTGTCCTATTTAAAATTCAGTCTCTTAGACAGAGCTTACTTACACACTACAATTATACCACTAACCGATATGAAAAACGATAACATATATGATCCAAAAATATCAAGAATATTTTTTCTGCACTGTTATAATTTAACAGTCAAGAAGTAAAAGAAATAATAGCAAAAATAGACATAAAAGTTTTTTACGTGGAAACTAGGGGTGGGCAAGAACCGACCAGAATTGAGAACCAAACTGGAACTGCCTCTCGGTTCCGGTTCAGTTTTGGTACTCGGTTCTTATAATGTCATTTTTTTTGGTTTTCTGTTTTCTTTTATATTTTCGGTTCGGTTCTTGATTCAAGAACCGAGAACCGACTTCATTTAAAAAAAAAATAGGGAATGCATTGTAGGCTAGAACCCCGACTGGCGAGTGGCGACTACCTAGAGGCTGGAGAACTGCGAACGGCAAACCTGCAACACGGAGAACGGCGAACCTGCGACCGGCGAACCTGCGACCGGCGATTGAAGTGCGAACGGCGAACCTGAGGCTGAGATTGAAGTGCAAACGGAGAACGTGAGGCTGCAAATGGCGAACCTGCGAGGTCTGGATTTCTGATTTAGGGGGTGCGATTTCTGATTTAGGGTTTAATTTTTTATTTGGGTTTGATTTTTAATTTAGGGTTTGATTTTTTATTTAGGGTTTGATTTATGATTTAGCATTTGCAGTTTTTGATATCCAGGTTCACAGTCGAGGCAGATAGATTTATAAAGGATTTAACAATAATTACTGAATATACTGGAGATGTTGATTACTTGAAGAACCGTGAAAATTATGATGGTGATAGCATGATGACACTACTTTCTGCTTCCGATCCTTCAGAAAGCCTAGTCATTTAGTGTTTGATATATGATTTAGCATTTCATTTCTGTTTTTGTCATTAAGTTTCTGTTTTGTCATTTGATTTAGGGTTTGATTTATGATTTAGTGTTTGATTTATGATTTAGCGTTTGATTTATGATTTTGTCATTAAGTTTTTGTTTTTGCCATAAACTTTAATTTTGTTGTTCATTGATTGTCTGTATCATAATTTACTGTTTGGGACTGATATACGATGTTTATGCAATTTAGAAAATCACTCGATACTCTTTGACCTTGGCGTTAGATTTTCCGTTAGCAAATAGACTCGTGATTTGCTAAGTGCTATCTAGGGCTTGTAATTGAGGAATACTTATCGGCCGAAGGTAAATAGAGTCTCCAACCATCGAGCCTTTCAATGTTTTCATTTTACAGATTCATCACAATGCCTGTTCAAAGGTCCCGAACAAACTAGTCCATTTGAGTTAAGGAGATTGGAACCAATGATGTCCTATCTTGCAGAGGAAGTGGAAGCATTAATAGATTTCGACGAAGTGTAAGTGACTCATATGACACTTTTGTTTTCAGGTGCATTTTATTAGTTTGTTTTTGGAGTGAGCAATATCAATAAAGTTGCTTCAGTCTAACCAATACATTTGTTATATTTACAAGACTCTATGGATGTTGTCACTGAAGCAAGGAGGAATTTGAATCGTTTATTTTAATTTGTGGAAATGCTTTTAGTTCAGAGTTGTTCAGGTTGGGAACCGAAACTGACAGGAACCGAACCGAACCGAAATCGAGTTCGGTTCCGGTTCCGATTCCTTACTCTCGGAACCGAGAACCGAACGGTCGGTTCCGAGAGATCTGGAACCGAGAACCGATTTACCCACCCCTAGTGGAAACCCAAATCGAGAAAAAACCACAGGGACCGGAGTCTAGAAATATCTCACTATGAAAAATAGGATTTACAATATTCTTCTAAAAATTGAATATTATAGATAATATTCACTAAGAGGAAAAATCACCACTTTTAGATTTCACAATATGCATAACAGCACCCCACATATTTTTCTCAACTCTTTCTTTTATCTCCCTCAAAATAATCTTCACTATTTACTATGCCTCGTCTTTTTATTTCCTTCTCAATTTTTTGGATGATTTTGAGAATGAAAAACGCTCTCTTTTTATAGGGAGAGTTTGCCACATATTGATAAAAACGTGAAAAATCACATTTTCAAAAAACAAAAGGCATTCTGACCTTCTTTCTTTTTTCTTCCTACCACATTGATTGTGGTAGGATGAGTGAGATCCCTCATTATGAAGGAGGAATCCTACACCAACATCGAAATATCATACCTCAACAAATCTATCTCCTAAAAAATTTCAAATTTTACTAAAAATATCTAACAAAATATCATAACCAAAATATTAGAACCCCAAAAATTCAAAATATCCAATAATCCAACCAAAATATTTGGAACCAATAATCTAACCAAATTGTATAAAATTTTTCTTGAAAAATCCACAGTAAAGTTAGAATTTTTTATCCCAAAAATTTATCAAAACCTACAATTATTTATCACCCAAAATTCAGCAAATATGCAATACATAAACACTCCTAAAGAAAATCGGCCAGCTGAATTGTCACAGTTGTTGGTTCACTAGTTGAAGAATGGTGGTTCACTAGTTGGAGGTCGAAATGCGGTCTATAGCAGGACAACGGACTGGCAAACGGCAGGTCTGTGACAATGGAGGCTTGGAAAGTAGGTGGATGCATGCGCGGCTGACTGTGTGTGTCATGACTAGGAGGCGAGCCTAACAGAATCGTCGGATTAGGCGACCCGATCCTTGTAGAGAACCTGATCGCCCAACCCAAGGTTAAAAGTAAGCGGAAGTCTTAACATGAAATTAAGCCCAAAACTCAAATCACATGGGTTGGGATCCACATAGTGATCAACATGAGGCACTATAGTATAATAATAAATAAAAAAAAGTATTGTGCATGAATTAAACCAAACAATACTTAACAATAAATCTCACACGTACTAGAGATGAAAGGATTGGACCATCGAGCCTCCCATCCAAGGGAAGACGAAACGCCACACAATAATCACCGACAAACACTCCATAAATACCCCTGCACAAAACATATACATTAACCTAGAAAAAAATATAGTCTAAGAGGTAAGTGACTAACTCAGTAGGAGAATCTATACTAAATGCAATGTATGAGAAAAAACTATTTTTTTCATCCTTCTGAAAACTATTTTCATATTTCTCATCTACTGTACATGGATTTTAAATCATTTAAAACTTCTTTATCATTTTATTAAACCGCATTATGGCACTCGATGTGGCTTTATCAAAACTCGGTGTATACAGATACAACTATATCACCAAATATGTCAATATCATTTTCCGTATGAAAACATCATAAGTAAAAATGAATAGTCACTCAATGACCTATCCGATACTTATCATAATATAGGCGGCTATCAGAGAACAGATAAGGTTGCTCACGACAGATTGCTTCTCAACTAAAATATCTATAGGTTCCAAATTGACGAGGGTTGTTGATGAGCGGAGAAACGAGCCGTCATGCCACCTATCAAATGAAACGGTACTAGGATTAACAAAACTCAGCAACTGAAAACCTTCAATCCGTGTGACTAAACACTCTAGCCAGGTTACGAGGCTCAAAACCTAAGGACGCGTCATCACCTTCCCATCTTCATTTTGACTTTCGGGGCTCGAAATCCAAGGACATGTCACCAATGTTCTATCACCCTTCCGCACATACAAACCATCAACCTTCACGCAATAGAAGGTTTCACAGGATAGTCTCGTGATGCTTTAGAGTCAGAGTGCCCAAGAGGATTCATCCTCCCAACATATCCATAGATAACAAAATATAATATCATGTATGATAAAGTAAATATGAGAAAATATACATATACATAAAAACGGATGTGCTGTCGGAACAGTCCCTGTCGAGTTTTCAAGTGTGGTATCCAACAAAATATTAGTTTGAAAACATGATGAAATGTTGTGCCGAAAGTATAAAATTCCTACCTCATAGGTGACCATGATACTTTTACCGACTAGCTAGCTCCACGCACTATCGGAAGTGAAGGTCGAACCAGCAACATCTCCGCAACCTATAACAATTCACACGAAGGATAAAATAAGGATCCTAAACCGAAAACCAACCCTGACTGGAATGACCAATACAAGACTTTCCGGCTCAAACGAGAAACGATGGGTTCCATACACCTTGAGCTGAGAACCTACACGATTGAGAACAAGGTATGACTGACGAAGCCGAATGAAGCTTGCTAAACCCAACTCCAAGAAACAAACAGTGCGGTCGACCAAAACAGAACCACGATCGACCCGACACTCCAATAGACAACTCAAAAGACCTATTGGTCTACAAAACATGGTAACAATTGATGGTGCATGACCTGCTTAACCCGAAGGACTCAGTAGTCGAGAAGACATAGCTGAAGTCATTCGAACCCAACCACAGTCAACAAGACATCACAATGGTCAGTCGAGACCACTCAACATTTGTCAAGGTAAAGCGAAGGTCAATCAGGACCTGGCAACTTCGACAAGACTCAACAATGGTCAACCGAGACCATCCAGTGTCGACGAGACACGTCGATGATCAACTGAAACCTCATAGCAGTCGATAAGACACGTCTGCAACCATCCAATACTTAATAGTCGAAAAGATTCATCTAAAGTCAATCGAGTATGACTTTAGTAGAAAATCGGCTCGAAATCTATAATCTAAACCGGGCCTAAAACCTTGCCAAAAGACAAGAATTTTCCATCAATGAGTCACAAGGAATTGGTGGAAAGGTTCTATATCAAGTTTAGGAACCTAACCAACGCACAGATGGCTCAACGTGAGAAAACGGGGACGATTTTCCCACTTCTGGTGGACGACCAGTGACCCATTGGTCGACCAATGTCGACCAGTAGCTCCTCTAATCGACCATAATCGTGGAGAAGATTGATGTCTTCCCGTGATCGCCCAATTTTTTGACTTCTAACGATAAATAACTCTGCATAAACTTCAAATCTACCAATACAAATAAAAAATTTCTCTTGAATTCGAAATTATCAACCTCGAATCCAAAGCCAAGAAAATTCAAAACTTTAAACGTTCAAAACGAGGTCAGAAATTAACACACCCGCGAAGCGTCTTCATGAAAGATGAAGTACATGAGAATGTGAACACGACTCAAGGCAAAAAAAACAACAAAAATCAATAGTTAGCTCCTCCCCTTTTTTCTTCTCTCAGTCGCAGCCATGGAGTATTCTTCCAGCAAAGGATGAATACCTTCTATTAAAGAATAAATTTTATAATTAAAATTAATAATAATATTATATACATATATTATATTATATTAATTCAACCTCAATCAAATTCCTACTTAAAACTTGACTCATTTAAAAAATTTACCAAAAATAATTTTTTAATCAAAATAACCTACTAAATCAACTCTCTCACTTAATTTATCGATTGAAAATACTCAATTTAATCATTTTGACTATTTGAACAAAAATATACGCGTAGCCGCTACACGATAAAATAAGTCAACTCTTCAATGCTTGACCAAAATTTTATGTGAAAAATTTTACACATAATTTATTATTTTAAAAAAATCACAAATTGCTTAATTTGTTTCTTCTTTGAAGAAAACTGGGAGTCTGGGATTCAGAGTAGGCAATGTTGACAATGGTCACGTGGTGTGGGTTTGTGCGAGAACGGTGCTCTCTGTTATTCGGCAACGATGGACAAGTTTGGCTCAACAATAGAGTAGGTTGCCAATGATATCTCCTTGTGCAATGACAGACTATGGACAATCCTAATAATACTTGAGATTTCTATCAAAAGCCAAAATTAACTTACATAAAATTTGAGTCACACTCAACCCTATGATTTTGCATATATGGCGTAGAGACAATGTAACTTGATATATGGCGTTGCCGATCAACCTACAAGTAGTACAAACGCCGACCCAATGATCCAAGGTCAACATCTAGAGCTTAGACCATTATTTTTTATTCGGCCTAGCCTCCACCTCCTGGACAAAAATTCAGGTCAATACTCGTTAGACCAAACTTGAGCCTAATTTTCATGAGCCTTGTGGGCCCGACTTGGTCCTGGGAAGATGTTAAATTTTTTGGATTACATGACACAACACTTGAAACTAATTGGAAATTGCAAGGAATGTCTCTTTGAAGCAAAATGCCACCATTGAAGCATGAGCTTCCCGAGCCAGATTTGGGCTTAATAAATAAATGAAAGATAGAATCAATACATACACCCGTTATGTTATACTCTACATCTATTTACCAGTAGTCTTTGCATGAGCAAGACCCATCTTTGAAATGGTGAAATCGATTTCTATCTCGGGCGATGATCTCTCGATCGAAGATCTTAGAAATCAGCTTTGTAGCAGAATGACAATTTCCACAAACACGGAGATTCTTAACGATGGTAATCCTCGTTCCCGGCTTTGTACTGATTAACCCGAAAGCAATCGCTAATTTCTCGCTGTGATGACTCAGAGAGCCTTCTTTCCACTCCTTGTCTATGTCGTAAGTACCTCGGAAGTATCCAGAACAAACCCGGAAGCATTCAAAAGCTTATCCATTTCATCTAACATCTCATAGATAGCTTTGCTTTGTGGGTGTACTTTGTCACCAACAAGAAATTCATGAACAACACTATCCACTTCAATGGAGGTACATCCAGGAATTTTCTTCACACCCTTGTCTTTTAGAAGGGTCCTTAGTCTTGCCACTTCGTCCCACTTTCGGACACCTGCATAGATATTCGATAAACCCACGTAAGCCCCAGGATTATCCGGCTCCAACATGAAAAGCTTTCGAGCTGCGACTTCCCCGAACTCAACCTGTCCGTGAACTCTACAGGCTCCGAGAAGGGATCCCCATATGGCTCCATCAGGCTCCATTTCCATATTCTTCATCATAGACTTTGCTTCCCCAAATAATCCAGCTCGGCCGAGAAGGTCGATCATGCATCCGTAGTGGTGCAATTTTGGCGAGATTCGGTACTTAGTGATCATCAATGTGAAATATTGACGACCGAGATCTACCAAACCAGCGTGGCTGCATGCCGATAAAACTCCGACAAACGTGATATCATCCGGTTCGACTCCTTCGCATGACATCTTCGAGAAAAGCTCAAGGGCAGCATTTGCTCTTCCATGCATTGCTAGCCCAGCTATCATAGAATTCCAAGAAGCCAAGCATTTTACATTCATATCATCGAAGACTTGTTTTGCTGCTTCTATCTCTCCACATTTTGCGTACATGTCAATTAGACTGGTGCAAAGTGAAGAGTTGGTTAAAACCCGAGAACTTTTGTTTATATAAGCATGAATCCATTTGCCGAGGTCGAGAGCACCCAAGTTGGCACAAGCCGGAAGAACGGCCAGGAAAGTTATATCGTTTGGCTGTTCATTAGATCGAAGCATTTGTCGAAAAATTGACAAGGCTTCTTTATAGTTGCCCATATGATTGTACCCGCCAATCATAACATTCCAAGAAATAACATCTCGTTGAAGAATTTCATCGAACAACATACGAGCTGTGCATAGATCACCACATTTTGCATACATATCGATAAGTGAATTGACCAGCTTAAGATTAGAGCCAAACTTATAATCCTTTTCCAGTTGGGATCTTATTGAATCGCCTACTTTGAGTGAACCCAATTGAGCACAAGCAGAAAGAACTGAAACAATGGTGCTATCATTGTAAGAGACATTGGATTTTCTCATCTCCTCAAACACGGCCAAAGCCTCTTCAAATTGACCACTTTGAGCGTAGCCTGCAATGATAGCATTCCAACACACCACATCTTTCGTCGGAATCTCATAAAAAAGACGACGGGCTTCGTCCATCAAACCTTTAGAAGCATAACCCGTGATTAGAGCTGTAAAAGAAATCGCATCTCTCATAGAACTTTTATCAAACACCAACTGTGCACTACCCAATTCACCATTTTGAGCATACATATGGATGAGAGAAGTGTGAACAAAGGTATCCGAATCAAGTCCCAGCTTCAAAACATACGTATGAATCTGTTCTCCGACATTAGCAGCAGCCATTTTGGCACAAGATTTCAAAAGAAACGGAAAAGTATAAGAATTTGGCTCAACCCCAGAGAGAACCATCCGTACAAAGAAATATAATGCTAATAGAGGGGTGGAACTGGACGAATGTCCCCGAATAATCGTGTTCCAGATAAATTGGTTGGGTTCTTCAATGGAATCGAACACAGTAAGAGCATAAGAAAGATCAGCACCAGGAGAAGCTACACAAAACTCGATGAGCTTGCTTACAGCGAATTGGGTATGGTGAAGGCCAGTTTTGATGAGATGGGAATGAACTTGTTTGAGATTATGCATGTTTTGACACCTGGAAAGGAGAACCAGAGATGGGTGTTCTTGAAGCAGCTTGTATGGAGGATCAGAGTATGGAAGAAAATGGAGAGTGGAGGGTGAAATAGCCATATTTTTGGTGAAGGTTGAAGACAAAGACAGGGGAACGTAGGATTTAAAACACCATTAGTTACAGGTTGCTCTTCCCCACCACAAGAACAAGCACATTCTTGGATATCTCAGGTAGGAATCTCAAGGACGTCCTACCATCTATGTGAATTTTATACTTCAATAATATATTAAAGGAAAAATAACATCCAACCATTCTCCGCATCAACATGACAAGTTAACCATCGTTATATTTTTAGATTGCTAATAAATTAACTATTAAATTATAAATAAATAACGTCGCTAGCAACGATATCATATTTACTATTAAATATCATAATATCAAATTATAGTGGTTCATCTACAAACTATCGTGACTCCATATTTAAATAACACTACAATTTAATGCACCGCCGATTAAACCGCAGCGGTGTGACGATAAACCACAGCGGTTTCATATGAAGCTGCCGCGATTTATCGTCACATTGCTGCGGTTTAATACGTGCTTCGTTCACAAATTCAAGCAAATTGAAATGCGGTCGATCAAAAAGTGAAATATTGATTGGGGAAATGTTGCTAATTTTACAGTTTCATAATAATCAATTTTCATTTAATCATCAACAACCAAATTATCAATTCCATTACAAACATATCTAATTTTACAGTTTCATAATAATCAATTTTCATTTCATCATCAACAACCAAATTATTAATTATATTACAAACATATCATGTACATGTGCATTACAACTAGGGGTGTGCAGGACCAGCCCGGTACCGAAGAACAGGACCGGAACCGGTCCTATGGTACCGGGTTTGGTCCGTGTAATTGGAGTACCGGACCGAATCCGGTCCGGTACTATCGGGACCAGTGCTACACGGTACCGGTTCCAGGGCATTAGATTTTGATTTAGGGCAGACTGCAGAGACCCCTAATCCTCCAGAGTCCAGCGCCAGCCTCGACCCCTAATCCCGAGTCCCCTCCCCCGACCCCTAATCCTCCAGCCTCGGACCAGCGACAACCTCACCCTCTCGCCGGCCAGTCTCCTCCAGTGCAGCGAGCTCCGTCATCCAGCCTCTGCCAGCGACCAGTGAGCTCCGTCGTCAGCCTCTGCCAAGTGCCAGCTCCGAGCTCTGTCCTTCGAAAGTCGCCAGCTCCGAGCTCCGACAATAATCACGGCAACAAACGGAGTTTTTAGCGTAGCAAATCTCTCTGCAATTCAAAAGGGTCAGTGAATTTCTTCCTTCCGGCAACAAAAAGATATTTCTTTTTCGCTTTTGAGTTCCTCCATCTTCTTCTGGGTTCAATCAATCGATATCTGCCGTTCTTGTTTTGTATTTGATTTCCGTGGCGGCTTCTTTCCAAGTTTCGTCTGGGTTTTGTTATTTTAGGTGGGTTTTGTATTTGCATTGCCGTCTGCTATTGAAAATCGTCGTATTTTGCTTCTTGGGTTAGTTTTATTTTCTTGGTTTGCTGTTTGGATTCTGGGAAATCAGACGAAACGTAGTAAATATTTACAAGGTACCAAACCGGTACCGGACCAGAACCGGTACCAGAAAACCCGGTCCAGAACCAGACCGGAACCAGTCTTCTATGGGACCGGTACCGGTCTTCCAAAAAATAGAACGGGTACCGCCGGTCCGATGCTGGACCGCTGTAAAACCGAACCGGACCGGTACCATGCACACCCCTAATTACAACTGCAAACCAATTTTATTACCACTATATAATGTACATGTGCTCTAAGAATCGGTGTGCTTGAAGAAACTGTTGTAGATGATCCTTACATGTTTGTTCACTCAATCCCATTATCTGATATTCCTTATTGGATCGACTTGTCGTGATGCAAAATCGATGCTCCGCTTGCTACCAAGCATGACGGCTTTCTATCTTTCTCAAGCAAGTGAGAACGTCATTGTGACACTTTATTTGAAACGTTATTTCACCTAGCAGACATCTCTCAACCGATGTTTTGGCGAGTTGACCGCCAACCACGAAGTCCTCAGCTTTGCTGGAAGTAGAAGTAATGTTGGAGTGGAGCTCAACAATGATGTTATGAGGATTAAGTACTATGGTTTTCGTCTTCGATTTTTTTTAAGGCTAAGTTTCGACATTTGTCGCTACAGTTACAGAACTCCGAGTGCTCTGAGGCGCTCCATTGTATGCGACCGGCTTAGAGCACTAGTAATCTTGTAACTGTACCGACAATGGCCAAAACCTAGCCTCCCAAAACACCGAAGACGAAAACCATAGTACTTAATCCTCATAACATTGTTGTTGAGCTCTACTCCAACATTGCTTCCACTTCTAGCATCGCCGAGAATTCTGTGGTTTGCGATGAATTCGTCGGACCTTACATGCGATTCTTATTTACTAGGGTTCTGGGAACGCAGAACAAGACACAATAAATCGTTGTGGTGTCATATGAGCCGCAACGGTGTGACGATAAACAGATGCAGCTTCATATGACAGTGCAGTGGTTTATCGTCACACTGCTGAGGTTTAGTACATGAACTGCGGTGGGTCATAAAAAATGTTGTGTTGTTTTTTTTAAACTATAGAGTCGCGGAGGTTTGTAGACGAACCGTCATGGCTCGACATTATGACATTGAATGGCAAACATGACAGTGATGTTAGCGACGTCATTTTTTCATAATTCAGTTGTTAATTTGTTAGCAACAAAAAATGACGGTTGACTTGTCATTGACTATAAAAAAAATGATGATTAGTCTGTGATTTTCCCTATATTAAAAGTTATTATTTATTAAATAATCTATCCCCTCCCCGATTGTTACTTTGGATAAAATATCCTGTGGAATCATCAATCAACATGGCAGTTTTTTCAAAAACTGAGAAACCTTATCATCTTAGAGCTCCAATAGAGTTGTGACATGAACATAAACATCCAATCAAACTCACAATTGAGACATCCTAAAAGACTCGCAATTAGAAACAAATAATTAAACCAAATAATCAATATTTTCAAAATGTGGTTATTTCCAATATTTTCAAAAATCACAGCAATCAATATTTGAATGAATACTTGAAATCACAGCAAAAATGCTTGAAATAACAACAACAATCACAGCAACAATGCTTGAAATAATCCATGAAATGGATTTAGAATCACAACAAAATCACAGCAATCGAAATCATATACATGAACTGGATGCAGAATCAGAATCACAGCAAAATTATAGCAATTAGAATCAGTTAAAGATTTACCAAGCAATTTGGTGTCTACACTAGAGCCCGAGGGTTGAGGGCCACTGGTTGACATGTGACTGGCAAGTGGCGGCCGAAAGGGCAGAGGTGACTCTCCGATAACAATCAAGATGGCGAACTGGTGAGTGGAAAGTGGCGACGTGAGTTTTCGAAGTAGAGCAGCGACTAGTCTAGCGAGATGTCTATCTTCTGCAATCTGCACTTGTAGATTTAAGCGGCAAGTCTAACAATGACGAAGACGAAGACGAAGATGAACAATGGATGAAGGATGAGAACTTGGGAGGAAGACAAAGACAAAGAGCGAATTGAATCAGGAGGAACACTGGATTTGGAACATAAAACCCTAAAGTCTAAATTGGCTACGCAGTTCGGTTTTTATTTTTTTGGTTTTGAGAAACTAAAACCGAAAACTGAACCACAACAATCCGGTTCTTGCCAAAAGGAACCAAACTTTGGTTTTTATGTGTGCAAAATCGGACCAAACTGACCCAAATTGACCGATTGCAGTTTGGTTCTTCGGTTTCAGTTCAATTTGCACACACCTAGTTTGTCTGGTTGTTATTCTAAACTATAGGGTTTCTTTTGTTAACATTTCATAAATAAATGGAAAATTAACACCGTAGATCCTATAGTTTGAGGTCAACAATAAGTCAAACCCTGAAGAAATTTTGCTAACAACTAAAATCTTGAATTAAGAGAAATTCTCGCCAGCGACCTCGCACTCACGTTTCTCGTCCAAATCTGTCAACGTTAACACCTCTGTTTCGTTGAAGGGAAGGACCGTCGAACAGAGACGAAGGACGTCAATTTTCGACGGGCGAGGGACATCCCTCCTGCTCGTTGGAAGACGGACGAGCGTCGAGAATGATTATTGGGTGATGGCAGGCAATTGGCAATGGCCATTGGATCAAGGAAAGACATCCCCCGCTTAGAGTTGAATGCCAGGATTGAATCTATCAATTTCCAAAGGCGATGGCAGACGCCATTCCATGGTCGTTAGATCGAGCGAGGGACATCCCTTATCGAGATTAACGGTCAGGATTGAATATGCCATTTTCCAAAGGTGATGGCAAACGACATTCCATGGTCGTTAGATCGAGCGAGGGACGTCCCTCATAGAGATTGATGGCCATGATTGAATCTATCATTTTCCAAAGGCGATGGTGGATGAAAATCCATGGCCGTTGGATTGAGCGAGGGACGTCTGTGGATCAAAATGGACGCTCAAGATGTACTTCAAATTCTTTTTAGCTGAAGGGTCACGTGCAAGGCACACACGTTTTTAAAATGAGCGAATTCCCTCAATTAAGACGGACGTCCCTCTTCCATAACGGATGTCCCTCGCCCCAAGACTACGTCGTTCTGCCAATTATGAATGTCTCTCATTTTAAGACTCCGTCATTCAAGCCATAATGAAAATTCTTCTTAAAATAAGAGACGTCTGGTTTGACCGAATGTCATTCTCTGAATGCTAAACGTCATCGTTTCTCCTATTGACAGACGATGCAAATCTACCTATATAATCGCAAAGGCATCTTGTGTCCTAGATATTGCAGAGAAAAATTTCGACTTCCTCCAACCAACTCGAACTTCCGATATCTATCATCATGTTTGTTGAAGCTAAAAATGGTGTCGAAGGTTGTTCAAGTGTCGAAGAAGCGTAAAGTGGCTCCCTTCGAGGCCGAAGGTGGAGCACGCGTGTCTGTAGAGGCACAACCCGTGGTGTTCAACTCAGCCCCCTCCAAACAACGGTATGATAATGACATTATACCCGTGCCGTAATTATATCTAGGAGGGTAGATTTCAATGCATTTGTTGACTTGGATTAAAGGAAATGTTTGAACGCATTGGTCTGTATGGATTGTGCACGATGGGGGGCTATTATTATGAGAGGGCTGTGAAATTATTTTACGCAAATTTGAAGTTGGACAGCTTTGCTGAGTTGAGAACATTTGTATATGGGAAATAGATTATGCTAACTCTTAAGGAGTTAAATGAGCTTATTGGATGCTCCACGGAGGAGCCGACCGATGAGTATTTCCATGTTTCCAAGGACCTAGACTTTGTAAAACAAGGAGAAGGTCTAACATTGCTGAAGCAATTGGCTTGCAATCCTGAAGCAGTTGAATATTTCTACAGACCCAAATCAAAGAACCTAAATGCTAAAGCAAGATTCATCCATCACATGATCACCCACATAGTTTTGCCTCGTGATGGACATAGAGACCATGTCAGCTGCATGGATCTCTATGTGATGAAGAAGCTCTATAATGGGAAGAGATTCAATATTTCTTATGTCATTATTAATCAAATGAAGGCAATCCTTAAGAGTCCAAGAAAGAATATCCCTTATAATTGGTCCATTCAACATATCCTTGACTGTAGTGTGTTAGTTGTCCCTCCTAAGAAGCGACGAACCAATGAAAAGACACTTGACATGTACAATCAAGTGACATGGGCTCGAATGGGGCAGCACAAAGTAGGAGGGGAGTGAGTATTCAAAGGAGCAGACACTCCCTCCACTCAGCCTGCACATCTTTCTTCCACGTCGACTGCATCTCCTCCATCAAAGTCAGCTGCACAATTGCCTTCAACGTCAGTTGCACCTCCTTCTTCCACGTCGGTTAAACAATTGCCATCAAAGTCAGCTGCACAATTGCCTTCAACATCAACTACACCTCCTCCTTCCACGTCCACTACACTAATTCCATGGACGTCAGATGCACATCCATCCGATCACGTGGAGGTGGAGAACGATTTTGTTCATCCTACAGCGGACGATGCACCTCCCCCTCCTCAGTCATTGTTCTACGTACTAATCATTGATGAGAGGTGGCAGTGGTTTGGCGCCAAGTTTGAGAGACATTAGAGGCAACTTGATGAGATTCAAGCCACTATACTTCAAATGAAATAAGCCCAGTCAACTCCTCTAGCAACCCAGCCAGCTCCTCCATTAGCTTCTCCTGCATCTTTCGATGCCAGTCCGGGCAGATGCCAATATGTCTTTTAGCTTACATGCACTTTCCATATATGCATTAGTACTGTTGATTAACAATGTGTTACAATTGTGCAAGTCTCCTATCATCAGACAATTGTCCCCTCCTTCAACCCTTGCCAAAGTTCATAAGATATTAGCAACGAGTCCTCCTTTGACGGAAGCAGTTCCAAGGCCTGCTTCATTGCTAAAAGTGCAAGTGGTATGTCTTCAATTTGATTTTGTACAATGTGTTGAATTTACACTTACACTGAATTTTTATTGCAGCTTGTGTAATATCCCTATTTTATAATGGAATTAAATAATTAATTGGGTATTATTAAAAAGTTATTTGAAAAGTATAAATTAAGAGGGGAAAGTTGAAAAGTGAAAATTTAAAATTTGATTTGTTTTAAAATAGAAAAGAATAAATAAATAAAAAACAAATAAAACTTAAATTAAATTAAAGTAAATTTAAATTAAAAAATAAAATGAAAAAATAAATAAATAAAATGAAAAGTATTTGGCCTGTTTTATTGTTGTAGTTCTATCAAATGTTCATCATATTCTTCGATGTTAATCTTTTAAATTCGTTGTGGTTAGTGCTGTAAATGTTGTAATTGATTGTAGTTAGAAGAATTATTGGTGGATATAATTGCTTTCCTTGATAGTTTCAAGAATGTATGTTAGTTTGACTGTTAAATGCTAAATTGATTGTTAGAGTCTAAGGGTTGTGATTTCATGGTCTAGAAACCCTTAGGAAATACCACAAACGGGTTGGTATTCATAATGTGAGTAAAATGATTAATAATGAATGTAAGGGAATTAGCGACCGGGTTAATGGTTCGGATCTAATCGGTAGACTCGGTAAAACGTACGTAAGATTTTCCCGCCCATGGGATTTAAAAGAAAAGAAAAGCTTGTCTTCTCTAGGGTGTTAGATGCCGAGTTTCCCCCATTACCCGCTAGGGTTCTCTAATCTCCCAACTCGATCCACGAGTTATAAGATACAATAGTGAGTAAAGAACGGTTGGATGGATTCCTTTCCGACATAACCAGTTAGAGGCATTTATTGTGCTTTGTTGTTGTTTTCCAATTCCTTACTAAGCCTTTTTAGGCTTACAGTGTCTACTTGTGGTGTAGGTGATTTTAATGAATTGATTAATCTGGGATCGGATGAGGAAGCCTTCCCCGTGGAGTAGGCGAGTTATCCGGCGAAGTAGACCTGTGTGGCCGTGGCTCTCCAATGGAATTTATGTTTTACGAAGTTTTATTTAAATTCCAAACTTGGTTTGTAAAACTAATGATTCTGTTTCCGCGTTTAACTCTGATGAAGTTTTTTTTATAAAGTAATTTTGATTATTGCTCTATTTAATTAAGAGAAAAATTTTATTCCGCAAAATTTTAAGTAAAGAAAAAGAGTTTTAAATTGACGGGTCGTCACAGCTTGTGAAGTTGATGGACGAGTTCATAAGACTGGCACATGCCAATACGAAGAGCGACATGGAGATGTGTGGTATACTTTGCGGCTCTAGGGTAAGAAACAATATAATTTGAAAGTTATTCTTAGTTTTGATTGTATGTTGAAGACATTGTGCGGCGTGTTGTCATTTTTCAGGGTAAGGAAGTCTGTACAATAACAACCCTCCTCATTCCAAAGTAATCAGGAAGTTCGAACTGGGTAAGAATGTTTAACCAATGTTTAAGACACTGTTATTGAAAATAAGTAAATAAATAAATATCTCGCGTTCTTAACATGCAGTGCATGACATTGAATGAGGAGGAGATATTGGAGGTTCAAATGAAGAAGGGACTGCTGACTCTTGGTTGGATCATGTAAGGCACTTGTATTCATTCATGCAATAATTTTTCCTTATTTAATATATGGAGTTTATTTTAGATACACTCGAACCAATCATATTTCATGTCATCGATTGACGTTCACACACAGTATGGGTACCAAGTGATGCTACTAGAGTCAATTGCAATTGTTCTGACACCTACAGATAAAGAATGATATATTTTCTCACCTTGTGTTTTGAAAGAAGTGACAAACTAATTTCAACTCCCAATTGTAGCCCACATAACATATTTAAAGTCTCGCGCTTAGGAGAGTCAGTGATTGCCGAGTGTCTGTATCAAGGATTCCATCTTCACGACCCGCACATACCGGAGGACCTTTACGAGCACACCATTCATGTTGAGATGAACCCCGAGTTGCAGTTTAAGGTCGTTGATATCTGGGGGCAACATGGCAACGACTGCAAAATCTACAAAAACTACACAATTCACAAAAACTACAAAGTCCGCCAAAAATGCAAAAACTGCAAGAATTGAAAAAACTTTAAAAAAGTGGCTCAATTGAGATTTTGTATCTATGTTCGTTGGTTTTGGATGTTGTTGTTAGCCTAAATGTGTTAGGCTTAGTTATTTTGATGATGAATATTTTGATTGAAATAATAAATTGTTTATTGTGTTTTTATTAACATTGTTCTTAATGGTATAATAATAATATATATATATATTAATTGAAAATATCCTCAATATGAGTATTAATGTTGTCTAACTAGTTAATCTAAGTCCATGTAGTGAGTATATATCATTTTGGGATGAAGAGAATTCGAGGAATGTGAATTGAATAGATATATTTCTTTCTGTAAGTTTTCAGATGCGACTCGGTCGAAGACCTTGACCAAAATCATACACCGATTACTCCAGAAGAGATATATTTCTTTCTAGAAGTTTTCGGACGAGACGTGGTCGAAGCTGTGGTTGAAGACCTTGACCAAAATCATGCATAAATTACTCCAGAAGATTTCGAATGAGACGTGGTTGAAGACTCGGTCGAGACATGCGACCAAAAAGCTTTACAGATTCATCCTTGAAGATTTTCCCAAAGACGAGGACGTGGCTGAAGTGTCAGAATAATGTATGCTGTGCAATCCGGGGTTTTTCAGATGAGACACGGTCGAAGTCGCGGTTGAAGACCTCGACCAAAAAGCTACAAAAATTACCCAGTGATGATTCGGACGTGGATGCAGTTGACAACGCGGATGAGGAATGCAATCGAAAAGCTTCACAATGGGCTCCTAAGAGATTCGGTTGACTCAGCGGTCGAGGTAGACACAATTCCTTCGACCAAAAAAGCACATAAGACACTACGACTAGTTTCCAATGGTCATATGTGGTTGACCAGAAATGAAGTGATCGATCGAATTTAGCCAAGTCTATAATTACAAGACACTCCAAAGCTCAAATGAATGAACGTGAGAAGTAATGAATGTGAAAGGTAGTGAACGTTAGGATTTAGATTGTTTTTTGCACTTGACGACCTACGAATTTGTCAAGCAAGAGTGATAAAATCCAACACATTCAATTCATGATGATAAAATCTTAATCTTATACTCATGATGATAAAATTCAGGGTATTACATATGTACAATTAGCATACTAACAAATACAGAAAAAAAAATAACACTCATAAAAGCCCATGGTTAAGGATGCGGGTGTGGGGCGACGGACTCCTACAAAACATAAAAGCAATACTATGTCATATAAAGCGCACATAGTTAGAACAACATATGAAAGCATAACAATCTACGCACCTGTGTATTAGCAAAAATGGTAAAACCCATGAAGGTGTCTTGTGAGCGTCTTGCTCTGCCACTGCCATTGCCACTTGCAACGCCAGCGGCTGAGTCTCCACCTTGACAAGAGTGGACATTGTGGCCCACACCCTGACAATGGCTACATGTCATGGAGACATGTCTCTTGCTGACTACTGTGCGGCTATGGGGCTCGTCTGCCTACCGCACTCTTCATTTTTTAGGCCGACATGGTAGTCTCTTAACTAGCGGCAGTAGAATTGGATCTTGGTTCATTTCAGGCCACATGTGGTGGCCACTAACAGGTCAAGAAAAGTGAGAGTACATCCTCATAAATGTGTCTCGATGATACCATTTATGCACATAATCCTCAGCTGAAGTCTTCATAAAATTCATGCATGGGATGACATACACGCATGAGATTCCAGTAAGTTTCCACCAGTAACAGTTACAGGTGCACTTATCCAAATCGACTATGTATCATTCATTACCGTCACTGACCTCAAACCAATTACATCCTGCAGGCGTTGGACACCAATTCTGAGCCGCATGTTGTGGCTTGGCAAGCTTCTTTTTGGTCTTAGTACACAACAAGTCCGTCGACTCGGCCAGCTGGTCATGTTTCTTAACAATCCTACACATGATGCCCATTCTAATCATCTCAAACATAGTGAGGATCAGTTTGTTCCGGGCTGGCAAGAGGCAGGCGTTGTAGCACTCGCTCAAATTATTGAGGCCCATGTCGCACTTTGAGACAGAACTGAAAGAATGTTTTGACCAACACCTCGGGTTGATTTTTTGTAGATATGAGTGTGCTGTCTAGTAGACCACAAGTAGTTTATTAATCTTTTTCTGAAATTGTGATGATGTTGACCCTAGTTGCATTCCACATTATATCTTTCAACAAATTGCCTGAAAATTGTTTTTTTATAATTGACATACAAGTGTCTGAGGCAGAAATGATGTTCAGCTACTGGTGTATATTGTTCAATAGTAGGCACTAGCCCCTTATGTCGGTTGAAAATAAATGTTCATCCTCTGCTTATTTCATTATCTAAGTCTAAAAGCAAGGAACATAAAAACCACGTCCAGGAGTCTCTGCATTATGATTCAACAAGTGTCACCGCAACTAGATAAATTCTATCATTGGCATCAATGCTGACGGCTGTGAGCAACTGACCTGGGCACGACCCCTTCAGATGACAGCCATCCAGACAAATGATAGGTCTACCAAACTCCCTCATACCTCTCTTGCACGCATTCAAACACATGTACATCCTTTTAAATATTGGATCTTCAAATCTCTTATGCGTATGACCATAGTCGCTTGTATTGTTCATCACCATCCCCTTCGTTCAGTTTCACAGCAAAATTCCTAGCCCTTCTAGCAAGACTTGAGATAATGTTGACATTACAGGCCTTCCTGACAGTCTCAATAATGGAAGGAACATCCCACTTGGGCTGACTTTTGAACCTATCCAAATATTGTTTTGCCACCCATTTATAAGAAGCGTGTCAGCTTTCCATTTGTCGTTCACATGTGTGCGTCTCATTATAGCTCTTAATTTGAAAGGTAAGTTCACCTTTCATTTTTTATGTGGAAGCGGCCAACTGCATCCATCCTTGCACACGGGCGTCAACCAATGACGTTCGCTTTTGAGGAACTTGATCTCGTGCCCATTCTTCAAAGCATAATCAACCACTTATTCTCTAATTTCCTTCAACGAACCATACTTCTTCCTCAAACAGAGCTCCGAGGACGAACATTCTAGTTGAGGATGCATATTCTCTACCCAATCATCATCATATGAGTCCCGTATGGAACGAAGTTTCGAGTCCAGAGATGCCAAGATTGAATTCACCTCTATACCAGGTTCGTGATAGAACCAACGTTGCTCATCGTTCACGACTACCGAAATGGGATCCACCTGTCTTTTGCAATTAATGGATTCTTCATCAATGGGTGGTGCAACACTCCTCTACGCCATGTGATGTGCAACACTCAATAACTTCGTTGTTCGATTGTGTTCAGGGAGTTAGGGTTGCTTGCGCTTGCAGGGAAGTCCTTCGGGATTATATGTATAATCAATTGAGAGAATGACATTCGGTTGAACCAGATGTCCCTCGTCTTAAGAAGGACGTTTGTTATGGCCTGAACGACACCGTCTTAAAACGAGAGATGTTCGTAATTGGTAGAATGACGTAGTCTTGGGGCGAGGGATGTCCGTTATGGAGGAGGGACGTCCGTCTTAATTGAAGGAATTCGTGCGTTTTAAAAACACGTGTGCCTTGCATGTGACCCTTCAGCTGAAAAGAATTTGGAGTCCATCATGAGCGTCCATTTTGATCCAGGGATGTCCCTCGCTCGATCCAACGGCCATGGATTGTCGTCCGCCATCGCCTTTGGAAAATGATAGATTCAATCCTGGCCGTCAATCTCTATGAGGGATGGTCCCTCACTCAATCTGACGTCCATAAAATGTCGTCTGCCATCGCCTTTGGAAAATGAAAAATTCAATCATGGCTGTTAATCTCGATAAGGGACATCCCTCGCTCAATCCAATGACCATGGAATGGCGTCCGCCGTCGCCTTTGGAAATTGACAAATTCAATCATGGCCTTCAATTCTTAGCGGGGGATGTCTTTCCTCGATCTAACGGCCATTGACAATCGTCCGCCATCGCCCGATAATTGTTCCTGGTGCCCGCTCGTCTTCCAATGGGTAGGAGGGACGTCTCTCGCGCCCTCGATAATTGACATCCTTCGTCTCCGTTTGACGGTCCTTCCCTTCAACGAAACAGAGGTGCTAACGTCGACAAATTTGGACGGGAAACGTGACTACAAAGTTGCCGGTGAGAATTTTCTATAGTTTAGGGTTTTAGTTGTTAGTAAAATTTCTTGAGGGTTTGACTTATCGTTGATATCAAACTATAAAGTTTGTAGTGTTAATTTCCCTATCAATCCAAAGAGGTGACTACATAGTACATAAGATTAAAGGGTAAGAGCAAACAGAGGGACTTCTCGCCGAGAGGTTCTCCTAATAATCGTCTAAAGGAAATCATGGTGATTCCTGTTCTCAGAGAGCTTACTGGTTTTTCACGATTCTTTTTTTGGAATTTACAGTGAGATTTTGATGCGAAGAGAGAGGAAACTCCATGAGATAGTAATAGCCGTAGAGCCTCCAATGTTAGCTTCAAGGCACTGAGAAATCGAAGCGTGGTTTCCTAGGGTTTCCTTAAGTAGAACAGCGCACGGAACAGACCTAGGTTGGAGATAGAGAGAGGAAATGAGCATCTGGAACTACGTAGTTACGGCTCACAAGCCCACTAATTCCACTCACTCTTGTGTCGGCAACTTCACCGGTCCTCAGGACCTCAACCTAATCATTGCGTCAGTTTTCTCTCTCTCTCTCTCTATGTTTCTTTTGGGCCAGTTTTTTGGGTTGCTCCGTCGTTGAGGTTTGTCTCAGTGTTGGATTGCAACTATGGATTTATCTACTTGCTCCAACTTATGTGTTTTTAATCTGATTTCGCGTTGTGTTGTTCATTTCGTAAGTTTGTTACTTATTAGAACCGCGTGGAAGCGAAGTTGATCTAATCCTAAATAGGTATCCCGGACATTAAAAGTTTTTACACTCTTTTAATACCATGATTTTCACAAGGATTGTCTAAAATGCATTTTCTTTTTATTTATATTGTATGTCAAATAATAATTATGATGCGGATAAGCGGTTCTTTATGGGTTTCATCTTTTTGCTGGAGCCATTTTAATTAATATCATGTTGCTAGGTATTAACAACAATAACTCATCCTTTAGGAGTGGTTGTGATTTTGAACATAGCCAGCTCGTGAGTTTATGATGTGATAATGCTGCAAGCACTTAGAACATAAATGGAAAATGGATATACTGATCGTTACTCTTTTAACACATTGGTCATGGTCTCTTTTGGACAGTGGTGTTATTTTCTTTTGAACATTGCTCTGTTCTTGATATCTTTTGGTAATTGCCTCCAGGAAATGCACCCGCATTGAAATTCATTTTATTACTCTTCAGGGTCTCCAGGTAAAAATTCTTGTCTTTTTAATTTTTTTTTTATCAGCAGTTCTATGTCTTGATGATACCATGGAGTAGAAAATTTGCCAAGTTTTTTTGTAAGATGATATATAAAATAAATAGTTAAAGATTGTGTCATATAAAAAAATATAATAGATTATTCATAAGTAAATTTTATATTTCTTTTAACAAAATATTGTTTGCGTAGTTTGCATCAAATCGTAATCCCAGTTGAAAAATTAAATGTGTTTCATTTACATGTTATTTGGCTAGTTTTTATTGTGCTAGTTCAAAGGTCTTTTTCCTGATCAAAAATTGATGTTTCAAGCTTATCTTTCCATGTTAATATTGTTTTGGAGCGCCCACACAATTAGAAAAGAGAAGAAAAGAAAAGAAAAATGTCCTTGTTTGATAAGGGTTCATGTGTTATCTTTTATCATCATTATCACATCATTCTTTGCCTTTACTGCATTGGCGTTGATCTTTTTGTTTTTGGCTCAAGGACTTCAAACTTTTATCGAAATCTTTGCCACAACATTTTTGGAATTTATGGGTTGTAAATGTAGAGGTTTATCAGGTGATTTTTTTTTAAGTATTCAAGCTTCTGCATTTTTAATTGAGTGAGCTTAGATATCTACTATTTCATCTCGCTGTACAAATTTAAGAATTCTTTTTTTTTTTTTTTAAGTTAACAGTTGTTTTCCATTGCATAAGGAGAGATTAGAGCATCTTTGAAGAATATTTTGATAAGTTTAGTTGTTTGAGATGCACGAATAAATAATTGTTTTATGTTAAAACTTGTCAAATTGGAGATCATTTTAAGTTTTTACACAAAGGTTTGTCAGACGCTGGTCCATGGATGTTCATGATTTCAGGCCCTACTTTTGTAGTGTTTTCATCACAAGCTAACATTTTTTTTTGCAGCCCATGCTGGATGTGCCAATTTATGGGAGAATTGCAACTCTTGAACTTTTTCGCCCTCATGTAAATAGTTGCTTTTCTCCTTTCCCCTATCAGTTTATCACGAACCTGATATCTTTTTAATTAATATTGTTTTTTCATGCTTTTAATAGGGTGAAGCACAGGATTTTCTATTCATTGCAACCGAGAGATACAAATTCTGTGTTCTACAGTGGGATACCGAGACGTCTGAACTTATAACCAGGTTCAAACATGTAGAAATATATCATTATTAGTTTTTTCGATCAGACAATTTAATTTAATTGATCAGGCTGAAGCTGTATTGTGCTTCTGTTTAAGGGTCAGCGCTTAAACCTCTTAGCAATAATTCATGCTAAGATCTTTGTTTCGTCATCTTTATCATTTCAGAAGTAGCGTATTATAAACTTTTCATTTAGGTTTTTAAACATAACCATAGATAGCCGAGGTGATGATGCCAAGGGAGAATGAGTGTTGTTCACATGAGATTGTTCGTTTGTGTTTTTTAGTTTTAGATAAGGTGTCATGAGGAGTGTAATCGTGTCAAATTGTATTCCCTTCTGAGAGATTTATCATGTCTGATGAATTTTTGGCATTTCAGTGCAAGTGCAGCAGATGTGGACTTGCAAATAGGAAATTTCCTCATCTTAGAACTTGCAGAAGTTAGTTTGAAAGTGAGGGTTCAACTTCTAAAATTTAAGGGCTTACTTCTAATCGCCATCACATAATTTCTTTGCCTATCAAAAAGAGTTTCTTTGGCTTCTACTCATCATATATGTGATTCTCCTGATATGCAAGTTTAATTTTGTGGCATAAGCATCGCGTACCACCTTTTGGACACTATGAATGGAGTGTAATTATAGGATTTTTTTGGAGAAGTATTGTATTCGTATAATTTTTCTGGACAAATTATGGTTTTGATAGTAAAATGCCGATGCATTGCAAACAACAATGAACTCCAAGAATACCTTAATTAGCCATAAATCTGAAACCACAGATTTGGAATTACAGCCTAAAACTTGAGCAGAAAAATACCATGAAAATACAATGAATCTCCAAAACATATTCCCTTCCTTTTAAAACGGCCTACACCTCTGCAATAGACCTATTCCTAGGATCCATTCCACTGCTTTGACAAATAACTAACTTGTCAGCGCAACACTTACAAAAACTCACCCTCATTCCCATATTTTTTCCCAAAAAATCTCCCTTTAAGCACTTCCACAGGATCAAATGCTCTTATACTTTAAATCATTTCAGGAAACAGCCATATTTTTCCTTTTTAATTGGAAAGAGATGGCAACAAGATAGTTTTTCTTTTCTGAATGATTTATTTTTCCTCATTCATGACTTCTTCCTTCATTTTTAAATCTTTAGTTTCCACCAAGAAGGTTTGATAAGACTATGTAAAACCTTCATTATATCTCCTTCTTTTCTGAATGATAAGTTTGTGCTTTTTCTGTACAGAGCAATGGGGGACGTGTCAGATCGCATAGGTCGTCCAACAGATAGTGGTCAGGTAAAAAATAATATTTTTTAAGTGTATATTAAACTCTTTCACTTTTTTTTTTTGCAAATTTCCTGCAAATGTTAAAAGACATATAATGTTATAAACTTTATGAGTATATTGTCACTTATGATTTATGATGTTTTTCTCAATTTGCTCATTTTTTATTTCTGCAGATTGGAATAATAGATCCTGATTGTAGATTAATTGGACTCCATTTGTATGATGGACTATTTAAGGTAATTATAGCCGTGATTATAATTCACAATTGCTGTTTCGCTTACTTATTATGATCTAATGGCAAACTATATGTTGTAAAATTAAGAATAATTACATTACTTTGTTGCTTTGTTAGGTTATTCCTTTTGATAATAAGGGACAGCTAAAAGAAGCATTTAACATCAGGTACTCAATTACTTTCCTATTCACCATGGGCAATTGATTATGACACTAGATTGGTGATGTACATCCTTATGTTTTCTTCTTAATACCAAACCTCTAGTATTTTTATAAGTAATTTACTTTTCAAATATTGTTTGAAGAACTTTTTGGCAAATCTTTCTTGAATCAGAATTTCATGTGTTGGAGAACATACGGCAAATTCTGAAGTTGTTTATATTATTCTGTATCTCAATCTTAGCTATTCTCTCGGCCATTCCCAAAATTTATTTTTAGTCGTCATGTGATTATCTTTCGTTCTAAAAAAACTTCATTAGTTTCATTTGTATGATTCTATCCTTGTTGCCATTCCCTAAATTTATTTTTAATTTTCATGTGATTACCTTTCGTACTAAAAAGGCTTCATTAGTTTCACTTGTATGATTTTGTGGCCTATTGGATTTGTAATAATATCTTAATTATATTGATTTTGTTTTATCTTTAGCCTTTTATTATAACAGTATGTCAAACCAAAATTTATGGTTTTTAGGCAGCAAATTATCTGATCATAAGATTGAAAGGTGTTTAAAGAATTAGAATAATCTTTTAGATATTGAATCTCATGATTCGATTTTGTAACCACAAGAATCGATGATGTACAAAATCCATTAGTAGCTGGATGACTGCCATTTGAGCTGAATAATGGTTATTCTCGATCGTTGTCACATGTTGAAGATGATGGCTTTTTGTTTTTACTGTGGGCAACAGTTGGTTGATTCCAAGACACAAATTTGTAGTTGTTTGCCATACAAGGGTTTCATGAATCGAAATATGTGTCCCATTGATCGCCGATTTCTTTAACTTCATCATCATCAGAGTAAAAGTCTCTGATCTTCAATCGTCGTTTCTCATGTACACATCTCTTTTTAGCAACAAAGGCAATTACAATATGTGTGAGATTGCAAAGAGTTTTTTTTTTATCTCAACGAATTTTTGATTAATACTATCAAACTACCATTCATTGTTGGTGATTTGTTTTCTACTAGAATTGTTTTCAACCATCAAATCGAGGAGAAAATTTTTACTATGATACCAATTTGGTGCAACAGAAGTTTTGTTTCATAATTAAAACAAGAAAATAAAATAACAGCAGAAAAATAATTATCAAAGTAAGATAATTTTATTAATTATTAAAAAAGTCTAAAAAATCTTTCTAATATTCATTACAACCCTTTAAATAGAGTTTGTTTTATGATTTAAAATTTATAATAAATCTCTAAAAAAACTTTTAAAAAGATAAATTTTATCTAAGAAGTTAAAACTAATAAAATTAAATAAAAAATAATAGATAAGATAAAATATTAAAAAGATAGCGAATATTAAAAGATCATGAATATTCAAAGATCAAGAGTTTATAGGATTAGGCGCTATTGGCATCCTAGGAAGAACATATACTCCGAGCTAGGATATGGCGAAATACATCTTTGATATGGAGAAATATGTATTTGACCCGGCATAGGGCATGCCGAAATATTTTATTTTATATTTTTGACTAGAATACATATATTTTATTACATTTTTTCTGAAATTTCGTATCGTCATGGATGTAACATATTTTATTGCAAATCACATCCTTTAGTTCAATGTGATCTTTGATTTGTAAGATTTCATTAGAAAACATTCACTGGAAACTTGCTTATGTTTAATAAGAGAAATTTCTTCATAATCTATTATAAAGGACATTGATCAAAATTTAAATGTTCTTGTAAAATATGAAATTAGAATCAAAGTTAGAGGGAATAATTGAACCAATTGGAAAGTTTTATTTGACATTAAAGTCTAGCATAGCATCACCAATGTGTAAAAGAACCCACATAGTCCTATTTAGTGATTAAGAAAGAATAAGGTTATAGAAGATGTATGTTATACGTGGATTTTTTTGTACAAGATGAAAGCCAAAGAGAGGTTCAGAACTCAATTCGTTCATGTTATTTCTCTCACTCCATAGCTACTGATAGATGATTATTATCATGCTGTGTCAATAGCCCTTGGGTGTTGACCTTTAGTGGGGACATAACTAGCATAGAGTTAGACAACCAGTCCAATTTTCAGGCGGCTATTAATTCTTTTACCCTAAAAGAGAATGTTTTCAATTCTCATAGATGGATTATCGAGTCGTTCGCAAGTTTTTCATCTCGATATTTCTTCTCTTAGCTCACTTATGCTTCGCCTATCGACTTTCCAATCTAAAATTTCATTTGGAAGAAAGAACTCATCTCCAACATTCAAGTGTTCACTTGAATTTTGGTGAAAGGAAAGTTGTATATTAGCAATCAGATTCAAAGGAAGAATCCTTTTAGAGCTTTATCAATATATTGTTGTCTTTTCTGCAAGGTTGAGAGTGGAACTAACAACCACAATATGATTCAATGTGATATGACTATATGGTTGTAGATGTGGTTTTTTTTTTTCATCTTTTGATTGGTCAACAGGAGTTTACATTGGCATTGAGAACTTCATCAATGATATTTCCATTATCGACAAAAATTATGAGGAGAAGAATTAATTTGGAGGCTTGATATTTTAGTTATCTGATGGATTATTTGGATTCATCTTAATAAAATTATTTTTTAAGATAAACCTTCACAAATTGATTTATGAGATAAAGTTAATTGTTTTATTGTCAAATAAACTTATAACATTAAAAATCCTAAAAATTATTCTTTGAATGCAATTCTCTCAAATTTGAGAAAAATTATTATTTTTTAAGTTTGTAGGAACCTCTTAAGGGAAGACCTCTTTACCTTCTCTCTTTGTGTATTTTTTTCTTAATATACTTCGTTTCTTATAAAAAAAAATCACGCCGCATCAAAGGAGAAACATGGCTCGGCCCTATTTACTTTAGCAACAAGAGTCATCTTTTACATATACATATATGCTAAATTATTCAGTGGTGACAGAACATCCCTTTAGTAATGTGAAACTGCATGTAGATCGAGTTTCAGATTTTTGGAGATGTTGAAGCATATGTAGGGACTTGAATCTAATAATTTTGTTACTCATTTAATTATAGTTTGTACTTTTTGTATATCTTGCTTGTTTTATTTAGTGTACGGAGTTATTAATCTTTCATGTACGATGGTGAATGTTTTTAGGCTTGAAGAACTTCAAGTTTTGGACATCAAGTTCTTATATGGCTGTCCAAAACCTACTATTGTAGTTCTATACCAGGTATGTACTATTCAATTCATATTTTGAAAGGTTTATATATGCATAATATCTTTCTTACCTTCTATTTGTTGAAGATAAGATACAAATGGCTGGAATCAGGCTCGTATATTGCGCGGCTATGAGTTATATAATTAATATTTTACTTCATAAACAGTTACATGCTTTTTAAATTTGCATCTCTTAATCATTTTAGCCAAACGATTGGAAATTAAAAATGTAAGGTTTTTTAAATATCATTTATTTAACTCATGAAAAATAGTTGGATTATAATATAAAGACTATTTTACCAAAAAGCGAATAGATTATAATATTTATGAGTTGAATGTAAGATTATATATTTTGTACTCAAGTTTTACTAAGTTTTTCTCTTAATTTTATTATTGGGTAATCAAGAATTCATTCTTATTTTTATTTTTGATGGAGAAATTATATTTTTTATTTTTATTTTTATTTCTGAAACAAATATGTCGTCTAAAAACTCAAATTTTACTTTTATTTTTGTATTAACATTACTTCTTGTCTTTCAACACTAATTTCTTCTTATCATATATTAATGTGTTGTATATGATAAGAAGTAGAAACACTCTAATTTGATTGCACGATTTATTAATGTATGTTAATAAATTTTACTTATGAAATTTGTTGTCATACATGAATCATAATTAATATAAATGATATTATAACAGAGTATTAGATAATATAGACTAGATTTTCTTCTTTGATAAAAGCCATTTATTTAAGTTGGTGTAAGCAAAAGTATATCGAGAAAGGATCTCTTAGATTATTAAAATATTTATAAAAATTTTATGTCATATAGGTAGCCCATTGAATATTTGATATGATGTAAAATTGGAGTTTATGGAACAAGTAGACCTTACTTATTCAAGCATCAAATCTCTTCAATCTCTTTGGTGATACCCAACATTATTTCCCTACAGCTTCACACCCACAGATACTCAAGAATACATAGTAAGGCAAACAATAGGTGACTAGCATTTTCTTCGTCAATCTTAGACATTACACAATGATTAGAAAGGGAAATTTCTCCATTTTGGACTGACCATTGACAAAAACGCTTCTCTACAAGCTGCCGTTTCACAATCTATAGAGAATTAGATAATGCTATTAGTTTCATGTTGCTAATTAATAATGGAAAATTTGCCTGTTAGTATGAGTAAATTAGAGAGGAGTTTATGGTTGTATCTGCGTATTGGGATGCTTACTTGCTATTTAAGTGAAGATATTCATGTTTCATAGTTGCTGTATATATTCTTGTAATACCCTTGACATTGATGTGTTTTGTGCTTGAAAGTCCTTTGTAGATAGCTTAGTAAGGTGATGTCTTGTTTTGTTTGGATTATTGCAGGATAATAAGGATGCTCGTCATGTGAAGACATATGAGGTTGTTCTCAAGGATAAAGACTTTGTCGAGGGTCCATGGGCTCAAAACAATCTGGATAATGGGGCTAACTTGCTTATACCAGTACCTCCACCTCTTTGTGGTGTTATAATTATTGGAGAAGAAACAATTGTTTATTGCAGTGCTAATGCATTTAAAGCAATACCTATTAGACCAGTATGTAACTCATTGAACTGGTGCTAAAAATATTTTAATGTTATATTAAAGCTTCAATTTCCTGTAATGTGATATGTGATTTAGGGCGTTCATGTAATTTTAATGTTGGTTCAATATGTACAGTCAATAATAAGAGCATATGGAAGAGTTGATGCTGATGGCTCTAGATACTTGCTTGGTGATCATTCTGGCCTTCTTAATCTACTTGTTATAACCCACGATAAAGAGAGGTGAGCAGCCGGCTGACTTTCCTTTAACAGAAAGACTTTCTGTACAGGGTACAGAAAATTTTAAAACAAATGCTTAAGAAAAGGTTGTTTTTGTTTAGTTTTTTGGTAATGGCAGATATCCTTATCAAACTTGTGTACACTCTATCTTGTAGGGTTACAGGACTTAAAATTGAACTCTTGGGAGAGACTTCGATTGCATCTACAATATCTTATCTTGATAATGCTTTTGTCTTTGTTGGTTCAAGCTATGGTGATTCACAGGTTTGCTTACTTGTCATTAATTAATTATGCATTTATAAGATGATCTTGTTTCATCTTCCTATATTGACATATTAACTTGATTTTTCATGTTACTTCTATCTTGATGTTCGATAAATGTACAATAGTATGCTTCCAAGGGGCTATATTTATAATATAGCCTGTCATTACAGTTCATTTGGTTCCAGAGCTGATATATTTCCATGGCATCCTTATTATTTTTTCAACATGTAGTTTAAGACACGCAGATTAACATTGTTCATTATTTCTCAAAGGAGATTTTCATTTAACCAAAGACTAATTGTGTATTGATGGCAAAAATTCACAGAAGAGGGTGCATAAGAAGTTTTCCCTTTGTAAAAAGGAAATAACTACAACTCTATGTTATTATGTCTTTCCAATTAGAAAGTATGAGAAAGAAATGATAGTTCTTAAAGTGCTCGCCCTTTTTTTCCTAACCCAAAGGAAATGATAGAGTATAGTTTTCCCTATGGTTTCTTGCATTCGGTGTGACTTGTTCGTGAGACTTGGAAGATTCAGGATTTTGTTTGACGAAGTGAAGAGTTGAATATAGAGAAGGCTTAGAATAAATAGTGATTAATGAAGAACTATTTGGTGAGAGAAAATGAATCATCACATAACTACTTTTTTCTTTGGTGTAAATGATAGAGAACACTTTACAAAGAGATGTCTAAGTGTCTTTACTGACAATATGAATTTTAGTAAATACTCTTCCTTCACACTAGCCAAACTTTAAAAACACGCCCCCTTTCAATGACAATCTAATTCTTGCAACAAATCCTCGACAAGTGTATGTTCTGTACCAAGCAACTATTTTGATTCGTCTTCACTAGATGAACTTCAATATCATAAATATGATTAGTCTTGAATTTTGCAAAATTTCGGCTGTTGTGTTTAGAATTTTGCAAACTTTCAGTTATCACTTATCTCTTGTTCCATAGCATTCAAATGCCATGACATGATCATGGAATACTATTCATACCAAGTAAGAAATTTAGGATCATTAAGGGATGACGCTGGACCCAAAAGATGACTTGATTTCCTGAGTACTTTTTAAAAAGTTTGAACTAATCTAAAGATCTTACCGAGTAATTCTTTGTGTTTAAACGTACATGAGATGAAGTCCTTGGATCACTTTGTGATGATTGACACACAATATCACCAAAAGAATGGGTTAACACCTGAGAACTCAGACGTGATGGAACCAACAAAAGATAGGAAGTTGAATGAACTGTCTCCTTTAAAAAACAGCGGATAAAAAATGATGAAATATTCTGTTTACGATCAGAAAGCAAGACTTGACAAAATTTGATAGTTTAATCCCAAAAGTAAAGCCAAGGTACCCAGAAGAAGGTTCAGCAATGGTTGTAATATACTCAGAAACTGACTAACAAGAAATAACCGCCAAATATTTGGTGGAGCAGAGACACTTGAAAAGCAGACGGCAATGAAGGATGCAAGAGAATCGACAATACTTGTTGAGTAGGTCTGAAGCACAGTCAAAATATTGATGGTGATATGAGGTGCGTAAAAGGCTTGATGAAAAAAATGCCCAAGAATTAACCAACAATGAGGGTGAAGAAATTTGACCTCCACTACAGTGAAGGTTGGAAGAAAAGAAAATTAGAACATTGAAAAAAAGGTTCAGAATGGATAATGACCCTAATACCATCTTGCGGAGAATGACAAGTGTTTTCATTGATCCATCAAAGTGAAGAAATTGTCCTCTCTAAATTATCTAGGAAGACAAAAAGGTGGGACAATACTTTCCTGAACTAATGGTACTATTATGGCAACAATAGTTACAGCTGCAAGAAAGAATCATATTCAACAGATTAAAATACTAGACTGACATTTCTTGCATTTTTTTCTTTTTTATGGAACGTGTTTGTATATGTATTATCTGGTTTTGGCAATGGACTAAACCTGTAAGCATCTGTTATCTTCACCAGAGATGGTTCCAGAAGTAAGTTTCTGGCAATAAAGAGTAAAAAACTTATTTTGATGTTTGAGTTTTGGTCTCAGCTCTTAGTGATACTTAAAAACTTCGTTAGTCTATAAATGCAGCTTATAAGGTTAAACCTACATCCTGATGCAAAAGGTTCATATGTGGAAGTTCTGGAGCGATATGTCAATTTAGGGCCTATTGTAGACTTTTGTGTGGTAGACCTTGAGAGGCAAGGCCAAGGTCAGGTGGTGACATGTTCTGGAGCTTATAAGGATGGTTCTCTTCGGATTGTCCGAAATGGAATTGGAATAGATGATCAGGTTGGTTTTTCTTTACTTGATTTTATTCTTTTTTTTTCTCCAATTATGAATTAAAATTTATATTTCAGTGTTCCCTTAAAATGTGGTTGATGTATACATATGACTTTTTAGGCGTCAGTAGAGCTTCAAGGTATCAAAGGAATGTGGTCTTTAAGATCATCTATTGATGATCCTTTTGACACCTTCCTGGTTGTAAGTTTCATCAGTGAGACCAGAATTTTGGCAATGAATCTTGAGGATGAATTGGAAGAAACTGAAATAGAGGGATTTTGTTCTCAAGTCCAGACTCTGTTTTGCCACGATGCGGTGTATAATCAACTTGTACAAGTAGGTTATTTCAACTTGTTACCTGCTTTTGTCAACTGACCAGGCTTAGTGATTTGTAGTTTTCTTGTTCTCTTGCTTTTGACACTTAGATAGGTATACAATGAAAAACAAAATTCTACTATTTGGGACGACATGCATTGACCAACTGAACACCTAACATGACAAATATGGTAAATGAGTACGAGGCAAAATAATTTTAGCTCATAATTTCGTCACTTGATTCTTTTTTTGGCTTGTTTTTTTGGAGGTTATATTTATCTCGGATGGTAATTCCATTGTTTCACTATTTTGTATTTATTTTTTCCTTTTTGTGAAAGGAAGTTTATTATTATGCATTGAAAAAAATATATTTTTGGCGTAATGGACATGAATACTTTTTAGTCAAGGGAATTATCGTCCTTTGGATTAATAGATTAATAGGTTGAACAGTTGTTACTTAATTGAGCTAACTAATAATCTATGGGATGGAACAGTGCTCCAAATGAATGGTCGAAGGGAGTTAATTCTAGTATGTTAAATGTTTTTACTCCCACACTCTTTAATGTGCATCAATGCAGACTTCTCAACTGAGATGATAGTGTGAAAAATAGTTGAAAGAAAGTAATGTCATTCTTAGGGTTTTTTATACTTTAAGAATTTGACATGAATATTGAACTCAAGATCTATCTCTGTAAAATTGACTGTAGGCTTTAATAGATAGTTGCATATATTTCATGCCTGTAATTAGTTGCATCTTTTAAAAATCATGACATGAAACTGGTTAATAACTCTGGGATAGTACAATCCAACTTGAATCTACTAGCAAGGCACATGAATCTTGGAATGACTTACTGGTTTTCCTTGTCTTACCATGGATCAGATGAATTTTCTTAGTATATGAGAAGATCTGGCATCGTATAATGAAAATATTTACTAATCAGCCACCATTGCAGGTCACTTCCAATTCGGTAAGGTTAGTCAGTGCTACAACAAGAGAGCTTCGACACGAATGGAATGCTCCATCAGGCTATTCAGTCAATGTTGCAACTGCTAATGCCACTCAGGTTTTGATTTCTAGTACTATGAGATTTTTTGTATGCCACCTATTAAACCTTTGAATCTTGGAGAATGTTTAAATGACATTAATAAGTTATGGAGAATGGATATAGAATAATTCTATCATTGATATTATGGTTTAGCCTTGACCTTGCGAATTTCTTAAATGAAAGATCACTTGGCAGTTTCATTTTATTTGATAATTGTTTAAACTTTCTTTTTCTTAATTGTGATTCTGTTATTCAATTATGATATAACTACATAATCAAGGATTTAATTCGAAGAAAACTTAATTATTTAATTATATTTTATAAAAAAAATGTATATTGATAGAAAGAAAATACAATAGAAGAAAAGGGAAGAAATCTTAATTATTCAATTTTATTTTGTGTTTGGCTGAATATTCATTCCCCTCAATTAGGATTCTACTAGAGTTTCTATAGCACCTATGAACTCGGGCTTATCTTGTGGAATTAATGTTGTGTTTTTCTCTTATTTATTTTGGAAATTGCTTTGAACTAATATGTTCCCCCTTCACAAGTCCTTTTTTACTTGGCAGGTTCTATTGGCAACAGGGGGTGGTAATTTGGTTTATTTAGGAATTGGTGATGGAGTATTTGTGGATATAAAACATGCACAATTGGAATATGAGATTTCATGCCTTGACATAAACCCTATTGGGGAAAATCCCAATTATAGTCTGCTAGCTGCAGTTGGAATGTGGACAGATATAAGCGTTCGGATATTCGCACTACCTGACCTTACTCTCATTACAAAGGAGCATTTGGGAGGAGAGATAATACCCCGTTCAGTTCTTCTATGTTCCTTTGAAGGGGTACTTTTGTACTTGCTCTTTTGTGAATAAACTGTCAAGACTCAGTTTTTTAGAATCAATTAACATCAGCAGATTCACGAGTCATTTCAAAGTTACTGTTTGGAGAAGAATGTGGCATCCATCTTTCATTCTTGTTTTTGTATACTATTTTTCCCACGCCTATTCCATTTTTTTTCTTCTTAATACTCTATGTCTATTCTCTTCAGATATCGTACTTGTTATGCGCACTTGGAGATGGACATCTGTTGAACTTTCTATTGAACACGAGCACTGGTGAGCTTATGGATAGGAAAAAAGTCTCTCTTGGTACCCAGCCCTTGACGCTGCGTACATTTTCTTCCAAGAATACTACACATGTATTTGCTGCTTCAGATAGGCCTACTGTGATTTATAGCAGTAACAAGAAACTACTGTACAGCAATGTAAATGTTAAAGAAGTTAGCCATATGTGTCCTTTCAACTCTGCTGCGTTTCCTGACAGGTATCTTTCTTGTAACTCAAGAAATCAAGAATGTTATATGCGACTACCAATTTGGTCACACAAACTTTAGGTTTGATCCAATTTAATTAAGCAAATTTTTTCAAATGTCATTGGAATTCAGTTTATCTTATTCCAGCTGATTAAAAACAATTTTATTACCTTATTTATTATCTAGTAGAACTAAATTTAGCCGGCGACATTTTACAATAGATCTGTCCTAAAATTTTTCAATACTGAAATTTAATGACTTGGGGATAAAGGCAATTAAGGCCAGTCTAAAATGTTATGAGAGCAATTTGTACCTGTGAAAGATACACCATTAACTTAGCAGAAGTTGTTTAACATGTTTCTGTTACTTCAGAGAAATATTATTTCATGTTGTCATTCTTGTGTTACCAGCCTTGCAATTGCAAAAGAAGGAAATCTTACCATAGGCAATATTGACGATATTCAAAAACTTCACATCCGTTCCATTCCACTTGGAGAGCATCCACGACGGATCTGCCATCAGGAGCAATCTCAAACTTTTGCTATTTGTAGTTTGAAATATAATCAATCAGGAACAGAAGATGCCGAAGCACATTTTGTCCGCTTATTGGATGACCAAACGCTTGAGTTCCTATCAACTTATGCCCTTGACACTTATGAGTGTGGTTGCTCGATACTCAGCTGTTCCTTCTCAGATGACACCAATGTATACTACTGTGTTGGCACTGCATATGTTATGCCAGAGGAAAATGAACCAACCAAAGTAAGATAAATACTTGTTCTATTTGATTGATTTGAACAAGCTGGTTGGAACATTAATCTTATTGTAACGCCTTTTTTACTTTTTCTAGGGTCGGATATTAGTTTTTGTTGTCGAAGATGGCAAGCTACAACTAATTGCTGAGAAGGAGACGAAGGGAGCTGTCTACTCTTTGAATGCTTTTAATGGTAAACTGCTTGCAGCCATCAATCAGAAAATTCAGTTGTACAAATGGACACTTCGTGAAGATGGCTCCAGAGAGTTACAGTCTGAATGTGGGCATCACGGGCACATACTTGCGCTCTACGTGCAAACTCGTGGAGATTTCATCGTTGTTGGGGATCTGATGAAGTCAGTCTCCTTACTAATTTACAAGGTGTGCATAGTCTCATACTTTATCATAAATATGTTACTCAAATAATTGGCAAGCATGAGTTAATTTACTGCTTATGTAGAAACTCTCCTAGAGATGGCCATCACATCTCCTATTTTGAAAGTTCATTTTTCATGGTCATCTAATCTATGTATAAGTATCTTATTTCTTGCTAATTGATAACCTTGCTGGCCGGGCTCAGCACGAGGAAGGCGCTATTGAGGAGAGAGCTCGTGATTATAATGCAAATTGGATGTCAGCTGTGGAGATTCTTGATGATGACATATACCTCGGTGCAGAAAATTATTTCAACCTCTTCACTGTTAGGAAGAATAGCGAGGGTGCGACAGATGAGGAGCGTAGTCGTCTGGAGGTGGTTGGTGAGTATCACCTGGGTGAGTTTATCAATCGGTTTCGACATGGCTCCCTTGTCATGCGGTTGCCAGATTCAGATATGGGTCAGATTCCTACGGTCATTTTTGGTACCGTTAATGGAGTCATTGGGGTTATTGCTTCTCTTCCGCACGATCAGTATGTGTTTTTCGATAAACTTCAGTCAAACATGAGAAAAGTCATCAAGGGCGTCGGTGGCTTGAGCCACGAGCAGTGGAGGTCTTTCAGCAGCGAGAAGAAGACTGTAGAAGCGAGGAATTTCTTGGATGGAGATCTGATAGAGTCGTTCATAGACCTCAGCCGCAGCAAAATGGACGAGATTTCGCGGGGGATGGGCGTATCAGTCGAGGAACTCTCCAAGAGAGTGGAAGAATTGGCAAGGTTGCATTGATTTTGATTACAATGTCTTTGTGTTTGATTTGTTTGTTCTTTTCTGGTTTAATTTGTGACTCCTTTTTTTGAATCTTCTGTGGGTTTGAATTCTCACTCACAAGGCCTGGTTATATTGTACTATAGATTTTCTAGCTTTGTTTATGATCTTTCACCTCTTTCCACTAGTGCAGCGTGTTTTCATGGACCTATTCTGAAAAATGGGTCTTTTATTTAAAGAAAATTAACACCACATATTTTATAGTTTGGTATTAACAACACTGTAAATAGTATAGAAAGTTTATAGACAATTAAAATCTTGAATTATGAAAAAAAAACCGATGTCGATATCTTAGTTACGTTTTTTGTCAAAGCAGCAAAAATGGACGTGCTTCAACTTATAACAGACGTTTATCAGCTAACAACGGAAGTCTTTTGGTCCACAACTGATGTCTCTCATCCAAGACGGACGTTCTTTTTCTTAGATCGGACGTCCCTTGACTTGAGACTACGTTTCTAGTCTCACAACGGACGTCTCTTGACTTAAGATTACATCATCAAGTAAAAATAGACGTTCGTCTTTGATCAAGGGACGTCCGTATTTGGAAGATGCCCTAAATTTACCTTTTTGAGGATGCCCTAAATTCATTTTTGGTGTCCATTCTGATCGAAGAACGTTAGTTCTAGATCCAACGGGCAAAGCGAATATCCCTTGCGTGTTGTTGCTGTGTTAGACGTCTTCGTTTAACTTATCATTAATTCCAAATCATAAGATATGGGATGATAATTTTTCATTATTTAATCTTTGTTCTTCTGTCAGAACAAATTATATTCTAGTTGTATGCTGTTGAACCATGTCGATCAGATCTCTGTTGGGAGAATTGTCTTTGCTGCCTCTTTTATTTGGTTCATTAATCTTTAATTTAAATGTGAAAAATTTTATTGGTGACAAATCTTAGACATTAACTTGAACTCAAGTCATTAATTGAAGACGTATTTATCAAATTGGGTGCTTGTACGAATCTCTTTTTACGTGGTGAAAGGTGGGCCTCACCTCACATAGAGAATGGTGGATTGTTGAATTTATTCATTGATTGATTGATGTTTCATTTTGTGCCTTTCCAACTTTTGATGGATTCAATGATTCACTAGAATCCATGTCTTTTTATGCTATGCTTATTGCTCTCACACTCCCTCTCTTTTTTACCCTTTTTGTCCACTTCTCTCTTCTTTTTCACCATCATCTCTCTTCTTTCTTTGTCACTCTCTCTCTCTCTCTCCTCTGTTGTTTGGCCTCTTCCATATTATGTACATCCCTTCTAGCTGTATCTCTCACCTCCATTTCATCTGCATCTCTTGTTGTGCAATACATAAAGGATGAAAGGGAGGAACAACTAAAAATAAGTGAAGCTTTGTGCACCTTGATTCAAGCTGTGTTCAAATGAGAACAAATACCTCAATACTTCTCCCTTAGCTTGAGTCGTATGGTTATTTTATTTGTTCGCACGTACTCTCTCTCTTTCTCTCTCTAAACGCATTTTAGGATGCTCATAACATGCTCCGTGGATATCTAAATCCATGAGTAATATTCACATGCACAACCAAAAAACTAAAAGTCTTGTTTTCTATGGAGGGACCACAACCGAGACTTGTTTGTTCATTAATAGTTGTGTTACCATCTTTCCTTTTCATGTTGACGCATCGAGATTATGTATTATACACTTGTTTATCGTCAAATTAAATTTAGTATTTCTTAACATATTTTTATGTGGATGCAATCGAGTCGAATTACACGTATAACATTACCGTAACTATTAAATAAAAACTTGGTATATATAAAGTCATCATAAAAGTCAAACCAATAAAATTGAGCAAAATAGTTTGTTCAAACGATTTCTTACATTTAGAGTTACTATGTCACACTACAAGATTAAATAAGCAAAAATAATAAATAGTCAACCAAACTTGAATTATAGGCTTGGAGAACAAGTTGATGAGACCCTGCAACTTTTCTAGTCAAACCCACCAATTTGGGGGAGTTAATTTAAAGAATTACAAAACCAAACTTTGAATTTGGAGATGGACTAAGACAGATCTCTACTAGTCTTTCCTAATAGTCTCAACTAATTACAAATCACGTGCAACACAAAGGACCACTCCATTCTCCTCCTCCTCCTCCCAATCCATTGAGACCTTGTCCTCTCTTTTTAGTGCCGTTGCAAGTTCCCCCCAATGCGCCCAAAAATTTCGAGATCAACACGGACAATTCATCGATCGACAGTAACTTTCCTTTAATCACTCGTTACACAATCGATAAGAATCTCGAACTAAATCAAACGATTCTAACAAAATACTTATTTCTCAAGCAAAACCTAACTAATGTTATTGCGGAAACTGAAGTTATTGATTCAACTGCCTTATTTTTTACTTAAAGTAGGGGTAATTTAGTAATTCTCTATTTACTCTCCTTGAAGAGCTTCCCTTGCCTAAAACTCAGTTTTTTAATTTTAACTATTTGATAACAGAAAATAAAAATATTTTTCTTTTAAATTTTAGAATTTTTGAAAAGTTGAAAAATGTTGAAGTGTTTATAAAATAAATTTATTTTTATTTTAATTCTTTAAAATTTTAAATAATAAAATTTAACCACTTCTTTTTTTTTTATTTTCATCTTAATTACAATATATTTTTGTATTATTTAATAATTGAATATCCTAATTTATTAAATAATTAAAATTGTTAAATTATTTTGAAGTAGTTAATTTATTAAATAGTCTTTTTTTTTTCCTAATTGATTATTTTAGGGAAAATGACAAATCAACCATTGTGGTTTCAAGTCAATGACAAGTCAACCATTGTGGTTTAAGTTTTAACAAGGTAACCACTAATGTACGTCTAAATGACAAATCAACCATCGCAGTTACGGTCGCCGTTAACTAGCGCTCCGCCGCGGTGTCCCACCGTGCCCCGGCGGCGCCCCATGTTGCGAAAAATAACACACAAGTGTTGACTGGAGTAGCGACTAGTCGCCACGCCGCCGCGGCGTCCCGGAACGCCCCAGCGGCTCCCCGGGACACCGCCGAGGCACCCCGGCGGCGTCGTGTTGTAGGACACCGCGGCGGTTTCCCGGACCGGGAATTTATATAAACAGAGAGCTCCTCTGGACAGTAAGAGGCATTTGATCAGCGATTAGCGAACCCTAGAGAAGTGCGAGAGCTAAAGAGAAAAGAATTTTGGCGAAGTTGAAGAATTTTTTTACAAGCAAATGGAGTCATGGACTGAGGAAGAATCTGTTATTAACCGTCAATGTGACGTGGGCCCCACAGAGAAATTGTTGGCCAATTAGAACGAGGTACGTGGAATTGGACATGAAGTTGCAATTGTCTTGCATTCTGTCTCAGCAAATTTAAACGAAGAGGATAATAAGAACCTCTGATCAGCATGCCAATGTAGTACCGATGAAGACATGGACATGGCTGAGAGTAGGCTCCCACGCCTACCAGAAGCACAATGCACATTTGTTGGTATGAGCCTTGGAAAAAAAATACAGTTCGTTGAATAAAATTAGAGAAGAAATTGTCGATCATGCTTTGAAGAATGGGTACGAGATTCAATTCACCCACAACGATGCGACTCGATTGAGGGCCAAATGCGAAGAAGGGTGCACGTGGCAGCTACACGCCTCAAAATTTCAAAATGAAATGACGTTTCAAATAAAGTCCTACAATGACGTTCACACTTGCTCTAGAAAGATGGAAAGTCGCCATGCCACTGCGAAATGGGTGGCAACCCATTACTTAGATAGATTTAAAAGTCAGCCTGATTGGGACGTATCTTCCATAATTGAGACAATCAGAAAGGACATCAACGTTAACATAACAAGCAGCCTTGCTAGAAGGGCAAGAAATGCTGCCAAGAAAATGAATGAAGGGGATGGCAATGAGCAATACAAGCTCATATGGTCCTATGCTGAGGAGATTCGGAGGTCGAATCCTGGAAGTTCACTGCGTGTTGACCTTAATATGAGTGTATTTAAAAGGATGTGCATGTGCTTGGATGCATGCAAGAGGGCTGTGGTGAACTATGGTAGACCGGTGATTTGTTTAGATGGTTGCCACTTGAAGGGGGTGACTCCGGGACAGCTGCTGATCGCTGTGACCATCGACGGGAACGATGGTATGTATCCGATTCCTGTAGCAATCGTTGAAGCAGAAAATAGAGCTTCATGGAAATGGTTTCTAGAATTGTTGTTGGACGATCTAAACACCCTATCTGGCAATGGATGGACATTCATTTCGGATCGACAAAAGGTGAAGTTCATTGCTTTTTTCATTATGTGTGTATGTTATGCATTTTTTACCAATGTCCCTCTCTTATTATGAATCTTTGCAGGGATTAGTGCCAGCGGTCAGAGAGGTGGCATGACAAGCAGACCATCGGTTTTGCATCCGACACCTGTATGCCAATTTTCAAAAACAATTTAAAGGCAGGTTGTTCAAGGATGTAATGTGGGCTGCATTAAGAGCCACAACAAGGAGGCAATTTGAGAAGGAGATGGCCAAGTCAGCTGTCATTGACCCGGCGGCCCATGAATATTTAGCAGCAATAGATGTAAGATGTTGGGCCAAACATGTCTTCTCTTCCGTCCCAAAGTGCGACATAAGCCTTAACAACCTCAACGAGTCTTTCAATGCCTGGATCCTACCCGCCCGGGACAAACCAATTCTAAGTATGTTTGAGATTATTTGAAAGGGCATCATGGGTAGGATCGTTAAAAAACATGAAAAGATGGCTCGCTTGACCGAACGGTTGTGTCCAATGATTAGCAGCCGTCTCGCCAAAGTACGATATGCTAGTAGAAATTGGAGCGCAGTTTGCAGTCCGTGCCAAGTTTGAGGTCAGCAACAGTAACGACATGTACTCTGTCAATTTGGATAAGTGTACGTGTACATGTTACCGGTGGGAATTGACCGGCATCCCCTGTGTCCATGCAATCCCGTGCATTCAGTTCATGAGGCGATCTCTGGAAGAATTTGTGGATGCGTGCTATCATCGAGAAACGTACATGGCAATGTACTCCCACTTCCTCTCCCCCCTCAATGGGTCAATCCAGTGGCCTCGTGTGACAAATCTTGATCCAATTACCTCACCGCCATTTAAAAGGCTTTTAGGAAGGCCACGCGTACGTAGAGTACGGGATGTGGACGAGGCCCCAAGCTGGATGGTGCTATCCAAAAGATATCTGAATGTCACTTGTGGGCGGTGTGGTCGTGTGGGGCACAATTCCCGCACTTGCGATGGCGCAGGAGAGTCAAGTGCTGGGCCATGCAGGGGGAGCGCCCGAGGCAGCGGAACAAGCAAAGGCTGTAGAGGCAGAGGAAGGTCGGAGGACACTTTTATGGGGTTCAGAGTCCCCGAGTTAGCCCCCTCCCTAGTCCCTGAGACAAAGCCTGTCAGAGTCCCTACGACACAGGTGAGCCCCTGATGCCGTTCACGTTTTCAAGTGTTATTTGATAAATGCTAATTTCATTTGCAATTTGTTTTGCAGGAGTCGGTTGCTCAAGATCCACAAACCTAAACGTATCGGACAGTGGACCTTAACCTTCCGTGATACGAGTGTTTCGTACATATTGTTGTAATTGTGACTAAATTTAAATATTTGACTTGTTGTATAAATGTTTTGGTTTTGTATATCACTCAATTTATATCCACCAGTGTGCACGGCTAAGGAAAAGAGACAACTAAGTTATAAGCAAAATTTTGCATACATACGGCGTCGCGGAAAGCCACATGGGCGTCCCGGGAAGCAGCAGCGGCGTCCCAAGCAGCCCGCTGAGGCGTGCCGAGAATCCCTTGCGGCGTGCCGAGAAGCCCTTGCGGCGTCCGGGAACGCCGCGACGGCTTCCCAGGACGCCCATGCGGAGTCCGGGAACGCCGCCGCGGCCTTCCGGGACGCCGCCATGGCGTCCCAAATTTAATCGGCTCTATACATAACGTGCCAAGGCTAGGGCTCGCCAATTTTCACCCATCTTCAACGCTCAAAAACCCCGAAACCACTCGGGGACCACTTTTCAAGGCGAGAGATTTTCACGGCGAGAGCTTACATAAAATGAACGTGTACCAACGAGCAAGGAAATTGGCGGCCAAGCGTGGGAAGGCACCGGCCGAGGAACCCGCGGCGCCGTCCTACACGGAGCAACTGGCGGCGTCCTACACTGAGGAAACTGCGGCAGCGTACTCTGAGCAACTAGAGGCGGCATACTTTGAGCACCCGCGGCGGCGTCCTACGTTGAGCACACCGCAACGGCGTCCCAGCATCCCCAACCCGGAGCACCGTGGGATTTTCAACATGAACCCGCTGTAGAACACGGCGAAGAAGATTTCGGACGCTCAATTGTCCGGGTTGAACCTGTCACCGCTGGGCGGAGGGTCAAATTATTCAGGTCTGGACAATGCAAATCACGGTACGAGGATGATATTCAGAACTGTACAATTATTGCCTCAAAAATTGTGGACCTGGACTCATTGGCTGGCATGGGGATTAAAGATCTTATGCTATCTGCTGGCTTAGCCAGGTTGTGCCAGATGAGAGGCAGTTACTCCGAACAAGCTATCAAATTGTTCTATGCAAATTTGAGACTGTCGACCGAGCCAATGGAGTTAACGATGTTGGTGTTTGGACGGGAGGTGAGGCTGACTCCCCAGGTCCTAAATATCTTGCTTGATTGTGATATGGATGGCCCAAGTGAGGAATACTATCATGTGTCTCGGGAGCCACCATTTGTCAGCCGGGGATAAGGGCTACAAGTGCTAAGATTGTTGCACTGCGATCCAGAGGTTGAAGAGTACCACAAGCCGAAGGCCAAGGACCTTCATGTCATAGCCCGATTGGTCCACCTGATCATGACGTACACCATTTTGCCGCGGGATGGGCATCGAGACCATGTCAGTTGCATGGATCTCTATATGTTGGAGAAGGTGTTCACCGGGAAAAAGGTGGACATTGGATATATCATCCTCAGCCACATGAATGAGGTGTTGAACATACCTTCGAAGAACCTCCCGTACAATTGGTTGACACAGACCATATGTGACGAATATGGAGTGCCCATCCCTGAGGATGAGCCGAGAATTGTGGAGTCGCCGTTACACATTTACAATCAACAAAAGGTGGACCACATGCGGTTCACAAAAGTTGGAGGGGAATGGCGGCGTAAGTACACCAGCCAGGCAGCACCTCGACCTCGACCTCCACCCCCCTTAGAGCCTCAGGAGGCAGCCCCCGGGTATGAACAGCAGCCTCCTCCTCAGTCATCGCACTTCACTCCGATGCCTGAGGAGACGACCGACTGGAGGATCAGAATGGATATGAGAATGCAAATGATGGAGGAGCACCTCCAAAGAATGGATGACCTCGCAGCCGAGAGACATCAAATGGCGCAGGAGTGGCATTTGCAAGCAGCGGCCCTCGCCGAAGAGAGGCACCGAATGCAACAAGACTGGAATATGCAAGCAGCAGCCCTTGCGGAAGAGAGGCATCACATTGCACAAGAGCGCCATTTGCAAGCAACAGATTGGCATTGTGATATGATGGGAACACTTGAGCGACGTGAGAGGCGATTAGCTCGTGTGTCATCGTCGTCATCAACGGCGGCATCAGCCTCACATCAGCCTCACGGCGGCAGTGGCCAACATGCCGAGAACGAAGAGGACGACGAGAATCGGCCGCTTAGAAGGGTGCACGCGGTACGTCTGTGAGTTGGTTATATGTGTGTGTTGCTTATATGTGTGTGTTGGTTCATGTTAATGTTTTGTTACTCTAACGACATTTTTCTTGCAGGCTTCAAATTTGATGACCGTGTTCGAGCAATATGTGCGCAGAAATACTCGAGAGAACAAAGAGACGTGCACAATTCTTGGGGGAAGGCGGACGGGGGATCATTACGAAGTCACTCATCTCATCTTCCCCGAGCAAGAGGGGACGCCAAATACGGTGAGAAGCATTCTTTGTATGTTAATTTATAAGATTTGATCGTAGTACTCATCTGAACGTATATGCAGTGCTGTGCTGAAAACGAGGCAGCCATATTGGCGTATCATCACGAGCACAATATACTCTCAGTAGGGTGGATTCACGTAAGTAATCATCTCGCTTCTCCGGGTTGTTGTTCAGGTTAACTGGGATCATCTAATGTGTTGTTTTCCTTGCAGACACACCCGCAACAGGGAAGTTTTATGTCGTCCGTTGACCTTCACACTCAGTATGGTTACCAGCAATTGTTGCCGGAAGCTATCTCCATGATCTGTGCTCCCACTGACAAAGACACGTATGTATTTTCCCTTATGTAAATTCTTAATATTGGTTACTGCATATTCTTGCTTATTTTCCCTTCGTATTGCAGCCCGTACGCCATCTATCGGTGTACGAGTGTGGGGATGAGCGTGCTGCATAAATGCAACACTGACCAACTATTTCATGAGCACGACCCAGCCATCTTTGAGTATGAGGGACATTTGTGGGAGAAAGCACAACATGTAGTGTTTTTCCCGAACTTATCTTTTTGGGTCAAAGATCTGCGGCCGAGCAAGACAAAAAAGTTGTAAAAGTTGTAAAATGTTTATGTACATTTCGTGTAATTTGTTTACATTTCAAAGTTGTAATGGATGTTAACTTGAATGTGTGCTGTATAAAGTTCATGTTTTGTTCAGATTTCGTGTCATTTGTTTATAGTTCGATGTTGCATGAGCTTGGTTGTCTGCTGTTGTTTATGTACTGTGGATGATTCTGGAACTACTTGCAATTTATGTGCAGGATGTATGCTTTGGGGGAGTAAAGCAACAAGAACAATTATAGCAAATTTTTTTTCAATTCGGGAGTTAAAGTACGTTGTGTATACTTAGGACGCCGCGGCGGTGTACTAGGACGCCGCCCCGGCATCCTACGTCGCCGTGGCGGCGTCCTATGGACGCCCCGGCGACGTCTTAATACACCGGCTCGGCGCTCTAGGACGCTGCTGGGGCGTCCCAGGGAGCCGCTGGGGCGTCCCGGGGAGCCACTGGGGCGTCCCGTGGAGCCGCTGGGGCGTCCCGGGGAGCCGATGGGGCGTCTCGGGGAGCCGATGGGGCATCCCAGGGAGCCGGTGGGGCGTCTCGTGGAGCCGCTGGGGCATCCCGGGGAGCCGGTGGGGCGTCCCGGGAAGCCGCGGCGGCGTGGCGACTAGTCGCTACTCCAGTCAACACTTGTGTGTTATTTTTCGCAACACGGGGCGCGGTGGGACACCGCGGTGACGTGCTAGTTAACGGCGACCGTAACTGCGATGGTTGATTTGTCATTTAGACGTACTTGAGTGGTTACCTTGTTAAAACTTAAACCACAATGATTAACTTGTCATTGATTTAAAACTACAGCGGTCGATTTATCATTTTTTCATTATTTTAAAATACATATAAACAGTGATCATTGAAAGCCGTCAAGTTCCAATACCCTTCCAAGTTGGCAGGTTTGTTGAGAAAAAGACATATATACCCTCGTGAAGGCTCCATGTATTATTTATTTAGAGAAGGACAAAAACGAATTTCCAGGTTGTCGTTCCCCTCCTACAGTCTCCCGTGATGGGTCCCACGCTCTAACCTTTCCAAATGTCATCGTCAGCGGTGACGCAGTGAATATTTGGCGCTGGCCACTTCTCTACCATGAAAGGAGCCGCGAGAACATCATTCTGCTTCCGTCCCTCCGCCAGCTTTTGAGTCCGATTTGTCCGTTACCGATTCATCTTCCTTCTCTCGGTTCTGCTGTCGAAGGAGGTCGCTGCTCTTGATTTGGTTTGTTATTTCGATTTCGCGTGGAGTTTTGTTCTGTATCTATCTCTCTCTCTTTCTCCTTTTTTTTTTGTTTGAATTGGAACCGAGCAAGCTATAGGTTGTTCTGGAAGTGATATGAATGCTTCCTCCCGCTCTAGGAGTTTTCTTCAGTTTTGATTGAATTGAGAGTTCGATTCAACCGAGTTCTTCTTTTTTTCTTTTTCTTTTTATTTATTTTTTAATTTCTTTGCGTAATGTCGCAAGTGTGTTATCTATTTTTATTGTCGTTAATATTCTTACGAACTAGTAACATGGCAGTTGTATTTTTCTGTTTGCATTTACAGATTGGATATTTTAAGGCTTTATCAATTACCCCGTTAAAAGTAATGAAACTTATATACTCAGGTTTTCAATTTCTGCGGGCGTAGAAAAGTTCTGTTATGTACTTATTTATTTTCGCTGAACTCACTTCTTTGATCTCAATTTTTTTTTTCTTTTTGTTTTGTCATTTATATAGATGAAATCTCTCGGCACAGTGCGGAAGTAAATTTTGGGTTTTAGTTTTTCTTTTCAGAATGTAAATAAAATCTCTTCATTTTCATGTGTCTTTGCTTATCGATTTTCCCTGTAATGGAGCAATCCAAATATTTGATAGGAGTTCGGAAACCGTAATTCAACTATATGGAGTGGGTTTACTGAGCATAATGAAGGGGGAAGTTATGTTTTCCTTAGGTTTCTACGATGAAAATTATATGAATGGGCTTGTGAATGATGTATGCAATTTGTATTAACATGTTTTATTCCTTTGCAGGAAATACTCGTAATTAATGTTTACAAGTCTTAGGCACATTTTAGTTGCTCTATAGGAAAGGTAGAGAGATTGAGGGATATAGTCTGACGGAAGGTGCCAGTTCAGAGCAATTAGAAATGACTTTTGCGCCTTATATTTGGTATTGTCGTCCAGTGTCAAATGGGGTGTGGACAACGGCAGTCGAGAATGCTTTTGGTGCATACACACCTTGTGCAGTTGACTCCTTGGTGGTGTCCATTTCTTACTTGGTTTTTCTGGGTTTGTGCATCTACCGCATATGGCTGATTAAGAACGACTTTAAAGCCCAAAGGTTTCGCTTGAGGTCAAAAATTTATAATTATTTGCTGGGATCATTGGCTTGCTATTGTACGGCAGAACCTTTGTTCAGATTGATTATGGGAATTTCAATATTGAATTTAGATGGACAGGATGGCCTTGCTCCATTTGAGGTACTTACGCCAGTTATTTTTTACGTAAATATTTTGTTTCCACTCTTTTTAAGATATTAAATATGCCCGACATTTTCTTAAGTTGACGAAAGTATCACACTTGGCTTTCCAATCTGAGAAAAACGTAGAACTCTTAAATGCGACCATTTTATGTGGCATGTGTTTTTCAATACGTGTAAGCTCAACGAAATTGAAGTGAGGAGTTTCAGATTTGGATGTGGCTCGCATTCATATTTACATTTTATAAAAAATTGGATGATCTTTATGGGAGTTTAACCTTGTCTTTTTGGCATTTCTTGTTTAAAAAATATCTTTAATAGTGTAACGTATTCTGTTATGTAGTGCTGTTTTAGATTATTATTATTTTTTAACACCAAAAGTGGCAATTTTCATTCTTCTGCAAAATCATGATTGTTATGTAATTGTTGAAGATTGCAAAATTGCCTAAGCATAACCGTTGTCTTTAATGGCATTATTTCGGATTTATATAGTACTCTGATTCTATTGCCTAAACCAGCTGCTAAATTCTAGCCGATGTATAGCTGTAAGGTTTCCAATTCTAGTCTAGCTTATTAATTTCATAATCTAGCCACACAATTGTGCAGATTTTTCTTTCCTGGCTTAGAGATCAGCTACATATTAGGTATTTTCTGGACAAATGAAGAAATAACAACAGCATCATTTCTTATATATATAAAAAAAAGAAATGGCAGTAGCAATGTTTTCCACAGTAACCTTCGTAGACTTTACAAGTTATGATCTGAAATGATGATAATTAGCATGGAGCTCTTTATGATTAATTAAAACTTCCTACTAAATTTATAATGCATGAATTGCGCTCTGTCAGTTTTTGCATTTGTTATACAAAGCAGATAACATTGGAAGATTGGTGACAAAATTCTTTTTTTTTTTTTTTTTGACCGAATGATCAACAACAGTAACCCTTGGAAGATTTAAAGCTTAGTGAAAACTTGTACATTATTTGGAATCTCATATTTGTAAATAAGGTCATGACATACAAAGTCTTAATTGGTTAATTATTTATTGCGTAGAGAAAAATGACTTTGGTGCTGGCCCACCTAGATTTATCCCAAACCATTGGAAAAGAGGTGTCAAAGGTTGAAAATTCAGGTAATTCAGATGAAGTGAGATTTTAACAGATTGAAAAGTTCTGAAGCATATTCGGTGATTGATCAACTTTATATAAGGAAAGAGTGAAGGCATTTTTATTGCAAGATAAGTGGAGGATGTGTTTGGAGACGCAGTTCCTTCCAACACAACATATTTATTTAGGAAAGCAAAACCTCTTCTCTTGTGGTCTTCTATTTCGTGCTTCATTTCTTTTACAAAAGGTGGAACTATTCGGAGATGGCCACATAAAAATATTTCTCCTTTGGAATTTGGATTTGGTCAGTCATATAAAACTTTCATTAGTAAGAGTCCATATAAACACATGTATCTTACCTGGGATTCATTTTTGCAAACTAAGTCAAGGAAAGGAAAGTCATCAAGGAGAAGAACTTGTATAAGGATAAAAGTCAAGGTTTGGAGGAATAAATGATTGATGGGAAGGCATTCATGAGTTTATATTTGAAATTTCCATTCTCAAGGATAAAGCACACTTGATGAAAAGAAAGCTAGAAACAGATTTAGCTCCAACTGAGCTGATTTTTTTTATGAAATGGTAAGTTCAATGGTGAGGTTGTGTTCGTCCGAACCATATAAAGAGGCAATGGAGGCTTGTGGTGATTGATGGCTAAAAGGTTGACCAACCCATCCACAAAATCGAACCAAGATCCTTTTCCTTATTCTAAATGTAATGCAATCTTCAAAAGTTGTAGGATGGTGAAGAATGTTTCCTCGGATTGCTAATAGGTTACATGATTTTTTTATTTATTAGTAGCATATTTAGGTTTTGAGCAAGCACAAGAGTGTTGATACAAATATTGAGTTTGAATTGTACGAGTGATATAAAATTCTGTGGAATCTATTGATATGAACTCCTCAAATATCAAATATAAATAAAGAGAATCACACCTGAATATCCAATGAAAACAGATAAATTTAAAGATAAATAGGTAAATAACCTGATAGCGCAGACGTTCGAGAGATCTGCTAGCTCTCCCACAAGTAACAGACGTTCGAGAGGTCTGTTAGCTCTCCCACAAGTGAAACCCAAAATTTCTTGATGCCCTCTTCCCTTACAACTCTCTCTTTAAATAAAAAACCCTAAAAGGCCTAAGAGACTATTTAAAAAACCTTAAAAGGCCTTATAGATTAATTGACCCGTTTTATTTTTCTAACATAAGTAAATTTACCCCTAAACAGCTCACCAGACGTATCAATACTTTCTTCCCAAAGATGCACCTTGTCCTCAAGGTGCATGATTTTTGTACTTCTTTCTATTTAATCCTTGAGTTCGTCATCATTTAAATACATGGCAATCTTGTCTTCAATTCGTTGTGCTGTCTGCATGATTTGTCTCAACCCAGTTGGTCTGAATACCATTAATTATGCTCGAATTTCTATCCTCAAACCCTTCATAAATTGGGCCTCTAATAAATGTTCAGGAATGTCCCGAAAATGAGCAGTCAATTTCTCGAACTGCAACGTATATTCTCTCACCGTTCCCCTTTGTCGTAATGCCAAAAATTGTTCTGATAACGATCTTTCATGTGAAAAACGAAATCGACCCATTAGTCGTTCTCTTAAATCCACCCAATTTCGGAATGGTTGTCTGCCATCCTCCCATTGAAACCAAGTCAGCGCCTCTCCATCCAGGTGCACTGCTACTGTATCTATTTTTTCGATATCCGTTAAATGTTGAAGGGCAAAGAATCGTTCAACCCTAAATACCCAATCATCGGGATCTCCATTTTCGAACACCGGCATCTCCAAGTTTTTAAATCGGCCATCTCCGACTAGAACTCCGTATACTTCCTCCGGTCTATGACAGCGAGCTGGCCTATGCCAGGGTGGCAGCCCACTTATTGTTTCTTGAGCTCTTTTCATCGAGGCAGCCCTAGTTTGCAGGCCCATAATATTTTCTCCCAGATTACCCCTCCTTTCAACAAACCCTTCCTGGCGGCCGCTGTAGGTTTTTCCTTCAGCAACCCTAAAGCCTTCTTTTGTAGGAACCCGAATGGGTTCTGCCGCGGCGGGAAGGACACACCCAGCACTCGGACGAGCTTCAGCGTTTGTCGCCTGAGGTTCGCTGCGCGACAGGGCAACGCACAGCTCACTGGACGATTCCCCAACGCCGTTCAACCTTACCGCTCGGGCTTCGTCGCGTTCCATTTTTAGAGACGCTAGGAACTCCATTACTGACGCCATATCAGCCTTCAACGAGCCCAACCCTTGCGACAACTCATCCCGCAGATTTCCCAACTCCAATCTGAACTCTTCTCGGCCGACTTTATCTTCTCTAGCCACCTCCTTTCCCTCTCCTTTCTTTCCTGCCATGAACAACCTGTTCTGTCAACCGGAAGCTTCACCTGATGACCAATTAGAAATACCAAGCTTCAGTCTGCCTCTGTTTCTGTACCTTCCACTTCCCAGAAAAAAATTTTGCTTTGATACCAATGATATGAACCCCTCAAATATCAAACATAAATAAAGAGAATCACACCTGAATATCCAATGAAAACAGATAAATTTAAAGATAAATAGGTAAATAACTTGATAGCGCAGACGTTCGAGAGGTTTGCTAGCTCTCTCACAAGTGACAGACGTTCGAGAGGTTTGTTAACTCTCCCACAAGTGAAACCCTAAATTTCTCGATGCCCTCTTCCCTTACAACTCCCTCTTTAAATAAAAAACCTAAAAAGCTTAAGAGACTATTTAAAAAACCCTAAAAGGCCTTATAGATTAATTGACCCGTTTTATTTTTCTAACATAAGTAAATTTAATCCTAAACAGCTCACCAGACGTATTATCTATGTAGCTAGTATTTTTTTAAAGAGAGTCTATACCGTCTTTAAAATCTCTATAAAAATGACAACTCCTCTTTATGAACTACTATTAATCTGATGTATTGACTTTGCAAAATGAAGGAATCTGTTTTTCAATAATTTTTGGCAGGTTGTGTCTCTACTTGTTGAAGCTCTTGCTTGGTGCTCCGTGCTTGTAATGATTGGGCTAGAAACTAAAGTTTACGTTCTTGAATTTCGATGGTCAGTCAGATTTGGAGTTATTTATGCACTAGTAGGAGATGCTGTGATGCTTAATCTCGTTCTTTCAGTGAAGAACTTCTACAGCAGGTTTACTCTCCTTCTCTTGTTTCCAAAATTTTGTACATTAACTAGCATGTGAAAATTGTTATTTTATTTTGCCTGGATTGACGTTAGTAATGTTAATTAAACCATATTAAAACATAATATTTATAGCCGTAGATTTGATGGGTGTAGTCTTGATATGCAAAATATATGATTTTATTCATTAATTTAGGAAATGGATTAAAGACTAATTTTATTCATATCTTGAAGTTTTGAACTGTATTTCTGATCAATCTATCTTTTGAGTTTAGAAATTGTGTTTAGACCTCTTTTATGTAACATACAAGGGAGACAAAGTAACATTTGGGCTTTGCCTGTGCAGGTCTGTTCTTTATTTGTATATCAGCGAAGTAATTGTCCAGGTTTGTTGCTTTTCTACTTCTTATTTTGCTGTATAGCAGATAAAATATTTTATTTTCTTATTGAGATTTTTAGTGATGGTTTTGATTGTTGTTCTATGACTTAATTGTGTAATGTGCGTAGTTTAGGATCTTTGCTCACCTACCTTGCAAGCAGTTCAACCCCAATAACTTTGATTTAAGTGCTGATATTTCCTCTACGCATACATGTTCACTTGGATTTTGATTATTGGAAGAAAACATTTGGATTTGAATTCAAAAAATACAACTGTCAATGGATTGTTCCCTAGTTGTTCCTTATTTTGCAAGAATAGCGATAGATTTATTAACATTGTGGTTTTAGCAGAGTACTCTGGACCCTATTTTAAGGAATTCAACATACCTTACAAATGTGTAAAATTCTTTGTTTTTTGGCCAACTTCATTTTGAGACCTGATTCTACCAAGAAACTGAGGATTTTGTGAGGGAATGAAGTCATCGCCACATTTTGGAATCATTGTTTAAGAGGATTTTTAGGATTTATCCAATGATTATTAGATTTTATATTGCAAAATGAGCTTATATTTTCAAAAACTTTGGAGGTACCTCCCTTTTAAATGTTCTGTCCACAGTTTTTGATTGTTTTCTTTATGTGGATAATTTTCTTACTTTCTTATAATTTTTAATACATGATACAAATTTCTCTTCATCTTACATGTTAATTTGTTATTTGGGCTAGAAGAGATAAGTATCAGAATTCTAGAGATGCATTACACAGAAACAAAGATGGTTGCTTTACTACTATTGCTGTTTCTGTTTTTCATTTTCTGTTTATTGCAGGTTTTGTTCGGCATACTCTTGTTTCTATATGTTCCTAATTTGGACCCTTATCCTGGCTATACTCCAATACAAAATGAATCTTTTGATAACCCTGAATATGAAGAACTTCCTGGAAGAGATCAAATATGTCCTGAGCGTCAGGCCAATATATTTTCGAGTATGTCACACTAATAACTGATAGGATCTGCACGCAGTGAATATAATATCTCTTGTCAGGTCATAGGACAAAGACCTGTAATTAGTTTTTAAGGAAATGCTTG
>CM039481.1:5195998-5444417 GCA_022433065.1 Begonia loranthoides | reverse complement strand
TATTTTAATGTCTGCACGTTTAACTTGTTAATTCAATCAAACAGATGAGATAGAAATCTTAGAAAAATTTACTTGGTGACTGATAAGCTAGTTCAAGTATAATTTACAAGTAATTCTGCATTATCAAAGTTCAGAGAAAATAAATAAAAAATAGTTGTTAGATGATTGACTAAACTACCTGGTCTTCTCAATCTTAAGCATTTGCATTGAATCTAATTCATTTTTTTCAAATGTTAAACCCTTAGATTGTAAATCTACCATTAATCTGTAGAACTGTGCATCGTAGGAAAATTATTATATTGAAATTAACAGTTGTATTATTCAAATATCATGTGAGGATCTTAACCATTCTTTCTTCATTTTGGTTTTTGGCTAGTGTTAACAAGTCTTTTCTCCCAGGTCTGGCTGTCATGAGCCGATTAGGTCGAAGCAGGCTGGGAGACCAAGCAATTGATTGGGACAACGGCATAAACTAGAAAAATGTATCCTCAAGGTAAAAAGTTCGAGGTTTCATCTTTCTGCCACCAATTGCATATTTTTATGAAGTATCTTTAGATTATGTCCCACGCTAGAGAACATAATTGCGAAAATTACAGTAACTTCTTGCTAGAGAACATAATTGCAAAAATTACGGTAACTTCTTGCGACGCATCGATGTTGTATATGCATATGATTGTTTGTTATAGAGACTATGTATTATCATGTTCCACATGTAAACTATAAATATTTACCTTTTGGATTGTGGAAAGATGCTTTAAACTAAGTTCCTTTTGGAAATAATGACATTTTTGAGACCAAAGTTGTCTGAAGATGATCTAATCTTTAATTTTGAGAGAAAAAACTTGGTTTTTCTTCATCTAGTTAAGTTTACCTCCATTAGTGATTTATTATTTCTTTATCCCTCTTAAGCTGCTGTTGTAATTGATTAACCATTTGTTTTTTTTAGTTTTAAATTTTTAGGTAAAATATATTATTAATCCTCAATTTAGTTTAATTTTGTCTTTATAGTCTTTTTTTGATGCTTAAGTTCTCATCGTTTTAATTTTATTTTAAAAATAAATATCATGTTTCGACATGTTAATACCATCAAAAAGCATTATATTTGGATAATTGTTTTTATTCTATCGACCGAGTAAAAATGATTTTAGCAAAAATGAGATGTTTTTGTTTGAATGAGCATACTGATGTGCATACAAATTTAAACAAGAAACATTTGTTGACAATTTTATGAACAAAAATTGCGTGAATGATTAATTAAAACTATGAAAATTTGAGCGAGAAAATTAATATTATGGATACTAATTTTTTTTTTATTAATTTGTTAATTATATATACTAAATGAATATATATAATATGGCCGAGCCAACTAATTTTAAAACCCAAAATCAAATTATGAAAAAGAGTGCTGCCAAGATGTACTTTAATTTTATCTCTTATGTCTTATCTTAATTATTGACATGTAAACAATATAAGGGTGTGCAAACTAAACTGGAACTGACGAATTGAACCGAACTGAACTAGAATCGGTCAATTCAGGTTAGTCCGGCTCGGTTTTGTGCCAAAAAAAATGAATTTCGGATCAAATGTGTAAAAATTGGTTATTAGTAGTTCGGGTCTCAATTTTGTTTTCTCAAAACCAACGAAATTGAAACCAAAACCAAAGAGCATTTAGCCTTTAGGGTTGTTGTTTCAATCATTCAGTGTTCCCGTGTTTCGTTCCCTCCCTGTTCGTTCCTCTTCCTCGGCTCCTAGGGTTGTTCGGGTTTTCGTTTTCGTGCCTCTGCTACTCTGCACTCTGCTGGCAGTCCGCTCCACATCGTCGCGTTGTTTCCACTTCGTTCGTTTTAGTTTGTGTCCAGTAGTCCAAACTCCAGCAATCGCTTAAAGCTGGGAGTGCAGTCGGTAGTTGCTCGACGCAACGCTCGCTTGCTAATCTGCTTCAGAGTAATTTTCTCATCTCTTCTCGGTAAGTAATAATTTTTACCCTCAATTTACCCTAAATTATGGAATTATGAAATTGACATACAAAAATAAAAAGTAAAATTAAAGTATAGAATTTTAGAATAAACTTAGCATTATTCTTAGAAAAAAAACACCTTAATTTTCTTAACTCCTCTCTAATATTCCATAACTTATATATTGCTTGTCATTATTGTTCTTATTTTTACTTTTTTTTTAGAGATTTTTTAAAAGACAAAAGGAAGAATAACACGAATAAGATTCCACTGTAAAAACCGTTTCGTAAAAGGCAAGCAAAAAACTATTTATTCTAAACAATAAATATAGGGGAAAATGACAAATCAACTATCATACTTTTGTATTCAATGACAAGTCAATTATTGAATAATTTTTTTTAACAACTTACACGCTAAATTATGGAAAATCGATGTTATAAACATCTTTGTTACCTGTTGAGAAATATTATTGTGAAGACGCCGCCGATTCTATGTTTACTTTTCGTAAATTCTAATTTTTATGTTAAAATTACAATAATTGAAATAATATTAACAAGAAGACGATTTTGGGAAGCTCCGGCATGGTTCGGTCTGTCATCGAAAATAATTTCTACGTTTTCAGTTTTCCGAACATCTTCTCATCGTTGAAAACAATAATCTCTTCTCGATTTCACTGTCCAATTCTCATCACTATCTTCTCCTTCCTCTTCTTGGTCCATCGTCATCGTCTAATGTTCATCATCAATATTTCACTTTTTGCAGAGGAAAATAATCTTTCCGTTGTTGAAAGTAATCATTCTGCAGCAGAAAGTGATAATTCCGCAGTGAACAGTAATTTTTTCGCAAGCAAAACATTATCATTTTACTGCGGATGACAACTCTTATTAACGAATAGTGGAAAGACAACATTTTGCTGCGAAAAGACAATATTCTGCCACAGAACGATAACGCTTTTTAACAAAAAAACGTAATTACAGTGTTTTTATTGTCTATTTTTTATAGTTTAGTGGTTAAGTTGTTAGCAAAAATACTTTAATTATTTAGGTGTTATTGATTCTAAAATTTTATCATTTTTCCTAAATATAATTTTATATATTCCAGATCCAGTCCAAAGGTCTTCCTCAAAACTCTTATTTGGCCTATATTTCAATGCATCCCCACAAAGTCTACGCTTTAATTCTTTTATTTCCACGTATTTTATTTCCATGGAATTACAAGTAGTTTTTGGTTATTTAAAAGTTATTTTCATATAGTTACTGTTAAAAAGCATATCACACCACTCAAAAATAATAAATTATTTCTTTTTATTGTAAAAATAAACTGAAATCCTGTAATTTTTCAAATTAACTAATTATTATTTCATATTTCTAAGATTTATAAACGTCCTTAACTAAATATACATAATGACTATTGTGTATACTAGACCACATGATTGATTGTTAGTATTATTCATATAAATATACATAATCACTATTGCGATCGCGTCTTCTTAGTCTTTATTATTAATATTATTATCCAACCAAAGACCTCGAATAAAACAAAAACACAAAAAAACCTAGTTTAAATTTAGTAATAGGGAAAATGACAAATCAACTATAGTGGTTTCAAGTTAATGACAAGTCAAACACTGTGGTATAGGTTTTAACAAGTTAACCACTAACATACGTGTAAATGACAAATCAACCATTGCAGTTACGTTCGCCGTTAAAACGTAGTCGGGACGCCCCAGGATTTCACAGGACGCCGCCGTGGTGTCCTAGGATGCCTCGGCGGTGTCCTGGGAAGCCACCGCGGCGTCTTACATAGTTTAGGGTTAAACATGTTAAATTGCAGATTTGAGGGCTTAGACGATGGATTTAGGGGTCGAAATAGGGGGGTCATGGGGTAAACCATCTAGTGAATGTAGATCTCTAAGAGAGCTTCGATTTGATACCTTCTGCGTCCAATTCCGACACTCGTAGCGAAAGATATGGTCGTTTGAAGTTGAAGAGGTCGAAAATCTAATAAAAACATTGATTTTTAAGGAGACCGCATGGGCGTCGTGAGGACACCGCAGGGGCGTCCCGGGACACCGCAGGGGCGTCCCGGGACACCGCAGGGGTGTCGACACCCCTGCGGCGTCCAGACAAAACTTTGTGTTTTTCTTCGCAACACACGACATCGTTGCGGTGTCCTAGGACACCGCAGCGGCGTCCTGACTAATTTTTAACGGCGAATATCATTGCGATGTTAAATTTGTCATTTTCTCATACGTTAGTGGTTAACTTGTTAAGACTTAAACCACAATAGTTAACTTGTCATTGACCTAAAACCACGATGGTTGATTTGTCATTTTCCCTTAGTAATAATTAAAGTAAAGTAAAGAACAACTTACAATGTATGCTTATAAACTATGTTATGTCATATCAACTTAGACTAGCTGAAAATATATCATGATGTTTACTTGATAAGTCATAACATAATACAAATTTGATGCAATTATAAAAAAAAAAAAAAAAAGAGGGAAAAGAACAAATCTACCATCATTATTTACCGTTGGTGATAAACTAATTACTATCATTTTTTTTCTAACAAATTAATCACTAAAGTATGAAAAAATATCAAATCTAATATCGCTGTCACATTTGTCGTTAAACATGATGATGTGGCGCTCCGGCGGTTCGTATACAAACCGCCACGACACCACAGTTTTTGAAAACTAAGCGAAGATTTGTGATGAACTGCAGCGGTTCATCGAGGAACGCAATGGTGTGTCAATACACCGCAACGGCTACATACCGAATTGCCGTGGCGCCATGTTTTTAAAAACTAAGCGAAGAATTGTGATGAACCACATCGGTGTGTCAATACACCGCAACAGTTTGGTATGAAGCCGTTGTGGTGTATTGACACATCGCTGCGGCGTCAACCTAAACCGCAACGGTGTATTGACAAACTGCTGCGGCGTCATCTTAAACCACAAAGGTTTGTCGTGCCTCGGTCTTCGATCCTCTGCCATTATACATACTCTCGAGCGAGGGACCTGGCATTTTCACCTCGAACAAACAACGATAACCTCGACTTGGTGAACAACAAGCTTAGACCTTCGATACGAATGTATTCCCGAGCAAAGAAAATGGCACCGAAGAGAAAGGGTGGTCCGTCGCAATCGATACTAGAGATGCCGGAGTCTGTTGGTCCAGCAACAGTGCAAGAAGGAGCACCCGCTGCGGTGCAAGCTGTCCAAACCGCGGTGGTGCAAGCTGTCCAAACCGCGGCGGTGCAACACGTAGAAACTGTGAAGGCTGGAGAAACTGTGGCACATTCTTAATCTCAATCTCAACCCGAGCCTGAACAACGACTAGCCGTTACAGCGGGTTTCCAGTCCCAACTATTTAGGACATTGAACGCCAAAGAACGGTATGAAGATGATATGCAACACCGTGCAATTATTGTTTCTAAAAGAGATAGTCATTGGCTGGAATGAGAATTGAACAATTGGTTAGGGATGCTGGATTAGGCGGTTTGTGCCGGATGGGGGGAAGTTATTGTGAGAGAATTGTCAGACTCTTTTACGCAAATTAGGAACTGTCCACCCATCCATTAGAGGTGCGAACGTATATCTTTGGATGGGAGTTGAGGTGGACTCCCAAAGATTTGAATATGATGCTTGGATGTGTACTGGAGAGGCCAAACGATCAGTATTATCACATGTCTCGGGATCCACCTTTCATCAGCAGCGGAGAAGAGTTAGCAGTGCTTAGTTTGTTGAACCGGGATCCCAAGATTGCCGAGTACAAGAAGTCAAAGGGCAAGGAGTTGAATGCCATAGCCCGAGTGATCCACCTCATGACGACGTACACAATTTTGCCTCGAGATGGACATCGAGACCACTCGAGGTGTTCACCAGAAAAAAGGTGGACATCAGATATGTCATCTTGAGGCACATGCTATTGGATGTAATGTGTCAAACAAGCAAATGTAATAGAACAATTTTATGATATATGAATAAATTTATATTGATTGATATTATGTTAACATTTTAGGTTATGTTTTATAAAATTCCTTGGTTGTTTATGCTTACTTTATATTAACATATATATTGTATATATGTGAGATAAAATATAAAGAGTAATAACCAGAATATGTCCATGACTTATATTTAACGTATGGAATCTTCAAATAGTTCATAGTCATAAACATAGTTTATCTCATTAAGAATGTATAGTCATATCCCGACTAAATATGTAGTGACATAAGATAAATATGTTTTATATAATATGATTATATAGGACTGGACCAGATAAAATTATATTGTTATGATAATTTCTGTTAAATATAGAACAATTAATTTTATCATAATGATGGTCATATATGTATAATCTTAATTCGTTGTATTTAATAAACTTCTATTTTATTTTAATTTATTCTTTGATTTACTCGGTAAAGTTTTGTACAAGTTACGATTCGTATACCTTGTATATTGGGAGTAAATTAAAATGAATAGTTGGGAATGTTAATATCGATACAATGAAATCCATTCCTATAGATACCCTTGTTTGTTAGTTTAAGGATCGAATAATTAGCGAACAATTCATAATCGTTATAAATTAATTATTCAATTAAGAACTAATGGTAGTCAAGGATAAAGACGTAATATGAGAGGTTAACAGATTATAAACCTAACTCTATTGCGAATCTAAATGGAGGGTTAATACATATGTAATGATTATATCAATGGACATTACTTTAAATAAATATACTCTATAGTTTTGAGAGTGCAACTCTAAGTATTTAGTAGAATTATTTTAGAGTTAATAATTATGTTAATTAATATAAAGAGTTTATATTAATTAACGAAATATTATTGGAGCTTAAAACTATAGGTCTATCGGTCCCTTCGTCACATTCTATCATTATTCGAATAATAGAAAAATGAACAAAGAAGATTAAATAATTAATTATGAATTAATTATTTAATACACTCAATAATAAGTTTATTATTATTTTTTCATTAGATGAAATAATTGAATTATTGATTATTCAATTAATTAAGACAAAATGACAAAAGTTGTCAAAGTTAATATATTTGTTAAATGAAATAATTGAATTATCGATTATTCAATTAATTGACAAATATAAAGTAACTTTTAAAAATAGTTTTTAAAATAGATTTTGTCAAATTTGAATTAATGTCAAATTTGATTTAATGACATGACCTTTTGTTTTCTATAACATTTTTTTTCATAAATGTGCTATAACTTAAATGTGTCAAGTGTTGAGATATGGTGACAAGACTTTTGATTTCCATAAAATTTTTATAAATGTAATGAGGAATTTGTAGTGTTTTTCTCTAAATGCCATTATGGAGAAATACCACTATAAATAGAGGTCCAACCTCATTAGATGATGGTTGGAAGAAATGGGTGAAAAAGTTGAAGTTGATGTTGAAATATTTGAGATTAAGAAATCCATTTTGAGAGCAAAACTTATGTCTTCCGTGTTGGCTTTAGAAAAGTGTTTTCTAAATCCAAATAAATTGTCTCATGTGTTGAGAATACGATCTATCATAAATTGAATGCGATCCTGTTTCGTTCATCACGCCCACACGTGCTTATTCAAGGTGAGGAGGATTGGCGGAGAAGATCGAAGGTTGATTTTGTACCAGTGTGAAGCTACAAAGGTAACATTCTTCATCTTTTATCTTAGATTTAAATAGAGATTTTAAATACATATTATTATTAATATATTATAACAATGATCCAGTTTTATGTTCATGTTAAAATTATTTTTCATGATACGTAGGTTGCACATATTATCGTTGTTATGAACATCGGTAATTCTGCCGTGCGAAGGAACCTAAAAACCAACAATTGGTATCAGAGCTTCGTTGTAGTTATGATATATTTAATAATGTGATTTTATGAAAATCATGATATGTGATAATAAGTAGGCTTATGCATTTTTAATTTATATATATTTTGGAATGTTGCATGTATGGATATATGCATGATTGAAATGATGATCGTAATTTCATGTGGCCGATTTGGGTTAGGAATATTTTTTTTTAAATTTCTTATTTTTAATTTTGATGTAATCTCAATTTGTCTTGGGTAAATACTCTTTATGTAATATTGATGGAGATCAAAGAAAGAAGAAGGACAAGGCAAATTTTGGAGCGGAACTATGATGTGTAATTATTGTCACCTCGATGTATGATGCAAAAAAAATTGTGGAGGCCACCAAGACTTTAGATAAAAAAAAAATTTATTTGGGTTTATATGTAATTTTAGAAATACCCAAATCGAACCGGTCATTATTTCATTTACTTTTATGCTTGATATAAGTTGTTTTATCATTGTCATGCATTCACATGTCATTTAGTACTTGCATATGGGGCCTACTTATTATTTAGTTTTCTCACATTGACATGCATTCTTATCATATATTTTATTTATTTATTTTTAATAAATTAGTTTGTTAAAAATTAAATATATTTAATTAGATTAAAACTATTAATTCATATTTATGAATTATGTGAGAAAATAAAATAATGCATTATTTTGTAAGTGCTAAATAAATTATTTATTTAGTATAATTAATTTTATAATATGATTATAAAAATTAATAATCTATATATAAAATAAATTTATTTTGATTAAATATTTTTTTATATAGATTTAATAGAATATGTGATATTCTATAAAATCACCATAATTCAAAATAATGAGTGGGAGCGGAGAGTTAGACGTAACTTTCTATGCCATCGTTGATACAACAACGTGAAATTTAAGTGGGGCTCTAAGACGACTTAGTTATTGTCCTCCCTAAGGAGAGTGTTCACTTAGATCAATACCATTGTTGATCTCCTAGAGATAGGTTTTATAAAATGTATTTTATAATTAACCGTCCTTAAGGCGGCAATTATAAGTTAAGTTTTATAAAACTGAAACGATGGTATACACTCATAAAAATGTGATATAATGTGTTAATTACATTTTGACCAAAACTAATCGATAGTTAATAAATTTTGAAAATATGAGATATTTTGAATAAATTTATTAATAGATAATATTTTTACCCTAAGGAAAATTATTATGTATCGAGACAATAATAACATTTGCATTTTATTTAGTGATTTAGCATGCTCATGCATCATCTTACTTGCCATATTACTTATGAATTTTATGCATAATATTAATCTTTATTTATTTATTCATTATAGCATAATGTCTTCTTTTATGATTAATTTACTCATGACTAAAAAGTTGATTGGCGATAATTTCGTCAATTGGAAAAAGAACATGAATATGATTCTTGTGCATGACAACTTGAAGTTTGTCATGACTGAGGAATATCCTCCGATCCTTGCTAAAAATGCAACAAAAGAAAAAGAGAAACTGTAAAAGTGTCTCGAGAAACTAAAACAAAAGAAGACAAGTAAATCTGATTTACTTGTTATTGAATCTTGTTTAGTTAATATTAATTTGTCACCCTGGATAGTTGATTCAGATGCGACTAATCATGTTTGTTGTTCTTTACAGATGCTTAGTTCCTATCGGAATCTAGCAGATGAGGAGTTCACAATGAGAGTGGGCAATGAGACATTAGTTTCAGCTTCAGCAGTGGGAGAAACAAAATTATATTTTCAAAATAAGTTTTTATTATTGAATAATGTTTATTTTGTACCGGGGTTTACTAGAAATCTCATTTTTGTTTCTCACTTATTTGAACAATGTTATTCAATTTCTTTTAATAATAATATTGTTATTATTTCTAGAAATGGACTAGAAATTTGTTTTGATTTTATGGAAAGTGGACTTTATATGATAAGACCACCAATAAATCACTGTTGAATGCTGAAGCAGAATTGCCTAAGTCCAAGAAACTTAAAATTTCTCATGATGATAACACATATCTTTGGCACCTTCGTCTAGGTTATATTAATTTAGATAGAATTGATAGACTTACAAAGGACGGTCCTTTTAAAGATTTAAATGTTGGATCTTTACCAGTCTATGAATCTTGTCTAGAGAAAAAAAATGACCAAGAGACCTTTTTCTACAGAGGGTCGAAGGGCTCAAGAGCCACTTGAACTCATACATTCAGATATATGTGGCCCTATGACTACTCGGGCTAGAGGTGGTTATGAATACTTCATCACTTTTGTTGATGATTACTCAAAATATGGTTATTCTTATCTAATTCAATTTAAATCATAAACTTTTAGAAAGTTTCAAGAGTTTAAAGCTGAAGCTAAAAAGCAATTGGATAAGTCAATCAAGTGCCTTCGATCAGATCGAGGAGGTGAATACCTTGATAATGAATTCAAGGATTACTTGTTAGAACATGAGATTATATCTCAGCTAACAACACCTGGCACTCCTCAGCAAAATGGTGTTGTTGAGAGGAGAAATATGACTTTACTTAACATGGTTCGATCCATGATGAGTTACTATGCACTTCCAAAATCATTTTTGGGATACGCCATACAAACAGCGACTTACATTTTGAATGTGGTCCCATCTAAGTCTATTCCTAAGACACCTTTAGAGTTGTGGAGTGGTCACAAGCCTAGTTTGAGACATTTTCGCATATGGGGGTGTCCCGCATATGTGCTAGTAGGAAAGACTGGAAAATTAGAACCTTGATCTGAGGTTTGCATGTTTGTTGGTTATGCAAAAGGCACAAGAGGAGGTTTGTTCTATAGTCCTTAAGATAACATGGTATTTGTATCGACAAATGCCACATTTCTTGAATATGACTATATGGCAAACTTCAAACCTCAAAGCAAGATTGTCTTCGAGGAAATTCATGCTAGTGAGATCAGATTGGAAACAACAAAAGTTGTTGTTCCACATGGTACTCAGAAGCCGACTACTTCTAATCAGACCATCATGCCCCCTAGAAGTAGCGAAAGGGTAGTACAACCACTAGCTCGATACAGACAAGTAGGTGAAGCACAAGTTGCTGTCAGTGATGATTGAAAAGATGATCCATTGTCATTTAGAAGTGCAATGGAAGATGCTAACAAAGAAGCATGACTTGAAGCTATGAAACTTGAGATGGAATCAATGTATTCCAACTCCGTCTGGGATCTTGTAGATCTACCTGAATGGTTGAAACCTATAGGGTGTACATGGATCTATAAGAGAAAAAGAGGAGTGGACGGGAATGTACAGACATTCAAAGCTAGACTTGTAACTAAGGGTTATACCCAAAGGGAAGGAGTTGATTATGAAGAGACTTTCTCTCTTGTAGCTATGCTTAAGTCCATTCGTATATTGCTCTCTATTGCCGCTCATTATGATTATGAGATTTGGCAGATGGATGTCAAGACGGCTTTTCTAAATGCTCATCTTGAAGAAACCATTTATATGGAGTAACCAGAGAGTTTCATAGATAAAGATGCACAACAAAAGGTTTGTAAGTTAAATAGGTCTATTTATGGACTTAAGCAAGCATCTAGGTCATGTTATATGAGATTTGATGAAGTAATCAAATCTTATGGGTTCACACAGTGCCTTGATGAGTCTTGTGTATACAAGCTCATCAATGACACGTGTGTGGTCTTCTTAGTTCTGTATGTTGATGATATTCTACTTATTGGGAATAATGTAGAATTATTATCAGATATAAATGCATGGCTAGCTAAGCAATTCCAAATGAAAAATTTAGGAAATACAAGCTACATTCTTGGGATTCGTCTAATAAGAGATCATAAAAATAGAATGTTAGTTTTGTCTCAAGCATTGTATATTGACAAGATGGTTGTCAAATATTCGATCCAAAACTCCAAGAAAGGTTATTTACCTTCTAGACATGGAGTTATTCTTTCTCAAAAGTATTGTTCTTACACACCTCAAAAGGAAGAAGATATGAGACGTTACCCCTTTGTACCAGCTGTTGTGATGTATGCTATGTTGTGCATGAGGCCTGACATATGTTATGCAGTAGGGATAGTTAGCCGGTTCCAGTTAAATCCAGGATTAGATCATTGGATAACAGTCAAACATATTCTCAAGTATCTAAGAAGAACGAGAAACTATATGCTAGTATATTCTGGTAGAGATTTGATTCCAACTTGATACACAGATTCTGATTTTCAAACTGATACAAATGACCGAAAGTCGATATCTGGATCAGTTTTCACCCTTCGAGGTGGAGCCATAGTTTGGAGAAGTGTAAAATAAGGTGGTGTTTCAGACTCTACTATGGAAGTAGAATACATTGCTAATTGTGAAGCAGCAAAAGAAGTTGTGTGGCTTAGAAAATTCTTTAGTGATTTGGAAGTAGTTCTAAATATGGATAAGCCATTGTCTTTGCATTGTGACAATAGTGGTGCAGTGGCGAATGCTAAAGAACTTAGAAGTCACAAACAAACAAAGCATATAGAGAGAAAATATCATGTGATAAGAGATATAGTGCAGTGTGGAAACGTTACTATTCTAAAGATTCCATCATATGAGAATCTTGCTGATCCTTACACCAAAACGTTTCTTACAAAATGTTTTGAGAAACATCTACAGTGCTTAGGGATTAGAGACATGTCTCATTTGCTTTAGGGCAAGTGGGAGATTATTGGATGTAATGTGCCTAACAAGCAAATGTAATAGAACAATTTTATGATATATGAATAAATTTATATTGATTGATACTATGTTAACATTTTAGATTATGTTTTATAAAATTCATAGAAAATTCCTTGGTTGTTTATGCTAACTTTATATTAACATATATATTATATATATGTGGGATAAAATATAAAGAGTAATAACCTGAATATGTCCATGACTTATATTTGAAGTATAGAATCTTCAAATAGTTCATAGTCATAAATATAGTTTATCTCATTAAGAATGTATAGTCATATCCTGACTAAATATGTAGTGACATAAGATAAATATGTTTTATATAATATGATTATATAGGACTGGACCAGATAAAATTATATTGTTATGATAATTTCCGTTAAATATAGAACAATTAATTTTATCATAATGATGGTCATATATGTATAATCTTAATTTGTTGTATTTAATAAACTCCTATTTTATTTTAATTTATTCTTTGATTTACTCGGTAAAGTTTTGTACAAGTTACGATTCGTATACCTTATATATTGGGAGTAAATTAAAATGAATAGTTGGGAATGTTAATATCGATACAATGAAATCCATTCCTATAGATTCCCTTGTTTGTTAGTTTAAGGATCAAATAATTAGTGCACAATTTATAATCGTTATAAATTAATTATTCAATTAAGAACTAATGGTAGTCAAGGATAAAGACGCAATATGAGAGTTTAACGGATTATAAACCTAGCGCTATTTGCGAATCTAAATAGAGGGTTAATACATATGTAATGACTATATCAATGGACATTACTTTAAGTAAATATACTCTATAGTTTTGAGAGTGTAACTCTAATTATTTAGTGGAATTACTTTAGAGTTAATAATTATGTTAATTAATAAAGAGTTTATATTAATTAATGAAATATTATTGGAGCTTAAAACTATAGGTCCATCGGTCCCTTCGTTACCTTCTATCATTATTCGAATAATAGAAAAATGAACAAAGAAGATTAAATAATTAATTATAAATTAATTATTTAATACACTCAATAATAAGTTTATTATTATTATTTTATTAGATGAAATAATTGAATTATTGATTATTCAATTAGTTAAGACAAAATGACAAAAGTTGTCAAAGTTAATATATTTGTTAAATGAAATAATTGAATTATTGATTATTCAATTAGTTAAGACAAAATGACAAAAGTTGTCAAAGTTAATATATTTGTTAAATGAAATAATTGAATTATTGATTATTCAATTAATTGACAAATATAAAGTAACTTTTAAAAATAGTTTTTAAAATAGATTTTGTCAAATTTGAATTAATGTCAAATTTGATTTAATGACATGATTTTTTGTTTTCCATAACATTTTTGTCATAAATGTGTTATAACTTAAATGTGCCAAGTGTTGAGATATGGTGACAAAACTTTTGATTTTCATAACATTTTTAAATGTAATGAGGAATTTGTAGTGTTTTTCTCTAAATGCTATAATGACCATTATAGAGAAATATCATTATAAATAGAGGTCCAACCTCATTAGATGATGGTTGGAAGAAATGGGTGAAAAAGTTGAAGTTGAGGTTGAAATATTTGAGATTAAGAAATCCATTTTGAGAGCAAAACTTGTGTCTTCCGTGTTGGCTTTAGAAAAGAGTTTTCTAAATCCAAATAGATCGTCTCATGTGTTGAGAATATGACCTATCATAAATTGAGTGCGATCTTATTTCGTTCATCACGCCCACACGTGCTTATTCGAGGTGAGGAAGATTAGCGGAGAAGATCGAAAGTTGATTTTGTACCCGTGTGAAGTAAGCTACAAAAGTAACATTCTTCATCTTTTAGTTTAGATTTAAATAGAGATTTTAAATACATATTTTTATTAATATATTATAACAACCATCCGGTTTTATGTTCATGTTAAAATTGTTTTTCATGATACATAAGTTACGCACGTTACCGTTGTTATGAATATCGGTAATTCCGTTGTGTGAAGGAACCTAAAAACCAACACATGCATGAGGTGCTCAACAACTCGGCCAAGAATCTGCCGTTCAACTGGCTCATCCAGAGGATTGTTGAGCAGTATGGGGTACCCATCTTGGAGGATGAGCCGAGAATTGAAGAGACGACCACTGAGGTGTACAACAAATCGAAAGGGGACTGAATGAGGGTTAGCAAAGTTGGAAAGCAAAGCGTACGCAAGACCCCGAAGCAGCTACCTTCAGTGTCCCAGCTGCCAGCACCTCCACTCCCTTCAGTGGCTCAGCCTTCAGCCGCCTTGGCAGAACAGACTCCAGCATCGCCTCTGCAGCATATAGAGGAGGATGTTCCGCAACTGATACGTTCGCCCCCGCCCCAGAAGTCTCATTTTACTTCGATGCCCGAGGAGACGTCCATTTGGATGAGCAGGATGGAGGAGCTCCATCATATGACACTTACCAGAATACAAATGGTGAAGGAGCACCTTCAAATGGCGTAGGTCCAAAGAAAAAAAATGGAGGAGCGAGCAGAAGATAGGCTTGAGCGAGCAAAAGAGAGGCATCTTGATCTGTTGGCAGTACTTCAGAGAGTCGAGCAGCGAGCAGCCCGTACAGCAGCCTCTCCATCGTCCTTTGAAGCAACAAAAGCCACAGACCACTTGTAAGTTATTTATTTTATAGGAGGTGTAGAGGTGCAGGAGACAAGTGAGTCACAGCCTCAAGACCTTAAAACTGTGCGCGTGGTATAGGAGACAAGTGAGTCACAGCCTTTGGGCCTTAAAACTTTGCGCGTGGTATGTCTTTTATTTGGTTATATATGTGTGTCTGCACTTATTCATGCTTTATTAGTCTAACGGCCTTTTGCCATTTTTTTTGCAGTCTCGAGAATTGATGGATGTCTTCAAGAAGTATGTTGCGCCAAATACTCGGAAGAAATTAGAGACGTGCGCAATTCTTGGGGGAAAGTTGATTAACGGTGATTACACCATCATTGATATCATCTTCCAAGAGCAAGTCGGGACGCCAAACACGGTGAAAAGTCTTCTTTGTATCTTAGTTTATAAGCTTTTATGTTAGTACTCATTCAAATTTATATGCAGTGTTATGCAATGAACGACGAAGACGTATTCGCGTTTCAACAGGAAAAATTGCTACTCACATTAGGGTGGATTCACGTAAGTAACCATCTCGCTTCTCCAAGTTGTCGTTAATGTTCCATGGTTTCTAATGCGTTGTTTACATTTCAGACACACCCAACGCATGGGTTTTTTATGTCTTCCATTGACCTCCACACTCAATTTGCTTACCAGCAATTGATGCTTGAAGCAATCTCCATCATCGTAGCTCCCATTGACAAAGAACGGTATGTATTTTCCCTTGTGTAAATTCATAATATTGCTTTCTGCTTTTTTACCAGCAATTGTTCCGTTTGCGTTGCAGCCCGTACGACATCTTTTGGTGTATGAGTGAGGGGATGAGGGTGATCCGAATGTGCACTAATAAGGTATAATTCCACGAGCATGACGATCTACCCATGGAGGGGCCATTGTTCGACAATGCATCCAACGTATTCGTGGACTCGCAATTGTCTTTTGCAATAAAGAATTTGCGGCCGAAACGGACCAAGAAGAAGGCGGGTTAGGAATATGTGTTCAAGTATACTTTGTTGTAATTTATGTTTACATTTACATTACCATTTGGATAGAAAAATATCTATTTTGGTAGAAAACTTAATTGACGCTTGACATGTTTACGTTTTCCATTTATAGTTAGTTTGGATAATATATGGTTGGGAAATGCATATCGGTTGTTGTTGATGTTGCAGGGGGGATAGACTTAAAAACAAGCAAAACTCTTGCAAAATATTTAATTTTTTTAAAGTGAAAATGACACAAATGATTCCATTCATCTTGAATAACCAAGTAAGCATGGTCATAGCATTCCTTGCAACAATTTCAGCAAGGTGTGCAAAACACCAAAACATAAAAGACATACTAATCATGACAAACTGTTGCGGCTTTTTGGACATGCCATAGCGGTTTCTGACGAGTTGCTGTGGCTTTGTGGACAGGTCACCGCAGTTTGTTAGCAAGTCGCCGCAGTTTGTTCGCAAGCCACCGCGGCTTTGTGGACAGGCCGTCGCAGTTTGTTAACAAGCCGCAGCGACTCGTCATGGCTCTGAAAGACAAATTAAAATTCATAGTTGGTATCTGGACATTAGCATACCAATCAATTTCCATTCACCCTCAACAACCAAATGTACGGAACCAATATATCAATTCAAATTTATCAAACCAATTCAAATTTTACAACGATAATGTCTATTACAATCGCATATATATGTCAAACCTACTTTATCAAACCAATGTATCAAGGAAGGTTAAGATCCATATTTGTGTATGTTTGTGTTTGTGTTTGTGGACCTTGCGCATCACCCTCTTGCATAATACATTGCGAATGACATTAGCATAGTTCAAATAATACTTAAAAACGTAAACATGATAATGAGCTCACCTACGTCTCAGGAACTAGGTCGAGAATTGTCTTAGCAACTCTCTCGGGGACTATATTGGGGACTATGGCAGGAATTGTCTCAAGGGATGTCTTGAGTACTCTGAAACCCATAAATGTGCCCTTCGACCTTCCTCTGCCGCTTCTGCCTCTGCCTCTACCTCTGCCTCTGTCGCCACATGAATTAGACTCACCTTCACCTTCGTATGTGCTGGAATTGTGCCCCACACCCCCACACTGGGCACATGTCATGTTCATATGTCTTATAGGCAGCACTATTCAGCTTGGGGCCTTGTCCACATCCTGTATTATATGTTTTCGTGGCCTTCCTGAAAGCCTTTTAAATGGCGGTGGTATAATTGGATCAAGATGCGTCACAGGAGGCCACTCAATTTGTCCATTGACGGGGCAGACAAAGTGGGAGTACATCGCTATGTATGTTTGCCAGTGATAGCACGCATGCACAAATTCCTCAAGAGATCTTCTCGTGAAGTGAATGCACGGGACTGCATGGACACATGGGATGCCGATCAACTACCACCGGTAACAAGTACAAGTACGCCTATCCAAATCAACAAAGTATTGTTCGTTACCGTTGCTGACCTCAAATTGGGCAACTCCTGAAAACTGGGGGCTCCAATTTCGACACGCAAGTTGTAGTTTGGCAAGCTGGTTGCTAATCTGCGGACACAAAAGGTCTGTTGAGATAGCCATCTTTTCATTTTTTTTCACAATCCTACCCATAATGCCCTTTTGTATGATCTCGAACATACTTAGAATTGGTTTGCCTCGAGCTGGTAGGATGTAGGTGTTGAAGGACTCGTTGAGGTTGTTAGGCTTAGGTCAAATTTGGGGATGGAGCATAGGGCATGTTTGGCCCAACATCTCTCATCGATTCCTCGTAAATAGTTATGGGACACTGGGTCAAGCAAAAATAATTTTGTCATCTCTCTCTCAAACTGCCTCACTGTTGTGGCTCTAGATGCGGCCCACATTGCATCCTTAAACAACTTGCCTTTAAATTGTTTTTGAAAATTGTCATATAGGTGTTGGATGCAAAATCGATGATCCGCTTGCCCTACCACCTCTCTGACAGCTGGCACTAGCCGTTACAGAGATTCATAATATGAGTCAAACATTTGTACAAAATGCCTAACATGAACATAGAAGACAAAAGCAATCAACTGCACCTTTTGTCGATCAGAAATGATTGTCCATCCATTGCCAGATGGGGTGTTTAGATCATCAAGCAACAATTCCAGAAACCAGCTCCATGAAGCCTTATTTTTTGCTTCAACCATTGCTATAGCAATCGGATACATTCCATCGTTCTTGTCGATGGTGACAGCAGTGAGCAGCTGGCTTGAAGTCACTCCCTTCAAGTGGCAACCATCCAAACAAATAACTGGCTACCACAATTCCGTACGACCATCTTGCATACAGCTAAACACATGTATATCCTTTTAAATGCACTCATCTTTAGGTCAACGTGCATCGAGCTTCCAAGATTAGACCTCCGAATCTCCATGGCATAGGACTATATGAGCTTGTATTGCTCATTGTCATCCCATTCATTAATTTTTTTGGCCTCATTTCTTGCTCTTCTAGGAAGGCTGGGTGTGATGTTGACGTTGAAGTCCTTCCTAACTGTCTCAATTATGGAAGAAAGGTCTCAGTCGGCCTAACTTGTAAATCTATCCAAGTAATGTGCTACCACCCATTTGGCAGAGGCATGATGACTTTCCATCTTTCTTGAGCAAGTGTGACGTCATTGTAGAACTTTATTAGAAACTTCATTTCACCTTGCATTTTTTAGGCGTACAGGTGCCACGTGCATCCTTCCTGGCATGCAACCCTTAACTGATGTACGTCACTATGGGTGAATTTTATCTCATACCTATTCTTCAACACATGATTGACAATTTTTTCTCTAATTTTATTCAGTGAACTATACTTTTTGCCAAGGGCCATACCAGTGAAGTTGCATTCTGCTTGTGGTGGGCATCTAGGCCTACTCTCGACCATGTCCATGTTTTCATCACTACTAGATTGACATAATGAACGGAGGTCCTCCTCATCCTCCTCGTGTAGATTTGTTGAGACGGAATGCAACACTATTGCAGCTTCATTCCAATTCAACATACCTGATTGGCCAAAAATGTGGCTGTGGGCCCCACTTCAACTTGACGGTTAATAACAGATTCCTCAACACTCAAAGACGCCATTTGCTTTTCAACAAATTCTTCAACTTCGCCAAAATGCGGTTCACTTCAACTTTCAGAATTCTCTAGCGTTCACTAATTGCTGACAAATTGTCTGAGAAAATCGTGAGGATTCCTCGGTGTATTTATACAATTCGAAGTAAACTGCTGCGGTTTAGGTTGACGCTGCAGCGGTTCCTCGATGAACTGCCTCGGTTCATCACAAATATACGCTTAGTTTTCAAAAACTGTGGCGCCGCAGCGGTTTGTATACGAACCACCACGGCACCACATCATCACGTTTAACAGCAAACGTGACAGCGATATTGGATTTGACATTTTCCCATCGTTCAGTGGTTAATTTCTTAGAAAAAAATGATAGTGGTTTATTTGTCACCAATAGTAAAGGATGATGGTTGATTTGTCATTTTCCCAAAAATATATATAAACTGAGTGTAAGGATAGTAAATTTTTAAAATAAATAAAATTCCATGTGCCAGAATTTTATTCATTAAATCAGTTTATTATGTATTCATTGAATCGTGTAAATACGTTATTGATCTTAATTAAAAATACCCTTAATGCAACTATTAATGTTTACTAATGTATTTGTCTAAGTTCATATAGTTTATATATTGATATTTAGGACTTAGAAGATTCAAAAGAACAAAACACGGAGTATAGGTCAATTGTGTACCAGTGGGTGGTCGACCATACATGCTGAAGAAGAGCCAATACAAAAAGCGGTCGACCAGCACTGAAGATTTGGTTGACCGAAATTCTTACAGAGAGCAACTAGATTCTGGAATGTGTTGAAGCGGTCGACCAGAGAAGAGGAAGCGGTTGACCGGAAATCAAACAGATTGCTCTGGTTTTTCGAAGCAGTGAAAACAGTCGACTGGAGTTGACAAAGTGGTCAACCGATCTGACTGTAAATGCAACAGTAACATTCCAATGGTTGGGAGGCGGTCGAGCGAACTAGGGGTGGTTGACGGGTCATGTTGTTTCTATAAATAGAGATGTAACGCCCCGTTTATAAAAATCAATTTTCTTTATTCAATTTTATGGAAAATTTAAAATTTTCTTTAAACCTTTTCAAAATGTATTGTGAAGTAGGAAATCAGAGTAATTTAGCTGAATAAATTCAAATTATGATTTTAAACCATTTAAAATGCAATCCATATATACAAATCAGTTATAAAATGAAATCATAATTTAAGATAACAAATTTTACTTGAGTCATAACTCATCAAGTCTTCTCCAGTTGATACTATTTACCTGCATCACGAGCAATACAATGAGCCGAGGCTCAACAAGAAATAGAATGTGTGCACATTCTATGCAATGCATATGCAGTCGTTTTTAGAGAAGAACCTATTTCCTCTACATGCTATTTTAGTTTCACTTAACAGTCCAGATGTATGAGATCTTTTAATCATCTAGGAAAGTTGGATCCATTATACCGTCTTGTGGCTTAACCATCACTCCGGCGAGGAGCTTCATCCATTAGGGGCGTCACTACCAATCTCATACACCTATTTACGTTTATTAGTTCATTTATTAACATGTTATGCATATGGCAACAGTTTCATAAGCCCTATCGTGATGCATGTACAGTTCATAACAATACAATGGAATTAATGACAGTACAACAATTTATATATACAATTAAGGTAGTTTATATATTTTTATTTCTTTTTAAATTCATACATTTTCTTTCTTATTTCGTGCATTAATCACAAAAGAATTTTTGTACTTATATTGACATTATTTTAACGAAAGGTTCCATGATATTTTCAACATTTCTTTATTGTTAATTTATATGATTAATTCCAACAATATTTCTAATAACAATTGACAGTAATTAAAAACACAAGATCCTGTGATACAGGGCCTTCACTGGCCACCGCATCCTATTTCTTACCTCTTGTAGAATTTTCCAACGGTAGAATTTTTCACGTATAACTTCTCCCGATTCTTGAGTAACTTCTCCTCAAGACCCGACAATAATGCGGAATGTTCATAGGACACCTTGGATATTCAAATGGATTAGGAATTTGATCCGTTATCTAAAGAGAGATAAGAACCGAATTATCAAAGAGAGGAGCTTGGCCCAAACCAAACGTGCTGGTTGAACCAAGACTATCAAGTTTAATCTCTTCAAGCAAACAATTGAAGAAGATCAAGTCTTCAAAGAGAACTCAAGAAGAAAATCACTCTCTAAGCAAAAATGCTCTCAAATTGCAAGTTGTAAGTTGTGATTTTCTTTGAAGGCTTGCCCATCTATTTATAGGCAACTCAAGGGGACATGGAGACATTATAAAATTACAAAAGAATTGATAAAATTCAAAGTTAGGCGTGAAAAATGATGGAAGACACATCTGGTCGGTGGTGGGTGCGGCAGTCAGTCGGTCAGCGCTGGCAGGCACATGGTCAAGGCAGGTTGGCTCTACTGTTGACTGGTGGGCGCACTGTCGGGGTGGCTAGCACTGTTGCCGGCGCGCTGTCAGGCGGCGCGCGCGCTGGGCCAGCCCGTGGGCTGTTTTGGCCATCTTCCATTTTAGCCCTTTCTTTTCTTCAATCTAAACCTACCCTGGGCCTCAATTGGATCCTCCATAATCCCTAACACCATCATGACCCTTGACTTGCCATTTAATGGGTCTTTAATTTGGACTTCATAGATGAAACATGTATGCTTTTGTCCATTGGTCTTTTGTAATCTATCAATTGGGTATTATATCTAGATAAATTTCTGGGATATTACAAGAGGCCCTCCGAATTGAAGAAAAAATGAAGAGAAACCATAGCAAAAATCTGTCAAATTTGATCCAATACTTCTCTTTTAGAATTGAGTGTATAGGCTTAACTCTCTCATTCCTCAACTTGAAATTTATAATTTTGAGAGTTAGGTTCTAAATTTTAATTTCTACTTCCTTCCTTGTACCTAAACTTGCAACCTTCTGTGAATAGGAGATAAAAGGGTGACACACTATGAATAGTCAAGGAAAGGGTGACGCCAAGAGAATAGTCAATTGTAAAGGTTTGGTTGACACTCGTGAAGTTAGTTATCACTAACCGAGGAGGTTAGGTGATTAAGGATCTCCAAGTGGGAAACTTAGATAGCAGATGTAGGTGGGTTTGTTGAACCGTGTGAACAAATTGGTTACCTCTCTTTATCTCTTATCTCTTATCTCTTATTATTTGACTCCCTCTCCCTCTATAGGTGTTCATACGGGCCAACAACTCGTTATGGAGCGAAACAAACTTAAGGGACCACATGGTTTGCATGTGCCCACGAGAAATAAGAATTCACCAAGGACTTTCTATGATATATAGTGCCACGAAGCGTCGAACTCTCTGCAGAAGAACACAGTAGCTTGTCAATAGTTTTGTGCGAAAAGCCTCGCGGACGCATGACCCTTCATCCGTGAGTGAACTGTTCATCGTCTGCGAAGGCACTGCCTTATTTTTTTGGACTCACTGCCTTCTATTTTCTTCATCGAGTCATTTGGTTTAGGTTCTTAATCCCGGTTTATAACCCTATAATTTTCTTGTTTGTTTTGTTAATGAGAATTCTTTGATTTTCGTATAATATAGGCTCAAACGAGTTTGGAGATTTTGAGTCAATTCCCAAAGAGGTAGTTGCTCTGATCGATAAGAGAGATTGCCGAAAGGTAGGGATTTTTATACTTTTATGCACTACATTGCATGATGATTTTCTAACTTATATTTTGTGGGATACTAAATATGAAAAGCCGACGATGATTGTTTCAACAACACGTCTCTTTTTACGTATACATACGTTTGTTTTTTTCACGTTTACATTCTTTGTACATGGTACTATATTTGGATTATCTGAATGTATCTGGGAGGATGAATCTGTTGGCCTAATAGATATTAGGTTATTTGTTTTGATTATGACAGTTTTATTTAAGTAATTAAGTTGTTTATTATATTTATTTAATTGAGTAAATATTTTATTAATTTTTATTGGAAATACCTTTAATATGAGTATTAATGTTTACTAACATGTTTACTTAAATTCATGTAGCTTATAGGTTGATTATTGGGACATAGAAGGTTGGAATTAGACAAAACACGGAGAAGACGTCGACTAAAGCACTGAGGTGGTTGGCTAGTTTGTTGAAAACCTAAAGAAGCGGTTGACCAATTTGAAGGTGGTCGACCGGTCGTAAAGACAGATTGCTCAATTTTTTCAACCTACTATAAAAGTGATCGACCGATGAAGAAATGGTCGACCTCAAATTAAGACAGGATCGGGCCTGTTTTTGCTATGCCTAAAAGCAATCGACCGGGGAAAAAATGGTCAACCGCCCGACTGGGTTTCACAATGGTAACATTCCAATGGTCTGGAGGTGGTCAACCAAAATAGAGGTGGTCGACCAGTATAGCAAAATTCTATAAATAAAGGCACTATGAAGCCCATTCTAATCATATGAGAATCGTAGCGAATCTCTGCCGAATTTCATACTCGTATTCTCATCAATCAAATGAGTGCATAGGTTTAACTATCAATCCTCAACTTGAAATTTCATATTAGAAAGTTAAGTTCTAAAGTTATATGTTCTATTTCTGCATTTATAAATCAATACATTAAGGGTGATGCCCCGTAATAGTGAAGTCGAAAGGGTGATACCTGAGAAAGAGTCATAGTAAAGGTTTGATTAACACTCATGAAATCAATCATCACTAACCAGGGAAGTTAGATGATTAAGGATCTCCAAATGGGAAACTTGGAGCGCGGACGTAAGCTGGAGTTGCCGAACCGCATGAACAAACTTCTTGTCATATTTCTTTCCCATATCTCTCTTATATTTGTGATTGTTTGTTTATTTACTATTGATAAATTACTTTGTGTTAGAAAAATAAATATCGCACGAAAAAGTTTAGGGATGGGAAGAGTTAGGTTTGCACGCTCAATAATGATTTGGAATTGAGTAAAAAATTTGGCAGGGTTTCGCCTCAATTCTCAGTTGGTTGCAATGAGCTTTGGAGTGTCTTATATTTATAGACACTAGAAATTCGATCGACCAAATCCTTTTTGGTTGACCACACTTGACCATTGGAAACTAGCCATTGTGTGTTCTGCACATTTTAGTCAACCAATTTTGTCTTCCTCAACCACTTACTTGACCTAAAACTCTTGGGAGCAATCTGTGATGTTTTTTGGTTGACCTGCTCGCCCTAACACTCCTAGGAGCAATCTGTGATGTTTTTCGGTTGAACTGCTCGACCTAAAACTCTTGGGAGCAACCTGTGATGTTTTTCGATTGAGCTGCTTGACCTCCTGCTCTACCTAAAACTCCTAGGAGCAATCTATGATGTTTTTTGGTTGAGCTGCTCGACCTAAAACACCTGTTTGTCATTCTTTATATTTCTAAATCCCAATATGATACATATTCACTACATGGACTTAAATAAATATGTTAGCACAACTTAATACATGTAATGAGGTATTTTCAAATAATATAAATATAAATATAATGATTAAACATTTAAGCATTATTCTCAATAAACAACTTATAATTTCACTCAATACATTCATCATCAAAACAATTAAGTCTAACACCATTTAGGCTAACACGATATCCACGCCTATAGATAGGGGGTGAATTAGGTGTACTAAACCTTTTTGTGCGATTGTTAATTTCTCTAATCCTAAGTGATTTAAAGAAAATAAAGCATACAAATAATCACAATAATAAGGAGTTTAAGGTATAGAGAGTGCAAACGATGTTGTTCACGCGGTTTGGCGAATCTCGCCTACGTCTGCGCTCCAAGTTTCCAACTTGGAGATCCTTAGGTATCCAACATCCCCGGTTGACAATATTTAACTTCACAGGTGTCAAACAAACCTTTACAAGTTGATTCTTTCTCAGGGTGTAACGACCCCAATTTTTTTTTCTTTATCTTTAAAAATGCAATAAATTTAAAACTTTTATAAAGTAACTTAAATCATCGTTAATTAAAATCAGAGTTTTCTTCTAAAAATCGAACCGTTAAATTCTTTCTTTTATACTCGTTATTTAAACACAGAAAACTATAAGTATAAATCACTTTTCTAAAAGTATAGTGGAAGCTCAATTAAACTAATTGCAGAATAAAAGCAACTGAGTACATTTATATTTACAAAACCGTTTTTCTCTTTATGTCTTTAGCCTGGCCAACCACAACGCTCATCTGTGCAAATCCTTCATCAACCGCTCCTCTTTGGATTAATTGCAATAACATGATCACCTAAACCACAAGCAAACTATAAGCCTAGAGGCTTAGTAAGGAATTGAAATATGCAATATAAATGCCTCTAACTCATTATGTTAGAATGGGATCCGCCCAAACTGTTCTTTACTCACATTTACATTTATCATAAAACCCGTGGATCGAGTTGGGAGGATCCTGGCAGGGAGAACGGTGGGGAATCGGCTAGAGTAGACAAGCTCTCATGACCCGACAACATCCCCCTCCTTTCTTCTCCCATTTTGTCTTTTTCATTAATTCAGCAAGATTCCCTCGACATGTCTTCCAATAATTCCATGTCCATTCCTTCACTTTCGGTAGTGCACAATCCAGCTGGAAAGGAGAATCAACATGGAAGATTCGTTCTTGACAGCAGACGGCTCAACCCAAACCGGGTCAAACAAGATTTGGTCACACCCGGGTTGGAGCACCCGGGTCGGGGCACTCGGTTGGAGCACTCGAGCCCTAGCAAATTGACCCGAGGCTGGAAACAGCAGCCTCACCATCGCCGAACCTTGCCATCGTCGTTCCATTGACGCCGGCCACCAAAAATTGACAATGAATCAGAAAATTGTAATATACCTCGTTTTGGCGTTGTGTCGGCCATCCGCGAAGCTGTAACCCGAGCCCTAGCTGTGACCTGCGACGCCATCGGCAACCCGCATCACCCCACAGCAGCTCGCCAAATGTCAGTTGCCGGACGACGCACGACCGGCTGTCCTGAGCCTTCGTCACGCCTCACCCTCATTCATCATCCCTCACCCTCATTCGTCATCCACTCTCTCATTCCTTCACTCTCTGCATAGCGAAATGGCTGAAGGCAAGAACAAAATCTCTTCCCCCTATTCTTTTGTTTTCCAGACCAGACGAAATGACAGCATGAACCAACTCGAACCAGACCATATCCTGGACTGGTTCTCCTTCCCAAATTTTCCATTTTAATTTCCTTTATTACAATCTTTTACATAATATCCAATTAATTTTACTTTCTTAAAATTTAATTATAATTAATCCCACTTAATCTTATTTCTTCATCTTCTTTATTTAACTAAAAATCGAGCCACTTAATTAAATCTGGACCGACCAAAACCAAACTAGTTCAATTAATATTTCTTCAAAATTGAGATTTCGGATGGGAGATGGCATCCTTACCCTCCCTCATGCTCATCCGAATGAACCATTTGGACGCGAAATGGCGTCCGCATGCGTCCGAACTTGTCCATAAATTGGACATATTCAAATCGAACATGTTCCATCCTCGTCCGCATTCGTCTGCATTCGTCCGAATGAGTAAGGATGAGAAATCGCATCCTCGGTTTCATCCGAAGTGTTCTAGGAATCAACAGTGCATGTGCGGACAAGGGATTACATCCCCAGGTCGCGTCCGCTATCGTTCGCAAATGCGTAGGGGCTACTTGGGATGCAGAATCTCGTCCTCGACGTCCCAAACTCTACTTCCTACCATTCTTACTTAAATTTTCTCATATGAATTCCACCAAACTAATTCCCAATTATTTATGCGATATAATTTCGATAATTGTCGTCCCATAATATAACGTATTTTTTTTTTACGAAATTCATAATATTAATAAAGACGGGAAAAAAATCAGAGTACGTCCTTGGTAATATACCGATGAATATCCAAATAATCCAAATACCCCCAATTACTTTTCAATTATCCTTATTAAATTTTGTTATAAAAATTCAAGATATTACACAGGGTGTCACCCTTTTCTCTTAACTATTACGGGATGTCACCCTTCATTTGATTAATTCGTAGGGCGTCACCCTTTTTCGTTAGTGTACAATGTGGAAATGAAAAATACAAAGATTCCTAATTCTCCCAAATAGAAAACTCAAGTTTGGAAGTATGAAGAGTTAGGTTACACGCTTAATAAATGATTTGGAATTAAATATCAAATTTGATAGGGTTTCGCCTCAATTCCTAGTTCGTTAGAATGAGTCTCAGAGTGTCTTATATTTATAAATATGGAAGAAATTGGTTGACCAATTCCTTTTTGGTCGACCTAATCCAACGATTGAAAACTAGCCATTGTTTTGTTCTTCAATTTTCGGTCGACCACTTTTCTCGAAGCAGAGTTCTCTCTCACAGAGAAGCAAAGTTCTCTCTCACAGAGATGAGAGAAGCTTCTCTGTGAAAACTTCTCACAGAGAAGGCACAGAGAAGCACCCTGCTTCTCTATCAGAAACTTCTCACAGAGAAGGCTTCGCGCTTCTCTATGAGAATTTCTCACAGAGAAGCAAGTTTCTCACAGAGAAGGCGCGCTTCTTACAGAGAAGGGGAGTCTCACTCCTGACGGCACTTCAGAGCTTGCTACTGGCTTCATCCTTCTCTGTGTTCTCACAGAGAAGCAGAGTTCTCTCTCACAGAGATGAGAGAAGCTTCTCTGTGAAAACTTCTCACAGAGAAGGCACAAAGAAGCACCCTGCTTCTCTGTCAGAAACTTCTCACAGAGAAGGCACGCTTCTCTGTGAGAAGTTTCTTACAGAGAAGGCTTTGCGCTTCTCTGTGAGAAATTCTCACAGAGAAGCAAGTTTCTCACAGAGAAGGCACGCTTCTCTGTGAGAAGTTTCTCGTAGAGAAGGCGCGCTTCTCACAGAGAAGGGGAGTCTCACTCCCGATGGCACTTCAGAGCTTGCTACTGGCTTCGTCCTTCGAGAAATTCTCACAGAGAAGCGCGAAGCCTTCTCTGTAAGAAACTTCTCACAGAGAAGCGCGCCTTCTCTGTGAGAAGTTTGTGACAGAGAAGTGGGGTGCTTCTCTGTGCCTTCTCTGTGAGAAGTTTTCACAGAGAAGCTTCTCTCATCTCTGTGAGAGAGAACTCTGCTTCTCTGTGAGAACACAGAGAAGGAACGGTCTTCAGACCGTTGGCGTCGCCAACTTGGCGACTTGGTGAGCGTAGGCAACGGTCCAGTGACCGTTGGCGATTACGTGAAGTGAAGCAACGGTCTGATGACCGTTGCTACCAGTGGTAGCCTACCACACTCCCCACTTTTTTTTTCATTTTTTACCCCCCTTCATCATTTTCTATAAATACCCACATACTATCTTCTAAATTCTCCACCAATTCTCCAAATCATTCTCTCAAGTCTCAATCTTTCACTCTCTAAATTTCTCACCAATCTCTGTATTTCTCAATTCTTCAATCTCTCAATCTTTTTCTCAATTTCAAAAGGTATATTTTTTTTTTATTTTTTTTATTTTTAATTTAATGTGTATTACGAATTAACAAATTTTTTTTTTGATTTTTGTAGGACTCATATTCGTGGTCGTGGAGGTGATCACAACAATTGCATACTATTATTGAGCAATTGGTGTACGGTATCATTTTATTTATTAATTGTTTCGCAGTAGTATATTTTTTAATTATGGATCCTCGTGATTTTTTGCTTGACACTTTTAATGACACTAACGATGATATTGAGGAAATTAGGGAAGATAATCTCACAATTTCAATTGATCAATCATCGGCACATGCATCCACATCGTCACCTAGAAAAAAAAGAAGTAAAACGTCAAATGTATGGAATCATTTTGAAATGAAAGATATTAAAATTGGTGGAAAAATAGAAAGTAGAGCACAATGTAAATATTGTATTAAACATTATGCACACGAATCCGGTAGTTCTACTAGCACACTTGGTAGGCATTATACAAAATGTCACTTACACGAGCAAGTGAGAGACCCTACACAAACACTTATAAATGCTAGTGGCAGTGGCAATTTTATGTATTCACATAATAAAATGAGAGAAGTAGTAGCAAAATATATATCACCATCTGAGGCACCTTTATCTATGTTTGATAGCGAGTTATTTGAAAATTTTATGAAAGAGTATATTAATCCTAGTTTTAGACGAGTCCCTAGAAGTACGACGCGAAGTGATATTATTAAAATGTATAATAATATGAAAAATGAATTAATTGCGTTTTTTTCAAATGCTCCGTCTATGTCTATTTGTATTACTTCTTATTTATGGAGTGCACCTAATGCTTTAGGATACATTGTCGTAACTTCTCATTTTATTGATGACTCTTGGCAATTAAATAAAAGAATATTAGGATTTCGTAGTTGTGAATATCCATATAGTGGCGTTACCATTTATAGATATATTGTTGGAATTTTGCAAGAATACGCTATTAGAGATAGAATTTTTAGTATTACGCTAGATAATGCTGCTGCTAACAATGTTGCAATTCTTGAATTTAAAAGGTTATTTCAATTAGATACGGCTCATAATACTCTTTTTCATATGAGATGTGTTTGTCATATTTTAAATTTAGTTGTTCGAGATGACATGTCATGTATTTCGCATCATATTGAATCTATTCGATCTGCATTTTCGTATATTACTTCATCTAATACGCGACAGCAAGAATATAAAGAATTTTGTAAAATTGTTCAACTTAAACCAAGAAAATTAAAAACCGATGTAGATACAAGGTGGAATTCGACTTATTTAATATTAGAAAATGCTAAGCCATATTGGTTAGTTATTTGTGCTTATATTAGTGAAAAAACAAAATGTATTATTACTCTTGATCACAATAGTTGCGATATTGCTAATTTATTTCTTGATTTTCTAAAACCATTTTTTGAAGCTACAAATGAATGTTCGGGAATTTATTATCCCACTACTCATCTTATTCTCCCAATTTTTATAAAATTAACAGGTATTTTTCAAAAATTTAGACAAAGAAACGAATTTTGTGCATTAATTGAAAAAATGGAAAGAAAATTTAAAAAATATTGGCTTTACCTAATATTTTTTGTTTTGCATACATAATGCATCCTAGATTTAAATTAAATGGAGTGTGTATAATGCTTGATAGAATTTCTTCTAATTTAGGTATTTCTTCTTCAATTAATGGTGTTCAATTAAAAAATGAAATTGAGAATTTATTTTCTTCTTATGAACTTAAATATTCTAATGTTACTCGTTCAATTCCTTCATATGATATGCATGCTAGTTCTAGTAGTGGTGCTTGTGGTGGAGATCCACAAGATTTTATGTATGACATATTTAAGCAAATAGATAGTAATGTTCATTCTTATAATTCACAAAGAAATGAACTCGATATTTATCTTAACATCTGCCATAACATTTCTCGCCCCGAGGATTTTGATATTTTGGCTTGGTGGAGAGTCAACTCTATTTCATTTCCTATTCTTTCTAGAATGGCACGTGATCTACTAACACCTCTGGTCTCTACAGTAGCATCGGAGTCTGCTTTTAGTGCAGGTGGACATGTGTACGATGATAAACGAGGAAGACTTGCACCAGAAATCGTTGAGGCACTCATTTGCATGAAGGATTGGAACGACGCTGTGACGAGAGATCAACAACAAGAAGATGACATAGTTGAAGAATTCAAAAATTTGGATGTCGAACACTAAATTTTTATTTAAATTTGAAATTGTAATTTTCATTTGCATATATTTTCTTTATCTTGTAAGTTGTGCTTTGAAATTGTAATTTAAATTTTCATTTTCATTTTCATTTTCATTTTGAAATTGTAATAAAAATATTTATTCAATTCAATAAAAATATTTATTCAATTAAATTATTAATTATAGTATTTTTACATTATAATAATAAATGTTTATTATAGTTTATATTGAAAATAATTTATAATATATTTATATAAGATATTATTATTTATGTATATTTGGCTCGTTAGGCTCGGTCGGCTCGTTAGGCTCGGCTTGTTGGGCTCGGCAGGCTCGTTAGGCTCGGCTCGTTAAGCTCGGCAGGCTCGACAAGCCAGACTTTTTCAGGCTCGGCCGGCTTGGCTCAGCTCGTTAGCCACCTCTAGTGTTCCTGTTCTTCTTCGCAGTAACGTTTCCCTTCGACGCGAGTGTCGATGTTCATCAACGCGAACAATCTCAAATCTGGCTGAGATTTTCTCGCCTTGGCCAATTTCTCAAGTCACCGAAGGTGCATGTTTTACACACTACGGCTTAGCTCTTTGCTGTGTAGCACTTCGGTGTGCGTTGCCAACGTACAAGCTCGGTCATTCAACCGATTTGTCGATAGAGAACACAGAAAATTAACATTCCAAGATTCCCAACCAGAAGTGAAATCAACAGGTAAAATCCAAATATATATACCTCTGATTAACCGTTTATTGATTCTGGATGTTTGGGAGTTCTACTGCGACAGTGGGATTATTGTCCTCGGTTTGATTTCTCTTCTGGAGGTCGCGATTAAAACCAAAGCTCCCTCCTAGTCATCTCTGATCAATTTTTGATTATTCAATCAACCACAACATATATTGAAATCCAATTCACAACCAGAAATTCAGACCAAAGTTCCCAATATACAGAGTAAAGACACAGAAAAAATCCAATTTTTAAAGCTCACCGATTTCTGATTTCAGGAGTCCTACCACAACCGGTTTAAACCAAGAAATTCCACTTCCTCAAGTTTGCACCAACTCCTTTCAACAACGTAATACAGAGGGTTCCGATTTTTGCTTCACAACTTGAATTTACAGAGTCTAAGGAATTGAACTTACTGCATTGATTTCCCGTTACCCAAATGCTTTATAGTTCTGAGAGTACGAATGGCAACCGACGAGGAGTAAAGTTAGGAGGAGAATTTGGAAGATTCGTATGAGAAGGGGATTCAGCATCCTTAAGCTGGAAGGATTAAAGGGGATTTCGGGAGGAAATCCCCCCTTGTCTGCAAACTGTATAACTCGGCGATAGCGTTTCCAGAAAATACGTTTTCCCTAATTAATTAATTTTTTTAAGGGAAAATGACAAATCAACTATCGTGGTTTCAAGTCAATGACAAGTTAACCACTGTGGTATAGATTTTAACAAGTTAACCACTAACGTACGTGTAAATGACAAATCAACCATCCCAGTTACGTTCGTCGTTAAAACATAGTCAGGATGCCTCTGGGGTTTCCCGGGACGCCTCCGCGGTGTCCTAATCTTACATAATTTAGGGTTAAACATGTTAAATTACAGATTTGAGAGCTTAAACGATCGATTTAGGGGCCGAAAATAGATTGTCATAGGGTATACCCTATGAAAAATTATAGATCTCTGAGAGAGCTTCGATTTGATACCTTATGCATCCAATTTCAACAATCGTAACGAAAGTTATGGTCGTTTGGAGTTGAAGAGGTCAAAAATCTAATAAAAACATTGATTTTGAAGGAGACCGCAGGGGTGTCGTGAGGACACGCAGGGGCGTCCCGGGACACTGCAGGGGCGTCCTCATGAGGACACCGTAGGGGCGTCCCGGGACACCACAGGGGCGTCCTCACGACACCCCTGCGGCGTCCAGACAAAACTTTGTGTTTTTCTTCGCAACACACGACACCGCTGCGGTGTCCCAGGACACCGCAGCGGCGTCCTGACTAACTTTTAACGGCGAACGTCACTGCGATGTTAAATTTGTCATTTTCTCATACGTTAGTGGTTAACTTGTTAAGACTTAAACCACAGTGGTTGACTTGTCATTGACCTAAAACCACGATGGTTGATTTGTCATTTTCCTTTTCTTTAATAAAAAAAGGTAGATATTACATTGGGAGTACAGTGTAATATGTTTCGGTCGATCCTGTCAACCACACCCTCAACCGATTCCTTTGCAGGGTGATATCTCCACTCATTTGCCATTCTCGATATTTTTAAGTTTCAATATGATACTTATTCACTACATGGACTTAGATAAACATGTTAGCACAACTTTAATACCCGTATTGAGGGTATTTCTAATTAATCTGAATATAAACATAATAATTATACAATTAAGTATAAAATCAATAAACAACTTATAATTACAATAAAAATATTCATTATCAAAATAATTAAGCCTAACATCATTTAGGCTAACAAAATGGAGGTGGACGACCGACTTTACATTTTCTATATATAGAAGATACTCTGAAGCTCAAAGTTGTAGGATCGACATACGCCTATAGAGGGGGTAAATATAGCGTACTAACTTTTTCGTGCAAGATTTAATATCTAAATCTCTATGTGAGTTATCGTATACAATTAAAACATAAAATACGGAAATTAAAGAGTAAAGGATAAAGAGAGTGCACAAAGATTTGTTTACGCATTTCGGCATACCCACTTATGTCCGCGCTCCAAATTTCACTTGGAGATCCACTAACTAATTTACTTACAGGTGTCAATTAAATAGTTTACAAAGACTAATTTTAAGAGCGTCACCCTTTGACTATTTTGAGTTGTCAACCTTTGACTATTGACGGGGTGTCACTCTTTGATTGACCTTACATGCATTTAATAGTGTCGTTGACTATTTCAGGGTGTCACCCTTATATGACAAATTCATAGGGCATCACCCTTTTACAATTTAGCACAAATATAATTTGGAAATATAAAGCTCAAAAACTAATCTGAAACTCTCTCAATAATAACTCTCTGGAACATGCTTTTGGTTTTCCGAAAGATGTGAAAAAACTGTTTTCTTATGCATTGCATTTAGTCTAGATTTTCTTACTCACTTAGTCACCCACCCCAAACGACCTCTCCTTCCAGGTAAAGACAATAACAACTAGGGATTTCGGAGTTTGGAGTCTCCCTGTATTTCGGTTTATTCTTAGAGTGTTTGAACGTACTTCCTAGTGAGGATAATTTGACGGTTTATATAAACTTATAACTGTTGGTTTGGATTTGTTACACAGTACCTTTGATTTATTTACTTTTCATATTTTATTATTTTCGTGATCACTATACGGACCTTGGCCCACACTTTTCGGGCTGTGATAAAACTTAAAGTCTTCTGCTAAAATCCTAGCATTGGGTTGGACGATTGGGTTCTCTCCAAGGATCAGGTCTTATGATTCCGACATTTTTGTTATGTCTGCCTTCTGGTCGTGACACTAACTGATCTATTCTAAGAAAGGGTGTATATCATTACATTATTTTTATTTGATTTTGTTAAAATGTAAATGTAGTTTTACCATCTATGCATATGTATATGTATATTTTTTAATAGAGTAATTAATAAAATAATCACTGAACTATGTGATCAGTGGCAAGACAAACACTAAACAATTTTTGCTGACAAATAAAACACTCAACTATGATAATTGAATGAGACAAATATAGTTGTCATGTTTTCCGTTATAATTTGTGATTGAGGATGTCTTTCGATTCGCCTTTTCCATAACTTTTTACCTCTATTGTATATACCAATGAAAATGACTTCTCCACAAAAGCTTCAGTAAACTATTATTCTTAGCCACTAAACATCTCTCCTCTCTCTTCGAAACTAAATCCAAAAATTCGATAAGATAGAAAATTGGTTTGAAATTTTGAAGACAAATATTTTTTACAGAAGAAGTTGACGATTTCGGGAAAAGAAAGAAAGCAAAACTCAAATAATAAACCACAAAAGACTAAAATAGAAAATTTTCTATTTTCATACTAGTGACTAAAAAATTGAACTCTTTTGAGATTCAAACAATTGAACAGTTAGAGAGAGAGACCGTAGGATGATGAATTTGAAAACAATCACGAGAAAAAAAATTAAAATATAATTTGAAAAATATACTTTAAGCAACATAAACATATTTTTCAGTTCAGAAAGGGTGTGAATTAATAATAATTTGGTAATTAATTACCAAATTAACCTATATCTCAAAAATTTTAAAATTAATTACCATATTTTAGACTAATATCTCAAAATTGGTAATTAATTACCAAATTAATTATTTGGCTTAATTGTTCGAAATAAATCAAGAAATAAATAAAATATTTCAATTTTGAGAAAAAATTCCAATTGGAAAGTTTTTTCAAATTAATTAATATTTTACAAAAAATACATTTCTGCTGTGGAAAAGGAATATGACTTACTTTCTACAGCAAAAAGTACATTTTTGCTACAGAAAATACTCTTTTCGTAGTGAATACTTGTTTTCTACTGCGAAAAAAATAAACTTTTAACAAAAAACGTGATATCAATGTTTGTTCGTTCTTTTTTCATTGTTAAATATTTTATTCGTTAGCGAAAATTATTTATTATTTGTCTTGTTATTGATCTCATTATTCACTAGTTATTTTGTTAATTGTCCTTTTTAATTAATGATTCCGAATCATATTCATTGGCCAATCAAACACTTTTTATGAATCAATAATAATAAAATTTATAAGTTTAATTTTTTTTTTTTATCAACACCAACCATGCGTGGGTTAATTTAATTTTGGTTGAGGTTTTACAAAGATTTAGAGAAGAAAACAAAATTCTTTGTTAAGATCATAACTAAATTCCATGAATAAAACTTGAAAATTAATTAAAAAGACAATTATTAAAGTCCCTTCCCAAAAGGAGTGGTGCAAAAATGAACTTTTCTTTGCCTCCATAATTGTATTGATTACTAAAATAGTAGTAGTACTAGATTTAATTGACTCATCATGTCCTCAAACACACACAAAGCAATAAATATAGGCGGATATATGTCACCATCCACTGAAGAAGACAACCAAATCCAGATTGGCTACTCACCATTGAGTCAATAAATCTGCCTAAATGCTTGAAACTAATCTCTATTTTTTATACTTATTTTCACTTTTATATGTACATATATATATATATACAAAAATATTTTAATATTTTTTTTAAATAGTAGTACTTTGAATATGAATTTTACACAAAAAAAAAGGTTTAAAAAATGTAGCAATTCACAAAAAAACTACGTCTTTTTCTGATAAAATTAAGACTAAAATTAAAGATTATGATCTAATAATTATTTAAAAATAAATGAAAATTTTTGTATGAAAATTCAGTTAAATTGTCACGTAAAACAAAACATGACTTTGCAAAAATAAGCAAATAATTAAATCGATAATCATGTATTTAGTTTTTGTTTTAAAGCTTTTCTTCCCCACAAATCACTCAGCCAGTGCCATCTACAAGAAGATAAAATTTTGTATTTAATAAACGAACTGCTGGAAGAAGCGAGCGATGATTGCACCTCCACATGGCCAAGCTGTACATAGCAGATAGCTGTTACTCAAAAGCATCTTAATTTCGCCATTAAACCTCTGTCCTCAACGAGTAGAAAACAATTTTTCTCTCGGGTCAAGTGTGTGTATTGAGTATGCTTAGAGGCGGGTTTTGAGGAACAAAATTCTAGGCAGCAATGAGTGTGTTTGAAGCCAAAAGGACCCACGGTCGAGCGTGAGGGATTGGTTTCAGACCCGCAAATTAATTATAACCCATGTCGGTTTTCTCTGTTTTCTAGGCTCTCAGGCTTTCCGTTCATATCGTGGGTGGGTTTGCCAATTGGCTGTCTCATCATATATTTTTAGCAGAGGGGGAGAGTCTCAGTCGTGCAGTTTCTTTAATGGTTATGAGTTGTTTCGGCTTCTTGACTTGCATGAGTTCAGATTTTGGAATCTTCTTGGTGGGATTTTAAAACAGAAAAAATAGTGAAGAGTGGATTTCTTATGGGTTCTTTTTTTAGCTTTAGATTCTCTTTTCTGCACTCTTTGTTGTGACTGTTGCTCTAATGGAGTTGTTCTGGTAGATCAGAGAGGTTTTGTTGGAAGATTGATTGTGCATTTAGCTTGAGAGCGGGGAAATAGAGAGTGGGTTTCGGAAATGGGTATGATCCTACCTCAATTTTGGGAGCGCTCAACATTTTAGAAATGTTTGGAGGTCTTTGAAGATTTGGATTTCGAGATTTGGGTCTTCTCTCCAGGTTCTTCTTGCTGACTCTGGTCCTTGGAAGAGACTGAAAAAATATACTTGCCACTTGGGTTTAGTTTGATATAGGGTTTGAGCTCATCTGTCATTTCAAATTCTCTTTGGAAGCTCCATCTGCTCGGAATAGTTGGAAATGGCTTGCATGAAACTGGGATCCAAAACTGATGCATTCCAAAGGCAAGGACAGGCCTGGTATGAACCTTGATTTCTGCATTTTTTGTTCATATATTTTTTTATCACTTTGTGTTGGCCTTTTTTGTGTGTACATTTCTGCTAAATTTTGCGACTCGTTGACTTCCCCCTAAGAAGTTTTCTTAGAGTAGTTAGAGTAATTGGTCAACCTTCAATTAGAGGGGGCATAACCTGAAGAAATTGAGTTTTACAACCTTGGACATTGAAAGGATCATACCAAGGCCAAAGCTTCGGCCTGATCCGTATAATGTCGTTCTTCTTTGTTATTTCTTCTTAATCTTACTGATCCCCCTCCCCCTCCCCCTCCCCCACCCACACAAAAAAAACAAAACAGACAGAGAAATAGAGAAAAGGTTTCTTGATTGGCTGTAATGGCGGGTGTGGTATCAATGAAATCTGGTGATGTTTGTTCTTTGCATCTCTTTTCCATGGAGTGAAGAACAAACTTACTATCAAGCTTTTACCAAGATTGCTTCGTCGATCGTGAATATATCTGTCGCTTTACGACTAGTTTTCTTTCGCCGCCAACAACAATATTATGCAGGAACTGTTTGATTTAGCCATCTTTCTTATTAATTGTCATCTTTCTTTTGATCAATAATTGTTTCTCTGTTCAACTGCTTCGAGCTTTTGACCATCCCCTATCGTGGCTTTCAATTTCAACATTTTTTTGGGTCGAAATATTTTGTTGTAGTGTGGTTTTTTTATTGTCATTTATAGTATTTTTCAAGCTTTTTATGTTGAGATGTTAAGAAACCTGTACTCACTGGCCCATGGAATCTTATAAGCTAGGTGAAATTTGATAGTTTCACTTGTTTTACATCCAACTTTTATGGCTTTCAAGATTCGTTGTTCAACAATTTGTCCCATTTACGTACTAAGTGTCGATGTTAGAATGTAGTTTTGGCAATTTTCGTTTTGATCGTGGGTTCAAACCCTGTCGTTTTTGTCAATTTTTCTCCATGATTATTTTTTTGCATGTTAATGGCACGTTGAAAATGAAATTGGCTGGGAAGATCCAGCCTCGAAGAATTAGCGGACAAATATTTGCCTGCGATTATGATAACTTGTTTGAATGGATGACGTGTTTCAAATAAATTTTGTCTGTAAACTTCAATTTATGATTGTAGGTTCTGTACGACTGGACTCCCAAGCGATATTGTTGTTGAAGTTGGAGAAATGTCCTTCCACCTTCACAAGGTAATTATTCCAAATCGATTTATCTAATTACCCGCATTAATCAAGTTAGTATTTACGAGTGGTTTGGTCGATATGCTAATCAATATTTTGATTATATACCGTACAATGTATCTTTGATTGATAGAAGTCTCATTGATTTTCCTTATCCATTCAATGCAGTTCCCGTTGCTGTCAAGAAGTGGAGTTATGGAACAATTAATCGCCGAAAAATCCGAAGAACAAGAGGAAAAATTTGTCATTAGCCTTCCCGACATTCCCGGTGGTGCCAAAACGTTTGAATTGGTGGCAAAATTCTGTTATGGCGTGAAACTTGAACTCACTGCCTCAAATGTAGTATTTCTTCGATGTGCTTCGGAATGTCTAAAAATGACGGAGGAGTATGGCGAGGGCAACCTCATTTCACAAACCGAGACCTTTCTTAATCAAGTCGTTCTCCGAAGTTGGAAAGATTCGCTTAAAGCCCTGCAAACTTGTGATGAAATTTTATCCCAAGCCGAAGAACTTCACATTACGAAAAGGTGCATTGAGTCTTTGGCAGCAAAGGCGTCTACCAATCCGAATTTATTTGGTTGGCCCCTCATGGAACTTGGAGGGCCAATGCAAAGTCCGGGAGGAAGTATCTTGTGGAATGGAATAAGTACAGGTGCTAGACCGAGATACTCGAGCTCAGATTGGTGGTTTGAAGATGTGTCATCTCTAAGCTTGTCTCTCTATAAATGGTTAATTTTAACAATGGAAGCACGAGGAGTTAAGCCAGAAATCATTGCCGGGTCTGTCTCTTCTTATGCAAAGAGGTTTCTTCCCGGCCTCCATCGCCGGCAAGGATCTGGTGAAGGTAGTGCTCGTTTGGCAACATTGGGTCCCGCACTGTCGGAGGAAGAGCAGAAAATTTTGTTGGAAGAGATCAATCAATTGCTTCCGATGGAGAAGGGCTTGGTTTCGACGAAATTCTTGTTCGGTTTGCTCAGGACCGCAATGATTCTCCATGCCAACCCGTCCTGCACTTCGAGTTTAGAGAAGAGAATCGGAATGCAACTCGATCAAGCCACCTTGGAAGATCTTTTGATGCCCAATTTCTCCTACTCGGTCGAAACGCTTTACAATGTTGAGTGCGTGCAGAGGATTCTCGACCACTTCCTTGCTCTCGATCAGGTTTCAGGTGGGGCCTCTCCATGTTCAATAGACAATGGTGAGTTGATCGGATCGCCATCACTGACACCAATCACAATGGTGGCAAAGCTGATCGATGGATATCTTGCTGAAGTCGCTCCAGATGTGAATTTAAAGCTTCCAAAATTTCAAAGTCTTGCTTCTGCCGTGCCTGATTATGCTCGACCCCTCGATGACGGCCTTTACCGGGCCATGGATATATATCTTAAGGTATCTACTTTCTTTAAGACACTTCTCAATCATTTTCTACAACTAATCAAACTCTAATTTTGTGTCTTTCAGTCGCACCCCTGGTTAGGGGAGTCGGACCGAGAGCAACTCTGCCGGCTAATGGACTGCCAGAAGCTTTCATTGGAAGCCTGCACCCATGCTGCACAAAACGAGAGGCTGCCCCTTAGAATCATCGTCCAAGTTCTCTTCTTCGAGCAGCTGCAGCTGAGGACCTCCATAGCCGGCTGCTTTCTGGTCTCGGACAATCTCGATGGGTCTAGACAGTTGAGAAGTGGGGTTGGTGGGGGATCGAACGAGGTTGGATGGACGAGTGCTGTTAAAGAGAATCAGGTCCTGAAAGTGGGAATGGATAGCATGAGACTGCGAGTGTCAGAGCTCGAGAAGGAGTGTTCTAGCATGAGGCAGGAGATAGAGAAGTTGGGTCAGAGGAAGAGTCCGGGCTCCACTACTACTCCCTGGGGGAATATATCGAAGAAACTTGGATTTGGGTTGAAGTCTCAAATGTGTAGTGCTCAAGAGGGTTCGATTAGAGACTCGAATGGTGGATCAAAGAACGTCGAGAAGGCGAAGAACAACGTCCGGGAAAAGCATAAAAAGAGCATAGAAAAGGCGGAATGATAGACAGATTTGTATTTTATGGTAGCTGTTCCTTTTTCTTTCACTTTGAGATCTTCTGCGTTCTTCAATTTATCAAACTGCCATGGATGGATCTTTTGTTTCCTTTGTGCATCCACCCCGCTGCTTAGATCTCACTAAATAAAGGAACAAACTTAACAGAGTCTTAAATGATGGGCATTGATTCAAATGTAGCCAAAGGGGTTATCACTCTCTGCAAAGATTAACGTTGCATCCATTCGAAACAGGCTGCACTGTCGTAATTAGAACCTTCTAGATCATATTTTTCGTAGCCGTTGACTTTTACCAGTTTCTAGAACCTAGACCATTGCCAAGTCTTGATTTGAATGGCTACAACAATTCTTACGTGAAAAAGATGTCCTAACCATGTATGACACAAAAACCATCTCCAAGTGCAAAGACTATCCAGGGAAGCCTGAATTTACAAAGTGTTGGATTGTTCACCTGTTAATAGGGAATGCGAGTTGGGTTTAGACGGTCACGAGACAAGTTAGTTTTTACCGTATCCATGACTATGTCACGATATTAATTTAACTTAGAATACAAGAGAAGCCATTGACTCACATAAATTGGTCGTTGTGTTTTGTTGAAAAATCAGTGGCACGAAGCTACCGCACAATAATAAAATCACAAAGTGTTCTATGAAAATGGAATTCTAGTTAACTTGTTTACATTGTTATAGTAGTGGGTGCGGTGGTAATATTGTAGTAACATAATTTAAATTATTGTGAAAGGCAAATTAAATCTAAGTAATCTCTCGCTTAATTAATTTTAAGTTGTGGTAGTTTCCTGCACTTTTAGTGATTATTTTAGTAAAATTAGTCTTCAAATAAATCTCAAAATTAATATTTAATTATTTAGATTTAAATAAAATCAATTTTATGGTCTTTTATTTCCACGAACCGAAATAACCTCCCACAGCCAGTCTCAATTCCCATTTCTTGGTCCATCGTTATTCAAAGACGTCTCGCTCTCTCTCTCTCTCTCTCTCTCTCTTAAAATGAGTGATGAATGAAAGACGATCAAGATTTGAAAACAATTTTCGATTGATTTCCTCGAAGTTTCCCGGATCTCTTTTTCCATATATTCTTCCTCATCGCTATATTCTTGATTTGGATCTCGGATTCACTCTTCATTTTCTGGATCTGCGTCTCGAGGAACGAGGGTGGAGAAAGCTCATGGTTTGTACATATTGAGTTTCAAATAAGATTGTGTAGAAAATGGATAATGGCGATATTGAAAGCGGAGAAGATGAATTTCAAGGCCACAGGGGTCGAAAGTATCGGCCAGTGGTCGCCAATGATCGTGCTGTTCTCGAGATGTCTCCAATGGACCCTGGATCTCCTTCCTTTCCTGTTCCTCAACATCCTTCCTTCAAGTTATCTCCTTTTCTTTCTTCCCATTGATTTTTAATTTTTCCCCATTGCACCGGATAGGTTATTGCTTAATTTCACTATTGGAGCAAGTTATGGAAGAAAACGAACGTGGGATGGAAGTTTTTACCCGTGCATAGTTGGATTATGGCACGAGTGATTTGGTGTTTCATTATTCACAGATTCATAGGCTGATAGCAATGATTTATTCCGTTATAAATGTGAGGGATTGTTGCAGAAGCAGTGTCTGTCGTTAATTGCTAAATATTTATCAAGTAGATATGAAGAACGCAATGGATTTTTATGTTACTGGTTATCGTAAATATTTTTTAACCTGGTAATATCGAGACAAATTGCTGGGGGTTTTCCATTAATTAACAGTCAATATCTGCTACTGGGTATTCCTAGTTGAGATTTTCAGGGCGATCTTTAGTAGAAACTTGGGGGTTTTTTCTGAATATTCGGTACTTATATGTAAGGGTAAAGGGGGAATGGTTGGTTTTAATTCGCTCTTATGTCTTTCATGTTGCTTTAATATTGAAGCAGGAAAGTAAGAGTAAACTCACAGGAGAACATTAAATCTGATGCAGAAGAACAAAATATCAGTCATGCAGAAATTAATGGCCCCCAGAGAGAATCAAAGCTGGAGTTGTTTGGTTTTGATTCTCTTGTTAATATTCTCGGTCTTAAGAGGTACATTGTGTTGATAAAAGTTGCTCAGTTATATTTGTTCAAGTTCTGATTAGTAGGTGTCTGTCTTTTCTAGTATGACGGGAGAGCAAATTCCTTCAACTTCTAGTCCTCAAGATGGCGAGGATTTTTCCATCACTCAGGGTCCACCAAGGGTATGCTAATGTGCTGACTTTGTTGCAAGCATAATTTGTTATCTTTTCTCCTTTCCACGTTGGGCGTGTACAGAACATAGTTTTACTAAAACAATGTTACCTTGATTTAAGGTAAAAAAAAAGTGAAAAATGATGGTAGAAGAGTGGCGGGAATTTCTAGAATTTAACGTGGCTGTTTTTAAAACAAAATACAGGAAATTGAATAAGATTAGAATGTACTTGCCTGGAGAAAAATAGTTGAAAAGAGAAGAATTCTTGTTTTTTTTTTCGATTGGTGATTATAAAATCTAATAGGTCTTTCCCTCATTTTGGAAGTTCAATATGTCTCTCTGGCTTGCCAAATGTTTAAAACTTACTAATACGAGCTAGTGTAATAAAATGCGATGATTTCTTGTAATGGTTAAGTCTGTTGTCATGAAACCAACAGACATTTTGTTATATAGAATTACTATGACCCAACAATGTCTTTATTAGTCGAACAAATTTCCTGTTTATATTTGTATTCAAATTAATAAAACATTTTGTTAAAAATATTTAATTTGGCATTAATGTAAGAAATTTAAATATGGAGACTTCCATCATTTAAGGGTGGATCTCATTTTTTTTTCTTCCATATCTCTTTCTTGTTAAAATGTTTATGTGACCTTGTTTAAATTGTGCTTAAAATTTCTAGAAGTATTAAGTTATTACTCTTCCCAAAAGCATAGGCCATTGATATCATTCTGATTTAACTACTTAAATAATTTTTTAATATTCTCCTTCATTTATAGTCCAATTTAATGATCGTACATTTAAGTGGCATAAATTGACTACTTATGTTTAGGAACTCAAAGTTTCTTGTTGTGGGACCACTTTAGGGGTTGGGCTACCATCCGTCTATGAAGTTTAAGTTGTTCGGTCTAATTTAATTTGATCATGAGTTCTTAATGTAAAGTACGTGGTCTTATTTTAGTGTCAAATGGTTTTCTTGTTGTCCATTTGTAATATGAAAATTTTAAGAGTGTTGTGATTTTATCTTTCCTTGCATTAGAAATTGCAGTGATTGCATCCATGATGTGTTTCTTTGACATCCTTCATGCAGACTTCCGATGTCAAATTGGGCACAATGATGGGTGTATTTGTCCCTTGCTTACAAAATATCTTGGGAATCATTTATTATATTCGTTTTTCTTGGTAACTTTTCTTTTCCCTACTGACTTGTTTTCTTGTTATGCTTCTCTATATATCCTTTTATACTTTGGGGACTCGCATCAGGTTGGTATTTTACATTCTATCTGTTTCTGGGATTTTTGGTTTGGCGTTAGTTTCATGAAATGGGCAAAGGCTCTATCTTTTGCGTTTGTTTTGCAAATTCCTGCGCATTAGGTTTTTCACATTGAACTTCATTATTTCAACTTGTACCCAGTTTCAAAACTCGTGAATTGATTTGCAATTCGCATTCTTCATTTTGGACTTTGTTTAGTATATTAATTCAATCGAAGCTTGAGTCTTAAGCAATGATTTTTTGAGAAATATAGTTTTAATAAGATGATGGCAATTTTAGAGTGCTTGACACTACACGAAAATTGAAAATATATATCAGGAATTCTCTTTATTTCTTTTCCACATGTACGATTATGTATATGCTTAGGTAACCAGATTCACGTCAAAAACTCCACATTTAGTTCTAACTGCCCTTATTTTAATGAGTGCAATCCAGAATTGCTGATGCACAGAGTAAAAACACGTCTCTGATGGTATCCTCGTAAGTCATTTCTTAAAACATGTTTTGTAGTTTACCGAAACAATTTATTAATAACCTTTTGTGTTTAGCGAAAGGAAATGTTGAAATACAAATGCTTCCAGTATTTTTGAAAATATTATGTTCTATGAAATGACAAATCACCAGTTGTTATCTTACAAGTAGCTCTATGAAGATCAAAAACTATCCCTTTTCAAGTATCTTATTGTTTTTAACCATTTTTTATACACCAATTCATTTCTTTACCTTGTGTCTGAGCTTTATTAAAAAATATATATCCAAGTAGTCTCTTTTTCCCCTTGAGGCAGCATAGGACTCATCTAAAAACGAACTTCATGATTTTTTAGGATTGTTGGCATGGCTGGTATTGGTGAGTCATTGGTGCTGGTAGCATTTTGTGGATTGTGCACTTTCCTGACTGGAATATCACTAAGTGCAATTGCAACGAATGGTGCAATGAAGGTGTGTATTGTCAGAATAAATTAGTAGTTTTTTATTTTCCTTAGTAGTATTGCATTAAAATAACTCACAACTTTTTTTTTCTGTTAGTTTACTTAAAATGTTTTGACTTGTAGCATTAAAGAAAATTGTCTTTTTGAACGAATTTTCTGTTATGGATGAAAGTTGTGTTGATCTTTTGAAAATGGAACTATTATTTATATTTTCTTTGCATTCAAAATTTTGCATGAAATGGCTTTTAGTGGTAGTGTCACACCCCTAATTTTTCGCCGTGCGGAATAGGGCGAATAGGTGTGCGGCGCCGTAGTCCCACTACGACCAGCCTCTCTCCGAATATTCTCGGATGTTGCCTCCTCTCGTTGAACACAAACTCTTTATGGGAGCCCGGCCCCCAACCCTTTCTTTCGATTCCAAACCAAAGAAATTAGGAACAATTCTCGCCACTCGGAACACCACAACTCTCTCAAGGATGACTAATCACTCAATGATTATCAATGCCTTGGTTGGTGCCTCAAGGGTCTTATTTATAGGCAATAAGCAATCCTAATTCAACTAGAACTAAGAATCCTAAGGCTAGTAGGATTTGTAGCTCCAATCCAGTGTGTGCTAGTCCATGCTAGTAACTCCAATCCAGTGTGTGCTAGTCCATGCTAGTAGCTCCAATCTAGTGTGTGCTAGTCCATGATAGCGCACTGTCGGCCCAGTTGGCGCGCTGCTGGCCCAGCCCAATCGCGCTGCTGTCTTCTCCTCTGCGGCGCACGCGCTGCCGACGTCTACTCCTGCCTGATGCGCGCCCCGCACGCAGCTTGTTTGCATAGTGCACCCAGCGCACTGTTGTGAGGCTTCCCAGAAGCCTCCTTTCGGGCGCTGCGCCCGTTTACGTCTTGTGAGAAAGGGGGTGTGACAGGTAGTAAGTGCGTTGTAATGGATAGGAGCAAGCAATCTCTTTCACAGTTTGTACCACCCCCTTATGTGTCTGGCTTAGCCTTGGCGCTAGGATTGAGCAAGGAATGAGGCTGAGTCAAGTGAACACATAAGTTCAAATATGAGAAATACTCCACCAAAGTACCAAATAATGACATTCTTGCATGAGTTATTTTTTTTTTTCAATTGTTTTATTATTAGAAGGGGTTGGAAGGGATTTTTTATGAGTTATTCCACTTACTTCAAGCTTTATGGGGTGAGATTAATTTAATTATAACATTATATTATTGACATTGATATTGACAACCAACAAGTAACTTTTGACTGATAATTTTAAAAGAAAAAGTTTTCTGGTTGGCTTTTTTAATTTTTTTTGGCATTCATATTTGCGTGTAAGCCTTAAAATTGATTGTCCATATAGATGCACATTTTCTATGAATTGACCCATCAGAGATTTGAAAATAAGATTTATTTTGAAGAGCTTGTTTCATTACCCATTAACATACATCCTAAAAATTATTTCTTAGATTTAAGTTAATTTAATCACTAATAATTATTTATGCATGTATCTTTTAGTTACAGTTTCAGGATTATTCTCTAGTGGAGTTTAATTTCATTTGGTGTTATGATATTAATTGATACCAGTGCAATTTTTATAGTAGTGCTTTGGAAAATGCCAGATAGATGAGAACAATTGAAGTCACTTCGTTTTACTTGTTGCTCAAATGTAGTTTTCTACATCCTGTGTGGGGCATCGATGGTTGACTAATTTGAACTGTGGTTTACATATTACTTGAATTCTCTGTTTTCATTAATAGACTTGTGGAATAGATGGCAGTGTTCTTAATGATTGCATTGTTTCTAGGGTGGGGGACCTTACTATCTTATAGGTCGTGCGCTTGGTCCCGAGGTTGGAGTTAGCATTGGATTATGTTTCTTCTTGGGGAATGCAGTAGCTGGAGCCCTGTGAGTGTTCTTTTCTTACTTAATTTGGTGAATTAATAATGCAGTTTGAGGCCATTGGTTGGATGTTGTCACTGTGATTTTTATTTGCTATTTATGATATGATTTGCGTACTTTTGCTAATTTTTGGACAATGTTTTTTTCATGGCGATTCTAGTTATGTGTTGGGAGCGGTTGAAACCTTTTTGAAAGCTGTTCCAGCAGCTGGGATTTTTAGAGGTAGTGCTAACAGTTTGCTAAAAAGTTGAAATTGTTTTCTATTTTCTAAAGTCTAATATTTTCAAAAACCCTTGAGCATTTTTCACATTCAGTAATTTGAGATTGTTGATGCCTTTGTGGCCCAAAGCTTACACTGGTAGAAACTTTGAGCCTTTTTGATGTACAAATTTGGTTTTCATGATTGCTAGATTAACATATCTGACGTGGGTAACTTAGATTTGATGAAGAATAGCAAGGTGCTTTGTTGGTAGTATGGAATAGATGAAGAGTAGTATGATTCTGTTTTAGTAATATATTTCTGTTGCATATAGTCCTTTCTAGTTAGAGATGATATAATTAAAAGGAAATATGTTGGCTTGATATAATTAAAAGGAAATATGTTGGCTTGGGCATCCATTTTATTCATTTTTGTTACTGGATTGTCTGATGCACCATCCTGATCTTTGTCTCTAAATAAATTTGATACATCTATAAATGACCACTTTAAGACATACATACTCCTATTTTTCATTTCTAACAGGTTAAATAAATTGTACAATCTAAATTGAAACTAAAAAATGAAAATAAATGTAGGTTGTTAGGTTGAAACTAATTTTTTCATTAAATTATGTCTTTAAAACTGCATTAATAATAAGCACAGACTTGGTGGAGACCCAAATAGAGTGATTTTAACTCATGCAACCATAATCGTTTCTTCCCGTGTTGTTAATTTTCTACTCAGACATGGTGGAATATTTTAATCTATCAATCTGAACTGGTATTCGCAAATAGAAGGAAAAAAAAAAAAAACAAGGACGTACAGCTAAAGATTTCAAGGAAACTTGTCAGCTAGGAATGCTTCTGGTGTAATTTTACGTAGTGAAAAAAGTGAAAAACCTGACGCTCATCTTTTTAGAGAGATTGGATTTATAGAAGCTTTGAGGTCTTCAATAAAACGGGAGAATATCAAAAGCATTTAATTGGATTTGTGAGATTAGGTCTACCTACTATTATGCTAAGCATCTCATTCTGTGATATAAAGAAAACAGTTTCTGAATTATTTTTCTATCAATATTGCAGAGACTATAACCAAAGTTAATGGCACATTCGTTGATGAACCAATACAAAGTCCAAGCTCTCATGATTTGCAAGTTTACGGGATTGTTGTGACCATAATCCTATGCTTTATAGTATTTGGTGGTGTAAAGATGATCAATAGGGTTGCGCCTGCCTTCCTTATTCCTGTCTTATTCTCACTATTCTGCATATTTATTGGAATTTTTTTGGCAAGGAAGAATGACCCTGCAGGTATAATTTTCATTTGGTGTGTTCTTCCTGGCGTGTCTACTTCCCATGCTCTTTCACCATATTTTTTTCTGTTTATCTGTATGTGCTTAATTCAGTACATCTTCTTACAGGGAAACCTTTTTTGTTTTTCATGGTAATTAAAATGTGACAGTTATTGCTGTCAGCCAGTTCTGTATAACAGCATGAAAGCCCCACTTGACTGGCAATTATCAGAATTTCATTGGGCATCTTATTTTGTCTTCTTTACGTCTAACCAATGTTAATGGCATGTAGTGGCCTCTCCAAGGAAGTCGCCACTGATAATTTAAGCAAATATTTGATACAGATGTGTGCTACTCCTACCTGAATCTGATTAGAGGGGAAAAGAAAACTATTCATGCTACTTAGATATGTCAAACTTTCTCGTCATCATTATGATATTGATATGTTTCAGGGAAAATGAGTCTCATCTTTATAATCTTTTTTGGACTTTTGTTTCTAGTTCTTTTTTTATATTTGTTGCTGTCCGAGCTAACTTGCTAGCACCTATAGTGACCTTGAATGAACTCTAACCTGGAAATTCATTGGAGCACAGCAGTTGAGCTGCGCCTAAAGGCTTTCCTTGTCTTTAGCTTCTTGACCTGTTTTTTATTTCAAATATTGAAAGTTATGGTTTACATGAATGAAATTGATAGTTGGTTTCTAGACAAGGAACTGACTTTTGAAATGGTGCTTTTATGATTCATGGGACTATTTCTCCATGTTGTTTAGTCCACATATTATCTTAAATGTATATTGTTATAATAAATAACTTAACTTATTGTTACCTGGACTAATATTTTGCATGTAGAAGTTGATGTTGAATTAGCTTGCTCTCTTGTATTCAACTTTTTCTTTTTCTCCCTAGATATTTATCCGATGGAGGAGATAAATTGATTTTCTTTTGATGTTATACAGACGGGGTAACAGGATTGAGTCTGGAATCCTTTAAAGAAAATTGGAGTCCTGATTATCAGACAACTAACAATGCTGGAATTCCTGATCCTGAAGGAAAAGTATACTGGAATTTCCAGTAAGTTGTCAAACTTACACTTAAATGCTCGTCTTTTGATGTCACTTTGAAAGAAGGCTTTAAAATAAATACCAGAGATTTGTGATTGCAGTATGTGTTGACATTTAGTTGATAGTTCTTAATAAATCTTAATATACAAGTACGGATATATGTTGTGCAAATTAGGAAAACAATTTTACTAGTGGGTTCCCAAAGTCATGTTCACCTAGTTACTCATTTTGGAAGGGAAAGAGCTGCTTTACAGTTTTTTCAGATGGGGTTAGTGGAAATGCAGAATAACTAGATGTGTGTTGACGTCTGTTTGCTAGGCATCAGCGTGGGAATTTAGAAACATCTTATCGAACTCATTACTATAAGTTTATTTGTCTGTTTGAAAATTTAAGAACATTTGTCAAAAAGATCTAACTTGAAAAATCTTATTGAGGTTCCTGAATCGACTAGGTGTGTTGCTGCAAATTGCACTCTAAGTGGGTGAGCTTTTTAGGCATGGCAACTAAAATAAGTTTATGGAATGGGTCTTAAGTCTTCTTCATTGATATTTAACACTATTAATTTGTTTCCCAGTGCATTGGTCGGTCTGTTTTTCCCTGCGGTGACTGGTATTATGGCTGGATCTAATAGATCAGCTTCACTCAAAGACACTCAGCGTTCAATTCCCATAGGAACCTTGGCTGCTACTGTTACTACTACTGCACTGTATCTTGTGTCTGTGTTATTATTTGGAGCACTTGCTACCAGAGAGAAGCTTTTGACTGATAGGTATGTTTTATGTTTGTATCTTTTGTTTCTGTGTCCATGCATGTGCTATAGTGGATAGAAAAGTTGGCCTTTTCACTTTCTGTTCCCTCCAAGGTTGAATTCAAAAGAGAAAAGTATTGGAGGCCCTCCTGACAAAATTTTCCAACAATTGATTAGCTTTAGATCTGTGGACATATTTCTCTAAGGGTTATTATTTCTTAGAAGATTAGATCTACTTCTGATTTCCGGTTTCATTGGTTGCTTATAATTCAAGGCGCTTGCAATTGTTTGTGAATAATCAGGAAATTAAGAAGTAATAAAGCTGACGATAATGGCGAGCGGTCATTTTTTTTTTAAAGTTAAAATGGACAAGATTAAAACTTATGAAGCGAGTTACTTTTTCTACATGTAGACTCATAACCTACCCTGAAAAAGCTATGCAGTTGAAATTATTTCTAAAAAGTTTCTGGGCCTTATTCATGGACATTTAATTTTGAATTTGGAGGAATAATGCAATAGATAATTTTTTTTAAAAAAATATTTGATTCTTATATTAGGAAATTCTCCTCATATTATCTTAAAGAACTCTATCAAAACACACAATTATAGAGAAGTTACTACACTTTTATTGCACACCCAATGGGAATTTGAGAGCCCTTCCTCTCCCACCGAAAAAACCACCCGCTCTAATATTTTAAATATCATAACTACCCATTAACAAATATTTCACACATACTATCTAATATTTATCATTAAAATTACATTTCACTTTTCTTGGCCTTCTAACAGAAGTAAATCGCGATGGAGGGCTATTATAATGATGAGACAATAATTTGAGTACTTGAACTTCTAGTTTGATACCTTCAAAAGCATAAGTTGTAGTGGAGGTTAATATAATATTTTATTTCATGCCATTACTAAAAAGTGAAAATTATTTCTTAGCACAGGCTACTCACAGCTACGATTGCTTGGCCTTTCCCTGCATTTATTTATATTGGAATCATCCTCTCGACCTTGGGTGCTGCTCTCCAAAGCTTGACAGGGGCACCTCGCTTACTTGCTGCTATAGCTAATGATGATATCCTCCCCGTTCTTAACTACTTCAAAGTTGCAGAAGGGAGCGAGCCTTATATTGCTACCCTCTTTACTTCATTCATTTGTATTGGATGTGTCATTATTGGAAATCTGGATCTTATCACACCAACTATTACTATGTTTTTTCTTTTGTGCTATGCTGGTGTTAATTTATCTTGTTTCCTTCTGGATCTACTTGATGCTCCTAGCTGGCGACCTCGGTGGAGGGTTCACCATTGGAGTCTCTCCCTTCTCGGAGCATCCCTTTGTATAGGTATGTATATTCATGGCATGTTTTTTTATTTATGTTAGTAGATGTTTCTTCTTGAAAGAAAGATGATAGTGGAGCCAATGCTTTGGTGTGCAATATATAGAAAAAACATGAATGCTAAGTTTGGTGTTCTTTATTTATTGGTGGACAATGTTCTCCTTTTGATATACACGTTTGAAAGGTTTCATATTCAGCATCTTATAGAATGTATGACAGGTTTGGATTATGCCATATCAAGTGCTTAGTGGAGTGGAAAAAAGATATTTATTGCATTAATGATAGTGTGTTTGCTTCGTATCTTTTTTTTTAAAAAAAACTAATCACAGTCGGGGGTATATTTTAGACTAAGCATGATGCTTCGTGCTATATTTTTAAGATATTGGATTGGATTGGCGAATGTCATAGGGAACTGTTTACTTCTGCTTTTACATGTTGACTAATATCTGGGCATGGACGGGATAAATAATGAGTTTACTTCATTTTGGGTTGAGCTAATTGCCTTTCGGAGACTTAGTTGTAAATAAAATGAGGGTTTGAATGTATTCGTCTAACTTCGCTCTCTTGTGCACTCTTCTTATCAGTACACTTTTTTTTTAACATCGAACAAATTGCTGGTTTTGCTTGCAGTTATCATGTTCTTGATCTCATGGTCATTCACTGTAGTCTCGTTAGCCCTTGCAAGCCTTATATATTATTACGTGAGCATAAAAGGAAAGGCTGGGGATTGGGGGGATGGTTTTAAGAGTGCATATTTCCAACTCGCTCTCCGCAGTTTAAGGTCACTTGGAGGTAACCATGCAATAAAAATGTGCATCTATTTATGATTTTGTTGATTTCCGCATTTCTTGTTCCTTTATTTGATGGGGACCTGCAGTTTCCTGATCAATCATGTGAAGATGTAACAATTCTTTTTTCATGTGTGTTACTTAACCAAGTAGTTTTTTTTTTTTGGATAATTAATCTGTTGGGCTGAGTTTGAACAAACGGTTACTTTAAAGTTATAAAAGGGTTTATATGTCAAACAACATGTGCAATTTGGTTCCCTTAATTGCATTCATTGTATAAAATTATAATTTCCAAGGAATGATGATCATATGTTTCTAGTTACTAGTTTCTAGTTTCTAGTTTCTAGTTTCTAGTTTCCAGACTAGGTCTGGAACCTGAGTTTACATCTTATGGAGAGGATTACCTTTCCTCTTTTAGACATTCCATTGCGATGCAGATACACGTTGATGTTTTATATTTTGACTGTCTTTTCAGCAAGCCAAGTGCACCCAAAGAATTGGTATCCCATTCCCCTGATATTCTGTAGGCCATGGGGAAAGCTGCCTGAAAATGTACCTTGCCATCCTAAACTCGCCGACTTTGCTAACTGCATGAAGAAAAAAGGGCGTGGAATGTCAATATTTGTCTCCATATTGGACGGTGACTATCATGAACGAGCTGAAGATGCCAAGGCTGCCTGCAAGCAGTTGGCTACATACATTGACTACAAAAACTGTGAAGGTGTTGCTGAGATGGTTGTAGCTCCCAGTATGTCTGAAGGCTTTAAGGGGATTGTCCAGACCATGGGCCTTGGAAACCTAAAGCCAAACATTGTTGTAATGCGCTATCCAGAAATATGGCGTCGGGAGAATTTAACTGAAATTCCAGCTACTTTTGTTGGAATAATCAATGACTGCATAGTGGCTAATAAGGCTGTTGTTATTGTTAAGGGTCTGGATGAGTGGCCTAACGAGTATCAGAAACAGTACGGAACGATTGATTTGTATTGGATTGTAAGAGATGGCGGCCTAATGCTTCTTCTCTCTCAGCTTCTTCTAACTAAGGAAAGTTTCGAGAGTTCTAAAATTCAGGTCTTCTGCATAGCAGAGGAGGATTCGGATGCGGAAGTACTGAAAGCCGACGTGAAAAAGTTTTTGTATGATCTTCGGATGCAAGCTGAGGTCATTGTCATAACAATGAAATCATGGGATGCCCAAGTAGACGGCGGGTCCCAACAAGATGATTCATTGGAGGCGTTTTCTGCAGCTCAGAGGCGTATTTCTACTTACCTAGAGGAAATGAAAATGACAGCAAAAAGAAATGGGACACCATTATTAATGGCGGATGGGAAAAATGTTAGTGTGAATGAGCATCAGGTGGAGAAGTTTCTTTATACGACTCTCAAGTTGAACTCGACCATTCTCCGATATTCTAGGATGGCTGCTGTTGTATTCGTGAGCCTGCCCCCTCCGCCTATTAACCATCCTGCGTATTTTTATATGGAATACATGGATTTGTTGGTCGAAAATGTGCCGAGGCTTCTGATTGTAAGAGGATATCGAAGAGATGTCGTAACTTTGTTCACATAGTTGTGGCCTTGTTCAAATTTTGTATTTTAGATTTCACATTCATTTGTTTGTACCATCATTCCAAAGCCAGCATCTTGATGTTTTCTTGCCTTTTCTTTGTAGATTTTGGAGGAATTTTTTGAAATATAGAAAGCTTTTTTCAGGGCATTTTGTCATTTTGAGTTGATATGTATTTATTTATACATGGGCAATCATCAATTTTTACTTCAATGTGTGAGTGTTGAAATTTTTCATGCAGGGATTTATCCATCTACTCGTTTTGAGGAACCTACAATTTGTGACCTACAAAAGAAAAAATAATTGCCTAATCAAACTGTTCAGATGGTATTTTAGAGGTTGAGTGCCTGCGATTGTATTCTCTCTTTATTTTATTTGTTTGTCGTTTTGATAAAACAAGATGCAATCACTTTTATTACTTAAAACTACGCCACCAGGATTCAACTACCACAGAATATGCGGCTCTTTAACCACCATGTAAAATTAAGGCAGATTATCCCATGCCCTTCTGGGAAAAAACAATACCCATTTGAGTGATCGAACCAGTTGCACAGACTTGTAAATACAGAGTCAATCATTAAGAGATCGCCTCTCCTGTGTTTCTTCAAAAACATAGGCATGATTTTTGGGAAGATCCGTGAGGTAGTGATCAATAAATAATATACAAGGTTTATGCCGAGGAATCATGTAAAATTTATGACAAAACTTTGAAAATTATTCAATCTCAGCTTCAAGCAGAGGAAAAGTGTTGTATTTTTTACATTACAAGTGAGCCAAAGTGTATGGAGTTGGTTTTCCTATCACAAATAAATCTCTCCTTTGTCCATATGAGACAGACAATTAACTTTTAACATAATGATTAAGGGATACAATTCACATATCTATTTATGTATTAATAAAAAGGCTCAGATGCATCCTCATAATTCAATCAAGTTCCCTAGAAATCCGTTAAAGGTTGAGAAAAAGTGGCTTTACCTTTTCTTCTTTCCCTCACTATGTCTGGACCGCCTTGGAGCTTCATCCTCGCTTTCGCTTTCATCGTATCTTAAGTTGTTGCCCGACCCATATTGATCGTCATGTTGAGCCCTGGATTCCTGCTGATACTCTGCCTCATCATTAGCTGATACCTGCATCCCTTGGCTCTTTCCCATATCAGATCCTGCACTGCTATACCTGTCATTTCTGTCATTAGATGGTGCCCTTGGATCTCTTCTCATGATTCTGCTATTATTCTGTGACGGGAGTAGAGGGGGTTGGGGTTGTTGCTGATACATAGGGTGCATACCACCCGTTCGACCGCCTCGAGCTGCACCATTAATACCCATTCCACCCATGAAGGGGCCACGTCCTGGACCCATCATCATTCCAAATCCACCACCTGGGAACATAGCTCCGGGTTGTGGTGGCCGCCCACGAAACATCATAGGGCCAGTAAAATCACCTGAAAACCTTGGACCATACGGACCGAAAGTGCGAGGGCCCATACCGAAAAGATCCGGCATTGGAAATCCATCAGGCGTAACTGGTCCATAAGATAATCCATCAGCACCCATCATCACAGGTGGAAAGCCTGGCATCCCAGGTATTGGCCGGGCCCCTCGTCCAAGGGCCATGTGAGGTGCCCACATCATTCCCCTGCCCCTTCCTCTTCCCTGCATTGCAGTCCCTAGAGACTGGCCATAACTATCCTCCTCTTCTTCGCTTTCTTCCTCTTCCTCTTCTTCATTGTCCTCAAATGGAATAATATCCGGGTTCTCACCTCCATTCTCTATATTAACTCCTTTAGCCTTTTCCTCCTCTCTTTTTGATTCTGCTGCTAGCGAGACTGCCTGTAAAGAGGACATCAAAGAATGTTACTCAGCATTGCACTCTCTGAGGAGTAAACTGTCGTGAAATGTTGATGTGTTGGGAATATCAATATTAAATTCTGTTCTAATTTATTTGCGTTCAAGTTATAAGCAAAACAATAACGTATATCCTGAAATTTCTCCTACAAATATTGATCTTTCAAGAGTTGTACGGAAAAAATACTCACTTTTCCTGACTGTTAAAAGAAAGCTAGCCTTTTTTCATTTTTTGATTTGACAAAGAGAACCAAGATTAAACTTTCAACCCACTCAATTCGATGTATACATGCAAATAAAGGAAAAAGGCCATTTTAAAAATGAAATAATACACCTCTATTAAAGCTTTGGTCTTGAACTACATGCTTGAAATTGCTATTATTCAAGATTGAAGAGTTCGTAAAATGGCTAGTTTTTATTAGAAGGTAGGAAAGACGAGTATATTTTTAATAACTCAGAATTTCCGTGCAACACAAGTATACATATTGAATATTGACCGACTTTTCTAATATATTTGCCTTTCTGTTATTTCTAAAATAGTAATGTAGAACCTGCAATTTTTCCGGCAAATATTATTTTTTCCTCCAGTTATAACACTCATGCCTTCTTTAGTAAAGCTTCCACAATAACAACTGATACATTGCATTGGGAGATTGTAAACAGAACATTTGTGCTGTCTAAAAAGTTTTGCTTGCTTTATCTACATAATTTCATTTCGCTATTTTCTACATCATTTTGTCTTTCTGCATTTAATCTACTCAAGCTAACTTTTGTTCCAATACCTAAAATGAAATAAAAATTAGCCATACCATAAGTTCACTATCAGGCTCAAGATACAGCAACGAAGCCAATTGCTCTCCAATAGAAGGTTCAAGCTCCTGACAATCTCTACTTATCTGCAATTATCACAAGCAGAGAGTACCGTGAAAAAGATATTATTCAATGGCGCTTAACATTTAAGTGCATCAAAATAGACACGCTGATGCCTTTTCCCTTTTTTATCAGAATATCGTGAGGATTATTTACCAAAAAATACAACAAAAATTTGAGTTTAGAAAATGATGTACATGGCATAATGTCCAGCATCAAGCTAGCTCAATTCGTTTAACAGAAGATCATTTCACATAATCTAAAACACGAGCTTTCTGAAAGCAGTTTTATATTCCACCAAAGAAAAATAGAGCAAATCAACAAAAATATAAATGCAGGAGAGCAGTTGAACATTCCAGGCCTGGATGATACCTTTACTGGTAAGTTCTCATTATATGGATTCCTCAAATGACGAGTTTTCTGGAAGGTTAATTCACATAACTGCATACAAGAAAATGCAATTTAATTACCACATGCCCATGAAACAAAAATTGACCAGCATGTCTGTAATTTAATTAACAGTTGAAAACATGAAATACATACACGAAGAAACACACATATACAGAAGTGGACATACCTCCTCAGTAGAATTTTATATGGAATCTGATGATAAGTAGGTTCTTCATGCAAAATGGTAGCAGTGAAAAAGAAATGAAAGACTTTTTCATGCATGGAAACACAATAAGGAAACCAAACATCGTTTGCCACATGACTTACCACAAAATTCGTTCATTACAAATATAATTGTATCAAATAATACAAGCTGCAAAAGGGGGCACATTCTATTCCCTCAAGAAAATAATCACGGAAAAGGTTACTCTTTCCAACTGCCTTCAAACAAGAAAGGTCAAAAAATGGGTAGTTAAGAAAGGCTAAATGTGTGAAGAAAACTTTGAATCTATAAACTCAATGAATAGGTGGTACTATTTTTGCTGCAATAGAATAGTAGGACCAATACTTTCTGATGAACATCAATTTCCACCTTTTAATTTCTAGGAGTCTTTAGCCAGTTGGAAAGATGAAAATACAACTATTTCATTGAAAGAATTGTAGAAGCTACCAAGGTTCATAATTTTTTCCATCCATAACGTAATGGATTATAATAATACTCAAATTAGTTCGTACATAATTTGTAATGTAACCTCACTATATTTTAAGACAAGAAAGCAATGAAGGTAAGGAAAAATTTACCTTCAGCCATTTGAGAGAGAAGTTCCTTCCATAATGAGCAGTTCCATGGGCATACTTCCAATTGCCACCTCCAACTGACCCACCAATTCTGGACATCATCTTTGCACAACCCTAGCGAGTCAAGCAATTTAGTGTCTCATAGACAAGGCAAGAACATGAGCATTTTACATCTCCCAAACAGCAACATATCCAAATTTATAACCCATAATAATACATTAATAAAAAAAGGGAGAGAGAGAGCGTGAATCACCCTCATACAGGAAAACTCTTGGCACCTGGAAATGTCGAGTTCTGTTGACGGAGAAAATCAAAATAACATTTTCAGCAGAGTCAAAAGCTTCATTCAGTTTAGCTTCATTACTCCGTTGAGTTGCCCATACCCCTTGTTGTACAGATAATTCCAAATTTTCGCGGTTGCAACTTTTAACAATAAAATACCTAGGTTTATGTTTTCAAGAAAAAATTAAAATCCAGAATAAAATAGACTGAAGTTGAGCTACAAGATTACATCAGACACAATAATCATCAATTCCTGCTAAGTACACAGATATTACACACAACAAAACACTTTCTCCAAGGCTTGTCGTGATTCTCCGCATCTCGCTATACAGGTTAGATATTAGCGAGTATCACCAAAACTAAGACCATTTGGTAAACACTGGACATCCTTCTTATGGTATATAATACATAATCTAAAACTAACGAGCTTGCAATTATTCATAGAAGTAGCATAAAGGTAATAATAAGTTAAGAATTACAAGTCCAAAAGTGATAAAATGGACCAAACATTCATCAATCATGCCATGCCGATACTTAGAAGGTAAACGTTCAAAAAGAACTGATCCATGCTAAGATTTTTGGAACTGGAAGTACAAGTTGTTTTGGTAACAAATAACAGATTACTTCTAAGACCCAAAGCTCAGACTCTCAATAAAACTGGAGTTGGCAAATTACTTGCTAGAAGACAATTTTCCTCCTTAGTTGTCATCAGTTATGACAGGGAATCAGGAAAAAATAGCCTTTGCTCTTTTTGGGAGAGGTTCTTTCCTTTTCCTCTTGTAAGTTTTTCCTCTCAATACACATCATTTTTTTATAAAAAAAAATCGCATTTGGAAAAAATAATGTTTGGGAAGAAAAACACAAAATTAGTAGTAAAACTATTTGATAGCTTATTTTGCACATATTGCATAATTTTTCTATCTACAAAAACAAGATCGGAATACACAAACAGAAGCTACTTACAAAAATAGTCAATTAACTCTTACTTGGATTGCATATTTGGTACATAAACACAGAGTAGTGTAGTAGAATTGCAAGTGCATTTTAGGCCCTGGACATGATAGCAAAGGACGAGGAACAAATGCTCTTACTACAACCAAAGTGAAAGTTGTGATTCCAGAAAAACCAACTCCATTTCTTCTTGTCAAAAAAAAAAAAAGAAAGACAACTGAATTTCTCAATTCAAGTTTTAAAGCCAACCATCATCTTCTTGAAAGAAAAAAAGTATCTTTTCTATAAAAGAAAATAGAAAAACAAGACTGCAAGCAGTTTTGAACCAAAATTGTCAACAAAAAAGTGTATTCAAGACAACCCCTTAGAAGAGTTAGATATTGTGCCAATCAACGTTGTTTTCACCATTCAATATACCTAAGAATATCGCTTATATTACACGCTTACAATAATCTTTCCTGAGTTTAGTTGCACTGACAATTTTCCATTTTTCATGTAACAAAACAATATGAGATACTACAAAAAATGATTTTGATGCTTGCAATATTATAATATCAATTCATAAAATACATACAGAAAATAACAATTTTATGAACTAAAAGCATTTTTACAATTCTCCAAATGTGGTAAATTCTACCCAAAACTCCGACGATTTCCTTCATTGCATTTGTCAAAATATTAGTGAAAAAAAAAAATCACAATCATGCTTAAGCTCGCAGAAGCCAAACATACTACTTCCAAAGTTTCCAACTTTACACAGTTCAACAATACAATATTTTCCTCCAAAAATTCCTAACTAGGCTGCCCAAATAGATGAATAACTTCTCATCCATTAAAAATTTCCAGTGTACAACAACGAAGAGCTCCTGACGTATTGACTTCTGAAAGAAACTTGAAACAATATGGTAAATAATTCGTAGAAAATTTTGAGAAAGGCTCTGTATATCAAAGGGAGAGAAACTGACATGCTAAAAGTACTTTCCCTATCATGACAAGTAACTATACCACATTCATCCATGTTCAGCTTCATCCCTATTTGATATCAAGAGGAATAACTTTCTGTAATCATGTAACTACTTCTACATCCAGAATTTTGTGGCTGAGAATGGAAAGGATTCTTTTGTCAAAAAATTCATTATGCACAAAGAAGTAGAAGAGATAAAATCATCTACCTATAAAATGCTGTTCCTGTTACCATGCTTAGGCTGCTTATCAGAATCACAGAATGGTTACTAATAGAGTGGTAATACAATTAATATTCCTTGTTAGAGTTAGGAGGGATGGAGTATAATATCTTTCTTGATGCTCAATTCTAATTCTTTGGAAGTCTTTTGAATTTTGAAAAGTCTTAACAGAAATGAGGGTAGAATTTGCAGAGGGCTCTGCCATAGTATTTAGTATTTATGGCTCAAATTAAGGGCTGGCTAAAAATGTTTTTCAACAGATGATTTTTAAAGAAGTATATACCATATATTCTAGTCATCTGTGTGCGCGTCCTTCAATGAATTTAACAAAAGAAATAGATCTGACATTAATAATACACAACCTTCATTTGACTAGAAAATAAATTATATATTTCTATTCACTAGAAAAAACCATACCTGTGAATCTTGAATTATTTTACAATTTGATACTAAGAGACTGACTACAACTGCTTCGGAGGTTTTCATTATTCCTACTAAAAATCTTCAAGAGCCACATATAAAGTAGATCACATAGCTTAACAATGAAATCAATACTCATTGTCATACTCAATCTTCAACATTCTGTGTGAAGACTAAGATAAAAGAATGATGCTTATTTCCCATTTCCATTAAGAGTTTTAAAAAAGGAGCACTTTTGTGGTAAATGTATAACATCCCAATAAAAAACAATTTCTATGATAAGAGAAATTCAAATCAGTCCATAAAAATAGCCAAAATATGAACACTACACAACAAATGAAGAAAAAATTGAAACTACTATAGATTTTCGTGCCTATATATAAATAATGTTGACTTCAAAGAAGTAAAAGTATTACAGTTTATAAACTAAATTATCCAAAAATTCGCTACCTAAACTCACAAGTAGTGGTTGCCATAGAATATATAGAACTGATTACATAACCAATTTAAAAACCTTAGAACTCTGAACAAACCTAGATATTCCTTGAGGTAAAGGCAATGCGGTTTTGTTCGGCTGATTAGTCTGGCCATTGGGAACACTTTTTGTCTGAATCTGACTACTCTGTTGTTGGGACTGCTGAACTTGTTCCTGCTGCTGGACATTGGCAGACTCTGCAGCAGAAGGATTTCCAGCGACACCCTGATTGACAAAATTGGGACCTTGGTGAAGTTGTGATTTCTCTCCTTGTTGTGGATAACCAGCACCACGAGGAAAATATTTGTTTGATGAGCCATAATTATAAGAGCTTAAATGCTGTATTTTCTGAAGGACCTCCTCGACAGGAGGTGGAGGTCCGGGCAGTTTGGCATGCCTATACCGGCAATCAGGACCATTTGGGCAAAAACCCAACTTGTACCTATAGAAAGAGAATTTTAATATCAAAAGCATAATTTAACGCTTTTTCTAGTAATGACACTTTAGTGTAAATGAAGATTACTTGGCCTTGTCATAATTAGCAAATTGTACGCTAATGAATTTAACTTTGTGAATGCTTAAAACTTCAACACTCAAAGTCAGCTGCAAGATTGACTTATTAGTTTGTAATCAAACATTGATCAGTCGTAGAGTTTTAAATGGTTAAATGATGATTCAAAAGAAGATGAAAACCATGTTTTCAGAAAAGATCAAACTTATATCACTAAATCATCTTTGTAATTCCCTTTTCAAAACATTATCACGTACTTGAAGAAAAAATCATAATCATTCGAGGACCTATAAAAACATAACTCATATGTGCTTCCAGTTTCTGCTTCTTTAGTTGGATTTTTTTTTTCTTTAAAAACATTGTAGAGTTCTATGCAGAATTTATAATTTTAATCACTGGTTTTTTAATGCACTTTTGCTAACCAGAAAAAATAAAAGAGGGAATCATACAGAAGTCCGAACAAGAAATTCTATCATATTCAAGATTTTAACAAGACATAGGCTCATGTTCTTAATCAACAATTTCACATTCGAATTTGAAATAAAGCTCCAACGTATAGAATTTCAGAGCATATTTTTTACATTTCAAGTAGAGCCGCGCATTTTCATGTGCTACAAGCAACTGACTACTTGAAACTAAAACCGAGATTAGTATCTCCGGGAATTTCACAAATCTTATTCAGTAATACGTATGATCACTTAGTCAAACAAAATCCCATTCCGCAGTTAACTACATATATATACACTTACATATTACACTCTTTGAGATCTTCATTCGTATGCTTATACACGCAATCCTGTTCCCGGCACTCCCCATAAAGCCGGAAGTAGCGGCAAACTGGCATCCGAGCCTTATCGTACTGGTGAAGGAAGCCACATGCTTCGCCCTTCATACAAAGACCACGGAGCCAATGGCGGCACACAGTCTGCCGAAAGCTTCTCCGCCCTCCCATATGACCTGGCGCGGGTTCTGCAGAGTCGGCAGCCCCAAGGTTAGTAGCTGTAGCGACAGCGGCAGAAGATTCGGACTGGATCAGAGGCGCGGAGGGTGCAGCAGGATTAGGGGGAGCGGAGTCGAGGCCTCCCTCAAAGTCGAAGCTGAGAACTCCCTCGGAGTCCTCCATTGAAGTCTAGGGTTGGGAAGGTCGCTATAGGATTATGGTTTCTCCAAAACAGATATCAGAGAGAGAGAGAGAGAGAGATGAATGGAGGTTGGCCTGTAAGAAGGGGGTTTGCGTTGGAACGGAGGAGTCCTCCACTGAGAGAGAGAGGAAGGCAATCTTATGCTCTAAGGAGAGAGAAAGAGAGTAATTAATTTTCTTAATTGTAATTAAATTTAAGTTTATATAGTTTATTTTTAGGAAAATAACAAATCAACCATTGTAATTAGGGGTGGGGAAGAACCCACCAGAACTGGGAACCGACCCAAAACTGAGCTTCTGTTCTAGGTCGATTCCGGTTCTCGGTTCCTAAATTCCTAAATGGTTCGGGTTCGGTTTTTTATTCTCTGTGCGGTTCGGTTCTCGGTTATATAAACAAAGAACCGAGAACCAATAGTTTCATTGGCGTAAAACAGGGAGACGGGCCAGACAGCAGATGCGAACCAGGAACCTAGAACCTGGAACCTAGAGGCGCTGGGATTCTGCATTCCCGAAGAAGAACTTGTGATTGCGAAGGCGAATCCGCGAAGACGAACCAGCGAAATCGTTGCTTCTAACCGTCTGGTTAAAAATCGTTGCTTCTGGATTTAGGGTTTGTGATTTTGACCGAAACTTTGATTTATGGTTTGCGATTTATGGTCTGCTTTGATTTAGGAGTTGCTTCTGTTTTTCAAAATCGTTGCTTCTGTTGCTTCAATAATCTGTTTTTGCTTCTGTTGCTTTAAAAATTGTTGCTTCTGTTTGCTCCATTAAGATGGACGAAATATCACTGTTTTTTATTGCATTATTCAATTGCTAATTGCTTATCTTGCACAGTCCAGATTGCTAATAGTTCTCTTAATTGCTAATTGCTTGTCTTGCTAATTGTTCTGTCTGCTTTGATTCAGTGATTGCATTACTATAATAGTCCAGATTTTCATCCAGATTTTATGTTCTTTGAATGCTGGAAGAACTTGCATTTCAAGTTGGGAACCAGAACTGACCAGAACCGAATCGAAACAGAGCTCAGTTCTGGTTCCGAGTTCAGTTCCTTGCGTTCTGTTCCTTACTCTCGGAACTGAGAACCGAATGGTCAGTTCCAATAGGTCCGGAACCAAAATCGAGAACCGATTTACCCACCCCTAATTGTAATGACAAGTCAACTACTAAAGCATTTTCGTTAACAATTTAACCACTAAACTATGAAAAATTGACGGAGTAAACACCATGATTACGTTTTCCATTAAATAGCGTTGTCGTTCCGCAGTGGAACGTTATCTTTCTGCTGCGGAATGTGAATCCTTGAAATATAACTCAAGAACGTCGTCGATCCGTAGAGGAACATCTGCAAATAAAAAAAATGATCCACAGAGAAACGTCGTCGACCTGCAAAAAAACGTTTGCAAATAAAAAAAAATTCATTGTCTTCTTCATAGAAAAACACAAACAAACTGTGATTTTAGACTGTAAAACAATTATAAATCATCTGAAAACTAAAACATTAACATTCTTTTACAAAATCTTCTAAATTATAAAATTCAAAATCTTCTAAATCCATCATTTTACAAAATTCGAAATCTTCTAAATTCATTCTCCATGAATATTAACTTTTTTTCATTGAAAGTCTATTCTAAAATCACAAGTTCTTTCTGTTTTTTTCGTAAGTATTTGTTCTTTTCCACTGCGATTTTCAGAAAGTTAACGTCAATATTCGCGATGGCGATTTCTCATAGTTCAGTAGTTACGTTGTTAGCAAAAATATTTTAGTAGTTGACTTATCACTGATCACAAAGTATGATAGTTGATTTGTCATTTTCCCTTTACTTTTTATAGTAGAGTAGTAGACACAATCCTCAAATATTAATTTAACACTAGAGAATTAGGCGCTCTAATGTTTTCGTGTGATATTCGTTTCTCTAAACTCTACATAATTTATTGCATACAAATAAACAATTCACAACAATAATAAAGGAGATAGGGTAAGAGTGTAGACCAATTTGTTCACGTGGTTCAACAAATCCCGCTTACGTCTGCGCTCTAAAATTCCACTTGAAAATCCTTTACTCAATTGGCTTACGGGTGCCAACCAAACCTTTTACAATGACGAATTCTTAGGGCGTCACCCTTCTAAGTTTGACTATTCTGGGGCGTCACCTTTTGCTTGACTATTGCGGGGAATCACCCTTTACATTTGAGTACAATAGCAGAATTGGAAATACAAACTATTCCAACCTCTCCCAAATAGAAATCTCAAGTTTGGGGATGAAGAGAGTTGGATTACATGCTCACTATATGATTCAGAATTGAGTACTAATTTTTGCAGAGTTTTGCCTCAATTCTTGGTTCGTTTGAGTGAGCTTCGGAGTGTCTTATATTTATAGACAACTCTTTTTTGGTCAACCAAATCCCTTTTGGTCGACCACAACCGACTGCTGAAAACTAGCCGTTGTGTGTTCTGCACATTTTTGGTCAACCGAATAATGTATTCCTCGACTGTAGATTCGACCGATACAATTCAGAGCCCACTGTGTTGTTTTTCGGTCGCATCACATCGTCCGCCGTGTCGACCGCTGCATCGTCTGAAATACTTCGGAGCTCTCTGTATGGCTTTTCGGTCTTGTGCTTCGACTGTTACCTTTGTCTGCTACCTTCGTTAGCTTAATATATTAGACGTCCTTCGTTAGCTTTTCGGTCTTGTGCTTCGACTGTTCCTCAAATTCTTCGGAAGCCAGACGTCCATTTCCTCAACCCTTAAGACACGGGACATTTGTTCCCTCACAAATTTCGTTTGTTTCTTCAATTCTTTGTCATGGCTTTAAGACGGACGTCCCTTCATGAGGGACGTCCGTTCCTCTTCATTTCTTCGTTGTTTTATAAGCAGGATGTCCTTTTCTTCTTTGGGGGACGTTCGCTGCTTCACTCATTTGTCTGCTTTATAATTCTTTGATTTCTCTAAGTCTCAATATGATATATATTCACTACATGGACTTAGATGAACATGTTAGCACAACTTAATACCCGTTTTGAGTGTATTTCCAATAAATATAAATATAAATATTATGATTATACAATTAAGCATAAAATCAATAAAACATCAATAAACTGAAAGCATAATATTCATCATCAAAACAAATGAGCCTAACACATTTAGGCTAACAATAAGTAATTACAAAAAAATTATTTGAGACAAATATATATATATATATATATATATATATATATATATATATATATATATATATNATATATATATATATATATATATATATATATATATATATATATATATATATATCATTCATTATCAATTTGACACTTGCATCACTACAAATTAAATACATGCCAACTAGGTTGGCACCCATCTAATTGTCAATTATGTGCAAAATGTCAAATAAAATTACAAGTTAAAAAAATACTTCAAAATTCAAATTACAATATATTCAAATTTAAATGAAAATTTAATATTCAATGTAATACTTGGAAATTAAGCTAGCACTAAGGACACTAATAATTGTGAATTATTAGTTTAAGATAATAATAAGTTAGAATTTTGGAGATTTCGGGATAATTCTAATTTGGAAGGTAATACCCCAAAAATACGTTAACAACTAAATTCAAAATATGACATACATATCTCATATGGAAAAGAGAATCGCGAATAGTATCTAATTGAAAATAATTTTTAACATGAGAAATAGCAACATCATTAGCACTAGCATTATTAAGAGTTTTGCTAAATACTCTATCTCTAATAGAATATTCTTGCAAAATTGCTACAATATATCTATAAATAGTAATACCAGTGTGAAGATATTCACAATTACGAAATCCTAAAATTCTTTTATTTAATTGCCAAGATTTATCAATAAAATGAGAAGTTACAACAACATAACCTATAATATTATGTGCACTCCATAAGTCAGAGGTAATATAAATAGACATTGAAGGGACATTTGAAAAAAATGAAATTAGTTCATTTTTCAGATCATTAAATATTTTAATAATATCATTTCTAGTTATATTTCTAGGACCACGTTTAAAATTAGGAGTAGCATACTTTTTCATAAATTTTTCAAATTTGTCACTATCGGTGAACGATAAAGGCAACTTGCATTGTGCTACAAGTTTTGCTATTTCTTCTCTCATTTTATTTTGTGAATATAAAAAAGTGTCCCTACCATTAGCATTCCATAATCTTTGTGTAGAGTCCCTTATTTGCTCATTTAAGTAATATTTTTTATAATGCTTACCAAGTGTGTTAATTAAATTACTGGTAATATATGCATAATTTTTTTATACAATATTTGCATTGAGCTTTAAATTATACTTTTCCACCAATTTTAATTTCTTTCATTTCAAAATTTTTTCATATCTCGGACGTTTTGTTCCTTTTTTTAGGTACAAAAGTGGATGCTTGTGCAGATGATTGTCTTATTGAAAATGCAAGATTTAACTCCCTATTTTCCTCAATATCATCATCAATATTCTCAATATTATATTTATGTGAATCCATTAAAAATAAATATTTCAAATAAAAAATTGATACAGCAAATCCAATTGATCAACAATAGTTTGTAGGTGGTGTGAATTTTGTGATCACCTCCACCTATACGAAACTTACAAAAATTCACACAAAAACTGTTAAATCATACATGTAAAATTAACAACAATATAAAAATATATTAAATAATAAATTGTAATATATACCTTGTTGAATGAATAGAAAGAGTATGAAAATTGGTAAAAACAAGAGAGATCGATTGAGCACTAGAAATTCAAAAGTAGGAGAATAAGAGATTGAAAGAAAATTTGATAAAAAAAATTCGAAGGTATTTAAGACTAAGAGTATTTATAGAGGAGGGGAGAGATGAGAGACTAGAGAGGGGAGAGAGGGAAGAGGAGAGAGAGAGGGCTCTGCAAGTGTGCAACGTTCATTTGACCATTGCATTTAAGGAAATGTGAGAGAAAGAGAGAGGTGGGAGGAGGCCTTGCCACTGCAACAGTCATTTGACCATTACATTTAAGGATTGATATGAGGGGAGTGAAAAGGGACCGTCAGATGGGAGGCCAATGAAGGATCGGTCTGATCGGATGGGCTATTGACAGTTAGATCAGTAAAAGAGACGTCCGTTATCCAAACGGTACGTTGGTTATACAAAAAGGATGTCCTTTAGCCTTAGCATTAAAGGTCAAAGGATGACCGTCGTCCGTCAGATGGGAGGAACAAAGGAAGTTAAACCAGTAGGATTTCTATGAGGACGTCCATTATTAATGAGGGACGTTCGACGCTGAAAAAAAGACGAGGTCAAGTGCAAGACACGCGAGAAATGTAAATGGAAATGGACGCGTAAGGGTCACCGTCGGATGGGAGGAACAGACAAAGTTAAGGCCGTATGATACGCGTGAGGGAGTGAGGGACGTCTGTCCATGTTGCCCCTTGGGGGAGCGGGCCCCAGACAGGGCCGGCTCGCCAGTCCCGTGAGCCAACTCACGAGTCGGCTTGCCTGGCTCGGTTTTTGACGAGCTCGCAAGCCCAGAACACCAGGCCCGACTTAGCCCACCACCCAAACCCGGCTCATCATCAGCCCACCCGTTTAACATCTTTATTTAACACCAATGTTCAAACCCCACTAACAACTTGATGCATACAAATTTGGATGACAATAAGTTTACATAAAATTCAACATTTCAAAAAAAAAAAAAAAAACTCCTAAAGCATAACTAAAAAGACATTTGTTGAATAAATGATGCACAAGTGTCCGTATCTAAATTTTAGAGATGAAAACATGTTTTCATAGAAATTAGAAAAATGTTAAAATTTGTGTTATATTAAAAGTTTGAAAGTTCTCTCTCGGACAAATAATATTATGATATCAAGTATTGACACCCTATGGTTAGAACTCAATGTGTATTTATCAATCTTGTGTAGTAGAATAATTTCCAAGAAATGCGTAGAATAGCTCTTACCAAAATCTACATTTTATAAACTTTTTTTTTTTAAAATGGAAATAATAGTAAAATATATTAATAGTAGGGGTGTGCAAACTGAACCAGAACCGAAGAACCGAACCGAAACCGATCAATTCAGGTCTGTTTGGTTTGGTTTTGCCTACCAAAAAATCGAGGTTCGGTTCTTTTTTGTGAGAACCGAGTGTTTTGGTTCGGTTATCGGTTTTGGTTTCTCAAAACCGAAAAACCAAAATTGAACCCGCATAAATAAGTTTATAGGGCTTTTTTTGGGAGTTCTATGTTCGGTTATTCATGCCTCCGCCTCTGAAGTGATCTCAGCTCCAAAAAACTTAATACCTAATTTCTGGACAAAACTCTGTTTTGAAGAGAGAAGAGAGAAAATAATTTCAATGTTATTAGTTCTGTTTTTTTTTTTTTAATACAATTTTATTATAATATTTGAAAAAAAAAATTAAAAGAGAAAAAACCGAAACCAGAACCGAGATTTTGGTTCGGTTTCGGTTTGGTTCTGATTTTTCCTACAACCGATTTCGGTTTGATTTCACATCAAAACCGAACCGAACCGAACCATGCACACCCCTAATTAATAGTTTATTGGATAATTAACCAAAAAATCCTAAACTATGGGGTCAGTTACAAGCCAAACCTTAAACTAATTGTACTAACAAATAAAGCCCTAAATTATGGAAAATAAACAAGGCAAACCTCACATTCACGTTTTCTGTAAAAAAAAAGGTCTCTCGAACATGCGCACCGACCCGCGGACGTCGATTATACCCCATTACACAATAACAAATGATCGTACTTATTATGACGATCGTCCTCGTCTTCGCATTTAAATAGAAGCGGAGGTCCAACGTTAATAGCGGACGTCTGCACTTTCAAATATATATAATTTCGCGCAATTTTGTATAAGTACGACATATGCACGTTAAGAGCAGATGACCTTTCAACTCCATCTATATAAGTTGAAATGACATCTGTTGCGCGAGCAAGCAATTTGTCCGAGGTGATTTTCGAGTCTTTTCCAAGCGGCATTCAACTTCCTCAGAGTGACTTTCAAGTTAGGAAATCTCTATAACCCTAAAATTGCATCAAAGGCTAGAAAAGTCATCATGAAACATAAAGCCACTTCGTCTGACGCTTAAGGTTAATCACAAGGTGATTCAACCTATCCCTGCCAACCGAAACATGAATACCTTTCACTGGCATTCAGGATGGCGTCTTCAAAGGAAATGTACGACAATGATATTAAATATCATTTTGTTATTATTTCTAGGATGGTAGAAGTCGATGCGTTCACTAACTTAGGAATAGAAGATATGTTTGAGCCCATCGGACTGGCTGAGTTGTGCAAGATGGAGGGATATTATTGTTGAGCATGTTGTCAAACTGTTTTATGCAAATCTGAAGCTAGGCACCCATCCTTTAAAGCTAAGAACGTATATGTTTGGATGGGAGATTAAAATAACTCCTAATAAATTAAATGAGTTGTTTGGATGCTCCACGGAAGAATAGACCGAGTATTTTCATGTATCTAATGATCCAGAGTTTATTAAACAAGGAGAAGGTCTATCATTGCTGTAGCTGTAACGCCCTGTTGCGTAAAATCTTTTATCTTGTCATTTTTTTAAATCCATTAAATCGTGTCTTTAAAACAAGACAGCGGAAGACTTAAAAGAAATCTCATTTAAAATTTAAACGTGGTAAAACTCAATATAAAATAAACATAAATAGTCATAAAATATTTGAACTTAAATCCAAATATTTAAAAGCATGATTAAAAAAATAAAAAGTCTTTCTTTTTCAATTCATTTTCCTCAAATCTTCACCCTCAGGTTAATTTCACTTCAACAATGCCTTAACTTCGCCCATGAAAATTCATTCACATCTTCAAATTCTCAATCAATTCATTATCACCTACATCACAAAGTTCACATATGAGCTTAACGTTCAATAAGAAATGCATAAATATATCATGAGCATGAGATACAATTTTTTGTAAAAACATGTCATTTTGTTCTCAGTCTTTCTTTCTTTCATTTCCTTTCTTTTATTTCTTTTATTCTTTCATTCTTTTCTTTCATTAACATTGCGATGCAACATCAAAGCCTAAAATCATTGGGTAACAAGTCCACCAAAACCTCAAATCATTGAGGGATAAACCCACCAAAGTCTCTAATCAATGGTGCCGAATCGCCAAAGCCTCTTATATATTTTTCTTTTCATCCTTTTTTCTTTCTTAATGAAAACATATGCATGAAAATCTCTTTCGGTTAAAAAATTTTTTTTCATGATGCATGAAACATATACATAATGTTACATGCAAAGTATAATACATAATAACAATAAGAACATCTTCAATCAATGTCTCAACATAAATAGTAACCAACAAACAGTAAACATATCATCAATCAATAGTTTAACGTCTCAAATATAATAGTAAACATAACCAGCAACCAGTAAGCATATCCTCAATTCACGTTTCAACATAAATAGTAAGCAATCAACAGAAAACATATCTTCTATCAATATCTCAAACGAAAATGGTAAGCAACTAGCAGAAAACATATTCTCTATCAACAGCTCGTAGGCATCACAACATAACATCATCATAATAAGATTTTACCCTAACATTTTGTGGTACAGGGTAAAGGCCAAATGCATGCAAACATCACTTACTTGAAGTTCTTAGTGGAGTCTATAATATCCAACTTTTGTTCCAACACGTTTTACTTCCCTTGAGATTAAAAATAGAAACAAGTTAATAATAAGAAAAAAGATGGAAGTTTAACAATTACTCTATTTCAAGGATTCAAAAACAATTCCATGATTTCATCGTTCATCACCATTAACCATCAACTTTTATAAAATCCTAATTATAGAAAATGTACCCTCAGAGAGTTTGAGAGAGTATCTACCAAGCTTCGCAGCTCAAAGGGGATTAGGGTTTTTCCCTAATCCTTCATATTTATAAATTTATAATCTATAAATCTCGCGGAAGAAAATCCTGCAAAAAACATATCCAAGTGTTATTGTTACCTTATTTGCAGTCCTAAAATAAAATAGAAGCTCGAGAAAACTACGAACAATCACGTTTTAAATCTGTCTCGTACTTACAGCGAACGGGAAGGTTTCCATTGCAGACGTCTGCTCGTTTTTCTCCTCCAGTAATAATCTGCCACGTTCATAGCTTACTCTTACTTCTGTAGTCAACAAAACTTCTGCAGATACCAACACTTCAGCGGACACCTCATCCTGTGGTTCCTTCTTAGACCATCCGTCAATCACTAACCGCCACGTACACATATCCTTTTGTGAATACCAACGCTTCCGCGAACACCAACGTTGTCGCGATATTCATTGTTCCTCGCGGATCTTTTGATTCAAACAACAATGTTTTGTACCTTACTTATCTGTTGTAGATGCCTTCCTTTCTTTAGACCCTCGTCATTAGTGGATACTCAACCCGAACGACATTGTTTTACTCATTTTACTTATGCGCTGTGGATGCGTTCCTTTCCACGGACACGGACTTTTCCGCATTATCGTCAATAACTGTCTGCCATGTATTTATTTCCTTTGCGGACATCTTATGTAATATCCCAGAATTTTATTGGGATTAGAAATATATTATTTATAAATTTTGGAATAATTTTCTCATGGGATATTATACCATGATTTCCCCTTAACAGTATTTAGTGAAGAAAATTGGGGATTAATTGAATGTAAATTTGTATAAGGAAATATTTGGTTAAAATTTATTGAGGATAAATTAAAAGGGAAGTAATTGAATGGAAGTGGTAAAATGGAATGTGCGAGAAACGTGTTTTCATGAAGCAGCAGACGATATGCAAATTGCATGATAGCGGTTGGTGTGAACCGACCAGTTGATGTCGATATCGACTGGTCCCACTAGATGTTGAGAACTTCCGTCAGATGGCCAACCTTCCGTAACGTGGCTTAACTTGGCATATTCCTTCACATAATTGCTTGGCATATTCCTTCACTAATTCTTGGCATATTCTTTGGTATATTCCTGACATATTCTTTAGCATATTCCTTCAATTTTTACCTATAAATAGAGGCTTTGAATTGAAAAGAAATGCACATCAAGAACAAGAGAAAGAGAAGGAGAAGAGAGTGTGAGGAAGGAAGAGAAGGAGATGAGAAATTGTGATGGCAAATTCGCGAGAAGGAAATTGGAAGGAGTATTTGGCAGGAAAGCTCTTCAAGAGATAAGAAATAGGATGTGGTGGCCAGTAAATGCCCTACATCACGAGATTATTTTACACTTTAGTTATTGTCCATTTAATTGTAATTATTGTTAAAATTATCGTTGAATTTACTGTTAGCTTAATTGTTGAAATTACTATTAAAATAATGAATTTACTTAAAAAGAAATAATTCGTTATAATGCACAAAAATATTGAGAAAATGTTAAAAATAATAAATGTTACACTGAGCATGAATAAAATATTTTTTTCAATATTTTTCTGTCATATTCCATGATGTTGTTTTAATTCCTTTTATATACTGCTTTTATAAACAGTGGCATTCATGCATCATGATAGGACTTATGAAATTGCTGACATATGTATACCATGATAAATGAAATGAACTAATAAATGTAAATAGGTGTATGAGATTGAGATGAGTAGGTGATTGCTAATGGTGGTGACACCCCTGATGGATGTATCTCCTCGTCGGAGTGACGGTTAAGTCACAAGACTGTATGATGTATCATATCTTCCTAGACTAGTAAATCTCATACATCTGGATTGTTAAGTGAAACAAAAATGAATAGAAGAGGAGATCGGTTCTTCTCTAAGACAGATTGCATAAGCATAGTGTAACACCCCAAATTTTATTGGAAGTTAATAAGTATAATTAGAGTGTAATTTGGGAATATTCGAATTCATTAGAAATTTATCGGGGTGTTAGCAATGACGCAATCGTTAGATTATAATTTAAGAGAATTCATCAAAAGTTTAATTGATAGAAATCAATTTAGGAAATATAATTAAGAAATTTAAATGAGAGCTCCAATAAATTTTAAACAATATTTGGAATAAGTCAGAAGTTAGAAATTGGGTCGGTTAATATTCTATACGAATATTTAACACTTAAATATATTTTAATATAAATAAATGTTGATTAAAAGGGGAAAATTAAAAAGAGAAATTAAGTGAAGAAAAGAGTGAAAGTTAAACCGGTCCACTGCTGAACCGGTTCGGTGATGGAGTGTTGGTCCGGTTCAAGAATGCAGATGAGAGGGAGAGATTTTCGGCCATTTCACGATTTCAAATGCTGAAACAAAAGAGAAATGAGAGAAAGAGAGTGAGAGAGATCCGAAGGAGATGGGAAATGGGCGAACTGGAGAGAGAGGCGATCGGGAGAGAGGCCGCGACGATCGACGACGATCGGAAGGAGACGGCTGCTGCGATGCTGTCCGAGGTTCAGCCGAACGGCGGCTGCCGCTGCGGTGACGCGGGTCACAGTCCAGAGCTCGGGATGCCGCTGGCGGCATTTTTTGGCATCGGTCGGGCTGCGAACGGGGGACGGTTCTGGCAGCTGGGTTCTCTTCAGGCGAAGCTCGGTGAGAGGCCAAGCCTTCGGGTGTGGGTTCGGTTCTGGCAGCGAGTTCAGGTATGTTTGCTGGAGCAGATACTCCGACTCGGTTTGCAGAAGCTCGGGTTGGCTGTTCTCGCCTCAGGTAACCTAACATTTCTCTGATTTTATGTTGGTTTGCAAATTGGATGGATTGATGTTCAGATTGGCTGCGATTTTTCCTTTGACTACAATATGCCGTTGTGTTCTGGATGGGTTTCTGAATATTGGATATGTGATGATGCCCTGTTTGGTCTTGGGTTCGGTTTCTATTTTTGGATGGAGTCTGATGGTGATATTGAGTAGTGTTTTGGACTGCTTTAGTTAAGTTGAGATATTCAGTTAGTGGATGAATACATACTATTGATCCAATGATTTTGTCATTTGAAATAATCTGTCGCATTAAATTATAATCTGTCAATGTGGGATGAATGTTCTGTAATATGGTTGTTGGAGGGTTTTTAAGGCTTTAAAAAATTATAAAATCTTAAGTGATAGGCGATATATCTATGCGACCTAATGATAGTTTCTGTCGATTGAGATTGATGAAAATATGCATATGTTGTTAGATGGTCCTGCTATTGTCAACATTGAACAATCAGATTTATGTTCCGAGAATTGGGTCCTAGTTTTGGTTGTTGGATGCAAATTACTAAGCTATTGGACAATAAATAATCGAGATAAGGAATTGGGCGTGTCGTGGCCATGTGGAGGCCCTACACCACAACTAAAGTGCGGCCGTTTTATGTTCGTTTTCTGAAATGCTTACTGATAGTTCTTTGGATAATGTCTTGCTGTGTTCTTTTTTGTTGATTCCTCCATTACAAATATTTCCTGTGTTGACTGATGATATAGATGTGTAGTGCTTTCTAGTTTTGGGTAAGCTCTGTGACATTTCTCTTTGTTGAATGACTTTGTTTTATTTAAATGCGTTGTTTGATAAGGAGATGACGAATGCAAAAATGTGATGAATGGTTAATGCAAGAAATGATGGATGCCTAAAAATGAAAGCTCATTTTGCGTTGTACTGTCATTAGTTCAGTTCTTTGGTGTAGTTAAATCTCTTTATGATAATTATAATTTTAAATAGACAGTTAACTTCCCTCATTCGCAATATGTATATTGTTCTACTTCCTTAATTAATAACTCGTATCCCGATCTTGTATCCACACTTGTGACATTGACTAATTTAGTGAGCATGTTTAGTTGTTAATAATCCGAATACGTTAATTAACTTAACTAGGATAATTAATTAGGCTCAAGCATGTTAGTTAACTTAGATTGAGTATGTTTAATTAATTAGCTTAATTAATCAACTAGTTGTCTAATTAATCATTGTTAACTAATCAACTTCACTAGGATAATTAAGCAGACTGACATGTTAAATTAACTAGCATGTTAACTCAACTTAGCTTCATGCATGTTTAATTAATTAAACTTGAACATGTAATTAATTAGAATAATACAAGTATGGTAATGTACTAATATAAGCATGTTAATTGACTAGAGTCAAGCATGATAATTAACTAGATTTGAGTATATTAACTTATTTAATTTAGAACTTAGTTACCTTGAGCACCTAATTAATTAGGAAAATATTAGCATGTTAATTAAATTATGCTTTATTTTCAGCTGCACGTCGATTGTTAATCTTGTTATATTTATTTATTATTTTGAATTTCGTATCCAAGCATGCCATTGTATTTAATTAGTTCTATACATGTCTTCTTCTTATGTTTTACTTTATTGGACGTTCTATTTCTATTTCCTGTCCTAGTGTGCACTGTTCAATTTGGTTGTTACTTTCTATTAAATGTCTTACTTTCTTTTATATGCTTTTTCCATTACAGTTATCTTTACTTTAATGTGCATTTTAATTGTTATGAATGTTGTGTTATAATGCATCATGCATCACGTTAGGTTAAGAATGTATGGTTATACATCATATTAATAGAAATCAATAGGGAGTGCCATTATGGGGTGGTACTCACATGCATGAGGGAGGAAAAATGATAAATGAAAGGAAAAATGACAAATCAACCATTGTGGTTTCAAGTCAATGACAAGTCAACCATTGTGGTTTAATTTTTAACAAGGTAACCACTAACGTACGTCTAAATGACAAAACAACCATCGCAGTTACGGTCGCCGTTAACTAGCTCGCTGCCGCGGTGTCCCATCGCGCCCCGGCGGCGGCCCGTGTTGCGAAGGATAACAGGCACAAGTGTTGCCTGGACGTCGCGACTAGTCGCGAGAATTTATATAAACAGAGAGCTAACTCCTCTTGACAGTAAGAGGCATTTGATCAGCGATTAGCGAACCCTAGAGAAGTGCGAGAGCTGAAGAGAAAGGAATTTTGGCCAAGTTGAAGAATTTTTTTACAAGCAAATGGAGTCATGGACTGAAGAAGAATCTGTTATTAACCGTCAATGTGACGTGGGGCCCACAGAGACATTGTTGGCCAATCAGAACGAGGTACGTGGAATTAGACATGAAGTTGCAATTGTCTTGCATTCTGTCTTAGCAAATTTAAACGAAGAGGATGATGAGGACCTCCGATCAGCATGCCAATGCAGTAGCGATGAAGACATGGACATGGCTGAGAGTAGGCTCCCATGCCAACCAGAAGCACAATGCACATTTGTTGGTATGAGCCTTGGCAAAAAATACAGTTCGTTGAATAAAATTAGAGAAGAAATTGTCGATCATGCTTTGAAGAATGGGTACGGGATTAAATTCACCCACAACGATGTGACTCAGTTGAGGGCCAAATGCGAAGAAGGGTGCACGTGGCAGCTGCACGCCTCAAAATTTCAGAATGAAATGACGTTTCAAATAAAGTCCTACAATGACGTTCACACTTGTTCTAGAAAGATGGAAAGTCGTCATGCCACTGCGAAATGGGTGGCAACACATTACTTAGATAGATTTAAAAGTCAGCCCGACTGGGACATATCTTCCATAATTGAGACAGTCAGAAAGAACATCAACGTTAACATAACAGGCAGTCTTGCTAGAAGGGCAAGAAATGCCGCCAAGAAAATGAACGAAGTGGATGACAATGAGCAATACAAGCTCATATGGTCCTATGCTGAGGAGATTCGGAGGTCGAATCCTGGAAGTTCACTGCGTGTTGACCTTGATATGAGTGTATTTAAAAGGATGTACATGTGCTTGGATGCATGCAAGAGGGCTGTGGTGAACTGTGGTAGACCGGTGATTTGTTTAAATGGTTGCCACTTGAAGGGAGTGACTCCGGGACAGCTGCTGACCGCTGTGACCATCGACGGGAAGGTTGGTATGTATCCGATTGTTGTAGCAGTCGTTGAAGCAGAAAATAGAGCTTCATGGAAATGGTTTCTAGAATTGTTGTTAGACGATCTAAACACCCTATCTGGCAATGGATGGGCATTCATTTCAAATCGACAAAAGGTGCGATTCATTGCTTGTTTCATTATGTGTGTATGTTATGCATTTTTTACCAATGTCCCTATCTTATTATAAATCTTTGCAGGGACTAGTGCCAGCGGTCAGAGAGGTGGCATGGCAAGCAGACCATCGGTTTTGCATCCGACACCTGTTTGCCAATTTTCAAAAACAATTTAAAGGCAGGTTGTTCAAGGATGCAATGTGGGCTGCATCAAGAGCCACAACAAGGAGGCAATTTGACAAGGAGATGACCAAGTTCTTGGTCCTTGACCCGGCGGCCCACGACTACTTAGCAGCAATAGATGTAAGATGTTGGGCCAAACATGCATTCTCTTCCATCCCAAAGTGCGACATAAGCCTCAACAACCTCAACGAGTCCTTCAATGTCTGCATCCTACCCGCCCGGGACAAACCAATTCTAAGTATGTTCGAGATTATTCGAAAGGGCATCATGGGTAGGATCGTTAAAAAAATGAAAAGATGGCTCGCTTGACCGAACGGTTGTGTCCAATGATTAGCAGCCGCCTCGCCAAAGTACAACATGCCAGTAGAAATTGGAGCCCCCAGTTTGCAGGCCGTGCCCAGTTTGAGGTCAGCAACAGTACCGACATGTACTCTGTCGATTTGGACAAGTGTACGTGTACATGTTACCGGTGGGAATTGACCCGGCATCCCCTGTGTCCATGCAATCCCGTGCATTCAGTTCATGAGGAGATCTCCGGAAGAATTTGTGGATGCGTGCTATCATCGGGAAACATACATGGCAATGTACTCCCACTTCCTCTGACCCCTCAATGGGTCAATCGAGTGGCCTCCTGTGACGAATCTTGATCCAATTACCCCACCGCCATTTAAAAGGCTTCCAGGAAGCCCGCACGTACGTAGAGTACAGGATGTGGACGAGGCCCCAAGCCGAACGGTGCTAATCAGAAGACATCTCAACGTCACTTGTGGGCGGTGTGGTCATGTGGGGCACAATTCCCGCACTTGCGATGGGGCAGGAGAGTCAAGTGCTGGGCCATGCAGGGGGAGCGCCCGAGGCAGCGGTAGAGGTAGAGGCAGAGGCAGAGGAAGGTCGGAGGGCACTTTTATGGGGTTCAGAGTCCCCGAGTTAGCCCCCTCCCTAGTCCCTGAGACAGAGCCTGACAGAGTCCCTACGACACAGGTGAGCCCTTGATGCTGTTCACGTTTTCAAGTGTTATTTGATAAATGCTAATTTCATTTGCAATTTGTTTTCCAGGAGTCGGTTGCGCACGGTCCATAAACACAAACGTACCGGACGGTGGACCTTAACCTTCCGTGATACAAGTGTTTGCTACATATTGTTGTAATTGTGACTAAATTTAAATATTTGACTTGTTGTATCAAGTTCACCGCAATTGTTTAATGTAAAAATGTTTTGGTGTTGTGTATCACTCAATTTATATCCACCAGTGTGCACGGCTAAGGAAAAGAGGCGAATAAGTTATAAGCGAAATCTTGCATACATATGGCGTCCCAGGAAGCCGTCGTGTCGCGGCGTCCCGAGAAGCCGCAGCGGCGTCCCGAGAAGCCGCAGCGGCGTCCCAAGACACCGTCGCGGCGTCCCGCGGCGTCCCAATTTTAATCGGCTCTATACATAATGTGCAAAGGCTAGGGCTCGCCATTTGCACCCATCTTCAACGATCAAAAACCCCGAAACCACTAGGCGACCACTTTTCACGGCGAGAAATTTTCCCGGCGATCAAAGACAGAAAATGAAACAGTACCAACGAGCAAGGAAATTGGCAGCCAAGCGTGGGAAGGCAACGGCCGAGCAACCCGCGGCGGCATCCTACACTGAGCAACCGGCGGCGTCCTACACTGATCAAGCAGAGGCGGCGTACTCTGAGCAACCCACAGCGGCGTCCAACGTTGAGCACACCACAGCGGCGTCCCAGCATGAGCAACCCGGAGCACCGTGGGAATTTCAACATGAACCTGCTGTAGAACACGGCGAAGAAGATTCCGGCCGCTCAATTGTCCGGGTTGAACCTGTCACCGCTAGGCGGAGGGTCAAATTATTCAGGTCTAGACAATGCAAATCACGGTACAAGGATGATATTCAGAACCAGATAATTATTGTCTCAAAAATTGTGGACCTGGACTCATTGGCTGGCATGGGGATTAAAGATCTTATGCAATCTGCTGGCTTAGCCGGGATGCCGCGGCGGCGTGGCGATTAGTCGCGATGTCCAGGCAACACTTGTGCCTGTTATTCTTCGCAACACGGGCTGCCGCCAAGGCGCGGTGGGACATCGCGGCGGCGCGCTAGTTAACGGCGACTGTAACTGCGATGGTTGATTTGTCATTTAGACGTACGTTAGTGGTTACCTTGTTAAAACTTAAACCACAATGGTTGACTTGTCATTGACTTGAAACCACAATGGTTGATTTGTCATTTTCCCTAAATGAAACGAATGATGATGATGATGATGATGATGATGATGATGAATCATGAATGATGGAGGGTTGATGGGCGGATGGGTAGCCCAGATCTAGCCTACATAAGGTTAGAGACCGGTCAACTATTCCATCTAGTACGTGTTCCTTGAACTTCTAGCTCGATGTACGAGTTATGAATGAACAAATGAATAAAACATAATAAAAAGATTGGTTTGGGGCGGACACATTCCAAGTGAACTAAAGAGAGACATGTCATATGCATTTTCCCTTTTCTTACTAAGTCTTTTTAGACTTACAGTTTACTTGTGGTGTAGGTATATGTGAATGACGAGAAGAACGATGAACATAACGCAGTTGATGGAGGATTTGCACGTGCAGGAGCTTGTGATTGGCAAGGCTAAGTAAGTAAGAAATAAAAAAATTTGTAATTAAATTATATTTAATTTTGTAGCAGTAAAGCAAAACAAAATATTTTCTTTGTAAACGATTTACGCTTCCGCTATGTTTTGACGAAGAAAAATGGTTTCTAACGGCCTGATTTGCACTCTGATTTAGGGGTGGGCAAGAACCGAACCGAACTGAGAACCGACCTGGAACTGAGATTCGGTTCTGGTTCGGTTTCGATTCTTGGTTCCTAAATTTATAAATAGTTCAGTTCTGGTTCTTGATTTGCGATTCTGGTTCGATTCTTGGTTCTTGGTTTATGGAACCGTGAACCGACCATACTTTCTCTTTTACAAAAATTTACAAAACATTCATCTGTTCTTTGCGGAGGATTGCCATCGTTTTCGCCGCCCTTCGTGAGTTCGTCGGAATCGTTGATTTTGCAAACCTGCTTCTTATTCTCCCTCGCTGGTTGCCATCTGATGAAGTCTGGAACTGCAAACCCTCGTCTCTATTGACACCTCCATTGATAGTAGAGCGAACAAAAAGTTAAGTGTGAGATAAAAGTGTGTGAGCCATAAAGTTTCTCCTTTTGATCTTGGTCTTCGTCTTCTCCCTCTGATTTCCCCCGATTCTCTGTATCCCTTTCTGTCAATCATCTGTATTTCTAATTTTTTTTTTGGGTTTGTTTTCTATGAACAAAAAGCAAACTTAAAAAAGGATTTCAAAAGCCAGGTGTTTTCAGAATTGAGATCCAGATTTTTTTTTCATGGATTTTCTGATAATTTTTAGTTTTATTCGATAGTTTTTGCTTAATTTTTTTTGGGAATTGAAGAGGTTGTCTTTTATAAACCAGTTTGATCTCCGCTCTTTTTTTTTTTTTTTTTTTTCTGATTATTTTTGTAAGGGTCTGTTGTTTTCAAGTGTTGAATCTTGTAGAAATGGCAGGTGCAATGGATCTACATAGTTTTACATCTTCTCTATTAGTTCCCTATGGAGGTGGACTAATGGAAGCTCTTGATCCTTATATCAAAAGTGCTTCTTCTCCTCCATCTACCTCTTTTTCTTCTTCTTTTTGTTCTCTTCCTCATAACCTTCTCTGTAGGTTCCTCTATTTTGACAATTGTAATTCTTCAGAAAACAAAACTACTGTAACGACTTAGTTTTTATTTGCTTTAAAATCGCTTAAAATTAAAAAAATTTTCTTTTATAAAATCAGAGTAAAACTTTTCTTTATAAAACCAGAGCGTTAAAACTTTTTTCTTAAACCCTTTTATAAATTGCAGTATAAGTAGTAAAATCCTTTTATAAAACGCAACGAAATCATAACAAAGCATTAAAGAATAGTAATTATTTACAAACCTTTTTTACAAACGAATTCCCTTTTTAAAACTCTTTAGCTCAACCAGCCACAAGATTCCTCGTGCAAATACTCCATCAACGGCTACAATCTGTTCTCGCACATATACCTACATTACGGGGAAAACAATGAGCCTAACGCCTAGCAAGAATTAGAATTTAAATGCAATGCGAATGATGCGTGACCACACAATGCATTATAGAAGAGAGCCATATCTCTTATGGAAGTCAGGGTGGAATACTCTCAAGGTCATGTGGCTGAACCATTTCACTATGATGGGGAGATATATCCATCGGGGGTGTTCCACATGCCGGTATCCTCACTTTTGTTAAAGACGTTGGGGGTTTCAGAACGGGCTAAAGGTGAACCCAGCTTCCACGTAGCTAACTCTCATCTCACCGCTCCCTATATGGGAGTATACTACCGTATGGAAGTACCACCGATCACCCGAACCCCCACACGACTATTTACATATATTAGGTATGACACACAACATGTAAACAACTTTATAAGTCCTAAGATGATGCATGATGCCACAAAATAAATCACGGGGAAAACAATATATATTAGAATACAATCAACTCTAGTTACACATGCATTTATAGGTTTAATTTAAGGACACTGATCGTTCTATCACAGTAACTATGTTCGAAGCAAGAGTTCAGAGAAAACAAGCAATTCAAGTTTCTTAAGGTATCTTTTAACCACTATGAGCATTGAGCAATAAAGAACTGATCCAGATCCAAATCAGAACATACGGTCTGTTTCACACTCCCATTCAATGATGCCAATAATGAGATTAAACAAGGGAAACAGTTTGTGATGTTTAGATTTTCTATGCGTAGTTTATAGGTCTTAATGACAGCAATTTAAGCTCCAAGGTGAAATCCAATTAAGGTCTCTAGTCATGGCTTAACAGTATTAAAAATCCGGGGTTGCACAGAGAAACACTTACAACCATCCACATTGGCAAGTAATGTCATTATATCAACAAATAACATGCTTCATTTGATCACAGTCACATTGGCAAGGATTTCAAATAACAAACAGCCTAATTTCTAACTATTCCACAAGCTCAGATTTTCATCATATGAACTAACAAGTGTACTAGTTTTTCCTCCCATTCAATCAATCATAATGCAACAATGTAGCACACAAACCCGTAATGTAGGGCTATCCATTGGCTAACAAAATTCCTATTCTTACCTTAATCTTCCAGAGGGAATTTAACCGAGCAAAACACTAGCCACAACCGATAAATTTAGATCCACTATCCTTCCAAACTCTTTATAGTTCCTAAACAGCATGACAGTAGAAATTAATTTCAACATCCATAATCAACTTAACTTAACTGTCGAAGATTCACAACTAAACCAACAAATCAATCCTTACCTTCACGGTGGAAATCTCCTCACTGCAACACTTCAAGACAACTAATTTGCCTAACACTCACCACACTCACACAACATTTCAGTGTCTCAAATTAACAGGCACAGAGGAGAAGACACAAAAGAGAGGCTTACCTTAAATAAACAGAGGAGGGAGACTAAACAACTGCAGGGGATAAGCTGCTGGACAGTCTGCCAATCGCCTAACTCAAGGTGGATGTGGTCCAATGACTCAAAACCACGTGGAAAGCTTCCACAGCTATAGGAGAGGCCTGGTCGATGCAGAAGGAGGCTGGAGGAGAGAGTAGTTTGTTGATTTCTGCAAGAAATCGGAAGAGAGAGACGATTTTAAAATAGGTTTCTCAGAAATTCCCAAACATTCGGACGAGACGTGTCGTCTGCAGCATCGCCCACGAAACTCGATTTGGGACGAGAAAATGCATCCCCAGCCATTTGTCCATACCGTCCACAGGTGTCTTTCGGACGAGAAATCGCATTCGTACATAGCATCCACAATCTTTCGAATTGTCCCAGATTTGTACAGATTCATTGCGCAAGCCTTCTTCGTCCGCTAACCTCTGCCATTGTTCGAATTGTCCTAGATTTGTACAGATTTATTGCAAACGCAAATCCTCTCGTCCGCATCATCCGCATAGGCGTCAGAAACTTGCAGTACACATTTTTCTTAAGTTTTTTCCACTTAACTTATTTTCAAATATTAACCCTATACTTTTCAAGCACAATACCGTCGCATAACATGATAAAATATTCATTTATATTAATTATCTAAATTTAATACATTAACAAAAGGGAGAAAAATATTTGGGGTATTACAGCTACCATTGCCGGAAACCATTTTATATTCATCCCCTTAAGGAAATTTTCTTGTTTTATTTCCAGTTTCCCTAATGTTTGTTTCACTCAGTACCGATTCTTGTTACTCTGATAATACTGGGTTCGATTAGACCACGTTAGCAGCAGTAGCAGCGACGTAGGTTGCTTCTCGAATTGTTTAGATTCAGCCGGTAAAACTATGCTGAAATTTGATGGTTTTTTTAATAAATTGGTTGCATAGAATTATTGGGTTGTTGCAATGATAGAACGAATCGCCTCGTAAATAGCCAATGCAATGGATCTACATAGTTTTACATCTTCTCTATCAGATCCCTATGGAGGTGAACTAATGGAAGTTCTTAGACCTTATATCAAAAGTGCTTCTTCTCCTCCATCTACCTCTTTTTCTTCTTCTGTTTTTTCTCTTCCTCAGAACTATTTCTCTTTCTCTCCTGCCCTCCCATCAATGGACGTTTTCGTTACTAATGGTTGGTATGGTTTGACGAACTCTGTAGTTTCAACCAGTTTGGAACCAAAACCGAACCAGAATCAAACTCGGTTCCGGTTTTGGGTCCGGTTCCTTGCGGTTCCGGTTTTGGTTCCTCACACTTGGAACCGAAAATCGAATGGTCGGTTCCAAGAGGTCCGGAACCAGAAACGAGAACCGGTTTGCCCACCCCTACTCTGATTATAAAGAATTTTAATTATTTTACAAAAGTTTTAAATTTTGTGTATTTTTAAATGAACGAAAAATCCGGGTCAGTACACATAGCATGTGCATAGCATACATCCTATTTCTTATTGAGCCTTAAGCTCATGATATTGCCTGTGATGCAGGTAATAAACTTAATGCTATTAACGTGGAGGAGGAAGCATTGCCAGATGAACTCTTGGGTTATTAGTCGGATTCCACTTGGAAGGTTATGCTTAAGGAAAATAAGCCGGTTGTTTTAAATGATTAATTATAGATTTATTTCAATAAATGTTTTGGACTCTCATTTAAATTATTAAAAATTATATTTTAAATTGATTCCGCTTAAACTCTGATTTACATTAATTGTTTTCAAATAAATAAAAGAAAATATTTTTTTATGGCTAAAAATGAAGTAAAGAAAATGGTTTTATAACACGGGGCGTTACATCTCACTTCCGCTGACACTAACACTCCTGCGGAGCCTAACATTTCTGTTGCGGATACCAACCTTCCGCATTGTTTGTCAATAATTGTTCACCACATATTCAATTTCTTTGTAGACAACTCACTTCCGTAAATACGAATGCTTCTGCGAACCCATTCCAATCCGTGGGCACCCTTACGCCGATACTTTACACATTATTCTTTCCTACTTTCATGTCTAGCTTTCCTAATTCTCTACATAATAAATCTCATATTTTTATAAAAATAAAATCTTTCACTCTAACTTTCTTTGTTTCGTAACTTACTTAATAATTATAATATTTTTAAAATATAATATTTCACTCCTGTTTTCCTTATTTTGTGACTTACATAATAATTCTAATATTTTTAAAATATAATCTCTTACTCCCGCTTTCATAATTCTGTAACTTGCTTTAATAAAATAAATTTTATATTTTATTACGACATTATTCTTCACTACACACTATATAAATTTCCTATTGTGACGTTATTCATCCCACTTATTCTCCAAAATGCCACGTCACATATGAAATTGCTCATGGAAATTTTTGGAGTGTTGCAACAATAGCTGCACTGCAATCTCGATGTTGGATCTTTCTACATGCCCAAATCAAATGACTTAAATGTCAAAGCTAGTGTCATTCATCACATGATAACCTACACAATTCTTCCTCATGATGGACATCGAGACTATGTCAGCGGCATGGATCTCTATGTGATGGAGAAGCTATACAATAGAAAGTGATTCAACCTTGAATATGTAATAATGAATCTCATTCAAGACGTCCTGAACAACCCAAGGAAGAACCTCCCCTATAACTAGCTTATCCAGAAGATTGCTAACAGTAGTGGGCTGGAGCTCCCTCCCAACGGGCCAAGAATCAATGAAAAAGCCCTTGATGTTTACAATCAAGTGACCTTGGCTTGGATGAGGATGGCCAAAGTCGGAAGGGAGAGGGTATTCAAGGGCGCACAGTCTCCTTCGACGTCTGATGCACCACCCCCAACGACGTTGGTAGCACCGTGCTCAGATTAGGTGACTGTTTAGTCACCTCCTTAATCATCTCACTCTATGTCGATGGTTGAAGAGAGATGGAACTGGATTGTAAGTTGTTTAGAGAGTCTGAATTTCCCAATTTATTATAAGTATTTTAGTCACACTTCCCGAACAAGTAAACTGGTAGAGTTTGTGCTACTACATCAAACTGGATCGGTTTCCGAATATGTTCGCAAATTTGAAGCTTTATCTCACTTTGCACCACACCTAGTCAGTACAAACAAACACAAGGTACATCAGTTTGTACAAGGACTTAAGATGGAGATATATAGAGGCGTAAAGATATCTAGTACACAATGGGTGTCATACTCGAAAATTGTCACAAAGACCCTCGAATTGAAGATGCAGAAAGTCAATTCTCAAAGCAAAAGTAGTTAATTAAGAAAATTCAGTCACAACCAAAAGTTGAGGGAGAAAATTCAAGGGGTGTTAAGAGACCTTTTGAAAGTGGAAAACTACAAGGAAAAAATAAACTCATTCAAATAGAACTTAAGATTAATCCATGTCCAAAGTGCAAGAAGACTCATCTCGGTGAGTGTATGGCTAGATCAAGACAATGTTTTAACTACAATGAGATTGATCATTTTGTTAAAGACTGTTCAACATTGTCGATGGAGCAGAGAAAAATTGCACCAAGAGTTTTCTCTCTTATAAAAAATAAAAATGAGGACCAACCGGATATGATGTAAGGTATGATTTTATAAAATAGTTGTATATGAATAGATTTGAGAATTATGTTGAATTGTCTAACTACAGTCCATAAAAAGAAAAGATTAGATTCATGATTTTCAGATCATATGAAAAGAGAATTGTTTTTTTAGAATAAAAGAGCTTGGAAACACGCAAATTTTGATAACAAAATTTTTATAAGAGGGGGAAAATGTAACACCCGAGAAATTTTTGATAGAAAGTAATATTTTTATGGTATTCAAGGAAATAATAAATAAATAATTATTGTTAAGTTGGTGTAAAGTTGAAATTTCAATGAAAAAATAAAATGAAAAATCTAAGGTTTATATTTAAAATATGGTTTTTGTGTTGTCATGGGCGTCGAGGACTAGACATGGCAAAAGGGCAGGCTGGCGAGGTCTTAGCCGAGCTCGGCCCGCTATAGTAACCAAGCAGGCTCAGCCCGGGCTCGGTAGGCTGGTCAAGCCGAGCCCAAAAACGCAGGCTCGCCAGCCCGCCGAGCCCAAGCTCGCGAGCCTGGCCCGCTGACTGGCTCTCGAGCCTGGCGAGCTGGCCCGGTGAGCCCGCTCGCCAGTTGCCTGGCTGGGCCCACGAGCCCTCCAAGCTCCAGTCCAGTCCACGCCCGGGGAGCACGCTGGTTTGAGTCCCGCTCGCTAGTTGCCTGGCCGGGCCCCGCGAGCCCCTGCAGGGTCCAGTCCAGTCCATGCCCGACGAGCATGCTGGTTTGAGTCTGGCTCCAGTTGCGAGTCTTGACGCGGTAGCACTTCTGATCGTGGCGGTTCTAAGGGCTGATCTAGCGCCACCGACATGGGACAGTGGGAGGGGAGACAGTGAGACAGAGACTTGGACAGTCCAACTTGGACTTGAAGACTCAATAATTGTATAATATTGAATAATTTAATTGAGTCTAAATTGAATTATTCAATTAAATTATTCGTAATTTATTCATTTAGTTTGTTAATTATAATATTTTAACATTATAATAATAAATATTTATTATAATTTTAAATTACGTAATATTGAAAATAATTTATAATATATTTATATGAGATATTATTATTTATGTATATTTGGCTCGTTAGGCTCGGCTCGTTAGGCTCAGCTCATTAAAGCTTGGTCAGCTCGTTAAGGCTCGGTCGGCTCGTTAGGCTCGGCAGGCTCGTTAAGCTCTGCTCGTTAGGCTCTGCTCGGCAGGCTCGGCTCGTTAGGCTGGGCAGGCTCGTTAGGCTCGGCTCGTTAAGCTCGATAGGCTCGACGAGCCAAACTTTTCCAGGCTCGACTCTGCCGGCTCTGCTCGTTAGCCACCTCTATCGAGGACTAATAAGAATGGACATTCGGACTTTGGCTGTTTCTTGGGTGCAAAACAGTAAGTGACAGCGGATCATTGATTATGGGATTACGTATTCGCAGAAGGAAATGTTGTTGCGAAAGGGAATCCATCCGCGGAAAGGAATGTGTCTGCAGAATGGATGACATTGATAAGGAACGTATCCACAAAAGGGAAGGCATCTGCAACAGGTAAGTAACAAAAAAAATGTCATCGTTTGGATTTAAGAACGTCCGTGGATATTAAGGAAGGTGTCCACAGTGAACAGTGGGTATGCAGAAGTGTACTTGTCAGCAGAAAGGAAAGTGTCTGCGGTGAATAGTGAAGTTGTGGAAATGTACATGTCTGGGGAAGCGAACATGTCTGCAGCGGATAAGTAGAGTGAAAGAAATATCGTCGTTTGGATTGTGTATCCAGGGAAGGGAATGCGTCTGCAACAAATAAGTAAAATGTAAAACATCTTCATTTGACTAAAGGATTCGCTGAAAACATATTTCTGCAGAAGGGAGCGTGCGTGAATTTTATAATTTTAAAATTTATTATTTATATTGATAGATTTAGAGTTTATGCAGGATTATTTGTCGTTAAAAGTAAAAAAATCAGGCGAAACGCACAAAAATAGACATTTTTCGATGAAACTGGTCGACCATTGGTCGACCAGAAGTGCTGATTTGTCACTTTGAGCCATTTGTGCTTCTGTTGGGTTCCTAGACTTGACATAGGGTCCTTCCACCTATTCCTTATGACTCATTGTTGGAAAATTTTTTATCTTTTGGCAAGGTTTTAGGCTCGGTTTGGTTTATGGATTTCGAGTCAATTTTCTGCTAAAGTCATACTTGATTGACTTTAGATGAGTCTCATCGACTGTTGAGTCTTGGATGGTTGTAGATGTATCTTATCGATCGCTGTGAGGTTCAGGTTGACCATAGACGTGTCTCATAGACACATAATGATCCCGGTTGACCGTTGTTGAGTTTGGTCATAGCTGCAATATCCCGGTTGACCTTCGCTTTGCCTCGGCGACTGTTGAGTGGTCTCGGTTGACCACTGCGATGCCTTGTTGACCCCAGTTGAGTTCGAATGGCTTCAGGTATGTCATATTGACTACTAAGTGGATCAGGTCAAGCGAGTTGTGTTCCGCCTTTCGTCACTGTGTCTTGTCGACTGATGGAACTTCCTGGTTGTGTGTTGAGTGCCGGGTCGACCTTGGTCATGTTTTTGTTAGATCGCACTGTTTGTTTAACGGAGTTAAGTTTAGCGAATTCCATTCGGCTTCGTGAGCCAATATCTTGTTCTCCCTCATATAGATTCTCGGCTGGGGGTGTAGGGAACCTGTCGTTCCTCGATTGAGCCGGGAAGTCTTGCGTTGGTCCTTTCTATCGGTGTTAGTTTCTGGTTTAGGATCTTTGTTTTATCCATTGTATGATTATCGAGATGTCGACATCGGCCTTGTTATAAATTCTAGAGATGTCAGTGGTGCGAGTCTTACTTCCGATAGTGTGTGGAGTTGACTTTTCGGTAAGCATGTCGTAGTCGCCTATGAGGTAGGGATTTTTATACTTTCTACACTACATTGCATCATGTTTTCAAAACTGATATTTTGTGGGATACCACACTTGAAAACCATCATGTTTTCAAAACTTATATTTTGTAGGATACCAAACTTGAAAACCCGACGAGGACTGTTTCGACAGTTCGTCTGTTTTTACGTATATGTATGTTTTCTTATGTCTATTTTACTATACATGGTATATTGTTTGATATTCTGTGCATATATGATGGGAGGATGAATCATCTTGATGCTTTAGGTACTCTGGCGTTAAAGCATCACAAGGCTATCCCATACAATCTTCTAATGCGAGAAGATTGGTTGTTTGTATGTGCGAAAGGGAGATAGGGCATTGGTGACATGTCCTCGGGTTTCAAGCCCCAGAAGTCGAAATGGAGATAGGACGATAATGACACGTCCTTGGGTTTTGTGCCCCAAAACCTGGCTAGGGTGTTTAGTCACACAGATTGAAGGTTATCAGTCGCTGAATTTTGCTTATCTTAATACTGTTCCATTTGACGGGTGGCGTAGTGGTTCATAGCTCCGACCGTCGGCAACCCTCTTCAATTTGGAACCTATAGGTATTTTAGTAGAGAAGCAATCTATCGCAAGCAATCTTATCAGTTACTTAGATTATACGGATCGTATTAGCACTGAGCTATGGCTCGTCGGCACATCTGGGTGATTATACGAGTCTTGTCGGTGCTGAGCTTTGGCTCTTCGACAACTCGGGTGACGTGTTGGATCTCCAGATCGCCACCGTTTGATTTCCTCTATCTCACGAGATGTTTCTCTCGACAAATGACCACCTTTATGTGGTATGGGCCAGATGGGTCCTTGTGGACCATCCCTTTTCACTGATGACGTTTTCATGCGAAAAACGATGTATACAACAGAGTTTGATGAAGCCACATCGAGGACCATGGGCTAGTTTGATAAAATGATAAAGAGGTTTTATATGATTTAAAATCTATGTACGATACATGAGAAGAATGAAAAGAGTTTTCAAAAAGATGACAAAAATAGTTTTTAGCATACATTGCATTTAATATAGATTTCCCTACTAAGTCTATCACTCACCTCTTAGATTATATTTTTCCTCAAGTTATTTTATAGGATCTGCGTGGGTACCATGGGGTTATCTTGGGGCGTTGCTGGTATCTCCTTGTGGCTGCTTCGATCTTGTCGTGGATGGGTAGATGTTCATTAGTTCAATCCATTCGTCCCTATACGTTCGGGATTTGTTGTTTGGTGTTATTTGGTTTAATTCCTGTACAATACTTTCTTTTTTTTATTATTATACTATCATGCCTCATGCTAATCACTCTATGGATCCGAACCTATATGATTTGGGTTTAAGTTTAATTTCATGTTAAAACTTCCGCTTCTCCCTAACCTTGGGCTGGGCGATCAGGTTCTCTTCGGGAATCGGGTCACCTAACCTGACGATTCTGTTAGGCCAGCCTTCGGGTCGTGACAGAGCGTGTCCGCAGTGGATAAGTAGAGTGAAAGAAACGTCATCATTTGGATCAAAGGGTTCTCTCATAACAAAGGGAACACGTCTGCAGCAAATAAGTAAAATGCAAAACGTCGTTGTTTAGATTGAGGGATATCTAAAGTAAAGTAAAATGGCAGGAGCATGAGTATCTACAGAAAAGAAAGTGTATGCGGGATGATGTAGCGATAAGTGGTTGGCAGATTTGTGTTTGAGGGGGCGAATATTCACAACGAATATTCTCAGCAGATGTGTATTTATTCATAGCGGACGTCTGTGAAAGTATGAATAACCATGGCGGACGCTCGTTATTTAATCAGCCTTCATGATTAGTTAACAGTTAAGCAGACAATTACGAGCCACCGATCACACTAGATTAAGGAGTTAAAAATGTTATGATTACATCTATGATTTTGAGCCTAGGTAGATTATGGTGTCTAGTGGTGATTGGTGAAGCTAAAGACTCATGGGGTTGAATCACCACTTTGAACCTCTGTAAATTGAGAGGTTTGGCTCTTTAAAGTGAAAGCAAGTGAGCCACAGATAGTAGCTCCTCTCTACTCTTTAAAGGTTAGTAAAATTTTGTCTTTCAAGTTGAAGTGATTTATGAGTTTATGAGTAGAAATGTAATGAGAAAATTATAATGTGGTGCTTAGGGTTTCAATAAAAATCACGAAATTGGATTTTATACTCAGATTTTATGATTGAAAGATTCTTGTTTATATCCTACAAATATGTTGGTGATAAGTGATGGAAGAATTTCTCAATTAAAGTGATTTTTATGCACCTAATATCATGTTTGGTTAAAAATTGGGAGGATATGACCAATTTTGGGTCTGATTGCACCAACGGACTTTAATGATTTCCAATTTAAGAAATGTTTTAGTATGTTGTAGTAGACACATTAATGGAATTATGAACATTGGAATCAAGGCATTTTGACTTGTATAATGGGAGTTATGAATTTTGGAAGTTGATGGTAAACTGTGACATAAAAACTAATTATTGAACGAAAATAAGGTTCTGTGTTGAACGCTTTATGCATGACAAAGGTGGTTGAATTTATAAACTGATTTGATATATTAATAAGCATCATCTAGGGAAACTATGAGTTCAAGAATCACTTGAATTGAAAAACTATACAAAAAATTATGGATATTTAATGTAAACATGTGTAGTTGGATGCTAATGTGTAATTATAACATGTTTTAGGTCTTCCAACTCAAGAAAATAATTCATAGTTGTTGTGAATTGTGCTAAGACTCCAAGGTAAGTAATGTTTGCATGGGCTTGGCTTAACAGCCTACATCACAAGGTGCTATGATGGTGTTCTTTGTTATATGTTATGTTTATACCTACAATAGTTAGATGATTTGATTAAATGGTTGGAATAAGTGCTAGATGATGGTAATGCTACGATGATTATGATAACATGTTGTTCGAGGATGTGTTGTGATATTATTGCTCGAGAATATGTTTTGCTTATGCATTCATATTCATGCATCATGTTTTTCCAAAAAAGAACGAAAATGTTTTACATGCATATGTTTTCATTAAGAAAGATTGATGATGAAATGACAGATACATAGGAAGCTTTGGCAATACAGTACCAATGAAGCTTTGGCATCTTTGGCCACTTCGGCCCCATTGGAGCTTTGGTGGGCTTGTCCCCCAATGATTTTTTGCTTTGGTACCGTGTTCTAATGTCAAGAAGAAGAATAAGAATGAAATAACGAATGAAAATAATGAAAACTAAAAGGTAAACGTTTTTATGAATAGTGCATATCATGTTTATATTATACATTACTTACTGAGTGTTAGGCTCGTAGATGAATCTTGTGATGTAGGTAAAGGAATTATACGACGAGACTCATTATGGATAACCAGGTAGTTGATGGCACGTACTTGTGAGGTGATTGATTAAAAAGAAGAATCTACTTCAACCGATATGCCCTTAGGCACGGCCATACATAACATAGAAATCACACTTGGAAAGGGTGGACATTAGCTAGAGCAGCAGGTGTTGTAGCGAAACTAATTGCAAAAGAGGGGAAATTCGCCACATTAAAATTACTTTATGGGGAGGTCTGTTTGATATCCAAAAATTGTTCAGCAACAATCAGACAAGTGGAGAATGCTAGGGTGAACCAGAAAAGTTTGGGTAGAGCTGGATCTAAATGTTGGCTAGGTAAACATCCTGTAGTAAGAGGAGTAGTTATGAACCCTGTAGACCATCCCTATGGGGGTGGTAAAGGGAGGGCCCCAATTAGTAGAAAAAACTCTGCAACCCTTAGGGTTATCCTACACTTGAAAAAAAAAGTAAAAAAAAAAAGAATAAATATAATGATAATTTGATTCTTCGTCACTTTAGTAAATAGGAGAGAAAATAGAATTTGTTTCTTTGTCTTTACAAACAAAAAAGAAAAAAAAAGTGATAAGATAAAATAAATAAGAATTTGACTCCTATTTTTTATTTCTTTTTTGTTATTTATGGGCGAACGACGGGAATTGAGGAGTGTTTGGGGTTGTTATGGCAAACCTGTGGAGATGACTCATATTGTAATAATTAATGCATGTTCTATTAAAGTTATGTTAATAAATTTTACAATGATCAAAGCATGGTTACGATGTTTAAAGAAAAAAGTCTTCAGCTACGCTAAAGGTTTTTGAGAAAAAAAAAGGATTTGTATTTTACAAAAATAGACTAGAATTTTGGGGCGCTACAACTTCACATCAAAATTTGCATGTAGTATGTATTCAATTTTATTTTGTGCAATGAATTAAATTTAAAGGGTACACTTAGTAAACTATTGGTATATTTTAGTATTTTAAACTGATCATTTTAGCCCGTGAAATTGATGAAGGATTTCATGAGATTGGCTCGTACAAATACCAAAAAGAACCTAGAGACATGCGGTATTCTTGTGGGCATTGTGGTAAGAAACTATATCATTTGAAAGTTATTCTTAAGGCAAATACATCTTGCTTTATGTTGTCTTTTTTTTCAGGAAAATGATGTTTTCAATGTCACAACTATCATCATTCTAAAGCAAAAGTCAACATCTGACTCGGTGAAGATAACTTCTTATCAATGTTTAATTAATGTTTAAGAAGTTGTTATGTTAAATAAATCTTTTAAATGCTTTCTTTTTATGCAGTGCGACACATTGAACGAGAAAGAGATACTTGACATCCAACTAAGGGACTCGCTTATGAGTCTTGGTTGGATCCATGTAAATTACTTTTTTCCTGCCATCCTTTCTTCCCCAGTCAAACCACTCATAATATATGGTTTTAATTTTAAGCACACATGTTTCATATCATCTATTAACCTACACACTCATTATGGATACTGGGTGATGTTACAAGAAACAATTGCAATTGTCATGACTCCTACAGATAAAAAATAGTATATTTTCTCACCCTGTGTTATTATCATTGTATATTTTCATACCGATTACATACTTATTTCCCTCTCCTCTTTGCAGCTCACACGACATATTTCAACTATTAGAACTTGTAGGTGTGTCAGTGATTGGTAGCTGTTAACAAAGCGGAAAGAGCCTCTGAAGTCTCTTTTTGAGCACTTCTCACATGTGCATTTTATATCAACCCCAAATTGAGGCTCAACGTCGTCGATCTGAAGCAAGTGTAATTGTTACATTTTTTTTGTTATTACCATAATTTGATAATGTGCATTTTATCATTTGATAATGTAATTTGTTAATGTACATTTGTACTTCATGTGTATATATATGTAATTGTACATTTGGTTATTCTGGTTGTGAAATGGCACATAGATTGTCCATGTTGTTATAATAGTTAAGCTAGATATTATATAAGTGTAATTGTACATGTTGTTATAGTAGTCTGTTGTTATGATAGTTTGGATGGCACTCGTATTAGCCAGACTTTAGACTTATTTGTTTTGATGATGAGTGATTTATTTGCTGATTAGTTGTTTATGAATTGAATAAGATTTATATGTTTATCATTATGTTTAGATATGTTCCTTATTGGAAATACCCTCTAACAAGGGTATTAATCTTTACTAATATCTTTGTCTAAGTCCATGTAACTTATAGATTGATTATTGGGACTTAGAAGATTAAAAATATGCAAAACACGAAGTACAGTTCAACTGAGTGGTCGACTAGATTGCTATAAAGAGCAGAACAGTAGGACGCGGTCGATTGGAGAAGGAGATGCTTTCGACCATAAATATTACAGATTGCTCGACATATGTTAAAGTGCAAACGAGCGGTCGATCGAGATGAATGGTGGTCGACTGGAAATTGGATAGTGCTAAACCATTTCCTACAATGCGTAGAAGCGGTCAACTGTGGCATAGCGTCTGAGTGCAGTATGTGGACAATCAAGGATTACCCTTGGATGTCAAAGGGATCAGCCTTGTACGTCCTCCAATGCAAAGGTGTCACATGGACGACCAAGGTTGACACTCGAGGGTCACATGGACGTCCAAGGATAACATTTGGACATCCTCCTACGCCGAGGGACATCCAAGTGTGTCACATGGACGTCCAAGGTTTTCCACATGCACCTATTTCAATATGCTAAAATCAATTCACAACCAATTAGCCAACTCAGGTTTCTCTTGACGATGATACAAAAAAACACATCAATACAATTAAGTGCAATTAAATTACTAAAAAATAAAATAGTAAAATTAAGTCACCAAATATGTGGATCTAGCATGACAAACTCCTGCATAACAAATGCAATAATGTGTCATAAAAAACGCACATAGTTAAAATAATGTTTGAAAGTGTAACAATGTACTCACTTGCATCTCGACAGCACTGGTAAAACCCATAAATTGTCTTGTGAGCTTCATCTTCTGCCAATGCCACTTCTACCTCTGGCTTTGTCGCTACCACTTACCTCGCCATTGGATGAGTCTTCACCTTGACAAGTTCAGATATTGTTGCCCACACCCTAACACTGGCTACATGTCATGGTGACATCTCTCTTGCTCAGGACTGTCCAGCTATGGGAATCATCAACATCCCTCACTCTTTGTTTTCAAGATCTCCCTAGTTGTCTCTTAATTGGCGATGGCAGAATTTGATCATAATCCGTTTCAGACCACATGTGTTGGTCACTGACGGGCTTAACAAAGTGGAACTACATCTTCATGTATGTTTCCTGGTGATACCATACATAAACATAATCCTTGACTGACCTCCTTATAAAATATATACATGGGATTGCATGCATGTACGCACGACATTCTAGTCAGCTCCCACCTGTAACAATTACAGATATGTCTGTCCAAATCGACTACATACTGTTCGTTACCGTCATTGACTTCAAACTGACTAGCTTCTACAAATGTTAGACACCAATTTCGAGCTGCATGTTGTAACTCGGCAAACTTCTTCTTGATCTGAAGACACAATAGGTCTGTCAACTCAGCCATCTTTTGATGTTTCTTTACTATCCTACACATGATACCATTTCTTATCATCTTGAACATAGTTAGAATCGGTTTCTCCCATGCTGGTAGGATGCAAGCGTTGAAAGACTCACTCAAATTGTTGAAGCTTATGTCATACTTTGGGATCGAACTGAAAGCATGTTTCAACCAATATCTTATATTGATGCTCCGCAGATGTGCGTGTGTTGTATGGTCGACCAAAAATAGTTTATGCATCTCTCCCTTAAAGTGCACTGATGTTGTGGCGTTAGAAGCATTTCACATCGCGTCCTTGTACAACTTACCTCAAAATTGTATTTTGAAGTTGGCATAAGTGTTTGAGGCAGAGGCAATGCTCAGTTAATGGTGCAAACTCTTCCATAGTAGGCATCAACCCCTACAAAAAATAATCTGGCATAATAAGACAAGTGTTCTCATACAATGCATAACACAAAATCTATGCATTCTGCTTCAACCACTGTTATGGCAAGTGGATAAATTCTATCATTGTCGTCAATGCTGACAGTTGTGAGCAACTGACCTGGGCAAGATCCCTTCAAGTGACAGTCATCTAAGCAAATGAAAGGTCTACCACACTCCAACAGATCTTTCTTGCACGCAGCCAAACACATGTGCATCCTTTTAAATATTGGATAGGTCATAAAATCATTCATATCTACACTAACAACCAATGTGCTGCCATGATTAGATCTTTGAATCTCTTTTCCGTACGATCATAGTTGCTTATATTGTTCATTGTCATCCCCTTTGTTCAGTTTTTGGGCTTCATTCATTGCCCTTCTAGCAATATTTGGGGTAATGTTGACATCAAAATCTTTCATGACTGTCTCAATGATGGAAGGAACGTCCCATGTGGCCTAACTTTTGAACATGGCCAAATATTGGTTTGTCACCCATTTGGCAAAAGCATGTCATCTTTCTATCTATCGTGAATAAGTGTGAACCACGTTATAGTTCTTTATTTGAAACGTAAGTTCACCTTGTATTTTTAAAGCGTGGATCCACTAATTGCATCCTTCCTTGCACACGGCCGTCAACCAATGAGATTCAATTTTGATAAACTTTATCTCATACTCATTCTTCAGCACATAATCCACGACTTCTTCTCTAACTATATTCAATGAACTCTACTTTTTCCCCAAACAAAGATTCAAGAAAAAAAACACTCAAAAAATTTGCACGAATGATTTTATATGTCATGTGGCATTTTGGAATTTAAATTGAATGATTAGTGTCGCAACTGAAAATTTATATATTGTATTGTGAAAAATTATATTTTAATAAAAATATGATATTTATTAGGTAAGTTACAAAATTAGGAAAGTTGGGTGTGGAAAGAATAATGTGCAAGTCTCTGCGGAAGAGTGTCTACAGAATGAAATGTATCCATGGAAGCATTCGTGTTCATGGAAGTGTGATGTTCGTGAAGGAATTGTTAGTGGACAATGCGAAAGAGTTGGTATCCGCAAAAGCATTAGGGTTCGTGGAAGCATTCGTGTCCATAGAAGTGAGATGTCAACGAATGTATATGTGGCAGACAAGGTAAGGACATATCCGTGGAAGTGAGATGTTCGTAAAAGAGTTGGTATCCACGAAAGTGTTCGTATCTGCGAAAGTGAAGTGTCTGTGAAAGAAAATGTATATGTGGCGGACAAGGTAATGATATATCTATGGAAGTGAGGTGTTCATGAAAGAGTTGGTATTTGCAGAAGCATTTGTGTCCATGGAAGTGAGGTATCCGCGAAAGGAAATGTATATGTGGCGAACAAGGTAAGGATATATATCCTTGGAAGTGAGGTGTCTGCGGAAGCGGAAGCATTGGTGTCCATGGAAGAGAGGTATCTGTAAAATGATGTGTACGCGGTGGATGGCGATTGGTGGATAGTTTAAGAGGAATCTGTGGGATGAGGTGTCTACGAAAGCATTGTTGTCTGCAGAAGAGATATTCCCAAAAGGATGTGTACGTGGTGGATGGCGATTAGTGGATAGTTTAAAAGGGATCTGCAGGATGAGATGTTCACAGAAGTGTTGGTGTTTGCAGGAGAAAGGTATTCGCGAAAGGATGTGTACATGGCAGATGAGGTGTCCACGAAAGCGTTGGTATCCGCAAAAGCGTTGGTGTCTGTAGAAGCATTGGTGTCCATTAAAGTAAGTGTAAAATGTGAATGTGGCAGATTGTTATTGGAGGACAAGGCGGCAGATATCTGCAGTAGAAGCTCACACGTCCACTGTAACTATACGGGACAGATTCAGGACGCGTTTGTTTGCAGATTTTTCAAACTACGATTAGATTCTCGGACTGCTAATAAGGAAACAATAACACCTAGATACATTTTCCACGAGATTTTCAGACTGACGATTTATAAATATGAAGATTGAGGCAAAACCCTAGTCACCTGTGAACCACAAAGTCTGGTGGATTTTCTCTCAAGTGCTCTGAAGGTACATCTACTACAGTTAGGAATTCATAATTTGGATGGGCAACGGTGATGAACAACGAAAATCATGGGAGTTGTTTCTAAGTCTTTGAAACAAAGTAGTTGATAATTTTAATTCTTTATATTAACTTGGTTTTTTTTTTTTATCTCAAGGGAAATAAGCATGTTGGATATGGTGATTGAACAAACTTCACTAAGAATTCTAAGTAAGCGGTGATTGCTTGTGTTTGGCCTTTGGTTTACATCACAAAGTACTAGGGTAAGGTATTGTTATGGTGTTGTTTTGCTTGTGTTGCCTACGAGCTATTAATCAAGGATAATGTTTACTGCTTGTTGTTTACTGTTTATGTTTGAGACGTCAATAAAAGATATGCTTATTGCTTGTTGTTTACTAATATGTTTAAGATGTTGAACTATTGATCAAGGATATGCTTACTGCTTGTTATTTATTATTTATTTTGAAGATGTTGATCGAGGATATGCTTACTGTGTTGACTTTACAGATATTAAGTTTTATGTTTATGCATGTTATAATGGGTCATATTGTTATTATGTGTTACGTATGTCTCTTACATCATGAAAAATGTTTTTACTTTAAGAACCGAAAGTGATTTTCATTTATACGTTTTTATTAAAAAAGAAAAAGATGAAAAGAAAAATACGTAAGAGGTTTTGGCGATTCAACACCAATGATTAGAGACTTTAGTAGGTTTATCCCCCAATGATTTAAGGCTTTGGTGGGCTTGTGGAGGCTTTAGTGTCGTATTTCAATGTTAATAAAAGAAAAGAACAAAAGAACAAAAGAAAAGAAAAGAAAGAAAAACTCAAAACGAAAATATATATTTTTACAAAATTGCATCCCATGCTCATGATATATTTATGCATCTCTTACTGAGCGTTAGGCTCATAGATGAACTTTGTTATGTAGATGATGATACTTTTGATGAGACATATAATAAGAAAATACGTGAAGGTTGCAATTGAAGGATAATTCTTATGGCGAGGCTAAGTCGTTGTTGGAGCGAAGTTGGCCCGTGGATGAAAACTTGAGAAACACATATTGAAAAAGAAATTTTTTTTTAATTTTACTTTTAAATGTTTTGATTTATGTTAAGATGTTTTTATAATGACTTATGTTTATTTTATGTTGGGCTTTAATTTCGTTTGGATTTTCAAATTAGACTTTTTATAAAAGACTTCAGTTTTTTTACTTTTAAAGGTAAGATTTGTTCATCTAATTTTCAAAAGGTATGAAATGATATGATTTAAAAAAATAGTAAGAAAAATGATTTACGCTACGAGGCGTTACATTCTCTCCCCTCCACCCCTAATCATCATCTTCTGAGTCGCATAATGAATGAAATTCATCGTCTAGAGATGCCAAAATTGAATGCACATTTATAACAACTTCATGATTGAACGGACGACCCTCATCGACCTGAAACACTGAAATAGGCTCCACCTCCATTCTACAATTAACGGATTCTTAATCGCTAGTTTCTTCTATGTCTGAAAAACAAAGCATTCATAGAACAATTATATTACATGATAAGTTGCTACAAATCATTGCTAATAGAAATTACTTCTCCTTGACGCCATTTAATGTGCAACACTCAAACACTTTGATTTGTGCTACTTTTTCACACTTGGATGGTATTCAAAGATTTACGGTTTGAGTAGAAATTATTGTTATTCGTCTGCTACTCTTTAAAGTCAATACGCGAACGTCCTACCTAGTACAATATTTAAGAGTGTGGACGTCCGCTACTAACGTCGAACATCCACTTCTAGGTAAATGAGAAGATGCGGACGATTGTTGTATAAGTACTGTTGTCCGCCTTTGTGTAAAGGGGTATCATTATACGTCCACAGGTTGGTGTTGACGTACGAGAGACTTTTTTTAACAAAAAATGTGACTGTCAAGTTTGACTCATTCATTTCCTATAGTACAAAGTTTTTTATTTGTTATCAAAATTAGTTTAAGGTTTGGCTTGTCATTTATCAATATATAATTACCCTAGTTTATATATAATATATATGGAAATTCATTTCTCTAGTTTTGTTCACTTCACTATTTTTTTTTCTTTCCTTTTTTTAGATTGGAAAATAACGTATAATTAACTATAAATAAATAAATAATAGAGAGAGCAACAAAATTTTAATCTACCACTAAAAAAAAAGTGAAATGGGCATGTTTCCTATTACATTTTATTTAACCCATTTGGACTCTTACTATGTTTCTTTTTTTTTAAAAAAAAATATTTCTAAGTAGGGGCCAAGTTCAAAATTGATGAGAAGATGGTAATCCAACCCATGAGTTGGATAAGACTTCAAAGCTTTTCAAAAGACTAAAATGATAAATTTGACAATAAATTAATGGATGAATTAGAGAGAATTCCATAAATTCTTCAGTTTCAGATCACTAAGTTTAACTTCATAGAATTGATTTTTGATGAGAATGATTTATGTTCTTAAACTCCAAAACACTTTTGGAGCAGCACAAAACTCCCAACAGAAATTATAAAGTTTTAATTTAAATGAATTGTTTTAAATAATTAAAAGATTTTGAGGTACTTTGTCACGTAAATTAAAAAATTGATGCAAATATACACAATAATTCAACTTATTTAAACTTGCACTTTGACGTTGCAGTTTCTTTGGTAGTGATTAATTATTTTTTTACTATTTATTATGTCAATAAATAAATAAATCTCCCATAGCCTAATTAATTTTTTTTTTAAATTTAATTTTCCTTTTTAAACTTTAAAATTAAAATAGTGACAGGCTGCACAAAATTACAAGTAATGTTATATTTATTTTTTATTTACGTTTTTTTATTTTTACTTATACACATATTATTGGTGTAATTAATTTAATAAATTATAAATAATTAAAATAAATTATTAATTATATTAATTAATGTTTGATATTTCAATAAATAAAAATATAGTATAGTAATGAAGAATAAACTTAATATTATTATAAAATTATTACATTTCAACTTCAACCCCATTCAAAAGAACAAGAATGACTTCAAGTTCAATGACTTAGTTAAAAACCCAGTTGATAAAATCAGCCAAAAAAAACCCAGTCAAATCCGCCATTTTCTCTCATTAACTAAGCTAGGGTTTGTCTTTCTCCCAGACAGCAGAGCCACCATTAATAGGTCTACTGTTACCAGAACATGTCAAAACCCTACGAAATCTTCAAAACACAACACCCCTGCACTTCCATGATCATATTATAGGCGTACAGAAAGATCCTTTAAAACAATAAGACGTTTGCATGGTTTAGTAATAGTTTAGTTTACTATCAAGGTGTGTGAAAAGATCCTCTTTCTTAACTAAATGGCCTACCATTGACAGACACAGCAGAAGAATCAAGAAACCCTAGCGTTCTGTAGAAAGAGAAAGAAGAAGACAACAAAAAGGAAACTGTGGTAGGGTTTTGGCCTATTATTTCTTGGGTTTCTGAAAAGGGTGGAGATCTTTGCACTTTAATGCTGTCAATGGAGTTCTTGTTGGAGAAACAAATGCACTGTCATGGAAAAGGGTCCAAAATTCAGCACGCCCATTCTGACTTCTGAAAACACCACCCACACACACCCATGAAATATTTCAAACAACCAGCTTGAAAAGTAGAGAAGAAATAGCATAAGAAAGTAGGGTTTGATTAGATAAGATGCTTAAGCACAATACGTTATAATCCAAATTTTATAACTCATTTATTTTGTAGATTAGATCTTAAATTATTCTTCTAGATAAATAGAACTTCTATCTTTTAAATATTTGAATTTTACTGTTCATAGATTCTATTTAATCAATGTTTTGATTTGATTTCTAATTTTTCGATAATTTTTACCATAATTTTGAATTTTATCCATCTTCTATGAGACAATTTCAAACTCTATCATTCGCGTGAGAGTTTGAAATCAAGTTATAAATCGTCGAAAGAATTAAAAATAAGATCAAAACACTTCATTAAATATAAAACATAGTATATAAGTATTGAATTTAATAGATAAATTAACTTCATAATTCAAAATCTATTCGTTAAAAAAAATTAAAATTTAGGGTAAATGACAAATCACCCAACGTACTTTGTGATCAATGAAAATTCAACCACTAAATCATTTTTGTTAACAAATTAACCACTAAAATATAGAAAAAGATCCCTGCAAACATCGCTGTCACGTTTGCCGTTAAACGTATTGACTTCGGTCCACGGCGAATCGTCTACTATTCCGCCGCAGATCGTTATTTTTAAAAATAACGTTATTATATTGATCATCTGTCGCATATCGAGACATGATCCACGGCGGATCGACTACAATCCACCGCGGATCATCGTGTGTTGTTCTGCGTTCCTATGCCCTAGTATATAAGACTCGACTGTGCGCTCTGACGAGTTCACCGCGAACAACGAAATACTTGGCCACGCTTAGTACAATGTTGGAATAGAGCTCAACAACGATGTTCTGAGGGTTAAGTCCTATGGTTTTCCTATAGAGCAAGACCAAGTTGTCGATATTCGTAAATTTGAGAGCTAGAAAGAGATTAAAGAGTTGGATGCTAGGTTTTGGTCATTGTCATTATAGTTACAAGAGCACATTCATCGTAGAAAGGTACTCCGAGCACTCAGAGTCCTATAAATGTACTGACAATGCCGAAACCTAGCCTCCAACATTTTCACCTCTTTATAGCTCCCAAATTTACCACCATCGAAAACTTCGTCTTGCTCGACAAGAAAACCGTAGTACTTAACCCTCATAACATCGTTGTTGAGCTCTACTCCAACATTGTACCAAGCGTCGCCAAGGATATCATAGTTCGTGGTCAACTCGCTGGACCGCACCATCGAGTCTTATATACTAGGGCACTAGCACAGGAAAACGCTCGCATACATCGGTTGAAGGTTGTCTACCAAGAAGGATGCATCCCTCGAAAATACAAGGTGAAATAACGTTTCAAATAAAGTCCTATAACGACATTCACACTTGCTCGAGAAAGATGGAAAGCCACCATGCCTCTACAAAATGAGTGGCAAGTGGAGCATCAGTTTTGCATCCGAAACCTATATGTAAGGAACATCAGATAACAGGATTGAATGAGCAAACGTGCAAAGATCAATAAATGAATTGTGCGTTGAAACCAGATATACATCATCTACAACAGTTTATTTGAGGCAGATAGTTGGATGTTCCTCAAAAAACAGTACAAATGCTTGATGTGGTTAGATGAACGACAAGTTACTTCATCAAATCCTATTTCAGCTATGTGAGATTGTTGGCGGACAAAGATATACGAAGAAGTTAAATGAACGACAAGTTACTGCTGCATCTTACCATCCCGGGACATATTGATTCTTAGTTCACATGTATATTCTATGCTTGTAATAATGGAATTGATAATTTTGTTTGCGTTTATAATGCACATATGCACAATATGGTTGTAATTGAATATATAAATTATGTTTGTAATGCAAATATGCATGATATGGTTGTAAAATATTATGTTAATGTTTATGTTTTGTTTTGTTTACTTGGATAATATCTGTTTGGAAAATATCTGACTTGGATAATATATGATTTTTGATAATGTCACAGGGGGATAGACTAAAAATAAGGGAAACTCTTGCAAAATTTTTAATTTTTTGAAAGAGAAATTGACTCAAACCATTTCATACATCATCAACAAACAACTAACATATTCATTACAACAATTTAAGCAACATGTGCATAACACCAAAATATACAAGGCAGGGGAAATTTTGTCTATTCGCAACGGAGAGTTGATATTCCACCACGGAAACACGTCGGTCTGCTGAGGAATGTATGATGTTCCGCGGCAGAATGAAAACATCCTGCAGTGGAAAGTCAACTTTTTGCAGCTGTCAGCGTTGTCGATCAAAAAGTACAAATTCAAAATTTCGTTCACAGATTCAAAATGAAGTACATATTCAAAATTTCGTTTACAAATTCAAAATAAAGTACAGATTCAAAATTTCATCATCAATTACAATCATATCGTGCATATGTGCATTACAGACGCAAACCAAAATATCCATCCCGTATTTTTCATTTCCCGGCCTTCCGGGATTCCTCTACATTACAAATGTTGTTGAAGACAACAAACAAAAACAAACACGAATATGGACCTTAACTTTCATTGATCAAAGAAGACAACGCACAATCAAAGTGACAATTAACTATGCGTCGAAACCAGATATTCATCATCTATAATAGGCTACCTCGAATAAACTATTGTAGATGATGGATATTTGGTTTCAACGCATAGTTAATTGTCACTTTGATTGTGTGTTGTCTTCTCTAATTAAGGAAGGTTAAGGCCAACATTCGTGTTTGTTTCTATTTTTGGACCTTGCACATCATACTCCTGCATAACACATTGCAAATAAAATTAGCATAGTTTAAAATGTAACACATGAAAATGCAAACACAATAGTGTGCTCACATGCATCTCAGAAACTATGTCGAGAACTGTCTCGGGAACTCTGAAATCCATAAATATGCCCTCCAACCTTCCTTTGCCACCTCTATTACCTCTGCCTCTAGACCCGCGGCTACCACATGCACTGGACTCTGGGCCTCCACCTTTGCAAGTGCTGAAATTATGTCCCACACCGGCCACACGTCATGTTCAGATGTCTCCTGGGCAGCACTGTCCTGCTTGGGGTCTCGTCCACATCTCATATTCTTCGTTTTCACGGCCTTCTAGGACGTCTCTTAAATGAGGGTGGTGTAATTGGATCAAGATACGTCACTGAAAGTCATATTATTTGTCCACTGACGGGCGGACAAAGTGGGAGTACATTGTGATGTATATTTCCTGGTGATAGCACTCATACACAAAGTCCTCTAGAGACTCCTCATGAATTGCGTACACTGGACTGCATGGACACACAAAATGTCAGTCAACTCCCACCGGTAACAGTTACCAGTACGTCTGTCCAAATCGGCATGGTACTGTTAGTTACTGTTGCTGACATCAAATTGGGCAGCACCTGATAACTGGGGACTCCAATTGCAACCTACAAGTTGTAGTCTGGCAAGCCGATTTTTAACCTGCGGACACAAAAAGTCTGTCGAGCGCACCATCTTTTCGTTTTTTTAACAATCCTTCTCATGATACTCTTTCTTATAATCTCAAACATACTGAGAATCGGTTTGTCCAGGGCTAGTAGGTTGCAGGCATTGAAGGACTTGCTCAGGTTGTTGAGGCTTATGTCATACTTTAGGATGGAGCAAAAGACATGTTTGGCTCAACATCTCGCATCTATTTCTCGTAAATAGTTGTGGGCTGCCGGGTCAAGCAAAAACAGTTTCGCCATCTCTCTCTCAAGGTGCCTCTCTGTTGTGGCTCTAGAAGCGGCCCATATTGCATCCTTGAACAACCTCCTTTTAAATTGTTTTTGAAAATTGGCATACAGGTGTCGAATGCAAAACCGATGGTCCACTTACCATGCCACCTCTCTGACAACTAGCACCAGCTCCTATAAAGATTCATAATATGAGTCAAACATTGGTACACAACGATACGTAACATAAACATATAAGGCAAAAGCAATCAACCGCACCTTTTTTTGATCAAAAATGATTGTCCACCCATTGTCGGACGGAGTGTTTAGATCGTCAAGCAACAATTCTAGAAACCAGCTCCAAGAATCCCTATTTTCTGTTTCACCCACTGCTACAGCAATCAAATACATTCCATTGATCCCATCAATGCTAACAGCAGTGAGCAAGTGGTTCGGAGTCGCTTCCTTCAAGTGGCAACCATCCAAACAAATAATCGGTCTACTATAATTCAACAGTCAAATCTTACATGCAACCAAACACATATACATCCTTTTAAATGCATTCATCTCTAGCTGAATACACAACGAGCTTCCAATATTAGACCTTCGAATCTCCTCGGCATAGGACCATATGAGCTTGTATTGCTCATTATCATCCCCTTCGTTAATTTTTTTTGTCGCATTTCTTGCCCTTCTAGCAAGGCTAGAAGTGATATTGACGTTAAAGTTCTTCCTGACTGTCTCAATTATGGAAGAAAGATCTCAATCGGCCTAAATTTTAAATTTGTCCAAGTAATGCGCTGCCACCCATTTGGCAAAGGTATGATGGCTTTCCATCTTTCTCGAGCAAGTGTGAATGTCGTTATAGCACTTTATTTGAAACGTCATTTCACCTTGCATCTTTTAGGCATGCATCCGCCTTGTGCATCCTTCCTGACAGACAACATTCAACTAATGAGCATTACAGTAGGTGAATTTTATCCTGCACTCATTCTTCAATGCATGATCGACAATTTCTTTTCTAATTTTATTCAGTGAACTATATTTCTTGCCAAAACTTATACCAGCAAACGTGCATTCTGCTTGTGGTGGGCGTCTAGGCCTACTCTCGACCATGTCCATATATTTTTCACTACTGGATTCGTATAATGAACGAAGCTCCTCCTCGTCTAGAGTAGCCGAGACGGAATGCAACACTATAGCAACTTCGTCTCCAATTGCACGTACCTCATTTACCAAAACTGTCGATGTGGGCCCTACTTCAACTTAGCAGTTAATAACAGATTCCTCGACACTCCAAGACGCCATTTGGTGTTCAAAAAATGCTTCAACTTCGCCAAAATGCAATACAATTCAGCTCTAAAAAATCTCTACGGTTCGCTAATCGCTAACAAAATCATTGAGAAAATCGCAAGTACTATAATATGAATTTACACAAGGCAGAAGACGCACAATGATCTGCGGCGGATCGTTATCAATTCGCCATGGATTGACTACAATTTGCCGCAAATTGTAGTCAATTCGCCGCGTATTGTAGTCAATCTGCCGTGGATCATAGTCAATCCGCTGCGGATCGTGTCCCAATTCGCGGTGAACCAATAATATAATAACGTTATTTTTAAAAATAACGATCTACGAAGGAACAATAAATGATCCGCCGCAGACCGAAATCAATACGTTTAACAGCAAATGTGACAAAAATGTCTGCGATGATCTTTCTTCATAGTTCAGTGGTTAATTTATTAACAAAAATAGTTTAATAATTAACTTGTCATTGATAATAAAGTATAATGGTTGATTTGTCATTTACTTTAAAATTTAATTAGTAAATGAGTGACAACGGTCAAATTTAAATTAAATTTTATATTTATAATAATAAATCAAAACAATATAAATAGAATATACAAACAAAACTAGAAAATTTAGGGAGAAAGAGAGAGGGCACGAGGCTCGAAACTAAGAACAGAGCGTTTGGCGTTCACCTTTGAAAGTTCCTCGATAAAATTCAAACTTTGAAAAGGACTAAAAATAGTAGTTCTCTCTCCCTCTCCATGCATGTGCATGGTGGATATGGATGATGATGAGATTTACACACATACATACATACATAGGGTAGGGTGGAGTAGGGGGGCAAAAGGAGGTGAAGGTAGGCAGGAATAGGAGTGGCAGACACAGAGCTGGTAATGGTTAAACGCTATGCAATTACTCTTCTTATTTCCTATTTTGCCCCTGATAGCCTGCAGGGCTCACCGGCTAAGCTTCGTTTCTTCTTCTGATGCAACGTATCTTCGCTTACATTTCATAGCTCTGCTTTTTTAGATTCTCTCCCTCTCTCCTAAACTTTGACAATTCACTGCCTTGTTCCTGAATACTGGTTTTTCGGTATCTTCGTTTGTGTTCTTTGGAAATGGAAGAGAGGGAATTTGGGGAAGGAAGAGGTGGAGGAATGTGATAACGCCATTACTGGTTTGAGAGTACAAGTTCTTAACAACTCCCTCTTTACATTAATGGTCGCCTGCAAAAAACTGGAGGGCTGCTGTTCATATTGATTTTGTTTGGTTTAGTGCTGTGTTGCAGGCTGAATATTACCCACTTCCCAGAATAGGAAAGAGAGAGAAAGGTCGAGAGAGAGAGCAGTGATTAGCGTTTCTGGGAAATGGGTTATGTGTCAGGATTTGGTTGAATGCCTTTTGTATTGTCTTCTAATGGAAAATTGATGGACGAATTGTTGTGAATTTAGAGGAAAGATCGAGACTTGGATCATGGAGTTTCAGTTTCTCCAGCATTTGTCGATTTCATTCAACACGCTAAAGATGCCTCTCTCTCTCTCTCTCTCTCTCTCTCTCTCTCTCTCGTGTAATCTCTAATTTAAACCAGATTCGAAAAATCTCAGCTCCCCAGAAACTCAAAATTTCGGAAATTTGCCGAGTGCTAGCAAGTTCATGCAACACTCCCTACCCATTTTAACAGTGTAATCAGACTTTGTAAGAGTAATTAAGGCAAGACCACGGCTTCCGATTACGATAAACTTCAAGGGTAGCCATAAAGATTGCATTTTTATTCTACTGGTTGGATTCTAATATAATGCCATACCCGCAAAAGTTTTCATATTACTGAAGCAAAAAGGTGGGCTGATACACAATTAACAAAAGAGATTCAGTACTCGACATTAACCATATAACTTAGTCTGTTTCTAGAGCTATTATTTTTTTCCCATCACACGAAAGACCAGTTGATGAACATAAACGCCAGGCAGTGATTCGAGTCGTCGTCATCCAGGACTTTCCACGTGATGGCCTGCTCGTAAGTTACGGGTCTGCCCATGCTCGATGTGCAAATTCTGGCTGGCAGATGAGCAAATCCCTGCAATAATAGTTGCCCAAGTCTTAGCAAAAAATGGATTCTACATCCTTAGATCATTCCATGGTCGTTACCTGCTGCAAAATCTTGGAGAATTCGGAGCAGAGAATTTTTCTGCCTCCCTCATCGAGAATCTTGTCAAGCATTATATCTTGGAGGGCCACGAGAGTAGTTTCAAGCATGTCCAGACCTGCCTGGTTCGCAAAGGTGAAGACAGGAGACGCCTGCAATTATCATTTCCACGAGTAGTTTTAGTAAACTTCTTATCATTTCGACGATATAACATTTGCGGTGCTAACCAGAATTTCATAGTCGAGGTTTAATAAATTTACGTTAGTTTTCACCGAGCAGCACATAATTGCATCGGAATGGTGCCAAAGTTGCCTCAAAATAACATCACCGGATTGTGAATCAGCTTGAAGGAGCTCTCCCCCAACATGAATCCTGTCGGGTAACCCATAAAGAGCACATAGTTCAATTGAAAAAATAAACTCCAGCAAATAGACAAAAATAAAAATAAAAAACTGACCTGTAACTTCGGCAAATCCATCGAGCCAAAGTAACGGCTTCAGGAGAAGCAGCAAGGGGTTTCGGGCCCACAAGGGAGCTCATATGCGAAGGGGCAATCGCCATAGCAACCCTTTGCACGGAGCCAACCACACCCCGAACATACTGACGAGCCATCGCAGCCACATTGTCTCTCGTGTGATTCTCAAAAGTAAATTGGAATGCAATTGTTAATACGGATCGAAGGTTATAGCCGTTCATATCAGCTTCACTGCCCAGTCGAGTACTACTGGCCCCAACTTCAAGGGTAGAAGCCAAATCCAGAGTTCGAGTAGTCGTTCCGGACCCATCCTGTCAATTTCTTGGCAAATTAGAGTTGCCAAAGTAGAACTACAAACATAAGAAAATCTGTTAATGAAAACTAACCGTTTTGAGATCTAACGGTATGACCCGAAAACCAGAAGGTAGCAGGGGTGCATCATCTGCAAATGATTCATCAATTGGTGCAAAAACAAGCTGGGCACAGGAGCCAACTGCACTCTCATCAACCCCACTACATAGCTGCCATTATACAATGTGTAAGAGTGAAATAAAGAGAATCAACTTTATTAAAAAGTAAACTACCTGCAACAAGTACATATCCCGCCCAGCCAAAACTACATCATCAGGAGAAAACACATGGCCCTCGAGCCGAACCACCTCCAAGAACTAGAAACAGACGAAAAGAGATCGTAGAAGTCGGGCAACTAAAATCTTCCAGCTCGAGCAAAAGCAACAAAACTAGATTGTACCTCTTCGTGTTCCACAGTATGGGCAAGAGGAAGAATAACTTGGCCACTAGGGAAGCTACTAGGCCTGGGGCAGGGGACTGAGTAAGGGCTGGATTTAAGACATGTGGCCGAGTAGGCATCCACCCCATAATCAGCCCACTCAGATCGATGCTCCCTCAAGAACCGGACCAGCAAAGCAGGGGGAACATCCTGAAACCAAACAAATCAAATGCAATTATGCTTCTTCAAAAGATGTATCTCCGCAAATGGATAAAATTGATTTTCTTATTGCAAAGTCGGATCATTTTGTGTGAAGAAAAAGAGTTACTTACCTGCAACAGCATTGACGCCTTGGCACTTAACACGCCACCGCCAAAACTAGGACACATGGACATGCCACCGAATTGGGAGTTGAAAATTTTATTGGGCGACGAGTTTATCATAATCGTCACATCCTCCACTCCATCGCTACCCATGAGGGACCAGCCATCATCAATAAATCCATTAACAGCATCATTGAATCCCCTAAGATGGATTCGACAGGTATTAATAATTGCAACAAGAAAGCCACTTTAAATTTTGAGTATAAAATCAGTGCATATTATACCGGCACAGTTTCTGACTAAATGTCCTTAAAACAGCAGGTTGGCGGCCACTGCCGATTTGAATTTCTCCGTTAGACTCTTGAGCAATTTGTCTAACATGCCGTAAGGCCTGAACAAAAATTTGGACATCAAATAAAAAATGTGGCAGAAAAAATTAAATCAAATCCAAAGATCCCAATTCAGCTCTCTTACAGCAATTGTCATTTTCTGAGCAAGAATCTTAGATGATTCATACAGAGGTCTCAGGACTTCAGGTACGCTCCGAGCCTAAAATACAGAATAAATATTATATTAGAGAACGCTAGTTCCAGGAATTGAGAATTCAAAGTATAAAGCTTTACATCAAAGTCGAAATGATCAACAATGTGAATAATGGACCCTCCACCCTCGCAAGCACGGATTAAACATCCACTAGGAAGCATTTCGGTTCTTGCAAAACACGAAGTAGGAGGCCCCGTGGGACCACCCGTCGAGGCAGTCAACGATCTCTCGCATACCTGCAAATGTAATTGAGAAGATACTGCCTGAGAAACAGAATAGTTTTACAATAACCAGAAGAATCCTAGAAAAAAAATTGGAAAAAGTGAAACCATTCATCCGATCGATTATGAATTAATCAATATTTGATTGATTGGTCTGAGACGCTCGATAAAAAAGATTATTCCAAGTCACTTTGTTTCTTTATGTCCAAGTTACTACTTGTTTGGTCCAAGTTCCTTCCTTTTTTGTCCAAGTTACTTCCCTTTTTTGTGGGTTTCGAGAATATCCCATACAGGTCTGAGATCCACATTCTATATCTATGAATTGAAAGGTCAGAATGATCAACTCTGCAATCACTTGATAGAATCAATAGGTCTTCAAGTCGATCATTTAAAAAAATGAACACCATTCTTATTGGATTAGCACGATACAGCCTAAATATATCATCGGAGGAACAATATCACCATTTTGGTTCAATAAGATACCAAAGTAGATGCCTGAGTCGTTCCATACTAGAAATAATTCAAAAGTTTGATTAACTATACATACCACAAGGCTTCCATCATCTAAACTAGTAGTGTATCGTAGAGTCCAGAAATCCCGTGCTGCAGCCAATGTTGTAGGGGCGTATGTCTACTCAAGAAAATAAAACACAATCAAAACAGTTCATAGGAAGAATAATAATTGAGAAATTATGGCACTACCAACCTGCATGTATATGAGCTCTATCGTCCCCCCATTTCCAGCAGGTATTACACTTAATATATCAACACGACGGCAGTCCCGAAACCACGAAGGACGGTCTTTCAAGATTTCAGCAATCTACATCAGAACATGTTATTAAAAATCAAAAAAAAAAAAGAAAGAAAAAGAGAAGCCAAGTTTTTAAGATCAAAAAAAAGTAAAGTACTTTGGTGGGCTCAAGACTAACAAGACCACAAGCTCGTGCTGCTACTCCACTGCAGTTGCGAGAAACAGCAACAATTCCAATCGAATCCGGACCAGGCTACAACGATGAAAAAGCATTTCATTTAAAAAGGGTACAACTAAATGAACTGTATTGATAGCTTAAATCAGAAGATTCAATGCAGTGACTAACCTTCATCCCAATCATTTGAACCCAGTCGACAGCAGTTCCTGTAGCCTTGGAAAGAAACTCTGCCAAGGTCTCCTCCGCAATCGCAAGAAGACTGGAAAAAAAGAAATGAACAAAAAAGCTACGAAAATCAGTTGGAAAAGAGAGTTAAAAATTACAAATTATTGATTTAAGAGGAGATGATTTTACTAACCCAGCTGGGTTCGTAGCATCCCTTTCAGGATGCTGAGGAGTTGGGTTTTGCTGTTGTTGGTGCTGACCACTCATGACCACAGACTCACAGCTATTGTCTGTGGTCGCTCCAGACGCCTGTCAATGAACAAACCCAAAAATGGAAACGCTGATTAATTGAATAAATCCTTCAATATGGAGTTGAAAATGGTTGAAATCTGTCTAAAAAAGCCATTCTTATTTAATATCAGCAAACACCATTGAAGGCTATGATTGAAGAAAATTAATGAAAAGAGTTATTGAGCTCACACTATGCAGCTGCTGACGCATATACCCATTATCATAAACCAGTTGAGACACTTGTTTCTGCAGACGGTCATTCTCTTCCATTAACAGCTTGTTCATCGCATTCAATTTTCTATTCACAGTTTGTAGGCGTGCAGATTCTTTTCTCTGCTTCTCACGGCATCTATAAAAGGAAATGCGTATTAAATTTGTGAGTTTAGAGGAAAATTAAAGATTATGTAAAGATGCAGCAAAGAGATTCAGCCAAGGATTTGGGAAACATATAGAAATCATGAATGGAGATTACGAAATCAAGTGGAGAAGGAAAACCAAAACAACAGTATTTTTATGAAAAAGTGATGAGAAGACGATTTATAGCCCACCATGAAAATCAACTCTGTGCAGCTTCTGCTGGAATTAAAAAAGAAATGGAGAAGCATTGCGAAAAACAGGGGAATGTGTAAAGCTATGGCAAACAAAATCTCGATAATTTCTGACCTTTTAAGGAAGAAAACCAAGCAAAGAGAGATCTTATCGTTAGAACTTCATCATTGTCTAATCTAAAACAAAAACTTAGCAACTGAAGGAATATGGAAAAACTATAAGGAGAAGAAACTTACAGACGTTAAGCTTTAACACAAAATGGAACCACATCAGTTTAGTATAAAACCCAGAAGACCTATGTGTTTGGAAAACAAAAAGACTAACGACATGGTGGGTAAGAAATTAAAAAAAAAAAAAGTTTCAGACCAATTAAAATAGATGCGTCTTTCAACCTCTCTAAACTCGTCTTCCTCAGTGACATGAAGAACAGTCCAAAAAAAAAGAGGTTATTCAACCCAAGAAAAACCAACAAACAGTAGTCTGTCTCATATTTTAGCTTCCAAAACCAAAATTAAAAAAAAAAGCACAAAACACAGAAGATGAACTGAATAAAAATGAAGAGAGTAGAAAGATCCATTTTTGAACCTGCGGTTCTGAAACCAGACTTTGATCTGTTTAGGCTCAATATTAGAGAGAATAGGGCTCTCCCTAATGAGCTGTTGCCTCCTTAAAGAGCTAGGCTTTGGACACTCAGAGTAAACCCTCTCTAAAGCTTCAACCTGTTCAGGTGTATATCTCACATACTTGCTCGAATCCATCTGCTTATTAAATGTATCTTTGTGAATGACAAGAGCCATAAACCCTTGCCGAAAAAGCTTCGAACCAGAAAAACAAAAAAATGGATTTTGGATTTAAGATTGAAATGGGTGTTCAGAAAAGCGCTTGCTTTGGTTCTTCATGTTCTTATTCTACGTAGGCTCTCCCCTCCAAAAGAGCCTCTTTCACCATGTTATTGCTCGTTCCTTCTCTTCTCAGAAAAATAAAACTTAACCCAAAGTGAGGAGAGAGGGGGATCCTGTGGATTTATGCTATAGACGTCAATCTCGAGGATTCCCCAGAGAGAGAGAGGAAACCAACCAACAGAGAGAATGGAGAGAGAGGCCAGGTGTGGTGGCTACTGGCTACGGCTTACTTTTCTCTCTCTGGTTTTTCTGCGACAAACAGAGAAAAAGAAGAAGAAAAATGGAACCCACTTTCTCTCAGTGCGTGATGTGAAAATTCAAAAGAAAATAAACGCAAAAGATACAGAAAAAAGGAGGGAGCTGTGAACGAGAGAGAGAGAGACTGCATATGACAGAGCAGACGGCCATTTTTTAAAAATGATAAAAAAAAACCTGCCATTGCAGTCAGAATTGTCAGTTTTACGTTTTATTGGACGAATGGGTTTCCTTGCTTCTCTCTCTAGGACAAGCAAACCATACTGCCCACTCTCACCGTCCCATACTGATCTTCTCCCTCTGCAACACCTAAACATATCTGGCATGCATATATGTTACACATTATGTCATCCCCATCATTATGGTATGTGTATGCATCATGATGATCAAATATTAGAACCAGTAGAGAATTTGCATGGGTGGAGTTAAAAAAAGTGAAATTAACAGAAATTATAGTTTATTATCAATAATAAGTCCAAGGAAATTTTACTAATAATTAAAACTTTGAATTATAATAAATTTACGTTGGTGACCTCGCAGTCATATTTTTTATCTAAATTCATCGACATTAATACCTCCGTTTTATTGATGCCAAAGATTGTCAAACGGAGACGAATGACGTCAATTATTAAGGGAGCGAGGGATATCCCTCTTGCCCATTGGAAGACGGACGGGCGTTGGAACAATTATCAGGCGATGGTGACGATTGTCAATGGCCGTTGGATTGAGGAAAGATGTCCCCTGCTTGGAATTGATGATTATGATTGAATCTCTCAATTTCCAAAGGCGATGGCGAACGATCGTCCATGATCGTTGAATCGAGGGAGAAACGTCCCCTATAGGAATTGACAGTCATGATTGAATTGGTCATTTTCCAAAGGCGATGGTAGACAATATTACATGGTCGTTGGATCGAGCGAGGGACGTCCCTTATCGGGATTGATGGCCAGGATTGAATCTGTCATTTTCCAAAGGCGATGGCGGACGACATTCCATAGCTATTGGATCGAGTGAGGAACGTCCCTAGATCAGAATGGACGGTCAGGATGGACTCTAAATTCTTTAACGTTGACGGGTCACGTGCAAAGCACACGCGTTTTTAAAAGGCGCGAATTCCCTCAACTAAGACGGACGTCCCTCTTCCAAAAAGGGTGTCACTCGACCAATTTTGGATGTCTCTCATCCAGAAACAGACATCTCTCGACCCAAGACGACGTTGTTCTACCAATTACGGAAGTCGCTAGCCTCACAATGTACGTCTCTCCTCATAAGACGGCGTCGTTCGGGTCATAACGAACATACGTCTTAATACGAGGGACGTCCGTTTTCAACCGAGGGTCCATTTACGCTGTCGTTTAGCATTCAAAGAAGGACTATTGTTCGAAAATGGACGTCCCTCGTATGAAAACGAACGTCCGTTATGGCCTCAACGACGCCGTCTTAAGAAGAGAGACGTTCATTGTGAGGCTAGAAACGTCCGTAATTGGCAGAATGACATAGTCTTGGGGGCGAGGGACGTCCGATTCTGGACGAGAGAAGTCCAAAATTGATCGAGTGACGTCCATTTTGGAAGAGAGACATCTGTCTTAATTGAGGGAATTCACGCCTTTTAAAAACGTGTATACTTTGCACATGACCCTTCAACGTTAAAGAATTTGGAGTCCATCCTGACCGTCAATTCCGATCCAGGGACATCCCTCGCTCGATCCAACGGCCATGGAATGTCATCCGCCATCGCCTTTGGAAAATGACAAATTCAATCTTGGTCGTCAATCCCAATAAGGGACGTCCATCGCTCGATCCAAAGGCCATGGATGATCGTCCGCCATTGCCTTTGGAAAATTGAAGATTCAATCATGGTCGTCAATTCCTTTAAGGGACGTCCCTCCCTCCCTCAATCGAACGGTCATGGACGATCGTCCGCCATCGCCTTTGAAAAATGACAGATTCAATCATGGTCATCAATTTCGAGCGAGGGACGTCTTTTCTTGATCCAACGGCCATTGACAATTGTTCGTCATTGCCCGATAATTATTCCAACGACCGTCCCTCTTCCAACGGGCAAGAGGGACGCCCATCGATAATTGACGTCCTGCGGGCCTTGGCGTCAACGAAACGGAGGCATTAACGTCAACAGATTTGGACAAGAAACGTGACTGCGAGGTCGCTGACGATAATTTCTCATAGTTCTGAGTTTTAATTGTTAGCAAAATTTCTTCAGTATTTAACTTATCGTTGATCCCAAACTATAAGTTCTGCGGTGTTAATTTCCCTAAAAAAAACAATGGTCTTCTTCCACAAAAAAAAAAAAAAAAACTGAGGTTTAGAACAACTTTACTTTAACGAAGATTATAGTTAATACAAATCAATTTTATTTAGCTGGTCGTCTTCTTGATTTCTCCAAGACTCCATTACTGATCTTAAGCTTTCTTATGGTATCAAAGACACGTGTCTTCATTGAGCTATAAGAAACAACGAAAATGCACCCAAATGTGCTAGTGCATTAGAGAAAGTCGAGGTTTTTGTTTATTTTTTTTTCAATAAACACTTGGCGGTTGAAGGGAGATGTACATGCAAATGATTATTCATGCTTAGTCTATCACGCACATCATTATTCATCCTAACCCTATCACGTCACAATGAAAACATCCTGAAATTATATAAAAATTTATCAACTTTTAATTAGAGATTTTTAATATATGTTTTGAAAAGAGACGTTTGCTCTTAATTAAATTTTTTTAAATTAAATGAATTATTCGAGGGAAAAAAAATTTTATGGAAGGAAAAAAGTGAATAAAATAAATCATTAAACATACTCAAAATATGAGTCAATATATTAAAATATACTTTTATAAATACACTAATAGGATTTTTAATATCATATTCTTATTTATTGTTCGCCGACTCAATTTTTAAAACCAGTGACTAAAAATAATTTGATATAAGTTGGAAACAGACCAATTGAGATATTGATCGTGCTTGAAGTTGAGTTGTGTTTCAAATTAAGATCGTGCTTCACCCTCGGATTGTGTTGAGAAAATCACCATTTTCACAGTGGAAGACAAATATCTACTGCAGAAAATACTATTTTCACTGCAAAAATTAGCATTCCATAGCGGAAGACATGTTTCCTTTATGAAAAATACTCATTCCATAGCAAATACTTGATATATTATTTTTAAAAAAATTAAATTTTAAACTGAATACGTAAATGTGAGATTTACATCGTTTATTTTCCATAGTTTAAAAATTACTTTAATATTTAGTTTGTCACTGATCCAATATGTCAGGGTTTGTTTTGTTAATTGTCCTCTATAATTTTACTACGTCGTATTTTTGACATCACAAACGTTAATTTTAATCGATACTCACAACACAACGCGACTCCAAACGATAATTCACATTAACTGACGTCCACAAAATCGAAGAAAGAAACCAAACAAATAAATCCAAATTAGGGAGAGGAAGCACCAACCACCTTTCTTTTGGGTGAGAAATTGAGAGTGTTTCCCACTTGCATCCCTTCACTCAGAAGAATCCAAGAGAGTGACTGCAAAGAAGAAGAAAAAGAAAAAAAGAAGGAAGAGAAAAGATGGTTGAAAAAAGCTATTGACTTTTTAAAATTGCATAAGGTTGACATTTGACACTAAAGTCTTTCCAAGCATCCTAAGTTGTTATATATATATATAAATAAATAAATCATTAGAATTATCATACACAAATGAAAATAAACAAACAATCTTAAAAGTTACACATATTGAGGAATACGTTATAGTTAAGATAATCTTTCCTCTACTTCATAATCTTGTTATCGAGTGTCGTCACGGGGTCATAATATAATTTCTAAGTATCACAACATTTCATCACTGTAATCGGGTTTTACACTCCAACAGTGTATTTTTAGGTCACGATGATGCCAAAAGGTGGTAACGCTATATAACATTAACAAATATATATATATATATAGAGAGAGAGAGACAGAGAGAGAGAGAGAGAGGAGTGTCATGATGATTGATGAGGGACGAAGGTAGACAGACTCAGTTGTTGTTTTCTTGTCTCCCATTGATTTTATAATAAGATGATGAATCGCCAATCTTTTTTTAGTTGATCCTCGTTTTTTTTTAATTTTGGAAGAAGATGAAATGCAATTTCAAATGGATTACGAAGTGTCAATATCTTTCTATAAATTATACATTTTCTCACTAATATATGTTTATAAGACCAAAACTAATTATGAGATAATAGAAATTTTAACTTGTGCCACTAACATGTTATTTATAATTTAATTATACATTTTCGAATCGAACCGAACCGTTCCCATCGACGTCCGGTTTAAATCCCCCATCGATGTCCGGCTTCAGCTACAACGATTGCGAGGGAGAGCAGTCGACGGTTGACAGAGAAGTGAGAGGGATACGGCACTCGACGGTTGACAGAGAAGAGAGAGGGAGACGAGACTCGACAGAGAAGGGAGAGGGAGACGTCGAGACACCAGATCAGATCCGATGAAGTGAGGCAGACGGATTTTCGAGGAGGCACTCTAGGCTCAATGCTTTCGGCTTCGAGGACAGAGAAGGTAGGGGTAGGGTTTAGTTTAGTGTTGTTGTCTGGCGCAAGACTCGAAGAAATGACTAGAAAAAATAGGAGCTCAGTTCAGTTTGGGGAAGACGGTTTTCCTCTTCACATAACCGAGAACCGAACTGAATTAGGCGGTTCGGTTCTGATCGGTTATGCCCTTCCGTTTTTATATATTAAAATCGAACCGAACCGACTAAAACTGTTCGGTTCGGTTCGATTACCCTGTTCGAACCGAACCGATTCCCACCCCCAATCCTTGCTGGTGCATCAAGGTATGACTCAGACAATTGATAAAGAAACCATGTTGAAGCTGCAAGAAACTGATACAACAAAAGCTTAAGATATTGAGATGAAGGCTCACAGTGCGATACTGTTGAGTTTTGGCGATGAAGTGTTACGGGAAGTCATTGAAGAAAGGGATGCATTATCAGTATGGACGAAACTTGAAGCACTATACATGAAACAGTTGTTGGCAAACCGACTATATCTAAAAAAGAAACTATATACATTACTGATGGAGGATATCAAAGAAATGCGTAAACATCTGGATGACTTCAATAAAATAATTCTGGATTTAAACAACATGGGTGTCAAAATTGATGAGGAAGATCAATTCATCATTCTGTTAAGTTCTTTACCTAAGATCTATGACCATTTTGTAGATACCATATGTTATATGGAAAACAGACCCTGAAAATGTCTGAGGTAAAAGCTGCTTTAAATTCAAAAGAATTACAAAGGCGTACTGAATCAAATGAGAACTTCTATGGTGAAGGATTGATTGTATACGGAAGATCTCAAACTAGGGATCAAAAGAATTCAAGCAACAGATCACGATCAAAGTTTAAGTCTGAAAAAAGATGTTTTTTCTATCACAAAAGGGTCATTTCAAGGACTGCTATGAGAGAAAAAGAAAATGAATGAAAAGAAAATTGAAAAGGGAGATGCTTCAGTTGCTGCTGGTGGGTATGAATCATCTGAAGTACTGGTTGCATCGGTTGCTGATTCAAGAGACCTTTGAGTCTTAGACTCTGGGTGTTCATTTCATATGACACCCAAAAAAGAGTGGTTCCACAATTTAAGTGAAGGTTCTGGCGGCCAAGTATTACTCGGCAATAATCAATCCTGCATGATTGAAGGTTCAAGTAACATTCAGGTTATGATGTTTGATGGATGTATAAAGACAATTCAAAATGTCCGGTATGTTCCTAATCTCAAAAGAAATTTATTGTCGATAGAGATGCTGGATAATTCTGGATGCTTGATAAAAATGGAGAAAGAAATTCTGAGAGTTACAAAAGGAATTCTTACTGTGATGAAAGAAAGTTTGTAAAATGGGTTATACATTCTACAAGGGAAAACAATCACAGGTGAATCATTAAATGTGATTGAAGCTCGGGAGAATGACTCTCAGTTGTGGCACTTACGGTTGGGGCATATCAGTGAACGAGATCTGATTGAATTACACAAACAAAATCTCTTGAGTGGTCAAATCATCTCAACTTTGAAGTTTTGTAAGAACTGTGTTCTTGGCAAAAGTACACGGGTCAAGTTCAACTACATCTCTCATAGATCACATGAAATTCTCAATTATGTACACTCAGATGTTTGGGGACCTGAAAAATGTGCATCAAAAGGTGGAGCACACTACTTCATGACAATTATTGATGACTTCTGGAAAATTCTGGTTGAGAATAGTCAATCGCGTTAACAAGAGGGTTAGGCTCAGATAGAGAGAAAGGTAAAGATTTTATGGACTGATAATGGTATGAATTATTGCTCTAAAAGGTTTGATGAATATTGTAGACAAACTGGCATACAGAGGCATCACATAGTTAGTCACACTCTTCAGCAGAATGGATTGGCTGAACATATAAACCATACGATTTTAGAAAGAGTGAGGTGTGTGCTCCTCACGGTTGTTGTACCACGATCGTTTTGGGCAGAAGCTGTGAAGACAACTTCTTATCTTATAAATTCGTGCCCATTTTCAGCATTGAATTTCAAAACTCCATTTGAGGTTTGACATAACTCTCCACCTAAGTATGAACATCTGAAGGTATTTGGTTGTACTGCTTATGCTCACACTAAGTAGGACAAGGTGTAACCTCGAGCTGGGAAATACATGTTTTTGGGATACCAAGAAGGTGTGAAGGGATATAAGTTGTGGTCCTTGGAACCTGGACAACAGAAAATTATAATTTGCAGAGATGTAGTGTTCAATGAAAAAGAATTTCCATAGAAAACTGTCACTAATGTTTCTGTTAATTTGAAACAACCCTCATCTCCCAATATTCAAGTTGAGATGGAATCAAATGCTAAAAAGGCTGAACGGGCAGGTACTAATCTCCAAGTAGACAGCAACAACTATTAGACAACTAAGGTAGAAGTGTGTGATGAGGATGACAAACTGATGGATTATCAACTTACCAGCGACAGATCCAGGAGAGTTATTAAACCAGTTCAAAGGTTAGGATATGCTGATATTATTGCATATGCTCTCCAGGTATCTGCTGATTTGTATAATTTTGAACCGTTACGCTACTCTGAAGCCATGGGGCAAAGTGACAGAAAATTGTGGTTTAAAGCAATGGTTGTTATCCGAAATTTGAAATTAGAACAAATGGATGTTAAAACAACATTGAGAAAATCTCCACATCAGTGGAACAAGCATTTTGATGAGTTTGTCACTGGTATTGGTTTTGTCAGAAGCTAATATGATCACTGTGTTTATATTAAAGATAAAGCTAACACAAGAAATGCAATCGACATGCTACTTTATGTAGATGATATCCTCATAGCATAGAAATACATACCTGTTGTTTCATAATTGAAAGCTCAGTTAAGCAAGGAGTTTGAAATGAAAGATATGAGACAAGCATGGAAAATGCTTGGGATCAAAATTTTTAGAGACAAAGAACAAGGAACTATTGTCTTGTCTCAGAAGAGTTATTTGCAAAAGGTGTTAAGCAAGTTTAATCTGTCAAATACTAAACATGATCATACTCCCATTGGTGCTCATTTTAACTTGAGTCACGATCAACGTCCAAAGCTTGATTCTGAAAAAGAATGGATGGATAAAATTCTATACTCTAACATTTTGGAAAGTATAATGTATGCAATGATCTGTACTGTAACGACACAGTTTTTATTACCTTTAAAAATCTCGTGAAATTTAAAACTTTTATAAAAACAACTGAAATCTTTATTAAAACCTTTTAGGTTAAAATCAGAGTTCTTTTCTTAAAACCTGAACGCTAAAACATTTTTCTTAAAACTCGTTACTTAAATCTTTATTAACAGCGGAAGAATTTATTTGTAAAGTCATTTTTCTCAAATTTCAATGGAAGCATAAATAGTTCATTTTAAAAGACAGTAAATAAATTGTCACTTTACATTTACAAAACTCATTTCTCACTTTAACTTCATTAGCCTAGCCAACCACAAGACTCGCCCGTGCAAATCCTTCATCAGCTACTTCTTAATCTGTTAATCATTTTCTCTCGTACTTATATCTACATCGCAAGTCATAAACTACGAGTATAACGCTAGTAAGTGATAGAACCTAATAAGCTTAGATGCACATGCTGTGCCATTTTTAAAATGTATGCAGTTTTTCTTTTCGTTTTCTTTTTTTATCTTTTATCTTTTCACACTTTCGTACTTTCTTTTTGTTTTTGTTTCCGTTTCGGTATCTATGATCGTACGCGTTTTCGTATCCGTTCCCTTGTCTGTTTTCGTATCCGTATCTGTATCTATTTCCATTTTTGGAAACTCATTTTTGTTTCTGTTTCCGTTTCTATTCTCATTTTCGTTTTGGTATTTATGCTCGCACCGTTCCCATTTTCGTTCTTGTATCCGTATCCGTTTCTCTTTTCATATTCTTTTCTTTACTTGTCTTTTCTTTTATTTTATTTTGTCCCAGTGTCGGCTTAACCTACCAGACCACAGAAACCTTTATCTTTTCTTTATCTTATGTCTTTGTGTCGGGCTTGACCTACAGGATCACAAGAACTTTATCTTTTCTTTCATTGGGTTATGTGTCGGGCTTGACCTACCAGACACAACCCTTTTTATCTTTCTTAATCTTTCATTTGTATTTCTTTTTGTTTTCCGTTTTCTTTTCAAAACCGTGCATGAAAACCATTTTCGTATATTTTGAAAAATGTGATGCATGATGCTCATGAATGCATACAATTTCTAACAAATAGTTAATGAAATATAAATAAACACCCAACATGCAATTCACAGAACATGCTCGTAAAACGAAAGACATGCTATAAAGCTTTAGACATGCTGTAAAAACAGTAGACATGCTATAAAAACTATAGATATGGTGTAAAACAATAAACATGCTTTTAATACTATAGATATGTTTTTAATATTGTAGACATGCTCGTTATCTAATAAAGTAGTAAACAGTCAAACATGCATATCTTATTCTTACAATGTAGAGCCCTAAGGACCAAAACACACACATATCACTTACCTCGATTGCTTAAAGTGTTCAACGCTTATTCGTTTTCCTTTCCTTCTCATTTAGTACATTCACAATTCAATAACATTTAATTATTAATCTAATCAATTAATCAACTTATTAATCTCATCGTCTTTTTTTATCCTTAATCCTTATACGTTACTTATTAGAGTTTCTTAAATGAAACCGCTTCATTAATATAACTTAGCTTAATAAATTAATCATGATTGATAGCATTTAGAAACTAAGTTTAACATATGTCGAAGACCAACGTAATTCCATCCACAGATTGCATACCCATATATCAATGTCCAAATAATAATATTGAATTAAGGCATGAAACTATATTTATCTACCAAGCTACGCACAGTGACTTAATCCAATTTCCATAATATATTTTAATCCAATAGGTGAAACGAATCCAAAAACCAATCAAGTATATGACCACAATATACATTATCTTTAACATTATCAACCAAACGAAGATCTAGTAGTAGACAATTAATTTTCCCGATTTATCCATTAACATAATATAGGAACCCAATCCAAATGACAGAAAATATTTACCCACCAATGAACCAATAAAATCCAACAGAGTATATCTATCCCAGTTGTAATTAAACATAGAGCATTAACTAATATTCTTAATAATTTTATAACAATCTCCTGTCTTCAATAAAATCATCAGGCAGAGAATAAACCCCCAAAAGCCTTCCACTTTTATCTCCCATAAAATCAATCAATATGGTAGAATTACATAACAATGTTTAACACATCAATCAACTATAAATGAATCACTAACAGTGGCAGAATACATTTTATCTGAAACATTATTCACATTATTTACTCATTTATCTTCTATCCTAGCTATTAACATAATTAAGCCCATAAAATCCATAAGCCATAACAGACAGAGAGTCAAAAATCCAATTGCAGAAAACACCCTCATCATCCATCATTAATAACATCTATCTTGCAACACTTGCATATTTTCTTCCAATTTCCAATTAAAGGCAGCCCACAAAATTACCAACATTGCAAAACAGAACCCAATAAATGTAAACTGTCAGGAACCAAATCAGTTTCAATCCAACAATTCCATATGCAGAAGTTTCTTCTTACCAGAAACACCCGAGAGAGCAGCTTCAACCTCCAACCACCAGAACACTCTTTGCCCTCCTTGCTTTCCTTCCCGAGAGTTCCTTCTTGCGACAGAACACATCTCCCACTTCTTTGTCATTCAATTTCCTTCTGATTTCACACACAGCGGCGCCCTTACTCCCACGCTCTATTTATACATAGATGGCTAGGTTGAAAGGTATGAAACACATATCCCATGATTTCAGGACGGATGCTAATTTCTTGATGATATCCTAACACTCGGTTCTCCCTCGTCGTCTCCCTCACGCGTCTTTCTCCTGAATCTCCCACTTTCTCGCTCTCTCTTACTCTGCTTCAGAAAATGGTCGGGCCATTCTTTCTTCACCCGACCTTTTTTCTCCTTTCAGTTAAACCGAACCAACAAACCAACATGAACCGGTTCGTAAGCTGAACCAGTTCAGCCTTTCACAGCCCACCCTATCCTTCGTCAATTCTCCCCTGCCAAACACTGAATCATCCACAACCAAAAGCAGGACAGAAACGAATGACTTACCTCGACCCGAAGCTGGAAATCACAGCCAGGGGGAGCTCCAATTCACGATTCATTCAGTCTGAACGAACCCGTGCCCTAGCCATCTCGTGGTTCGTCGTCCCAGCGGCGTCATCACTAGCACGCACACCGAACAGAGTCATCGCGAACCCGCACGCCCGAGCTCCCTCTCGCTCTCTCTCAATTGCTCTGTCGCTCTCGGTCTCCTTCTCCCTTTCTAGGGTTCTCTCTCAAAACCGCAGCCCTAATTTCTAATCTCATCTCTCTCTTTTGATTTCCAGCCAGACCAACACAGCATGAACCGATTCGGATGAATCAGTTCAGCACCTTCTCCCCCTTTTATTTTCACTTTCTTTCTAATTCTTCATTTAATCCTCAATTAATTATTTTCTTACATTTTAATTCCAATTAATTTTATTTCAAATTCTCTCTTATTCAATTAATCTTTTTATTTAATTAATCATTTTTTATCTATCCCCAATTAAATCACTCTACTCCATAATTAATTTACACTTCTTCCAACTAAATCTCATATCTTAATTAATCCAATTAATTGGTACAAATTATACCCCAGCCTATTATGTTTATTAAACTTATTTTCTAGATATAACATTCCATAATAAGTTCATTCTAAAATCTCCAATAATCATAAAAAATCCAACTAATTCAAATACACCCAAATAATTTTTCAATTATTCTTACTTAATTTTGTTACAAAAAATCAGGGTATTACATGTACAAGGCCAGATCTTGCATATGTAGTAAGTGTTACTAACCAGTTCATGGCTAATCCAGGAAGAGCACATTGGCATGCACTTAAATGGATTATGAGGTACATTGCTGGTTCTCTTAATGTTAGTTTAATTCCTACAAAATCAAAAACAGAAAAGTATGTTGTGGTTGGATATGTTGATGCTGATTTTGCTGGGTGTAAAGATTCATCGAAATCCATATCTAGGCATATCTTTACAGTATATGGAGGTGTAGTTTATTGGAAAGCTTGTTTACAAAATGTTGTAGCTTTATCAACAACTGAGTCTCTGAATACATATCAGTCTGCAAAGGTCAAAAGGTGGGGACTAAGGATAATCCAGCAGATTTGTTAATGAAAATATTGTCAGCAGTTAAGTTTAGGCATTGCTTGAATTTAGTTAATGTCCAGTATGAATAATTTCGTTGTTGAGAGTTTTAATCGTCTGATCTGATTCAAAAAGGTTTCAAGGTGGAGAATTATGAAGTTGAAACAGTTTTTGAAGAACGGATGTCTCTTGTGGACAAACAGACGTCCCTTGTAATGAAGTCTAGATGGCCATTAAGATGGTAAGGAGGAATGGACGCCTCGTTGTGAAGTGGTGAACGTCCCTTTAATGGAGAACCTGACGGACGCTTGAGAATCGGTATGACGAACGTCCTTTATGGAGAGACGATGTCCTTTCTAGAGTAAAACAGATGTCCTTTCTAGAGGGTCGGACGTCTCTTATGGCACGCTGTATATAACTGATAATTCTGTTATGTTGGGAAGCAATTGAAGAATCAGAAAGACAAAAAGGATTTCAAGTTAGAGAGAGTTTTCTCTATAAAGTCTTGGAGATTATTTTTGCGGTGCTCTTGCTGTAAAGTTTTGATTCTTGTACTATTTGGAATATCAATAAAGTGATCGGCGATTATCTCCATGGGCGTAGGATTGTATTTGTCCGAACCACGTAAATCCATGTTTTCTTTTTCTTTCTATTATGTACATTTTCAATCGTATTATTTCTCCACAACAGTTCTATTTCTCTGTCAAGTGTCAACTACCGAGCGACGTCGTCATCATTGTCATCGTCCTCTTTTCAGCGCAGCCCTAACTCGTGGTCAGCGCCGCCCTAACTCGTGGTCAGCGCCGCCCTAACTCGTGGTTAGCGCCGTCGCTTTGGATAGTTGTAGTTTGCAGTGCGAACTTCACACAGGTTCGTCGAATATATATTCAACATTTTGTTGTTTCAATTTTCATTCTCATTTCGCACTTTGTAGTTCACACATATTAGTTGCATATGAAATTTGTGAAATCTTGCTACGAAATCTGTTTTTGGTGTAAAATGTGTGAAATCTTGCTGTGAAATTTGTTTCTTGTTGTGAAATTTGATATGTTTTTTAACAAATGCGATAAGATGTTGGTCTGTGTTTGAACAGACCAGTCTTGCTGTGAAATTTGTAAAATATTGTTGTAAAATCGATTTTGGTTTGGTTTTGTAATTCCTATGAGAATTAATCTCTCTTTTTCTCTTTATTTCAGCTTTGCATAGAGTCTGCCTTTTCCTTGCTTTTATTAGAAAATCAAAGACATTTTTCCTATCTGTAATTAGAAGTGAAAAACCAAAATCGAACCGGAACTGAAACTGAACCTAGGAAAACTGAAAACCGAGGTTTTGGTTTTGATTAGTTTTTAGATAGATTCGGTTTGGTTTTTGTTTTTCTTTTTCAAAACTGAACTGAGTCAGTTCGATTCCAATTTGACCTAAAACTGAATCGAACCGATTCCATCCCTATATAAAATCGACACTTCAATAGAATTAGATGAATTACCAACTCTTCATATTTAAATCACCCAACTTTAAAAAAATTTAAATAAATAGAAAATTTTCATTTTCTATCTTGGTTCATGTATTCCTTTTTCCACCACCAATTTCTCTCTCCTGCTTTGCTTGCATTTTACTCTCTCTCTCTCTCCTACAATCTACAATCTATATGATAAGAGAGGGGATGATAATTGGGTAGAGAATAGAAAGAGGAGAACCTTCAAAACCTTAAATGCAAGAATTAAATGCTAACTTGATTCATTGATGAAGCCAAATATAATGGCTTTTCATGCGTGATTATGGGCTTGGACAGATAAGATTTGCTTTAAATACGTGTTATGATTAGTAGTGTTACTCAAGTTTTTCAATTTCACGTGGTTGCCACGGTGGATTGTTGCTGTTTCGTCTTTTTTTTTTATTAGTTAAAAAATATAAAAATTCATAAACTTAAGAACTCATGCAAACAAACATTAATATTTCGTAATTTTGAAATTTTATTTTATTGAATTTTAAAAAAAAAATGTTATATTAAATTATAGTAGATTTAACATTTTTAAAAGAGTAATTATCAAAATAGTCTCTAAAATTAAGAAGTATTTTTAATAAATATCTTAAATTTTTAATTTTGCTATCTAACCCTAAAAAATTTAAGGTGTTAGCATTTAACGTCTTCTTGGACTCCATTAATGGCGGCTTTAGAGACTGGGTGAAAACTGAAAAGGTAAATGGCGAGTCATTTATTTGGATGCAGATTCATAGTTGATGACAGTTTCAAATGCCCCCACCAAAGCCTTCACTTTGTTCTTCCTCTTCTCGAGTAACTTACTTGCTGTAATCCACATTCTCTGTTTCTTCTCCTTCCTTTGAAATAATCATTTTGTTTCCTTCATTTGAAATAACTGTTTCTTCTTCTGGATAATCAGATCCTTCCTTGGAAACAACACCTATGTCTTTTCATTCTCAACTCCTTTCTTCTCCTGTTTCGAGCTGTCTTCCTATTTCGGTTATGTCTTCCGTTTCTGCTTTCATCGCTAAGTTTTCGTCTGGATTACACTCGAAACTTGTGTCGTCTACCATGGCGGTCTCCTTTTCTTCCTCTTCATGCTCGTCTTCTTTGTCCACTGTTTTGGCTTCATCAACTTCGTGTAATTTTTCCTACCTTACTTTCCAACTCAGATTCAATACTGTAATCATCTCCGCCTCCGGAACACGACGAACCAGGGTCATTCTTTCTTAAAGTTCTTTTAACATAAACAGTGGGAGATTTCCATCGATACTTAGAAGCTCTTCGAATCCCTAATATCTTATATTATTCTAATAATTTATTAAAGTGGTATATGATAATTAAGCGACGTTGAATTAATATTAATGTGTTTAATACGATAGTTGTTAGTATCAAGGACATTAAGTTAATTAAGTTTTAATTCTCTTTCCTTAACCTTATTAAAGTGTATAAAATATAGTTGTAGAGGTGTGAATAAATAGACATTAATGAAAGGGTATGTATGAAAAGATACCTTTAGAAAATTGTTTTCTTCATTAAGGAAATAAAAATTACAGCAAACACACACTAACAACCTGAAATTACAGCAACTAAACTTGGGTTCTTGATCATCAAAGAGATAATTAAAGTAAAAGGATTAATGCGACAAAATGATTGATATCAACATCAATAACAAAAGCTTTTATCATGGACCAAGGTTGGTATTTGAATGTCTTATTTATCCGCGTTTAGTGAAAAAGAGATGGTTTAATCAACAACGTTAAATATGAGACGTAAAGATTATAAGTATGAAATATGCTAACAATTGCTATTAAAGTACGGTTTGTAAAACATATTGATTTACCATGTATATTGAATGAATTTCTGTTAAAAGGAAAATTTTGTGCATGACAAGAAAGTTAGGTTTTGTGAATAGTGTTATGCATGACGAAAATGATCGCTTAAAGTATCTATCGATTACTCGAAATATTCCGGCGAAAATTGGTTCCAGAAAAAGAAAAGAATCTGTGACAATTTCGAATTGCGGTCACATAGCGGTCAATTAGAGGTCAACACATATTCTAATCTGTAATTGAAATATGGAGTTTCGGTCAAATATTAGTTGATCAACGATTGAGTAATTCGACGGCATTAATTGACAAAATGAAATCTGGCATGTTAGCCGACTATTGGCCGAGAATAATTTGAATCTGTAGTTGCGGTCGACTAGTAGTCGCCTTGCAATCGCTTGTGGTCGACAACGTTTTGATTCTGTAATTTTTTCATGCATCTACGGTCGACTAGCGATCTCCTCGCAATCGTGTGCGGTCGGCAATGATTTGAATCTGTAACTTTTTGGTGCATATGCGGTCACATGTGCCTCGACCGGAACTAGACCGCAAGGCAAAAAATTAATGTTATAATTTATGTTATAAATTAACGTTTACTCAATTAAATATTATTGTATAGAAACTTAGTAGTCATCAAAGTGACCTAGTTTGAAATTATCAATATTCAATTGTGTAATTTTATTCGTTTAATTATTGTGATGTTATTGAAAAAAAATTATTCATTATAAAACCATGAGGTCACACAAAGGTGGACAAATTTTTATAATTAATAATTGTAAAATGACTTGTTTACATATTTAATTAATATGATTAAATATCCAAAGATATTTAGCGTGTTGTAATACCTTGACTTTTTATATTGGAATTTAATAAAGATAATTGGAAAGTAATTGAGGGATATTTGGATTAATTGGATAATTATTGGGGTATTACCAAAGACGTAATCGGCAATCATTATCACCGAGTGATATTTGGAATAAATTGGAAATTGGAATCGGGTTGAGAATAATTTAATTAAATGAAAAAATTAATTGTATTATTAAAGAGGAATTTAATTGGGTAAAAAGATAATTTAAATTAAAAAGAAATTTAAATGAATTAGTGGGAGTTGAAGGAATAAACGAAAATGTAATTAAAAAAGGGGATGATGCTGGTTTGTTCTGTAGTATCCTCGAAAAAGGGGATGTGCAATCTCACATCGACTTGTGGGAGGAAATGAGAACATGATATAAGTGGGTAGTTGCCTTAGACAAGCAGACGCGTTTTGGGCCAAGGTGAGACACGAGGTTCGCCAAAAGGCTTGATTCCAAGAACAAATCCGTGAGGGTCCAAAGGTTGGCCCAAAGCATATCCAAGAATGGAATGAGGAGCATATCCAAGAAAACATATGACTTCAAAGAGAAAATGTAGGATTTTCAAGAGTTAAGCTGTGTCAAAGGTGTAAAGAAATCCTTTTGGAAGATGCCTTGCCCATTAGGAACAATGTTTTAAAGGTAGGAAGAGTGATCGTTTGGTCAAAGGTTGTCTGGTTTTGGGTTAAAGGACAGAAAATGGTGGCACAGAAAGTGTTTCTATCGTGAAAGATGCAATATGTAGTGCCCGTATCTTATGGTGTTGCATACAAAATCCATATTTTGATATATCCAAGTGTTAAGGAAATGAAATGAGTACAAGTTTCTGTAATAATTCTATTCGGATGTGAGAACAAATAGATGAGAAAGGTGTATGGCTTGGTTATGAGGTGTGATAAGAACCATAAAGTGGCCCTTTGGAGATTTGGTATAGAAGTGTGATACAAGGAGTTGTTTGCGTAAGTTTATGCGATCAACGCTAACGATAGTTCTGATTGTTAGAGCGAGGAAGTGATTACGTTAAGCCAAATTTTGAGGACAAAATTTTAAATAACGGAGGAAGAGTTGTAACGACCAAAATTTCTTTTGGATGAATTTTAAAATAGTCAAGGATATCGTTCAGAATACTTAATAATTATCGGATCGATCTACTAGTGATGTATATTATCTTATAATTATGGAAATTAATAGGAAAATTATGGGATTTTATGATGGTATTATTACTGACATATAAGTATCAACTATAATAGAAAGATAAGAGATATTTTAGAAAAATATTTAAGTGACAAAGTCTTTCGCTGTAAATATTTTATGAATGCATGGTTTTAGTAACCGGTTTTAAAGTATGGTTTTATCCCAAAAGAATTTAAGCAGCATCGTTTTGGTGTGACGGTAAAAAGAAAATATATATATATATCAATCCCAAGTATTTACCACAAAATAACGTTTTCCAAAAACGGGGCGATACAGGTTTGGTGTTCGGTTCAGCCCCGTTCACTGATGGTTGGTCCAGTTGAGAAAACAATTGCAATGGAAGGGGGAAAATCATTCGGCCATCGACCATTTCCTTCAGAGATCGACAGAGGGAGATGGAGACCGCAGGAGATGGAGACCGCGGGAGATGACGAAGAGGGACGATGCGTGAGGCTCCGAGCTTAGGACGGTTCTTCGCGGCAAGAAGCGCTGTGTGGCGTGAGGAAGAGCAGCTGGATGGCGTCGCGGGTAGAGGCTAGGGCTGGAAATCAGAGCTCCCGCGAGCGGTGTTTTCCGGCGACGATTCGAGGTATGTCTGACCGGGTTTTCTTCTCCTTTGTGTTTTGATGGTCGGGCGCTGGCAGGGATGGAATGGCGATGCCGTGACGGTTACTTCCGGCGTCGGGTCGGGCGTCGATGGTGTTCCGACCCGGGTGCAAGCAAATCCGATTTGACCCGGTTTGAGTTGAACCGTGATCTGCAGACAAAAGATGGATTTTTATGCATCTGGAACTCTAATCCTTACATTTAGTATTCTTAAAACATGACTAATAAATCTTACCTTGTAAACGTTATCCATTCTCTGACTTAGAATAGATTATAGTTGTTAAAATATTTGCTTCCATATAGTCCGATAATGCCTCTGTTTTGATGGTAGAATTCATTGTTATTACACCTTAAATTCAGCCGCTTTAGAATATTAATTACTTGTCGAATGTTGCTCAAATGATAGTTAAAAATCTTGTTGTTAGTCATCCATAGACTTTGTTCAAATGCTGATATGAGTTAGATATTATTAGTTGCTTTGAGATCCTTAAACTGTTGTACAATTATCCGTCTCTAATTTCACATGTATTATGATCGTATGTCTATCGTTGTTCTATTGTTAAAATCTCTTGTCAAAAATGAAGCATAATAACATGTCATAATTATTGTTAATTTCGCTATTATCACGTTGATATTCGAAGTATGTTGGCATGGTTTACTCATTGATGAATTTGCTGTCATATTTAGTAGTTTGCTGTCAAATTATAAAGCATGTGAGCATGGTTTATTCACTGTTAATCTCTGTTATTCCCAGCTTTAAGCATGATAAACAATTTTTCTGTTGCTAATAGTTCGTTGTCGTACGCTGCAATTTCTAGCGAATCTCGAAGCACGTTATTCGTTTTGGTCATTGTTACTTGCTGTCTTTTCTAGTTTGAATTCAAGCATGATAAATTGTTTTACGTCGTTTTAATTCACTAAATACACGCTATCATTTCCTGTTAGATTTCTGAGCATGACAACACGTTTTATTTTGTTATAGCCTCACTATTATATGCTGCTATGTTCTGTCGAAAATTCAACATGATAGCACGTTTTAATTCTTGTGAATTCACTACTGTTTCAGTGTTATTCCATTGTTATTTTCCGTCAATTCTGAAGCATGTTAGTTGTTTTATTCACTGTTAGATTTGTTGTTCTTTTACTGCTAGTTTCCGTAGATTCCCAAGCACGTAAGCATGTCTCATTGATTGTTTAAATTACAGTTATCACATTGTTATTTTTTGGATCCCGAAGCATGTTAATTCACTGTTTATGTTCGCTATTAGTTCGTTGGTAATTAGTTGTTAGTTCCTACACGATAATAGTTTTTTTATGTGCTGCAATTCTATGTTTAGTTTCAGTCGTTTATTTCTATGGATATTCTAGAATTTAATAGAGATATAGAATATGAATTCCCGATGAATAGATGATATTGTTTGTAGTTTCATTTCCAGTATTGCATTGACATGCATCAAGATAATAGACATCATAGGAAATACCACAAAAGAATTGGTATTCATATTGTGAGAAGAAAATGAGGAAAGAAAAGAAAAGAAAAGAAAGTAAGGGAATTGGGGGTCGAGGCAATGGTTTGGATCTAACCGGTAGACTCGAAAAGAATTATACAATTCCCTTGTCGGGTCGTGAGAGCTTGTCTACTTTAGGGTGTTAGATGCCGACTAGCGGTCATTCCCCTCTAGGATCCTCCAATCTTCCAACTCAATGTACGAGTTTATGATATGTAACCATGAGTAAAGAACAATTTGAACAGATTTCATTCTGACATAATGAGTTAGAGCTATACATATTGCATATCTCATTTTCTTACTAGGCGTTAGCTCATGTTTTCTTCGTGGTGTAGGTGATCGTGATACTACAATTATTATAAAGAGGAACGGTTGATGAAAGATTTGCATGTGCGAGAGTTGTGGTTGGCTAGGCTAAAGACATAAAGAGAAAATTGGTTTTGTAAATATAAATGTAACCAATTGCTTATAATTTCGCAATTAGTTTATTTGAGTTTCCGTTACGTTTTCAGAAAAATGATTTCATAATTATAGTTTTCCGTTGTTTATAATGGTTTAAATAACAAGTATAAGAAAATGATTTTTAACGGTTCGATTTTAAGAAAAGAACTATGATTTCAATTAACGACGATTTAAGTTGTTTTTATAAAAGTTTTAAATTTCACGTCTTTTTAAAGATAAAGAAAAATTGGGTCGTTACACATGTTGCATTAAATATGTTTATGAGTTTATTAAGGTTTATGTTATAGCATCAATGATTGTTTATTTATTTAAGGATTACTCAAAGATGAACTTAAAGAAGTAAAATTATGTTGATCTGAATCTGTTACGTTGTTCAAAATATTAATGTATGAGCATTATGATATTTTATAGCTTCAATTAATTTATTCGCTTCTGACAATGCTTTAATTAAGTTCAATGGGTTGAACTATGCTAATTGGTCTGAACAAATCTAGTTTCAACTGGGTGTAATGGATTTGGACTTAGCATTAGTTTGTGATAGACCACCATCTATTAATGAGACCAGTACGGAAGCTGATAAGTTATACAATGAAACTTGGGAGCAGTCTAACAGGCTGTGTATGGGCTTGATGAAGATGATGACGGCTGAAAATGTTAAGTCATCAATGCCAAAGACGAATGATGCAAAGGACTTCATGTTGAGAATCAAAGAATACTCTCAATCGAACATTACAAATAAGTACATTGTGGGGAGGTTGATGAGCGAGCTGATGACCAAGAAATTTAATTGGTCGCAACCCATTCATGATCATGTAACAAGCATAGCCAATTTGGTAACAAAACTGAAATCATTAGGTGTGGATGTAAGCGAATCATTCTTGGTTTAATTTATCATCAACGCTCTTCCTCTTGAGTTTGGCCAGTTCCATGGGAATTATAACACCATTAAAGAAAAGTAAAACTTTTAAGAAATAAAGGCCATGTTAATTCAAAAAGAAGGGAGGTTGAAGAAAATAAATAACCATACCATTCATCTGATGTTTCAAAATGAAGTCAATAGTAGCAAAAGAAAGCCAAGTAAGAAGAACAAAAAGAAGGGAAAAGACCCATTAAATGCTAAAGAAAGGCAAATCCGAAAAGAGCTTAAATGTTACTTCTGTAACAAAGCTGCACACATCAAGAAAGATTGTCCGAAAAGAAAAGCTTGGTTCGAAAAGAAAGATACTCCATTTGTTTCAGTATGTTTTGAATCAAATATTATAGAAGTATCTAATAATACTTGGTGGTTAGATTCTGGAGCTACTACTTATGTGCCACATGTTTGATGTGAACCGAGGACCAATGACGCGTGCCCGAGCCAAGAGACTTATTTCATCCCTAACTCATTCTTTTTTTGCAGGAAAGCCTAAATTATGGGATTTTACGGAAGAGACGACTCATGAAGATAAAGGAAGACCGTTTCATGCCATTACTTGAATTAGTTCACATCCAACGGATTTCATTTCTTCTTCCAACTTTGGGCCACCTTAAAGGTTGCAATGCATCTACATATTAGTTCATTATCTACTTTTCATTTTATATTTAGGATGTGTTGTGGTTGAACTTTGTGGTGTTGTTGTTTATTTTAGTTGAATTCTATGTTTTGTGAGCTAATTTTGAGAGGTGCGCGGTTTGCATGTAAACTGCACTCTCATGCCCAAATTTTGACTTGTTAAGGGTATTTTAGTCTTTTGTTTATGTTGTAAGCCCTAGGGTTTAATACCCTTGTTGCTGAATGAAACTCACTTTTGAAAAAATAGAAAAGAAACTTGTTTTGAAGAGAAGCTCCTCACGACCTTCCTCCCCTTCAACCTTCAACCCGAAGTTGTTGCTCTTGTGGCGTTTCTTGAGCAAGTTGGAAGGGTTGCTACCTCTTCCAAGCATCTCTCTGGTGGTGCATTTGTAGTGTGGAGGTAGGAGAAACGCTAGATCCCTTGGAGAGCGCTTAATCCATGTTTAAGCCAATTACTTCGATCCTCTCACGTTAGGAGGTAAAATCGAACTCCATGGTTCCCTTTTGTAATTTTGAAGATTGTTGCTGGTAAGATTTGGTTGTTCTGGTCCTATTCCCTTCATATTTGGTGGTTAACAATGGTGTATTGAGATAAAGGCGTCGTTCCTTATGAATATGGAGTTTTGCTGGGTATTTTGTTAATTGCAGAATCTGTTTTTTCTGTGCAATTTGTTACTGCATTGGATTGCTGACCTATTTCGAAGCCCTTGCGTGGGTTTTCTTAATTTTATTTCTTCTGGAGATTTGTTCTTTGTTGAGTGACGAAGCTACTTGCCAATTTTTGGAATTATTGGAGTTATATGGAGTGAGTTCTCTCTGTTGTATTTCTGGTCGTCAAAACTGTTCGGAAGAAGCTCGGTATTTGGAGATATCTTATTTCGGCTATAACTGGAGATTCAGAATGAGTTTTGATCTGAAATTTTGACACAACATACCTGATTGTGTTAATTAAGTGTCCTCCAAAAACTAGCTAAAGTTCACATTTGAATTTGGAGAACTACTCTGTCTATTGTTGCTAGTCCAGTTTAATTCACAGCTTATTGGCAGATTTTTCTATTTGGCTCTTATTGATCCTTGGAGCCTATCATTTGTTACATATGGATTTCTTTTGATCCAGCCCATAAACGAATCTGAAAAGTTATTGTATATGAGATACATAATGAAGGCACGAATAGAAGAAATTAGAACATATAGATTGATCCTGGATACTGGATGTCATCTGGATCTAGAAGACTTTATGTTTCTGAATGTGCTAGAAATTTAATTTCTGTTGCAAAGTTGGATGATGTAGGTTTTAATGTTAAGATTGGTAATGATGTGTTTTCTTTGTATAAACATAAATACTATTATGGATATGGTATTTTAAATGATGATTTGTATTGCTTCAATCTTGGTATTAAATATATTGAATCTTTGTTTCATGTTGATCATGTTGTTAGGATTAAACATAGTGCAACAAATAAAAGTTTTGCTTTCTTATGGCATCAACATTTAGGTCATATATCCAAAGAAAGGATGTTAAGGTTAATGAAAAATAACATTTTACCTAAATTAGATTTTAATGACTGAGACATATGTATAGATTGCATTAAATGAAAGCAAACTAAACACACATCAAAGTATCCTACCACAAGAAGTAGTGAACTTTTAGAATTGATACACACTGACATACGTGGTCCATTCGACACTCCTTCATGGAGTGGTGAAAATTATTTTATCACTTTTATCAATGACTTCTCATGATGTTATTATTTATATCTACTGCATGAAAAATCTCAAGCGGTGAACGTTATAAAAGTGTTCATCAATGAGGTGGAAAGACAGTTAGATAGAAAAGTAAAGGTAGTGAGGTCTGATAGAGGTGGTGAATATTACAAAAAATTCGATGAAAAATGACAAAATAAAGGTCCATTTGCAAGGTTTTTCAAAAGTCGAGGCATTTGTGCACAGTATACAATGCCAGGAACACCATAACAAAATGGTGTAGCTGAAAGGCAGAATGGTTAAGAGTATGATGAATTATAGTAATGTACCTTTATCATTGTGGATGCACGGTTTGAAGACCGCTGCATATCTGCTAAATAGGGTTCCTAGTAAGACAATTCCTAAGACACCTTATGAACTGTAGACGGGAATGAAACCTAGTTTAAGACACCTCCATGTTTTGGGTTGTGAAGTAAAAGTAAGGATTTATAATCCACATGAAAAGAAGCTTGATGCAAGAACCATCAGTGGTTGCTTCATCGACTATCCGAAAAAGTCAAAATAGTACATATTTTACTGTCCAAATCATAGTACAATAATAGTGGAGCCTGGAAATGCTCAATTCATTGAGAACGAGAATTTCAGTGGGAGTGATGAATCACGAAAAGTGAATATTCAAGAGAATCGGGTGGAGGAAACAACACCTCGAATTTCTCATCAAGTTGTTGTTCCTCTTATTGTATCACAATCTAACAACACACCAGAACGACGTAAGAATATTCAAATCACACAAGATGAACATGTCAATGATAAGCCCATTAATGGTGTTCAAGTTAAAGTGAACAATCACAAGAAGCAGAATAGCGAAGTTTTGCAAGGCAGAAAAGACCAACAATTTCTGATGATTATGTGATCTTTTCACTTGAAGAGGAATGTGACTTGAGTAACGACAAAGATCCAGACTCATTCAATCAAACCATGGAATGTTCTAATTATGACAAATGGTTGAATGCTATGAAAGAATAGTTAAAATCGATAGATGACAATAAGGTCTGGGAACTTGTAGAGTTACCTGAAGGTTTGAAACGAATTGGTTGTAAGTGATTTTCAAAACCAAACGTGACTCGAAAGGTAACATCGAAAGGTATAAGGCCAGACTTGTCGCCAAAGTTTATACTAAGAAAGATGACATTGACTATAAAGAGATCTTCTCACCAGTTTCGAAGAATGATTCTTTAAGGATAGTTATGACTTTGGTAACTTATTATGATTTAGAGCTTCACCAAATAGACGTAAAGACCGACTTTCTTAATGGTGACTTAGAGGAAGAAGTGTATATGGATCAACCAGAAGAATTTTCATTTCCTGAAAATGAAAAATTAGTGTGTAAATTGAAGAAGTCAACATATGGATTGAAACAAGCTTCCGAAAAATGGTATATTAAGTTTAACAATACCATTATGTCGTACGATTTTGTAGAGAACATCGTTGATCGGTGTATCTATATGAAGGTCAGTCAGAGTAAGTTTATTATCCTAGTACTATATGTTGATGATATTCTTCTTGTTGCCAATGATAAAGGGATGTTACATAGTGTGAAAGATTTGCTCTCTAAGAATTTTGAAATGAAAGATATGGGTGAGACATCTTATGTGATTGGAATATAAATATTCTGTGATAGGCAACAAAGTTTACTGGGATTATCTCAGAAATGATATATCAATAAAATTTTAGAGAGATTTAGAATGGATAAGTGTTCTGCTGGTGTTTCTCCAATTCAGAAATGAGACAAATTTAGTGAAATGCAATGTCCAAAAAATGATTTGGAATGTAAGGCAATGGAATATGTTCCATATGCATCAGCTGTAGGAAGCTTAATGTATGCTCAGACATGTACTCGGCCAGACATCAGTTTTTCAGTAGGGATGTTGGGCCAATATCAAAGTAACATAGGAATGAATCACTAGAAAGCTGCAAAGAAAGTTCTTAAATTCTTGCAAGGAACAAAGAACTACATGCTCAAGTACAAAAAATCAAGTCATCTTGAGGTGATTGGATATACGGACTCAGATTATGCCGGATGTGCAGACTCGAAGAAATCTACATTGTGTTATGTGTTCCTATTAGCTAGAGGAGCGTATCATGGAAAAGTGAAAAAAAAAATATGCAATTGCTACTTCCACTATGTAGACAGAATTTGTGGTATGTTTTGAGACCACGATTCAAGCACTGTGGTTGCGGAACTTAATTTGGGGTCTAGGTATGATCGACAGTATAGATAGACCGCTAAAACTTTATTGTGATAGTTCCACATCTGTATTCTTCTCGAAGAATGACAAGTACTCAAAATGTGCAAAATATATGGATTTAAAGTACTTGTCAGTTAAAGAAGAAATACAAAAACAAAAGGTGTGTATTGAGCATATAAGTACAAAGTTAATAATAGCGGATCCATTAACCAAAGGATTGCCACCCAAAGCCTTTAAAGAACATGTTGTAAGGATGAGTTTAGGTGACAAGTCCTTATTCATGTGATTGTAATTTTATAACTTGTATCTTATGACACCTATGAATTCATAAGGAAATGTTTTATATGTTTGTTTATTATTCATATAGTAAAGTATACAATTATTGTTGTTTATAAATAATATGTGACACTTTAAGAAAATTAAAGTTGAAAGGTATGTAGTGTTCCTCAATTAAAGAAATGATGAATTATGTTAATCTGTGATACATTAAAAGAATCATGTCGTCATTAAATACTTGTGTCTGCCATGATCTGATTATACAATTCATTATAAAAAGATAACTTGATAAATTCACATTATGGTTCGCTATAATATTTGGTTGTGAATTCAAGTTGTGATAGCTAAAAATCGATTTTGTAATAAAGTTCATAACATGGACAAAGTGAGAGATGGTTAGATTATTCTAGTAATCTATTAAAGTGGTACATGTTAATTAAGTGACATTAACTTAATATTAAAGTGCTTAATGTAATGGTTGTTAAGCATCAAGGACATTAAGTTAATTGAGTTTTAATTCCCTCTCCTTAACTTTATTAAAGTGTATAAAGTATAGTTAAAGAGGTGTGAATGAATAGACATGAATGAAATGGTATGTATGGAGAGATACTTTTGGAAAGCTGTCTTCTTCATTAAGGAAAGAAAAATTATAGCAAACACACAATCTAACAATCTGAAATTATAGCAACTAAACTTGGTTTCTTGATCATCAAAGAGACAATTAAAGTGAAAAGATTAAGGCGACAAAACAATCGATATCAACATCAACAACAAAAGCTTTTATCATGGATCAAGATTGGTATTTGAATGTTTTCTTTATCTGCGTTTAGTGAAAATGAGATGATTGAATCAACAACGTTAAATATGGGACGTAAGGATTATAAGTATGAAATATGCTAACACTAGAATCCAGTAAACGTTGCCTACCAGAAACAGCAACAATCGATTTCAGCAAAGAAGAAGAAGAAGGTCGAACATGAGTCGTTCTTTCCCTCGGTCCAAGAGAATCAAACGATTTCTCCATCTGTGAAATTAAAACAGGCAGGCGAGCCAGATGGGGATCAATCGAAGGAGCAGAGAGAGAGGAGACAAGGTAATTGAGAAGAGAGAGAAGAGACAAGACAATGGACAGAAGAAAGGGGAACTCAGAATCATAAACAAATTTACTAACGGAGTTTAACGAACATTCTAGTAAGGTGTTAAATGCTAACACTTTATTCAACCCTTAGGTAAAGATAACAAAATTAAAAATTTAAGATATTCATTGAAATATTTCTTAACTTCATGGACTATTTTGATAATTACCTTATAATTAAAATAAGAAATTAATTATACTCATTAATAATTAAAAAGTAAATATATCATTAGTTTATTTTTTAAGCTTAAAATAACTCTTATTATGAAATTATTTTTGCCATCCAATTTTGTGGTCCCTATGGGAACGTTCTTCATGGATTTGATTTGTGGAAATAGACACTGCTGACTTTATTTAAACTTTTCATTTGTATAAATAGACATGACAAACTCTCTCAATCAGTGCACGATCGAGAAATAGTTTTCGAATTCTATCAACTGTTGAAAGAAAACAAAATACGATTTCTTAAATTATCCAAGAACTGTTTTCCAAAACACTTTTTTGCCCAAGCGCATCTGTCGGACAACTACGTGACTGATGCCTGACTATGTTTACGACTATTTTTCAACAATGCGGCCGGGAAAGTCTTTCTCTCGTGCGAATTCAAAGAACATAAGGTTCAACAAGAACATGTTCTACTACTGCTTCTGGGTAACGTTTGAGTCTGGCTCCGGTTCTTAAAATTTGATACCAGAACCAAACTGGTTTTCTCGGTTCGATCTTGGTTTTAATGGGTGACATTTTTGGTTTTTTTTTTAAGAGTTGACCCGCAATTCGGTTTTTTAACAGTTCACATGGTTTTCTGAACAAGAACCGACCCGTACATCACTGGTACGCAACAAGAAAAACCGTTTAATGTTTATAGATCTTGCAGAACTGGTCTGAATTGGACTGAACTGCCTGAGTCGATTTTTCCCATAGATCTGTGCCGGTTCTGTCCAGCCCTGCTTTTGGGCAGGTCCGACAGTGTTTTCATGATCCATATCTCGAGACTTTCAAGAGCAACCTACGAGTTTCGTAGAATTAGCCGAAGTACACGAAAACTCTCTCCATTATGTTTTTGAAAAACTAGAATTCATGAGTAAAGTAATTTGGATTGATCCATAATAAGATGGCCAAACACCTAAAAGCAGGGCAAATGAACAAAAGATGTACAGAGAAAAACTCAAGCCTCCATTTCCATTTAACCCATAATCTTATTTTCCAAGAAGACAACAATGGAAATAGCTACTACTATGTATCAAACAGCAGCAGGTCAATCATATGTCAGCCAAGAAATGAAACACAAACTTAACAAACAGACTTCACTTAAGGTCAACAGACTCCACTTAAGGTCTAGAGATTGGTTTGAACCCTCACCCACACTTTACCTGCTTCATCTTTAGAACGAAACTCCCTAAAACCTATTACTTAGACCTATACACTATAGAGCCGCCTGTATAGAATAAGATGAAGCAATACTATCATGTTTGAAGATGCTATACGGACCTTTAGTTTCATGGTCATTGTTGATATCTGTGTTGTACACCACCGCTTGCCTTTTATTAGGACGCACTATCTGAGGAAGCAGGATCATTTTTATTGTTGTTGAGGTTCAAGTTGGTTTGTAATTCATCGCCTGACATCGCCTCATTTGATTGGTTTTCATTTTTCTTCGCCTTGAGAAACCTACCACCACATCCTCTAGCTCTTCTCAATGCATGTAAATGACGGGATTCGTGCAAATATGGCTGCAAAAAAAAAAAGGGGGTCTAAGCTTTCAACGAGAAAACAAGGACTAAGTGAAAAGATGTTACCTTCCTAGACTTCAAAGCTTTATTCTCTGATTCAGCTTTTGCACGAGATTGACGCCTCCTCATGATGCCGTGATACTGTTTGGCATTTACAAAGACAGGCTCCTCCACTGCATCTGATGGCAAAGGCACTCCAGCTTGCTGAATTCCCATTAACTGGAGATGAACCTGCAACAAATTGAAGATGGACCTGAAACAAGTAGCCACTAGAAAATCAAAAGGTTCACGTTCCTGGAAAAGATAAATATACACTCACATTAAAGACAAGCAAAAAAGAGAGAGAGAGACACACACACATTAAAGACAAGCTCCCTGCGTAGGATAAAGTAGTATTAAGTATACAATGCTATATATAAAATAAGCGAGGTTAGCTCTTAAGATGTTTATGGTATATAGTTGTAATCCCCTCGTACCACCCCACCCATAAAAGCATACCATAGGTTGAACACCATAAGGCCGAGGAGGATATGGTTGTCCATCATACGGAGCAAAGATGCTTCTGTAGTAAGGATCAGGATATGGATAAGCCGGTGGTGCCTTCAAGGAAGAAATTGCAGAGATGGAAATCAGTAAAATGTATGAAGCGCCAGTTTAAGTGGAACCTCTACAAACCTAATAAAAAAATGCAAATATTTTTCTCTCAAAAAGTCTAACTAAACCATTTTAATTGAGGTCCTTTGTTCATTACCTGAATCAAGAGCATGATATATTTTCCATGGAATTATTATAAACCAGAACAAAGATGAAAATGCCAACTTGCACAAAAACCAAACCAGGATAAGGAGCTCGAGGGAGAATGAGCAGTCGAGCCGCACACATTACATTCCTCATAAAACAAAATCTTAAAAAGGGGATAGATGTTAAAGACAGGTTCTCAAGCACAATATTCCACAGGTGAATGATGCGACCAAACAGTCAAATTTTTACAAGAAGTAACTTCAACAACAATTTCCGGCTAACCAACTTTGGCTCATGAGTATAACAAATATCTAGAGGAGGGTAAAGATGGAAAAAGATGGCACCCATCAACTTGACCATAAACTACTCCACATTTCAACAAGGTTATATCAATAATTTCAAGCTCCTTTTCTTTTGTTCCTTTTATCAAACTTCTGGGTCCGCGGATGTATAGGAAGTTTTAGAATGAGTGTTAAAGATAAATAGAATGAGACCTTGTGACTCTTTCATACTTAAAATTTTTTCTAAAAGATATTTTCAAGGGTAAATACCAAAGAAATCCTCAAACTATGGGGTCAATGACAAACTGACTCTTAACAAATCAACCCCCAGCGAACGCCTGGCATTGGGCGTCAGCGAAATCTTCAAAATTTACGGCCTCTGGCTGCGGGCGTCCATGGCACAAGACCGGACGTCTGCCGTGGACTCACATGGCAAAAACATGCCTCGAGACTAGGAGTCCGTTAAATTTTAAAAATTCATTGTCTCTGGCAGTGGGCGTCCACTGTCCATCCCCAGGAGTCTGAGTCCGCATTTGCGTCCTAATCTTGGGTGTCCACGGAAAAAAACATGTATTAGGACTGGACATTCACGAAATCTTAAATCCTGGGCGTCCTCCTTGAGTTGATTTGTTAATTATCCATAGTTTAAAGGTTGATTTATTAATGAAAATAGTTTAAGAATCTGTTTGTCACTGACCCTATAATTTAAATATTTACCCTATTTTCAACATCTAGGGGATCAAACAATGATCAAATTATTAAATGTGAGAATTAGAAAGAAGAAAATGCAGTGCTGCTATGTTGTCAGCCTTGCAGAATAACAATAGTCTTACTTACAACAATAGATGCGGCTTGGGGTTGGACAAGGAAAATCAGTATGCAAGTACCAGATAAAGAGAAAATACTTCAACAGTCTAAATAGAAATGAGGAAGAGGATAACACAAACGTGGCATAGTGGATATGCGCCCAATTAAAGCTTTTTTTTCTGTATCATTAAGAAAGTATATGTAGAACCAGAAGGATAGGGGAGAAGCAAACAAATAAATAAAATAAAGATATCAATAATATATTGGAGAGCCCAAGAAAAACAGTTGATACAAAAGCAACCAACCAAATAAAAACTAAATCAAATCTGCAATGTTCCACCACCAGCCACACTGACCCACTAATAAATAAATAAAATATCTCCAAAACAATATCAATTAGTATCTTTATACCCTACACCTCTACATTAATATTTATATTTTTCCTTTCCTTCCACATACTCCATGTCAAATATACAAAGTCACACCTCCACGCTCCATCCAAAAGTAACAGCAAAACTGGCTGACAAAGAACCCAGACAAAAAATTACTCCACGAGCAACAGGGAACAAGATAATGTATAGACAAATAATTCGCCAAACCAAATCTCATAATTCACCTCTAAGAAAGAACGGGACAACAAAAAGGCACAAGAAATAAACAATCAAGAGAGATTGGTACACTAAAAAAGACAAGAATGCTGAAAATAAACATTAGTATGAAGATGTTACCATTGCATGTCCCACTCCAAGTTGCGACGGCATTGTATACTGAGTTGGATTTGAAATACCATGATGAGACAGTCCAGTCAGAGGAGATGAAGACCGGTTCTCAGATTCAGAGAGTTTTTGCTGGTCATCAGTTTCACTATTATCTGACAAAAAGCCACAAAAGTACGCAAGTTATCTTATATAAGCATTAAAAAGTTTATACATATTGAAAATGCCCAAGGTATCGAAATCATGTAAATCATATACTATCATGCAAGTGATTCCAATTGTGAAATTTTTTCACATAAATCAAGATCACGTTTTAATAAAAAAGAGTCAGGAAAGCTTAAACTTGATAGTTTGGTAACACTTCTATCAGCAGAATTATAGCCTGACAAAGATGCATTGTTTGAACCGTCATTCACAAAATGCTTTAGAGCAAAAGGATGAAATTCAGGAGGCAAATCATAATACATAAGTCATAGGGGCTATTTGGTATTAATTATATGGCATAAGTATCAGAACTAGGCCTTGTTGCCTCTCTATACTTGATCAAAAACCCAACAAAGTAACCATTTTCAACAACTAGACAATCGATCCTGTCTTCCATTCTATTGCAACTGTTTTGTTTCTTTTCTTAGAGTACAGGACGCAGAGGTATGGATTCAATTAGATTAGACAGATTATTAGATGTGTCAGCCTCAACGAGGTTGAGATTTTTCTTTAAAATATCCACTTTAAATATAATGGGGACACATGTCAACATTTGGTGATTGAAGCTGAAATAATTTCTTGTTTAATTGCCTCCTTACAGCAGAATAAACAGCGAAATAACAACAGAAAAACTCCAATTTCGTTTCAGCAGCACAGTGAATGATGAAGTTTCAGCTCAAATACAAGAAAATATCATTAGACCCTGCTTTAATTTCTGCAAGCAGTAAATTGTGAAGTTTGAGGAAATTCAAACGCTAATACATGCAATATAAAGGATCAACTATGTGCACTGCGATTAAAAGTAAATAAAAAATTAGGATCAATATAAAACTAGAAATGAAACGAAAATAACAAAGTAAAAAATACCAGAATGACCACAGATAGAAGTCATGAGGCCACAACGCACACCAAGAAACCAATCTCAAATCTGAAAAGAAAACCAGTATTATAATCTTAATCAATGAGATATTGAAGCTTTTGAAGAAAAACTATTCGAGTAAATAGATATTTTACTTTAGAATCAGCTCCCACTGGGAATGTATGTATGAGAAAGGAAAAGACTTAAATACTAATCACTGCAGTAGCATCAATTTCTACAACTAAATTAACAAAGCCCAGAATTTACTCCATAAGTACTAAACCCAAAATGACAGCTTGTTTAGCTCCTCTATAATCACATAAACTCAATTATCTCAGCCATGGTTTGCGATCAATTCTACAAAATAGACTACCAAATTAGCTCACATTTTGAACTCCATGCATTCCAAAACGACGAGTAAGATTCAAACTCGATGAACACTAAAAAAAAAAAAAGAAGAAAAAACTCCACTATAAAAAAATTCCATTGTAATTCTAAATTCATAAACAGTCCACTCGCCCACAAGAAACAGTGATACAATTCATTAGAGATCAAAACGTCCAAAACCTGGCTTCAATTTTCCAAAGGTCCCAATCATATTTCCTCACTCTCCTCACAACCACAAAAAAGGACACCTAAAAATACTCCCTAGACAAAAAGAACTCGAAATTCAAGTCTTCTTAAAAATCCAAAAAATTCTCAAGCGAATCACGGCGCGAAGAGTCTGACTTAATCAAAGAGCAAAAAAAAAAACCGGGAGCAGAATAGAGGAGAATCAAACTAGGGTTTTGGGTTCTGAATCATTACCTCAAACGGAAAAATAGTGGCGCAGACTCAGCCAAGAATTCTCCAACGAATTTTCTCTTCTTTTTCTGCACCTATTCAATTCCTGATTCTCATTTCCGTTTGGGTAAAAAAAACTCACTGACAGACTGAGATTACCTTTTCACCCTTTCACCATCTGTTATTTTACGTTTTACTACCAGCTCGTTCATTTGTGTCCACACGTAGTCTTCTCCGAGTTTTTGGACCGAAACTTTTCCGAAATATCGGAAAAGGAGCGGTTCGGTATTTAAAAATTAAATGTGGAGATCTTTCGGGCAGTAGGTTTATAGTGCCCGGAAAGGCAGAAGGATATAATCTGGACCACTAATTTCCTTGGGTCCAGTAAATGAGTGGACGTGATCCAAGGTGCCCGCTGACCGCTGTTTAAAAGCTCACTACAATATACGTATATTGGAATGCTGAAAGTGTGACAATTTTCAACATTCTTTTGTGAAATTATTTTAATATAATGTCTAATGATTGTTAAACATATGTCATGTGCTATGCATTACCCCCATCAATTTATATCTAGATTAAAAGTTGTACCTAATTGCTTAATATGCATTAATCAAAACGTCAAATTGGTATATAAATAATTTTTTTGGCAATTATCAATATCAACTTTGAAATATGAAATTTTTTTAACTGACACATTGAATTATTATTTTTTTATCTGACACCTCAAAATTTGAGACATTAATAACAAACACTTTTGTTGTTAAGGAATTCGTTAAATAGCGAATATCAACGCTTCTGTGTCAACGTATCTTTCTGAAATTAAATATTTGCACTTCAACGACCAAGTAGTGCCCTAGATTGTGCAAGTATTGAAGATGGAAAATAACTATTTTGAGGTAAATTTCTTTCGTCAGCGAATAGGTTGTCTTTTTGCAGTGAACCTGTACATAAAGTAGTTATAGTCAAAAACTTATTTTCTACAGCAGAATAGAAGTATTTGCTGCATAGAGGGTATTTTTTGAAGCAAAGAGGGTAATTTCCACAGCAAAAAAGAGTAATTTCTCCAAATAATATTTGTTATTTAACGGACCTCCTAACGGTGAGAGTGTATATTGCTAACACATCAAACTTTTGAGGTGTTAGATAATAAAAATAAAAATTCAATGTGTTAGTTAAAAATATCTCCAGTGTTAATATTGATAATTACCATAATTTTTCGTATAAATAAAATAAATTTTAATAAACATCGTCATTGCTTTAAAGTGAACATTACCATCTGTTAGAGTTCGGTGTGACCCGAATTCTAATTAGGTCAGGTTGGGCCCATATCCAATATTAGAGTTATTTATTTTCTCTATATATTGATGCTTGAGTCGTAAAACTCATTGTATCTTAATTTCCAAATAGTGATTTTTCATCTGCTCGTGGTTTTTTTCCCATTAGGGTTTTCCACATAAATCTTGATGTCTCTACTTCCGTAGTTTTCTTTTTCCGTTTCACGTTCAATTCTCAACAATTGGTGTCAAATCCTGGATGAGATTCTCTATATCAATTTTTTAACAATTGATATTAGAGCGAAGTTAAGAGTTTTAGTACTCGGATCGAACAATTTTTTGGTTTGCAATTTTTGTTGAAAAATTTGCAATTGGAAAAAGAAATTTAAAAAAAAATCAGAAAAAGGAAATTTTGTTTTCCTCGCGTCACCACGGTTCTTCTTCAACAGCAAAGAAGCAGTCGTCGAAGACAGTAAGGCCTCCCGCACCATCCAATGAAGGAAGAGCCACTCGCCTCCACTGTCGAACTCACCGTCGCCGTCTCCTGCCCGTCGGTCGAGCCGTCCAGCGAAGAACAGAGAGAGACGAACTCTGTTTGTCCGTCATCCGTTGCCGTTCGTCGCCACTGCCATCTTCGTTTAGAGCTCCGTCTGCAGATCAGTCAAACCATCGCGAATCTGCCTCTCCGTCTCCGAGACAGTTCACCGCACGAAGAGTTTGTTGAGGGTCCAATCTCCTCCTTGCCAAACGTTCGAGTTTATTTTCAGACAAGAAAAAGGTTTAGAGTAATTTTGTTGATAATTTTCTATCTTTGGATTTTTCTGGTGGCGAAATTTTTGGCATATTGGTTTTCTAAAATATTTGTGGAGACTGATATTTTGGGTTCATAAATTGTGAGGAAATTTCTAAAATTTTTGGGCAGGATGAGTTCGTTGAAATTCAATATTCCACTGTTGGATCAGAATACGAGATTTCAGTTATGGCAGGTGAAAATGCGAGACGTACTCGCACAGATGGATTTAGACAACACATTATTAGGGCTCGATAAAATGCTCACGTCATGGAGTGAAGAGGAGAAACTTCAAAAGGATCGGAAAGCCCTATATTTGATATGTCTGCATTTATCAAATCAGATTTTGCATGATGTTTTGAACAAGAAGTCTGCCGTTGAGTTATGGTTTAGATTAGAGCAATTGTGTATAAAGAAAACTCTGACTAGCAAGTTGCATATGAAGCAACGACTTTATTCTCATCAATTATTGGAAGGAGCCTCTATTACAGAGCACTTGGTTGCATTCAATAAGTTAGTTTCAGATTTGGAGACTATGAGATGCAAGTACGATGAGGAAGATTTGAGATTTATTATATTATGCTCGTTACTTGCTTTATATTGTGCTTTCAGATATACGATTTTATACAGTAGAGAAAGTCTAACTCTATAAGAGGTTTATAGTTCTTTGTTATTAAAGGAAAAGATGAAGCAGCTTGTTATGGGATCCGAGTCTCGAGGTGAGGGACTCGTCGTTCGGGGTAGAACAAGAGAGTTAAACAACAAAGGCAGTGATAATGTTCAGAGTTCAAAGGGCAGGTCAAAGTCCAGGAACCGAGATAGAACCTGTTACTTCTGTTAGAGAAGGGGGCACATCAAAGCTGAGTGCCGTAAATTGCAGTATGAAATAAAGAGAGCTATTGAGAAAGAAAAACAATCGATGACGTCCGGTGAAGTTGTTGTCGTAGAAGAAGAAGTTTACAGTGATGGAGATCTTCTAATTGTGTTAGAGGGAAACTCAAAGCCAAACAAGGATTGGATTATGGATTCAGCGTGTTCGTTTCATATGTGTTACAACCAGGATTGGTTTTTGACATATGAGGCCGTTTCAGGAGGTGTTGTGTTAATGGGTAATAACACACCTTGCAAGATAGCTGGTATTGGTACCGTTAGAATCAGAATGTTTGATGGAGTTGTGAGGACATTGGGTAATGTGCGACATGTTTCCGAATTGAAGAAGAATATGATCTCATTGAATACTCTGGATCGAAAGGGTACAAGTACAATGCTGTAGGTGGAGGTATAAAGATCAGTAGGGGTGCTCTCGTCAATTTAAAGGGACACAAAAACTCTGCAAATTTGTATGTGTTACAGGGTTCTATAGTGACGGGTAATAAGACTGCAAAGTTTGTGAATTCACTTTCTAAAGGTTTTTTTGAACAAGGCTCAGAAGAAGTCAGGTTCTCAGGTGAAGTTCAAGTTGGGTTCTGAATCCACATAAGAGTCGATATGTCACTTTATTACATATGTTCACGGTGATCCGGTCACCACATTGTCACCAGTTACAATTTCACGTTAGAGTGGTATCGTCAAAGACAGAACCACGAGAAAAAGTAAAACTCCATGGCGATATGGTGAAACTTTTATAGTGGGTTATGCATTGAGTGTGTTCGAGGGTATAGATTCTAGTGGGTAGTCTTCAACATATTCACATGCAGTTCGTTATGACATCTCTGATAGTTCGTTGGTACCATTGAGAAGATGTGATTTCTTCCCAAGTGAGTCTCTCAAGTTTAAGCAGGGCTTAAACTTGATCAGTACCAGACATTGAGTTGACCCAGTAGGGGCCTTTTGTGGAAGAGGAGATTATTTTTGTTTGAGTTTTGTAGATTGTTTGTCTTACATTAGAATTTTTTTGAACATGGAGATTGTCAGAGTTCAGTGTTCTGGATTCATTTTGGGATGGGTCGAGAAGTTTGCATTGGATCTCTCATGTGGAATTCGTGTCAAGGTGGAGATTGTTAGAGTTCGGTGTGACCCAAATTCTAGTTGGGCTGAGTTGGACCCATATCCAATATTATGGTTATTTATTTTCTCTATATATTGATGTTTGAGTCACAAAACTCATTGTACCTTGATTTCCAAATAGTGATTTCTCCTTGGCCCATGATTTTTTAAATTATGTTAGGGTTTTCCACATAAATTTTGGTGTATCTGCTTCCGCAGTTTTCTTTTTCCATTTTGTGTTCTATTCTCAACACCGTCTTTGTAGATTAAGTAAACAACATGAACGTGGAAACTCCTAAAATGGTTTTGGAATTATGTACTCAAAACAAAATTGTTAGAACATCTTTAATTTTTCTTTTGCAAATTGCATAGATTGTGCGTATTTTAAAGATATTTTAATGAAAAATTAACCACTGTACTTTGTGATCAATGATAAATTAATTATTAACGTACTTTCGCTAATAACTTAACAACTAAACTATGGGAAATAGTTATCACGAACATCGCCGTTAATTTTCTAATAACTCGTAGTAGAAAATAGCTAATACCCATGAAAAAAAATGTTAATATTTTAGTTTTCGGATGATTTAGAATTGTTTTACTGTCCATGAGAGAATCACTATTTATCTGTGTTGTTTGTGTTTTTCCACGAAGAAGACAATAATTTTTTTTATTTACAGACTTTTCTATGCGGAATGACAACTTTCCTCTGCGGAACGTTGTCTTTCCGCAGCAGAAAGTTGTCTTTCCTTTGTAGAAAGTTATCTTTCTGCATAGTAAAATTGTTTTTCCTTTGCGAAAAGTTGTCATTCCTCTGTGGAAAAATGACATTTCTCTTCAAAAAGACGACTTTTATGAGTTCTATTTCAATGATTCACTTTCCACAGCGGAAAGACAACATTCCGTAGAGGAATGACAATGCTATTTAACGGAAAACATAATTGCGGTGTTCACTCTGTCTATTTTTCATAGTTAAGTGTTTAAGTTGTTAATAAAAATTGTTCAATAGTTAACTTGTCATTGAGCATAAAGTACAATAGTTGATTTATTAATTTTCCTATTTTAATTTATGATTTCATTTTGTCACCACAATCAAAACGGAAATTTGTCCATCAAATAAATACATAGTTACAATGAAGTAAAATTGTTTGCAAGCAACAATAATATGATTATTAAGAAGTATAATAATCTCGATAAACTCTTCAACATTTTTAAATGCAATCACTTCATGAACATGTATTTTTTTAATGAATATAGACGAGTTTGTAAATAATTAAAGAATATTTTTAATGAAAATTCAAGATATATTCATTTAAAGTTTGGTGTAACCTGAATTTTAGTTGATCCGAGTCAAACCCATATCAAAGATTAATATTTTTTATTTTTTTCTATATTGATGCTTAAGTCGCAAAATTAATTGTATCTTGATATACTGATTAGTCAATTTTTCCTCTGCCCATAATTTTTTCTCGTAATAATTTTTTACGTAAATTTTGGTGTCCTTATTTTCATAATTTTCTTTTTCATTTCGAATTCGATTCTCACCTCACTCGTTTGCATCAACTATGAGGTCTTAAAAACAATAAATAAATAAGTCAACCATCGTTATTAATAATTTGAATCAGAGGATTTATGATTTAAAAGGGCATAAAAGAGAGAAAATGTAGACATTATCATTCATTGACACGTGGCAAAATACTAATCATGTGATTGTGAGTTTTATGCACTAAAAATCTACATTGTACAAATGATTAAAATACTTAAATGCATGTACGACGCACATGCTTATGTAATTTCAATATAATATATTTTATACATTTATATTATTTTTAATTATTTGTTGTTATTTTTAAAAATAAAAATAAAAATAAAATGTCAAATATTTTAATCATAGTTAAATTTTCGTTTAATTATAAGATTAGGCAGTAAATTAGTATTTTATGATATTGAAATTAAATAAATTTGTTAATAATTGTTGGAACTAATAAGTCAGAAGAAGACGACAGAGGATGGATGATCCAAGAGCCAAACCCGTCCTTTGCCATCCTCCAAAGGGTCGGTCCTCGGTCGGGCACAGTCAGAGAGTGAGAGTGAGAGAGAGAGAGAGCTTTCTCTGTTTAGCTCTTGCATGATCAGACCTTCGCTATAAAACTCTTTTATTGCAGCTATCTTTTTCACAGCCTCGATTGATTTTTGCCTCAGTCTCTGCAGCTTTCGTCGTCCAAATATGGCTCAGTCCGCTCTTACTCAGGTTGGTTCCGATCTGCGATCTTACGCTTTGTTTGATTTCGAGCGATGATGGGAAACGGAAAATAATTGGGAGCTTTTTTTGGGTCATTTTCCTTGGTGGGTTCTTGAAAAAATTAGATTGAATGATAGTTTCCAGTCATCTTAGTGGGAGCGGATGGACAATTTCTGATTTACAGTTGTATTTTATCTTTTTAATGAATGTTCTTAGATGTCAAATTGAAGTTTGACTTATGGATTTAGTTCAGTTTTTTTTTTCTTTTAGTAAGGTTCTCTTTTTCTCCGCAGGTTTCTGTTAGCATTGCTGTTGGAAGTGATTTTTCTATCAGAAGAACTACGTTTAAGGTTTTCATTTTCACAATCTTTATCATTCCTTTTTTTAGCCATACTGGTTATTTGATAATAAATGGACCTGTTTGCTCGCATGTTGATTTTTTGTTTACATCGCGCATCCCAATGATTTTGATTTTAGAATTTTGATCGGGAAATAGAAAAGTAAATGGCGCTGGATCCTGCACTTTCCATTTCTAGTCTCCGGCACTTGGTTTTTGTTTTATTTTATATTGGTATCATCCTGTTTGATCAGTTTGTTGCTAACTATTTCAAGATGTTTTAAACATATTCACTTCAGCATTCCGTTCATATTTGATAACAATCATCGGTTGGGCTTCCTTGCGATGAATGTGGTCAATCGCTGGCAGTCGTTTGGAAAAACAAGATTTTATCGAATATAACACAGCTTTATGATCTTATCTAAGTTTAACCATGAAAATGTTGATCCAGTATTAATACATATAAGATTTCAATCACTGTCTTAATTTATATTTTTAAATCTTAAAGTGCTTTTCACGAGTTTAGTAATTTCCTTGAAATGAATGTTACTCTGCGGCTCTAAATATCGAGACGATGATTAAGAATAAAAAAAAGTTCAATACTTTTCTTGGTTTGTTTGATACATATTGGTAAAAATCTAAAATAAGTCCAAGAACAAATTTTGATTTTATGTTTTAAATGATTTTGACGCGAAGAAAATATGTTATCGCAAAAGCAAAACAAGAATAGTTAAAAGGGAATGATGGGCTTTACAGAAGCTTGTATTTTGAAGGTATAGAAATGATATACTCTAATTAAGTATATGTCTTAAAGTATGCAACCAATATTTTATTTATATATTTATCAGAAAGATTTTCATTCTCAACATTTCTCCATTGCCTTGCTTTCCATGTGCACCAAAGGCAATTATGAACTGCAGCCCAGATTTTCTTCTGCAAACCTTCTTAGAGATGTTAGCAGTATTTGACATTTCCTAGCTTGTATGGGTTGAAATTGCATGGTAAATAAGTTTATTTTACAGAAAATGACGTCGATTCTCTGAAAAGGACATCATTTTACTTGATTTCACTGGCTAAAATTGGGTCTGTGCTGCAATATACTTGTTCTAATCTCTAAATACGTTTTTTTTTGCAGACTAGCAACTTAAACTTTCATGATAAATCTTGGTCACCTGTCGTATTGGAGCTTAAAAAGAAGAACGTATGCTTAAGAAATCAGCAAATAGTCTGCATGTCAGTGCAGCAAGCAAGTGTTCCTAAGATTGCTGTTTCTCCTATTGATCTTGAAGAAGCAAAAGAGCCTCCATTGAATCTATACAAGCCTAAAGAACCTTATACTGCAACTATTGTTTCTGTTGAGCGACTGGTTGGCCCAAAAGCTCCTGGAGAAACCTGCCACATTGTGATTGATCATGGAGGAAATGTCCCCTATTGGGAAGGACAGAGTTATGGTGTAATCCCTCCTGTAAGTTATCCTCGAATGCTTTGTTACGTCCTTTTGCTCACTATTTTTTTTTATCGGCAAGAGATTTAGTCATGCGCTTCTCAATTATCAATTATTGACAAAACTCTACGCATTGATGGTTATCGCATGATTTTAACTTATTGTATTCTTTTTATAAGACACTTTGTATTAAAAACTAATGAAAAACAATTTCCTTTTAGCAAGAAAGAACTATATTACAAGGGTAGCATTTAAAATAATGAAACTTTTCATTATCTACCCTTCTGTGTTTATTCTCTTTTTATGGCTGATATTGGGCTCATAAATGACACTAAGTGACCACATATTCCGAGCTTTGGTTTTTTTTTTTTTTAATTATCATTCAAACTTATTGTTTTTTTTTTTTACTTGGATGATAGGGGGAAAATCCAAAGAAACCAGGGAGTCCACAGAATGTTCGCCTTTATTCGATTGCATCCACTCGGTATGGAGACAATTTCGACGGTAAAACAGCAAGCTTGTGTGTAAGGCGTGCCATTTATTATGACCCCGAGACGGGAAAGGAGGATCCTTCTAAGAATGGCGTGTGCAGTAATTTTTTATGCAACTCCAAGCCCGGAGATAAGGTTCTAATCACGGGTATGTTTTTTCTGTGGAACTTTAAGGGATATGTTCGATTCCTTTATTTTTATCGCAACCCTCAATGCTAAAAATCAAAAGACTTATTTAGTTTTATGGTCTTCTGCATTGTCTACACTTGATTTTATTGCCGCCCATCCATTATCAAGCAAATTACTGGAAAACTTACCACATAAAGAATGAAATAAAGTGTCCTTGCTATCTAGTACACAATCAAAGGATGGAAAAAATACTGTGATAAAAAGGGTGTCAGCTTGCTACTCTATATTTATTAGGTCCTTATAATCTACCAGTCTACTTCTCTTATTGTATTAATTCTCTCAATTTTTTCTTATACTAAGTTTATCACGACCGAAAATGAGGCACATCTACTAGTCAGATAATTTTCGGAATCTTTCGAACATGTATGGATATGAAATATGTCAATTGTTGGAGGAACAATAAGAGAACTATTTGTGTGATTTCTGATAAAATAAAGCGAGAACACGATGATTCAAGTTTTATAGGATGAAATATGGAAAGATGGGATCAGTTGGTTTGAGATGGATTTAGTTTGCTATTGCATAAATGTAATTTGCAATTTCCTCTTTTAAGCTAGCTTTGGATAGAATCAATCGGTTATATAAGACAATGAGAAGTTGTCGGATAATGATCGAGGCTTGTTTTCTGTTGAATCATGTTTGATTGTCCATTTTTTGTAGGCCCCTCCGGTAAAATCATGCTTTTGCCTGAAGACGATCCAAATGCCACCCACATAATGATCGCCACTGGCACAGGAGTTGCTCCTTATAGAGGCTACCTTCGTCGAATGTTCATGGAATCCGTCCCTACATTCAAGTTTAACGGCCTTGCTTGGTTGTTTCTCGGAGTGGCTAATTCTGACAGTCTGCTCTACGACGATGAATTCAGCAAGTATCTCAAGGACTACCCAGATAACTTCCGGTACGACAAGGCTCTCAGCCGAGAGCAAAGCAACAAGAGTGGAGGCAAAATGTACGTTCAGGATAAAATTGAAGAATATAGTGATGACATCTTCAAGCTCCTCGATGGTGGAGCCCACATTTATTTCTGCGGACTGAAGGGAATGATGCCCGGAATTCAGGAGACACTCAAGAAGGTGGCCGAGCAAAGAGGGGAGAGTTGGGAAGAGAAGCTTTCACTACTCAAAAAGAACAAACAGTGGCATGTCGAAGTGTATTGATTCGGATCGAACCATTCTGGGTAAATCATTACTGTCTTTGTGATCATTATTTTGCTGCAATAAATTGGATTAGAGGGAGGAATTTCGCCAAAAAAAGTGCATCTTTTGAGATACAAAAGAGGGTATGGGTTAAAATGAGAAAACCCTGTTAGCTTTTTATTGGTTTGGTGATTATAAACTTGATGTGGAGCATTTTGGTTCAGCAGGCTCCAGCAAGAAGCTCAATTTCTATTACAGTTAGGACTCTCTCAGAAATGACTTTAGAAAGTAAATTTTGGAAATCGATCTCCTAATCGAAGACAAAATAGAATTCCTTCTTGAAAACTCTTTGGGAAAATCTGTTGGTGTTTAGGAATGATGTTTTTGAAAACAGTTTTTGGTTTTAGTACCTGTTTTTGGGATAGCAGGATAGATGCGTGTTGTAGTAATTAGATTATTATTTTAGAAGAGCAGTGATTATATATTCAAAGTCCAGACTGAGCCTCATAATCGGCCTTCCGCTTGCAGGTCAGATAGGGTCGGGGTGATTTTTTATTTGTTTATATTAATGTCTGTCCTGGACTTTTTTTATTTTATTTTTAATTTTGGGGGGTGGGAATTAGACAATCAACCATTGAACTATGAGATTAATAACAAGTCATTTATTAAATAATTTTGTTAACTATGGAAAATGAATGTCGCAAATATCGTTGTTATTTTGTTAAAAGAAACATTACTGTGAAGACGATGTTGAAACATTATCGCAAAGACGATCAACCATTGAACTATGAGATTAATAACAAGTCATTTATTAAATAATTTTTGTTAACTATGGAAAATGAATGTCGCAAATATCGTTGTTATTTTGTTAAAAGAAACATTACTGTGAAGACGATGTTGAAACATTATCGCAAAGACGATCCTGGGAAGCTCTGAAATGATCTTCTCATCTTTGAAAACAATTCTTACGTTTTCAATTTTTCGAACATCTTCCATGGCTCATCCTTCCACACGATTTCACCGATCTAGTTCTCATCATTATATTCTCTTTCTTTTTCCTAATCTTTCATCGCCGTTTATTTCTCATTACCAATGTCTCATTTTTCATAGAGGAAAGTAATATTTCCATTGCAGATGCCAGATAGTAGGCGGAATGTTGTCGTTCCTGTTGTGTATGGTTTAGTATTAATGAGTGCACGTGGGTGTCATGTGTCATACTCAGTTGTTGACTACAGTTGCTTCTCGGTTAAGAGTGGCTGCATGTTACTTATATTTCAATTTGATTAGAATGAGGTAGGTGAAATTAAGACGTGTTGTACTCTTTCTTTGTGATAAGGGTTCAGAGTGGTAGATGAGAGTTGTAGTAGAGTTAGGCTTTTCTCTCGGTTGTTGAGTCTGTAAATTTGGAAGAACTTTGATTTTCTTCTTCGTTTTGATCTGTGAATAAAAGTGTTAGTCTTGGTCCTTGGATGTAGGATTCATAATCCGAACCACATAAATTCTATGTGTTCATTTTCTTTCTTGCTTTCTGTTTTTCATTTCTTTGTTGAGTGTGGAGACGAATTGTTATGTGTTAAGAATAATCAACAATTGATGCGGTGAGTGTGTATCGAACATGCGATCTTCAGATTGGTAGTTTATCTAGTTGGAAATTCAAGAAACCTTGAATGGCCAAGTTTGAGGTCAACAAGCTCACTGGTGACAACGATTGTAGCCTCTGACGCATAAAGATGAAAGTCCTCATTGTGCACCAAGGTCTCGCTTAAGGGTGTGCAAAAGTTTGTTCGGTTCGGTTTTAGATCCAATCGAAACCGAACCATTTTTTTTTTCAGTTTGTAAAGAATGGAACCAATACCGAACCGTTTAAGAATCAAAATCGAACCGAACCAAAATTTTCGGTTCAGTTTCGATTCTACTCATTATATAAAATAATATATATTATTTATTTTTATATATAAATATAAATTTAATTTTTAAATATAAATTTAATAAAAATAAATATAAATAAAAATAATATTTAATTTGATAAAAAATAAAATAAAATTCAATCACTAATTAATTCAATCAAATAATAAGTAATAATCAATCTATTTGATAATTAGTTATTATAATTCATTAATATATTTACGGTATAATCTATTAAGTGAATCATTAATTAGTATAATTTAATAATTTTATTAGTAATTAGATAATAACTTAATTTATAATTAGTATAATTTAAGAACTAATTAGTTAATAATTCAATTATTATTTAGATATCAATCAAATAATTTAAATTTTAGACCATTATGAGACTTAATTTTTGAATATATAACAATTCATTGAATAATTACTTGATATTAACTCTGAACCAAACTGCAAACAAAGTTTTTTTAATAAAAATTGTAAATTTATTGGTTCGGTTCGGTTTGTGTTTGTTTTGAATAAGCCAAACCGATACCCAAGCCCATAACTTCGGTTCCTACAAAATAGAATCGAAGATTGGATTCAGGATGCTCAAAAGCGATCTGAACCGAACCAAATTGATCGGTTTCAATTCGCTTCACCAATTTCGGTTCGATTTTGAACCCCCCCTAATCTTGCTCAAGCAATTGATGAAGCGGCTCTGCAGCTCCTTAAGGACAATGACAAATCTAAGGCGAAAGATGTTGAATCCAAGGCTCACAGTGCGATCTTGCTCAGTCATGGGGATGAAGTATTGAGAGAAGTAACTGAGGAAAAGTTTGTGTTAGCCTTTTTGTTAGGCTAAGGTTTATTTTGATGATGACTAAATTGTGTGTTAGTTTAGTAAATCAATAAGTAGTATTTTAGTAGCATGTTACTTGGATTAGTTGGTGGATAAATTGCATAACTTAATTGAGCAAATCAAATATGCAATATTTGTGGCACATGTTTAGGTTTGGATATAAACAACTTTATATGTTTTGGACATCATCAATAAGGGAGATTGTTTAGACTATGTGATAAAGATGATGTGAAATTTAATAAAGTGCAAAAGTTGTTTATACATTGAATTTTTATATATCATATTTATCGATTAAATTGAGAATACCCTTGATTAAGGGTATTGGGAATGTTTAATGTGTTTCTCTAAGTCTTTGCAGGAGAATGGAAGGTTCGTATGACTCAGAGGAAACATTTTGTGAAAGTATGAAGTTGATTGTGCAGTTGAGGACGCTGCAGATGAGGTGGACGAGAGGCTTTGGCGTCCGGTTTGCCTCTGTCTAATTCAGTGAGTAGCGGACGACGGTCGCGGACGTTAAATGGCGTCCGGAACCCTTCAGAAGTGCGGACTTGAAGCGAAGAAGAGGACGCTGTTTTGGTGTCCAACATTTTTGTGAAAACGCGGACGATGTATGCGGACGCAGCGGACGATGGGAATGGCGTCCACTTTGAATCTGTTCTGTTCTATGGAAGACGCGGACGATAGATGCGGACGCAGCGGACGATGAGAATGGCGTCCGCAAATGCCCAGAATTGTGCAACGGCTATTTTTCTCAACGGACATTTTTTTTGTAACGGTCATGCGGACGATAGTTGCGGACGTTGAGGTCGTCCGGAAGTGCAGTGTTTTTAAATATGAGAACACTCCAAGCTCTCGATAACGAATCGAATATTCGAGGCGAAGCCCTGGCAAAATCAATACTCAAATACTACTTTGTGAGCTTTTAATTGTGTTGTAAATCCAATTCTCCCTATTCCGAACTTGTGAGTTATATTTTGGGAGAATTCGGATTAGCTAGATTTAAGCTTAAATTTTCGAGTTTAGTATTGTGCTTGATTGTAAAGGGTGATTCCCTTAGAATTCATCACACTTGGGTGACGCCCCGCAATAGTCAAATATTGGGTGACGCCCCGCAATAGTCAAGTTTAGGGTGACGTCCTATAATAGTCAAAGATTGACGACCTTATAATTAGTCAAGGGTGACGCCCCGTCTAATAGTCAATTTGTAAACGGTTTTATTGGCACCCGTAAGCCAATTACTTAGTGTATCTCCAAGTGAAACTTTTAGCGCGGACGTAGGCAAGTTTGCCGAACCGCGTAAACAAATATTGTGTGCACTACTCTAACCCTCTCTCTTTACATTATTGCATATATTTGTTATCAATATTTTAATTATATGCATTAATTCACTTAGGGTTATTAGAGATTAAAATATCGCACAAAAATATTAGAAATGCTATATTCACCCCCTCTATAGAACATTCTTTAGTAGGAGTTCCATCTTTATTAGTAGCTGTATCGGAAACTCCCGGCCCGCGCGCGGTTAGGAAGATTGGCCACAATCAGAGCGGTACCACCCACCCTACCCTACCACCTATAGGCGGCCGGCAAGCACGAAAGGCGGAAGTGGAGGACCAACCTGCTAACTGGTTACAAGCTGTGGCATCTATTGAAAAATTTTCTTATTGAATTTTTTTTTTTGTTGAAATTTATTGAGAATAACTTTGATCAATTCTAGTGTTTATAATTGATTATGGATTTCGATAGAATTGTTGAAAGTCAATGCACATCTACACCTCCACATTTTGATGGTAGTAATTATCTTATTGGAAGTGTAGAATGAAAATATTTATACAATCTATTGATTTCTTTTTATGGAAAATCATTGAAAAGGAATTAACTCTTCCTAGACCAACTTGTGATTTCAATGATTTAGATAAACGAAATTGGAATTTAAATGCCAAAGCAATGAATATTTTGTATAGTGCCTTAAGTCAAAATGAATTTGATAAAGTTAAATCTTGTGTTAGTGCGTATGATATTTGGAAATCTCTTGAGCTAACAAATGCAGGCACAAATCAAAATATTGAAAATGGAGAAAGCTCATCCTCCGAAAAAGAGGAGAAAGTGGCCAATACATACTTCATGGCCAATGAAGATAAAATTGAGGTAACAAACTACTATAGCGATTCCGATTCTAATAATGATGATGATAGTGATTTAGTAAGTGAATTGCTAGATAGTTTGAATGAGCTTAAAGATAAATATAAAATATTGAAAAAGGAGTATTGCAATTTGATAAAAAAATATGCGAACGTAGATAAATCTTATGAGGATTAAATTGTTGAATTGCAAAGCATCATTGATAAATCTAATGCTTCCTTTAAATCTCTTGAGCATGATAGTCGTAATTTGAAATTATTGAATGATAAATTGATTGGTACTATCAAATCACATAAAAATGAAATTGACTAATTAAATTGCAAAAATTGTGATTTGATTTCTATTAATGAATGTCATAAACATGAGATATGTAATTTGAGAATTATGAATGATACATTGAATGGTTGTATCAAATCGCATGAAAATGATATTAGCCTTTTGAATACTAAATCTAAATCTATTTTTGATGCTAAGGCTAAAATTGAATTGCTTGAGGTTGATATATGTGAATTAAAAGCAAAGAATAAGGATTTGAACTCTATTATGCTTAAATTCACAAATGGGAGCAAAAATTTAAATATGCTCTTAAATTCGCAAAGGGTCACTTTTGATAAAGCCGGAATTGGATATGAATCCTTAGCAAAGAAAAAGAATTACACGAATCTATTTGTTAGCTCATCTATTTGTAATTCTTACAATTGTGTAGGACACAAATCATTTTGTTGTCCATTGAAGTTGAATACTAAATTGGAATCAAATTTTGAATCTAAATTTGTTTGTCCTTCAAAATTGAATGTAAATGTTAATTCAAAATTTGCTTATTTCTTAGATGTAAATTCTAAATTTAAGTCTAGTTTAAAAACTAAATCGAATTTGAATTCTAAACTTGTGTGGGTTCCTAAAGGAACCAAACCTATAACTAAAGGACCCAAAATGGTTTGGGTACCAAAATTTGCAAAATGATTTTTGTTGTAGGTTGGAGATTCTCCCAAGGAGCTTGAAAGGAAATTGGATACGTGAATATCCAACAAAAGGGGGAGAAGCTTCAAATGATGCCTCCAAAGCTTTATAAATGGAAATAAACTTGGTGGAGGTACACAACTCCTTTTGTTTTGATTAAAATTAGTTGTGAAATTTGATCTGGATGATTATTTAGACTTTAATTAGTTGAAATTTCTTTGGAATCAATTCTATGGATTTTGATTAGTAATTGAATTGGATTAAATTGTTTAATCTTTTTGCGTATATAGGTTGAAACTTGTTTTATTCATTCAATTAGTATTTTGATGAATGATTCCAACAATTGAATCCTAAATTGCATATCTTTGAAAAAGTGTTGGATGTTTAATTTTGTTGATTTGGAATTGCATAGAGATAAATTGATTTTGTTTTTGAAGTGAATGGATAGATATCATAGGTTGTAAGTTTGGTTATTTCTTCATTTGATATCTAGGAATTGAGATGTCATTATTCCTTCAATTTATATTTTGATGGTTTGCATTCTAACAACCTAGTCTCTAAATTGAACATGCTAGTGCAAATTTTGGATTGTTGGATGCTAAGTTGGATTCTAAGTTAGATGATTGTTTGAGATAAATTGCGTTATATTTTTGAGAATATACTTCTCTTATGAATTCAAATTAGCTTGAGATAAAGGGGAGAAAATAGAATTGTGTGGAAATCATTGACTTGCTTTGGAATGTTGTTTTCTTTATATATGGTTTTTGATAGATTTTGCTTCCTCTAAGCCACATTTTGATGTTTCTCCCTTGTTTTTAAATTGATTAATATTAAGGGGGAGAAAAGTAATTTTGTATAGAAATTTTTAATTTGCTTTCAAATGTTGATTTTATTAAAATTGACTTAATTTAACTTTCCATTTTTGATTGAAATTGAATTGACTCAAATTCTTCAATACATAGCTTTGAACTTATTTTTGATATTTTTGAGTTTAGAAAGGAAGATATTGATGGTGTGCTTATAGGTTGAAAGTTGTATTTTACAATTGGTATCTCTAAGTTAAATTTTGCATAATTCTTGGATTAAATTATTTTTGTTGCTTGAGATTTGGTTTCCAACAATTGGCTTTCTAGTATTATATACATTGAATTGTTGGATATCAATCTTGATTTGTTGGTCTCCCCTATGAATTGATTTTGCTATAGATAAGAAGGGGGAGACATAAATTGTTCTATTCTTGAAAATTTGAAACACTCTCTTGATTTGATTTTAATTTTTTTCAAATTATTGCTATGGAAAATTATTATACCTTTTCAAAAATTTGTTGTGAACTTCTCCTTTGGATTATATGTGTATATGATAAAATGAGGAGATAAATGATTTAGACACTTAATTTGTTTTTTAATTTTTAAATTCCCCATAGTTGCTATTTAGATTATGAATATAGGGGGAGAATATCAAGTTGTATAGAGTTTATTGACTTGCTCTTAAATGTTAACTTTAATTTTTAGTTTCGATAAATTTGCATCCCCTTTGGCTTATAACTTTGATAATTCTTCCTTGCTTTTAAATTAATGAAAGGGAAGATAAATATTTTAAGGAAAATTAATTTGTTTTTAATTATGGATTTTCCCATAGATTGAATTTTGTTAATTGATTTAGGGGGAGAAATTAAAATTGTTTTATTCAACTTGTAATTCCCCAAATGTTTTTGGTTTCTCCTTTGGATTAAATTTTGTACATGGAGAAAATAGAGATGTTAAATTTGATTGGAGATCTTTGATCTGCTTTTGAAAAATTGTACCAGGTTTTTAATTTTTGATAAATTTACTTCCGTCTGTGCTTAAACTTTAAACCTTGATATAATCCCCAAATGTTTTTGGTTTCGAGATTTATAAAGGGGAAGAAATTTTATAGTTGTTTTTTCAAATTGATATCAATATTCTCCATTGATTTGAAATCATTCAATTGATATCAATAATTGAGTTTGCTTTAAACTTCTATAATTGGTATCTATCTTGAATTACCATCCCCAATGTTTAATTGTATGCAATGATTTAGGGGGAGAGGGAATGAATTTTAACTTGAATATCTTTGAATGATAGATATATCAATTAGGATGTTAGAAATTAGATTTCATTTCATCAATTGGTATCAATTATGATTTTTGTTTTCAAACTTTTAAATTGGTATCAATCTTTGTTTTTTTTTTAAACTTGAATTTCAACATTTGAAATCTTTGGAATTATTTTTAGTTGGTATCATGTATGAAACTATTTTTGTTTTCGGTATCAATAAAATCATATTTTCTCTACAATTGGTATAATATCCTTTGGTTTTTCATTTGATATCATATTTTAGATTCCCCAACTATTTTACTTTGTGCATAATGATAGGGGGAGAAAATTTGTTTCCAAAAGTTGAATTCATCCATGAATTTATTTTTCAATTGGTATATATTTTTTTTTTGGATGGTTCTCTTGAGTTTTTAGGATTCTCTCCTAGTTGCTAGTTGATAAATTTATAGGGGGAGAAATTTGTGAAATTTTTTATTGTTGCTCTAAGTGGGAGAGCAAATATTTTAAATGTGTGGTATATCCCCATTAGGTTGTTGTTGTGATTAACATAGGGGGAGAGATATTTGAATTGATTTTGATATTACACATTGATATCTCTCTTAGCATTTTCTTTTTGAACTTACAATTGATATCATACGTAGCACAAATGATTTGATTTTAACTTTGGATTTACAATTGATATAATTATTTGGAAAACTTGTTTTGCTTCAACTTGTGAATTATCAATTGGTATCCATTGTTAATTCTTAATTCTTCAAATGATATCACATCTAGAACTTGAAAATTAGTTTATCATTTTTACTCTTAAATTGATATCTATTTTTTGGTCTTAAAGTGGATCCTAGTTCCTACTTTTGGTATCTATTCATTGAACTTTAATGTTTCTATTCCCTCAAGTGAGTTTCTATGCTTAATACAAAAGAGGGAGAATATTTTGTTAGAAATCTTTGTGATTGTGGTTCTATACAATTGATATCTTTCTTTTAACCATAAATTGAAATTGAATGTATATTTCTCTCCATGGTTTGCTTCTTGGTTATATTCATTTATTAAGAGGAGAGATAGTTTTTAGCTTGTTGATAGTTGCTCTAGAAGTAATTAAATTATATATTGAATGTTAATACTTATTTTCCTCCTTTGTTTAATTTGTGGATTAACTTCATGATTAAGGGGGAGAAATTTGTTTTCAATAGAATTATTTGTTGAAATTATCTTTGGATTCTAATGCTAATTCCCTCAATGATTTAATTATTGGATAGATTACTTGAAAAAGGGGGATAATTTATTTTAATGTTGTTAATCTTATTTTGATAATATTTCATGATTGTGTTTGAACTCTCCTCCCCTAGAATTACTTTTTGATTATGACAAAAAGGGGGAGAAGGATATATAAGTTAAGGAGAGTTTAGTAGCATTGTGCATGTATTCATTGTTGATATATTGCATAACTTATTTGGAGAATTCTAATATGCAATAGTTATATGCAAATGCTTAGTTTTAGGGTAAACAACTTATTGGATTTTGTCATCATCAAAAAGGAGAAGATTGTTAGCCTTTTTGTTAGGCTAAGTTTTATTTTGATGATGACTAAATTGTGTGTTAGTTTAGTAAATCAATAAGTTGTATTTTAGTAGCATGTTGCTTGGATTAATTGGTGGATAAATTGCATAACTTAATTGAGCAAATCAAATATGCAATATTTGTGGCACATGCTTAGGTTTGGATATAAACAACTTTATATGTTTTGGACATCATCAATAAGAGAGATTGTTTAGACTATGTGATAAAGATGATGTGAAATTTAATAAAGTGCAAAAGTTGTTTATACATTGAATTTTTATATATCATATTTATCGATTAAATTGAGAATACCCTTGATTAAGGGTATTGGGAATGTTTAATGTGTTTCTCTAAGTCTTTGCAGGAGAATGGAAGGTTCGTATGACTTAGAGGAAACATTTTGTGAAAGTATGAAGTTGATTGTGCAGTTGAGGACGCTGCGGATGAGGCGGACGCGAGGCTTTGGCATTTGGTTTGCCTCTGTCCAATTCAGTGAGTAGCGGATGACGGTCGCGGACGAAGCAGACGTTAAATGGCGTACGCAACCCTTCAGAAGTGTGGACTTGAAGCGAAGAAGAGGACGCTGTTTTGGCGTCTAACATTTTTGTGAAGACGCGGACGATGTATGCGGACGCAGCGGACGATGGGAATGGCGTCCGCTTTGAATCTGTTCTGTTCTATGGAAGACGCGGACGATAGATGCGGACGCAGCGGACGATGAGAATGGCGTCCGCAAATGCCCAGAATTGTGCAACGGCTATTTTTCTCAACGGGCATTTTTTTTGCAACGGTCATGCGGACGATAGTTGCGGACGTTGAGGTCGTCCGGAAGTGCAGTGTTTTTAAATATGAGAACACTCCAAGCTCTCGATAACGAATCGAATATTCGAGGCGAAGCCCTGGCAAAATCAATACTCGAATACTACTCTGTGAGCTTTTAATTGTGTTGTAAATCCAATTCTCCCTATTCCGAACTTGTGAGTTATATTTTGGGAGAATTCGGATTAGCTAGATTTAAGCTTAAATTTTCGAGTTTAGTATTGTGCTTGATTGTAAAGGGTGATTCCCTTAGAATTCATCACACTTGGGTGATGCCCCGCAATAGTCAAATATTGGGTGACGCCCCGCAATAGTCAAGTTTAGGGTGACGTCCTATAATAGTCAAAGGTTGACGACCTTATAATTAGTTAAGGGTGACGCCCCGTCTAATAGTCAATTTGTAAACGGTTTTATTGTCACCCGTAAGCCAATTACTTAGTGTATCTCCAAGTGAAACTTGGAGCGCGGACGTAGGGGAGTTTGCCGAACCGCGTAAACAAATATTGTGTGTACTACTCTAACCCTCTCTCTTTACATTATTGCATATATTTGTTATCAATATTTTAATTATATGCATTAATTCACTTAGGGTTATTAGACATTAAAATATCGCACGAAAATATTAGAAACGCTATATTCACCCCCCTCTATAGGCGTATATCGATCCTACAGTTTGCACTTTCTATTTGGCGAAAGTTAGAAGCTTTATATATGAAACATTCTCTGGAAAATCGACTCTATCTAAAAAAAAGACTGTACACCTTAGCAATGGAAGATTCTAAGGAGATGAGAAAGCGCTTGGATGATTTTAACCGTATAATCCTGGATCTTAATAGTATAGGAGTAAAGATTGTAGAAGAAGATCAAGCCATCATTATTATGAGTTCCTTGCCAAAGGTGTACAAACATTTTGTTGACACTATGTTATATGGCAAAGAAACTCACTATGATAGATGTCAAAACAGCTTTAAACTTTAAAGAACTTAAGAGGAAATTAGATGGTAAAGACTTATATGAAGGAGAGGGATTAGTTGTGAGAGGAAGACCCCAAATTAGGGACAACAAAAGTTAGAGGGGGAAGTCAAGGTCTAAATCCAAAATCAGAAAGTGTTTCTTCTGTCATAAGAAAGGACATTTTAAGAAAGACTGCTATGAAAGAAAGCCAAAGCTGGTTGAAAAGAATTCAAAAAAAGGAGATACATCTATTGTTTTGGATGGATATGAATCATCATATGTGCTTGTTGCTTCTGAATTAGAATTGGGAGAGCAATGAATTTTAGACTCAGGATGTTCTTTCCACATGACCTCAACGAATAAATGATTGCTGAATTATCACAAGGTAATGGAAGAAAAAGTTTATTGGAAGATAATAAGTCTTGCAAGGTTGAAGGTGTAACACCCCGATATTTTTAAGTGGGTAATTATAATTATCAGGGTATTACGAAGATGAATTCGTAAGAATTTTCATTTATTGAAATTAAATGAAATTTACTGTAATTAAAATAAATAGTAATTTAATTTAAATTATAATGTTTGTAATTAAGTTAATTATTTTACATTAAGAAATTAATTAGGGATTTAAAATGATAAAAATGGGGGTATTTTAAAATTAATAAATAAGTTGAATAAATTGTATTTAATTTAATAAATTAAATTAAATGAGTAATGTATGGGTTGAACCGGTTCAACAAGAACCGAACCGGTTCAAACCACTTAAACTGGTTCGCTGGGCGAACCAGTTAATATAGAAAACAGAATGGCCGAAAGAGGGAAAGAGACAGAGCGAAGGGGAGACAGATATGGCGACAACCGAGAGCGAACGATCGGGACTGAGAGCGAGCGACGGCGAGCGAGGGACGGGCGCCGGTGAGCGACGAACGAGCGACGGTGACGGCTAGGGCTCGGTTTTGGGCACGCAGTCATAGGGCTACCTTGAGCTCGTGATCGGGACTTCCAGACGGCGATTTCCGGCTTCAGGGCTTCCGCGGGCAACCTTTTCTGACGACGGCGAGGCGATGGCTGGTGATGCGGGACGACGATGGCATTTCTCGGACGGTGGCAGTGGCAATTCGCAATGTGTGCAGTTGGCTGGGTTGGGCTTCGGCACGCGTCGGAGCATCTGGTCAGGTTTGCTCTTGTTTGGACCGAAACGGCCCACTGGTTCCTGCCTGGTGTTAAACGACAGAGTGTGGTCCAGCTGGGAGGATTGAACGACGAGTTTGTGGCCGAATAATCTGTCTCTGTTGTCGGTAATCGGGGGATAGGTTAGTTTTGCATTTCAAATTGCCTTTTTGTGTTTAAATTCAGCAAGTAATTGAGATTTCTGGGGGAGAGAGAGAGTACAGCGAGGTTGTTGGCAGAGCTTAAAGGTCTCGGAATTTTTCTTCTGGAGGCCGAAAAGGTGAGCGGTTCCTTCATTCTTTGGATTTTGTGAGTCTGTGAAGCTCGTATTCTGCTATGATAATTAATTTCCGTCGTTTAGTATTATGTAGAGAATTGTTTATTGAAAGTGGGTTGTTTATGGTTGGGTTTGTTTTGCCTTGAGCTGTGATGGAGTTGCCGTGAGCTGATCTGTGAGCGAGAGCAGGAGTAGTTGCTGCTGCGAGGAAGGGAGTCGCTGTCCCTGTTTTTGGTTTGTCAAAATGGTATGGGTGTGTTTTGGCCAGGGGGAGGCCCTACACCGCAAGTGTGTGCCTGCGTGGTGTTTGATTTCCTTGGATGGACTTATATTGCTCTTTCCTTTGTTGGTTCTTGGTGGTTGATTTGCTTTATTAAAGGTCTCTGTATTCGTTGATAATTCTTTGGAAAGTCCACTGATGATGCTATAGTATAGAATATATATTCTGGAAGTTTCCTATGCTTGTTGATTAGTGGATGAAATTCTGTTGTGAGATTCTGGGTTGATTTTCTTGCTGTTTATTAAGTCCTTATGTTGATAGGATAGAATGCTAGATTACTGTGATGCTCTGTGCTGTCCCCTTCGCTGCTCCTTCATTGTTAGTCTGTGTGTTCTACTTTATTTGGATGCTTTAGCGTTGTTTAATTTTCTTTGTTAATGGTCCATTCTTTGAATTCCCTGCTGTAAATAACTTTCTTGAGCATGTTATTGAAATTAAAGTAGTTACAACTAGCATATGTTACCCATTTAGAATGTTCATCAAATTGTTAAACTGTTAAATATGTCAACCTAATCAACTTAGTTAATCTAAATAAAATAATTAATAAAAACATGTTAATAAATTAGGTTATAAACTCTTCAAGTATGTTATAGTTCTTTTATGTGTTGTTTGATTTATCTATTGCTTGAAATGTATGTTATTATCGTGCAATATTATGTCCATTATGGTTACTATATGAATTCTCGTGTATGCGCCCTTAGTTAATTTATTATTTAGATTAATCATGAGTATGTTAATCAACCAAGCATGTAAACTATATAATTAATACAAGCATGTAAATAAATTAGGATATAACCTTCTCAAGCATGTTATCACTCCTTAATGTATTGTCGCGTTTTTATATATATCCATTATGGTTGTTATACGAATTCTCTTCTGTATGTTGTATGTACTTTGGGAGCCATAACCCTCAGGTTAAATCTGCCTGATAACCCAAGTGCTCACCATGCAATGTTCCTTCCACAGGTACTTTGCTAGGATTATAATCATCACATACATCACAAGTAAACTGTGAGTCTAACGCCCAGTAAGAGGTAAAATGAATTATGATGCAAGCTAATGTCTTTTATGTCAGAAAATAATCCACCCTTTAAATTCTTTAATCATAATCTCATATATTAACATAGGACATTGGAGATATTTCCAACAAGGAGTATAGATTCATCATCGGGATTTAACCTTGGGCAGAACATGTCACATCATCATGCAGTTCTCCCAAGTAGATCTGTACTACTTCCTTAACCTCCAATTTCTATTCACATTCATTCAATCTATTTCTCTCTCGTGCAATGCATGTAAATATCAATCCAGTCATAGTATTCCTAATTGTTTCTAATCACGATGCATGTCAATTCAAGCAATGCTAATAATATATCAATACTATAACAAACAATAAACATATTAAATTTAACTGAAACCAATCCTAAGTACTTCTAACATCACAAGAGTCCAACGTCAATAGCAAAATAAGGTGAACAAAAAATAAGACTAATAATCCCTACCATAATTTCTTTCATTAATAGTTTCGTTTCATTCCTCTTTATCATAGGAAAACAGTCAATCCAGTTCAATAAACTTTTCATCAAAGTAATAACAATTCTATCAGGCACAAAAAAGAACAGATAAAACACTTCTATTCCATTTATCATCGAACACAAAACAGTGGCAGTTCTATTCTCAATATCAAAGAGCAAACAAGGAAATTCACAAGTTCTATGATTCATGACAAGGAATGAAACTAATAATTTCTATCAAGGAATTCTCAACGTTAATTATCCAGATCATGCTAACATTTTCTCATATTTCTTTGTAGTATTTTATCAAGACAGTATACAACAACACATCAACATATCATAAGATCACATAACAGAGAAATATCTAATTCAAGCAGTGGCATGAAATGAACACAATAGCAGAGAACAACACAATATCAACAACAACAGGAAGCATGCAAGGTCTATAGGTCATTAATAGGAAGCAGAGGATATTTTCAATGACAAAACCAGACAAACCCTATACTTGTGGTGTAGGTCACATTTGGCTAAAAACACACAATTACCACTTACCTTTTTCGTCAATCCACACTTTTGCAGAATCACCTTTGAAGCTTCCCTTGCGATGCAACCCTCTTCTCAAGACGATCAACAACACACTGCCGCACAACTTTTAGTTTAAATCCCAGAATGCCCTAATTTCATATTCCCCCTTTTGCTCTCATAGAGGTTACCCATGGGAGGTGATATATAATAATCTAGCCACGTGCCCCCATTTTTCCCGTGCAGTTGAAGAATTTCGGTGACAATTTTGGCGACGATTTCTATTTTCTGGTCGATCACCAACGTGAGGATGATCGACTGGGACCATTGAAATCAACGCATCTAGCAAATTCCGGTCGATCACCAACATAGTGGACGATCGACCGGCCAGGTTCTGTTCTCCACTGTCGTTTTCATGGTCAACCCTGCGATCGACTGATTCCAACGTCACAAGGTTCTGAGTTCGCCACTGTGATTTTTGCGCTCAACCCTGTGATCGACCGATTCCAATGTCACAAGGTTTTGAGTTCGCCACTATGTTTTTTGCAGTCGACCCTGTGATCGACCAATTCCAACGTCGCAAGATTCTGCATAAAACTGCTTTGGGAGCGGTCGATTACCTCTCCTTCAGCTGATCGATCGCTCACAAATGTGATAGAATCTGCCTTAATTTTTCATGAAGGAGATCGACTGTTCAACCTATGATTGACCTCCTCCCTTCATAATTACTTTTTTTATCATTTTATACCTTTAACAATTTCTCAAATTTAACTTTATAAATGTATTTATGCCACAAAGTCAAGTGAAAAATGCTCAAATACGAAACACATTTCTTTTTATAAAAATGTGTATTTCAGAAAAATTCTTTACATTATACATACAAGAGATTTTTCGGATATTACAGATATTGACTGTAATGATGGGCAAGCTAAACAACGAGTTATATGTGCTAAAAGGCCACACAGTTACTGGAAATGTGAGCATTGTTTCTATAGAAAAATCATACAGTACTGAATTATGGCATAAAAGGTTAGGACATGGTAGTGAAATGGTCTACTGGAGCTGCAGAAATAGAATTGTTTTGGGAAGGTCAAAGTTTCCAAATTGACTTTCTGTGAGAACTGTGTTCTTGGGAAAAGCAAGAGGATCAAATTTGTCACTTCAACTCACAGTTCACAGGGAATTTTGGACTATGTCCATTATGACCTTTGGGGGCTAGAGAAGGTTCCTTCCAAGGGAGGTGTTACTTATTTTGTCTCAATTATTGATTGACGGATTGTATGCACGCCTATAGAGGGGAAGGGGGAGGGGGGATGTAAATTAGGCGTTCTAATCGTTTTTGTGCGATAATTATTTCTCTAAACACCTTATGTGATTTAATGCAAATAAATAATAATTCAATGCATAAAAGTAAATAGTAAGGGTTAGAGAGAGTGCAAACAAAGTTTGTTTACGCGATTTGACAACCCACCTACGTCTGCGCTCCAAGAGTCCACTTGGAGATCCCTAAACGTCCAATCTCCTCGATTGACGATGTTTGACTTACGGGTGTCAAACGAACCTTTACAAATGACTATTCCGGGGCGTCACCCTTTCCTTGACTAATACGGGGCATCACCCTTTGATTGATCTTCCTTGCGTCAATCTAGCCTTTGACTGTTTCGGGGTGTCACCCTAGTATGACGAATTCTTAGGGCGTCACCCTTTACAATTTAGTACAATGTGTTTGAGGAATTGAAATCTCAAAAACTAAATCCTAACTCTCCCAAATTGAAATCTTTGGGATAGAGAGAGTAGGATTACAATGCTCACAAATATAATATAGAATTGAGTATAAAATTCGGCAGGGCTTCTCCTCAATTCTCGGTTTCGTTGTTGAGCTTTGGAGTGCTTCATTGAATTTATAGACTGTCCATTTTCAGTCGATCTAATCCTTTTTGGTCGACCAATTCTAGCCATTGCACATTTAGCCGTTGAAAATTCGACCGTTGGAAGATAGCCGTTACACATTTTTGCACTCTTTTGGTTGCATAGCTTGACTAGAGATTCGATCGCGTCACGTCCGAAATACTTTGGAGCTCTCTGTTTACTCTTTCGGCCGCATTCCTCGTCCGCTACTTCGACTGCATGGCATCCGAAAAAGTCCAGCTAAAACTCTAGAATCAAAATGTGTCGTTTTTGGGTCGCACCTTTCGACTGCGGCTTCGTCCGCATCTCAACCGAAAAACCTTGGAGTGCACAATATGAAATATTTGGACGCATCCCCCGTGTCCTCGCTTCGTCCAAAACTCTGAGGACTAATCTGTTTGTAATTTCGGTCGCATCATTCGACCGGGGCAGTGATCGCATTGCGTCCGAACAACTCTAGAGCAATTTGTATACCTTTTTGGACAAATCCGGCGACTGCTCCTTGGACCACAATGCATCCAAAAACTTCCAAAATGAAAAGCCCTCTTCGATTCACAATCCTTTGATTTTGTAAGTTCCAAATTGATATATAATCATTGCATGGACTTAGATAAATTTGTTAGCACACTTGAATACCCATTTAATACACATATAAATATTATGATTAAACTAATTAAGTTTAAAATCAATAAACACACAATAAACAACTTATTATATCAATTAAAACATTCATCATCAAAATAAATGAACCTAACACATTTAGGCTAACAATCTCTCACTTTTTGATGATGACAAAATCTAATAAGGTGTTTACCCCTAAATCTAAGCATGAACATACATTATTGCATATTTGATTTCTCCTTCTTAATTTATGCAATAACCTTTAATTTTATTCAAACATGCTATACATTTTCATTCTACTCCCCCTTATATATATCCTTAACAATTTATAACATTCTTCCCTTTTAACAACTTATTAATCATTTTCCCTCTTTTTGTCATAATCAAAAGAAATTCCATTAGGAGGGAAGTTCAAAAAACCAATCAAGATTATCAAACTAGAAAGCATTCCCCATTTTCAAATTCTATACCAAAAAACAAGCAATGGAGGGAATTCTAAACATTTAATTCAATTCAAATTCAATCAATTCTCCTAGAAATAGATACCAATTTATGCAACTAAGAATGATAAATTAATTGTTAATTTCTAAGAGTGATATCAATTGAAGAAATAAGAAATAAGCTCATAATACCAATTGAAGATTCACAATTAAGACCAAAATAATTTTTCAAAGAGTGATACCAATTGTAAATTCACAACAAATTTCTAAGAGAGATACCAATATTTAAAATAAAAAATATCAATCAAATTATCTTTCCCTCTATGTTAATTATAAAAGCAAAAATATTGGGGATATAACACAATTTAAACTTTTTCTCCACCTTTGAGCAATTTAAAAACAAATCATAAATTTCTCCCTCTATAAACTCATCAACAAGTGTATATGAGGGAAAACAAGAAAACTAGTGAACCATCCAATTTCAAAATAATATACCGATTAACAAAAATCATTGATGACTTCAAGTTGAAAACAATTTTCTCCCCCTGCACAAATTCAAATGTACAAGGATACCAATTGATACCTATTTAAATAGATTCAAATCAATGGAAAAAGATTATTGATACCAATTTGAACATCAAATACAAAAATTCTTTCCCCTTTTCGACCATATGCATAGCATAGAAATTGGAGAACATTCAAATCATCAAAATCAAAAACAATTTTATGTTCTCCCCATAAATCAATGATCGATATAAAATCAATGGGGAATCCTAAGATTTCAAAACAAATCAACAATCTCTAAACAATTATGTCTCCCCTTTTATCCATATGCAAATTCAATCCAAAGGGGAACCACATATCATCAAAATTGAAACAACAATTCTATTTTCTTCCCCTACATCAATAACTAATTTCAATTCAATCCAAGCATCAAAATTAAACATCTAACAATCCAAACAATTCAATATATGCATTCTAGAATTACCAATTGTTGGAACCAAGGAAAGTATACCAATTGAAAGAGATAATCAAAATTTCAACTTATGATACCAAGGATTAAAGCTATCAATGATCAAAACAAATATTCATCAAATTGAAGAATTATGCAAATACAAGAATCACAATTCATCAAAAGAATATAAATTCAACATATATGCAAACAATCAATTCAATCAAACTCAAGGATAGAAAAACAAATTTAGTCAATTGCCAAATCTAATTATGTACCTCCAAGAAAGGATTTTCATTTTTACCACATTGGAGACAACATTGAAGCTTCTCCCTTTTTATATTTTTGGATACAAATTTATCCAAGCCCTTTAAACTCATTGGGAGAACCTCCAACCTACAACACAATCAACTAGTTTTCTTTGGTACCCCAATCTTTTTGGGTCTTTTTGTTATAGGCTTAGTTCCCTTATGAACCCACACAAATTTTGAATTTAAACTAGATTTGAAATTAGCAATCAATGTTAACGAACAAACAAATGATTTATGCTCTATACAATTACAAGAATTACAAATAGAATGGCTAACAAAGAAATTATTGTAATTCTTTTTCTTTGCAAAGGGTTGATAGCCAATTCCAACTTTGTCAAATGTAACTCTTTGCTTTCCTAAGAGCATATTAAAATTTGTACTACCATTGGTAAATTTCAACACAATAGCAAACATTATCCTCTAGTGACTTGTTGGTAGCAAGTATATTCTCACTCATGCTATTCAATTCAACAATTTGATTTTCCAAATATTCAACCAATTTAACATGCTTTTCAATCAAATTGTTGTTTTCTTTTTTCAATGAATTGTATTCACGTTTAAGCACTTAGTGTTTATCAAACAATTCATTGAACATATCTAACAATTCATCATAATCATCACAATTATCATCAGAGTCGCTGGATGAATTGTTTACCTTGATTTCATTGGCCATGAATCATATGTTGGCAATTTTCTCTTCTTCGGAGGATGAACTTTCTTCATTTTTATCATTTTGATTTGTGCCTACATGTGTTAGCTCAAGAATTTTCCAAATGTCATTAGCGATAACACATGTTTGTATTTTATCAAACTCCTTTCTATTCAAGACACAATATAATATATTCATGGATTTTGCATTTAAACTCAATTTTTGCTTAATACAATCATATGAAAAATTTAAAACATTTATGCCATTTTCAATGACTTTCCATAAAGCATAATCAATGGATTGCACAAATATTTTAATCCTAGATCTCTAATAAAAATAATCACTACAGTGGAGGTCTAGTTGTGGATTGTCCTTCAATATAAGTATTGCAATTCATAATCAATTATATATACAATATATATTAAGAAATTTGTCTAATAAATTCAACTCAATAAATTCAAACAAATTTACAAATTTATACAATATGCACAATATCGCACAAAAATTTTAATCAACCTGCTCTGATACCAATTGACGAACCGTATGCACGCCTATAGGGGGGGGGGGGGGGTGAATTAGGCATTCTAATTGTTTTCGTGTGATAATTATTTATCTAAACATCATATGTGATTTAATGCAAACAAATAATAATTCAATGCATAAAAGTAAAGAGTAAAGGTTAGAGAGAGTGCAAACAAAATTTGTTTACGCGGTTCGGCTTCCCACCTACGTCTGCGCTCCAAGAGTTCACTTGGAGATCCCTAAACGTCCAACCTCCTCGGTTGACGATGTTTGACTTACGAGTGTCAAACAAACCTTTACAAATGACTATTCCAGGGCGTCACTCTTTCCTTGACTAATACGGGGTATCACCCTTTGATTGATCTTCCTTGCGTCAATCTCGCCTTTTACTGTTTCGGAGTGTCACCCTAGTATGACGAATTCTTAGGGCGTCACCCTTTACAATTTAGTACAATGTGTTTGAGGAATTGAAATCTCAAAGACTAAATTCTAACTCTCCCAAATTGAAATCTCAAGTTTGGGATAGAGAGAGTAGGATTATAATGCTCACAAATATAATATAGAATTGAGTATAAAATTCGGCAGGGCTTCTCCTCAATTCTCGGTTTCGTTGTTGAGCTTTGGAGTGCTTCATTGAATTTATAAACTGTCCATTTTCGGTCGACCAATTCTAGCCATTGCACATTTAGCCGTTGAAAATTCGACCGTTGGAAGATAGCCGTTACACATTTTTGCACTCTTTCGGTCACATAGCTCGACCAGAGATTCGGCTGCGTCATGTCTAAAATACTTCGAAGCTTTCTGCTTACTCTTTCAGTCGCATTCCTCTTCCACTACTTCGACTGCATGTCATCCGAAAAAGTCCAGCTAAAACTCCATAGTCAAACTGTGTCATTTTTCGGTGGTACCTTTCAACCGCAACTTTGTCCGCATCTCGACCGAAAAATCTCGGAGTGCACAACATTAAATATGTGGACGTATCCTTTGTGTCCTCGCTTCGTCCCAAACTCTGAGGACTAATCTGTTTGTGATTTTAGTCGCATCATTTGACAGGGGCAGCGACCACATTGCGTCCGAACAACTCTAGAGCAATCTGTATACCTTTTCGAACGAATCTAGCGACCGCTCCTTGGACCGCAATGCAGCTAAAAACTTCCATAATGAATAGCTCTCTTCGATTCGCAATCCTTTGATTTCCTAAGTCCCAAATTGATATATAATCACTGCATGGACTTAGATAAACTTGTTAGCACACTTAAACACCTGTTTTAAGGGTATTTCCAATAAATACACATATAAATATTATGATTAAAACAATTAAGCATAAAATCAATAAATACACAATAAACAACCTATTATATCAATCAAAAAATTCATCATCAAAATAAATGAGCTTAACACATTTAGGCTAACATTGATGATTTCTCTAGAAGGACTTGAGTATGCTGTATGAAGTCCAAAGATCAGATGTTTGAGATATTCAAGTCATGGAAGCTCACTGTTGAAAAGCAAATTGACAGAAAAGTTAAGAAACTTAGAAGTGACAATGGAATGAAAATTTGTTCTGAAAGGTTCAACTAATTCTGCCGAGAAGAGGGTGTTGTAAGACATCACACAATAAGCTATCCTCTCCAGCAGAATGGCCTTGCTGAGCAAACGAATAGAACTATTTTGGGAAAAGTTAGGTGTATGCTCCTTACTGCTGAACTTCCTTGGATGTTTTGGGCTAAAGTTGTCAAAATTGCCTGCTATTAAATAAACTTGTGTCCTTTAGCTGCCTTAGAGTTTAAGACTCCTTTTGAAGTCTAACATGGATATCCTGCCACTTATGAAAACCTTAGGATCTTTGGGTGTGCTGTTTATGCAAATATAAAGCAAGGAAAACTCAAACATCGGGCTATTAAGTGCATCCTTTTGAGATATTTGGAAGGGGTTAAAGGATACAGACTCTAGTCTATTGAGCCAAATCAAGGAAAAGTTATAATAAGCTGTAATGTTACTTTTAATGAACATCATTTTCCTTTAAAGTCTAGTGGGAATAACTCTACTGAATCAAAGAAAATCCTCAAATTGAGGTGGAGCTTAATCAGAATGACAGTAGTGAAGGGATTAAAGAATCTGCACCTCTTATAGGAAGTCAGTAATTTGAAATTATTGATTCAGCAAATGATAATAGTATTGTAGATTACCAACTTACTTGGGACTGGTTAAGAAGGGTTATTAAACCTACTCAACGCCTTGGGTATGTGGATATTATTGCCTATGCTCCCTATGTTGCCTCTGACCTTGAGAATTCAGAATCACTCTTCTTTGCTGAAGTTGTGAGCAGAAAGGATAAGTCTCTTTGGTTTGCTACAATGCAAGAAGAAATGGATTCCTTGAACAAAAAAAAATACTTGGGTGTTGGTTGATAATCCTAAGTAGCAAAATGTCATTCGTTCTAAATGAATGTATAAGTTAAAAGAAGGTATAACAAGGGTTGAGAAACCCAGTACAAGGCCAGGTTAGGGACAAAAAGTTTTGCCCAACGTAAATGTATTGACTTCACTGAAATATTTTCACCTGTAGTTAAACTAACTTCTATTCGAGTTTTGTTGTCAAAGGTTGCATTGTAGGACCTTGAACTTGAACAAATGGATGTGAAAACAATTTTCCTTCACGGAGATTCACAGGAATCTATTCTAATGGCACAACCTGAAGGATTTGAGGTAACATATTCTAATAAGGAACCTAAATCCAGGAAAGAAGAAGATTACATGAAGAAAATACCTTATGCAAACATCCTGGGCAACATCATGTATTCAATGGTGTGTACACATCCAGACCTTGCATACTTGGTGAGTGTTATCAGCAGATTTATGGCTAATATAGGTAAATCGCATTGGTATACTTTAAAGTGGCTTTGAGATACATTTCTAACACTTTAAATATTGGTTTATGTTTTGGAAGTAACAATTCAAATATTGTAAACATTGCTGGTTTTGTGTATGCTGATTATGCTGACTGTGTTGATTCTAGATGTTCAACTTATGGATTTATTTTTACTGTCTATGGTGGTTTTGTAGTTGGAAATGCTGTTTGCAGAAAAGTGTTGCTCTGTCCACAACAGAGGCATAATTTGTTGCCGCTACTGAGGCGTTTAAAGAAGAGATTTGGCTTAAAGGGTTGGCTTCTGAACTGACTATTAACAGTTCAAATTTGACCATCCACTGTGACAACCAGAGTGCAATCTACTTGATGAAGAATCCTATCTTCCATGAAAGAACCAAGCATATTGGCATTTAGTTGTTCTTCATTAGAGAAAAAATTGAAAATTGTGAAATCCAAGTAGAGAAGACTGCCACTGAAGAGAATCCTACTGATGCTTTAACCAAGATTCTGTCTGTGACCAAGTTTAATTTCTGTTTAAATTTGGTTGGTGTGCGTCTTGTTTAAGTTTTGTCAGTTATGGTTCTCCATTGTCTAGTAATTTCTGAACCAAAATGGAGAATTGTTGTGTATGGTTCAGTATTAATGAGTGCACGTGGGTGTTATGTGCCATACTCAGTTGTTGACTACAGTTGCTTCTCGATTAAGAGTGGCAGCAAGTTACTTATATTTCAATCTGATTAAAATGCGTTAGGTGAGATTAAGACGTGTTTCACTCATTCTTTGTGATAAGGGTTCAGAGTGGTAGATGAGAGTTGCAGTAGAGTTAGCTTTTCTCTAAGTTGTTGAGTAAGTAAATCGAGAAGAACTCTGATTCTCTTCTTTGTTTTGATCTGTGAATAAAAATGTGTTAGTTTTGGTTCGTGGATGTAGGATTCATAATCTGAACCATGTAAATTCTCTATGTTCATTTTCTTTCTTGCTTTCTATTTTTCATTTCTTTGCTGAGTGTGGAAACATATTGTTTTGTGTTAAGAATAATCAACAGTTTCGCTGCAGAAAGTAATCTTTAATAAGTCATATTTTAATAACTTACTTTCCGCAGCAGAAAAACAATGTTCCGTAACAGAAAGAAAACATTATTTAACAAAAAATATGACAACGATATTTGCTCAGTTTATTTATCAATGTTGAGTGTTTTATTTGTTAACAAAAATTGTTTAGTAGTTGACTTTTCATTGATCCAATAGTACAGTAGTTGTTTTGTTAATTTTTCTATCTTTTTCTTGTCGTGTCATTGCTTGAATTATTTTAATTTTTTTAGGTAATTATTAAAATAACCTTTCCATTATGGGGTCAATGAAAAATGGACACTTCAACTATTTTTGTTAACAAATTAATTTTTAAACTATCATGTTTTAATAAATCAATCAAATGTTCGGACATGAACGCGGACGTCGACTTTTGAAACTAATTTTGGTTGGGGACGCTTGGTCCTGACGCCGCAAACGCCCGCTCTTAATTTTAGTTGTGGACGCCAAGTTTCAAGGTCGCGGACGCTCGGACATGAACGCTAACACTCATTTTTGAGACTAATTTTGGCTGCAAATGTCCGAACATAAATGCAGACACCTGTAGTCAAACCTCGAACACCCAGAAATGGTTGATTTGTTAAGAAATGATAGTTTAAAAATTAATTTGTTAACAAAAATAGTTCATTGATTTCATAGTTGACGAGTTATTTAGATAATTATCTTAATTATTTTTAATTTTTTTCCTATTATTACAGTGATAACGTTGAGTCAAAAATCGAGCTAGTCTGAGGTTTAACGTCTACCGACCTTGACCTAAGACCACTCAACAGGGGCACAACTCGGGTTCAGACTTGGGCTTGGGCTCTAAAAAATATAATTGATTATAATAATATCTTAGAAAAATTTCTATTCAAGTGTTTTGTACGCCTAAATAAACACTATAGTTTAAAATAATAATTATAAAAATTATTAACTTCTTTAAGTAGATCATATTATCTTCCAAATTCAAAGATGACCAGCAAAACGACACTATGTTGGGCCGCAGAAGCGCACGTGTTCTCCAACTATGCGTTCAAATTTGATTAATTAATCAAACAAATCCTTTTCAATTTCAGTTTTGGTCATCCACCATAGCTGATAGATCAACACCTTCTCTCTCTCTCTCTCTCTCTTCTGGCAATGGAGGTTTATTGAGTTCGATCTCTCTGTGAATTTCTTCACCTTTTTTCGCCAGTGAGAATTCTTTGTCCTTTCCATACGGATCTTTCATTCGTTCGTACCCTGATTGGCTGAATGATTGAAGAATTTATGTTGTGTTTTTTTTTCGCAATTTTGGCATTTCCAGTGTGCCTCTCTTGTTTTATCACTAATTTATCTGAGTATAAGCTCCCGGTGACGATAAATCAAACAGTCATTTATGGGTATGAAGTGTCTTAATTCATATTTTATATATCAATTCCCTCTTAATCTATAATCGGACTCATATTATTGGTTAGGATTTTTTTCTCCTCAATTTGATTGGAATCGACTCTCATGGGTAAGTTTTGGCATTGTATGCTCGAATAATATTGGAAACGTAAGAGAAAAGGGGGAAATTGTGGTCTCTCTCTCTCCCTCTCTCTCTCTCTCTCTTTTTCCCTTTTTCTTCCATGATTTGAGTTGAAAAATTTTGCTTTGCATTTTTCAGTTTAGCAACCGTACTTTTACTTTTAATTAGCGCTGCTGGAAATTTTGAGTGAATTCTCCTTATTTAATTAACTGTTATTAATTCAATGTTTAAATCTTTGCAATCAATGCAACTGATGTCAAACTTTGTCATTCTGTCACGAAGTATTCATGTTTTCCTTATTATTTTATAATCTTAGTATTCATTTACTTTTGCTTTGGTGCTTCATTATGAATTCACACGGAAAAAGTCTGACTATTTAGTTACTTCTAATCTATCACTTTTTGTTGTCTTCCGTACTTTCATATTAAATTAATTGGAGGAAAAGGTATAGTACATCCATTTATATGATCATTTTGCTGATGCTGGTTCTTTACATGTCTTATATGGTTATCTTGTTTTCAGGCTATTGGAAAGATAACTTTTTTTGGATGGTTGCGTTATAAATTAAGCAATGAGTAATCGCCCATTGGAACTTGGGAGGCCTGCCTCAGGTATGCTTATAGTGCAAAGGCTAGAATCAGCTGCATAGTCTTGCTAATTACATAAACATGGTGTGGGGGAAGTAAATAAGCAGTGTTTTTTTATTCAGCTAAAAGGAGATTAAAAGATTTGTTGCTTCAGCAAGATAATCGCTTTTGTGCAGACTGTCATGCTCCAGATCCCAAATGGGCGTAAGTTCAATTGTTTAATAATTTGAAATTTTTAATAAATTCTCCTATTTTATTTGTCGGAATGAGAAATGACTACTGAAAAATATAAAGTGCTTGGAGTAATTTCTTGGTTGAAGAATAACTAAAGATATGTACTGTATTCTATCATTAAACCAATATCCCGAAATTGAAGAACCATGGTTTAATTGTACAGGTCAGCTAATATTGGAGTTTTCGTATGCTTAAAATGTTGTGGCGTCCACAGGAGCCTTGGTACTCATATATCAAAGGTATTTATTTTCCCTCTCAACTCTTCTTTATATCCTTTATTCACACTTAGCCAAGGACCCAAAAAAGGCCTACTCACAGCTCAACCTATGAAATCCTGGCAGGCACACACGTGTCACTGCTCACTATACCAAAATTACGCATGTCTTAGTATTAACTGCAAGCACAAGAAGGTTCTGGAATTGAAAATGAACAAGAAATTTAGCATACTAAGTCTACCACATCAAAGTACCTTGATTATTTTCTTCTAGCCAAACTGAGTATCTTTTGGGGACATCACCCAATCATTAATGAAAAGTAATGGAATGGCCTGAAGCTTTTTGTTTGTTGTTGTCTTGAAATGTTGAAATTTAATGGTTTTGGCTCTAAGCACTATGTTAAATCATTTATCTGTTTCGGACAGGATAGCCATTTGTGGCTTCCAATATAATTGATGCTATTTATCTGGACTACTAGGTACTATCTGTAACATTGGATGAATGGTCTAATGAGGAAATTGATTCCATGATTGAGGTGGGAGGAAATTCTTCTGCTAATTCAATATATGAAGCTTTTATTCCTGAAGGATATTCCAAACCAAGGCCAGATTCTAGTCACGAAGAACGATCAAAATACATTCGGTTAGATTAACTCACATCTGACAATTCATTGTCCTAGTCATTCATGCCACAGGAATACGATTATATTTGGATAATCTTTATAATTTTCTTTTTTTGTTTTTCTTCCTTTGGTGCATATTATAAATACCGAGCCTCACCTTTCAGCATGTTTGGTTTAAATTCTAGTATTCCATCAACCTTGCATTTGTTCTTCAGTGAGACACGAAAGTACCCTTTGCTGCTTCGTACTTGTTTTTTTCTCAAATTTTTTTCTCTTGTTTTTTGGTGACAAACTCAAATTTGGATTGACAGTTGATGGGAACAAGATAGATTAAATTGTTGCTCATTTCATTTTTGTAGGTCTAAATATGAACGGCAAGAGTTTTTGAAACCTAGTTTGCGAATCTTATCAACCAACTCGGGAAAGAGTTCTCTGCAAACAAGGCTTTCTAGAAAGATTATGAATAGTTTCCGCAGTAAAAGTTCTTCTCAGAAATTGGTAAGTTTCTCTCAATCATGTAATCCAAAGACATATAACAGATGCTTTTCAACCTAATCTAATTACAGTAGAAGTAGTCTTGCTTTATACCTTCGCTTCGTTAATAACATGATTACAGAGGGCTTATTTATCTCATCAAATGCACACATCCTTTAGTAAAAACTATGTATCAATAAAAAAAAGTATGTGAAGGCTTTTGTTGGCCCTTTCGTAACGAGTGATCCTTCTCATCAAACTTCGATTGTAGTTGCAGGAAGGCATGGTAGAGTTTATTGGGTTACTGAAAGTCAAAGTGATTAAAGGCACAAATTTGGCCATTAGGGATATGATGTCAAGCGATCCTTATGTTGTCTTGAATCTTGGAAACCAGGTTATTTTTCCAAAAATTTTTTTGTTATTGAATCAGTATTGCAGCATAAGAGAAAAAATTGTACATCATTGTTTGTTAGAAATAAATTAAATTATTAAATTAATTAAATCTTTTGAGATCAGTGACAATTTCATGTGATCTCGGAACAGGAAATCTTGATAAGAGAAGCTCTTGAATTCAAATATTCATTAAAATTTACCAAACGTGTAAAGATCATTAAAAATAAAACTTTTACATGAAGAGTAATGTTAGAAATAAATTAAACGAGAATGTTAACTTCAGCCACGGAACTTAAGCTTTTGAGATTAATATTTATTTTACTGTGTTCACTGGTACCTTCTATTGATTTTGCTGAATGTTGTTTTGGTTCAACCAACTACTTTGGTAAATTTAATTGCCTGAGCTTCTAGTTTTTGTCGCACTCCGGTGAATTTGGAATTGACATGATGATGTTGTTGATTACACTAGACTGCTCAGACAACCGTGAAAAAAAGCAACTTGAATCCCATCTGGAATGAGGAACTCATGCTGTCAGTGCCTCAGGATTTTGGACCCCTCAAATTGGCAAGTCTACATTTTTTTACCTTCTTGACTCTACTTACCTTGTTAGTCATTTCTATTAGAAGATTTTCTGAAATTCTGTCTTATATAAACACATTGATTTTATTCTCAGAGGTGACTAACTACATTATGATGTTTGGTGGGCCTCGCTCTCCATCGACATTAATATAATAGTTTGACGGTCGATCCATAAACTTACCATTAATAAAACTCTTGTAACATATTAATGCAATGTCGAATAGCAAATGCACATGGAAATGCATTTGAGTTGTTTGCCCCAAACATTAACTTAGGGAATTATAGTAATACTTATTAGCTGTGGTGGAATTAGAGTGGAGGTAAACTACTTGTTTGCTGATAAGATTTGTTCAATTGGATCTCTTTTTCTTTAAGTTTGGTGAAATTTGTTGGTGGGAAAAACCTTTTATTCAAACATGTACATGCTACATATGCGCATAGTATCTGGACTAGGAATGTTTTCTACTCGTGGTTTCAAAAGCAGTTTATAGAAGAACGAAAATAGTTTTAGTGAAATGAAATTAATAGAAGCATCTTTCATTATGAGTCTTGCTATGTACCATCCATTTTATAATACAGAAACATCTTTTACCATATATGTAGCTATTGTTTCAAAAAAAATCACAGAACATGTGGGTAATTATTCGTTTTTTCCCCCTTAAAATGCAGCGGGTGTTTGACCACGATACATTTTCAGCAGACGACATCATGGGAGAAGCAGAGATCGACCTGCAGCCGATGATAACATCAGCAACGGCATTTGGAGATGCAGGAATGTTTGGAAATATGCAGATTGGAAAATGGCTCAAGTCTCATGATAATGCTCTCATAGATGATAGCACTGTCAATATTGTAGACGGGAAGGTTAAACAAGATGTCTTTCTCAAGCTTCAGAACGTGGAATCAGGAGATATAGATCTTGAGCTCGAATGGATGCCTCTTGATCAGTAGGTCAAATTTCAAAATCCAACCTTTTTTATTTTTCCTTATACAAATACAATTATTTTACTTTTTTTTTGGGGGGGGGTTTCAAATAAGGGAATGCAATTCTTTTAGTTATTTTTGTTTAACGAGCATCATATACTTTGTTTGATTTGATTTGTTTTGTTTTAATTCTTGATAGTTCTTCATTTTTCATGGCAGTCTTTCTATTTTGTTTACATAAAATGAATGTAAACAACCATAAGAATGTTAAGTGAGCCCGCAGAGTTGACCGCGAGATTTATTATGACAAATCAACCATCGTACTTTGTGATCAATGACAAAGCAACCATTAAAGTATTTTTGCTAATAACTTAACCAATGAACTATGAGAAATCGCCACCGCGAACATTGCCGTTAACTTTTTGAAAAGTCGCAGTGGAAAAGAACAAATATCCATGAAAAAAATAATAATAATTTGTGATTTTATAAGAGACTTTTAATAGAAAAGAGTTAATATTATGGAGAATGAATTTAGAAGATTTTAGATTTTGTAAAAGAATGAAGTTAGAAGATTTCAGATTTTATAATTAGAAGATTTTGTAAAAGAATGTTAATATTTTAGTTTTCAGATGATTTATAATTGTTTTACAGTCCATGGGAAATTACAGTTTGTTTGTATTTTTCTATGAAGAAGACAATGATTCTTTTATTTGCAGACGTTCCTTTGCAGATTGACAACATTCCTCTGTGGATTGACAACGTTCTTGAGTTATATTTCAAAGATTCACGTTTCGCAACGGAAAAACAACGTTTCGCTGCAGAACGACAATGCTATTTAACGAAAAATGTAACCGTAGTGTTTACTTCATCAATTTCTTATAGTTTAGTAGTTAATTTGTTAATGAAAATACTTTAATGGTTGATTTGTCATTGATCACAAAGTACGATGGTTGATTTGTCATTTTCATGTAATTAAACAATAATTTTGTTTGAGTAGTTAATGTCTTTAATATAACTCTACCAAATAAAAAAAAAGAGTAATTATAAAGAATGAAAGTTTTTTTAATTGATTCGATAAATTTGTATTTTTGTTATCTAACATCTTTAAAGCTTGAGGGGTTAGTAACAGACCCCCTTACTGTATGAGATCCGTTAAATAACAAATATTATAAGGGGAAATTACTATTTTTGCTGCAGATAATACCCTTTTTGCTGTGCGAAGGCAAATATCTACTACAGAAATGGTGGAATTACGTAGCAGAAGATACGTTTCCGCTGCAGAAAATACCCTTTTTGTAGTGAATATTTGTCTTTTGCTACATAAATAAAGTCCTCGTAATAGAATTAACTTTCCATAGCGGAAGACAAGTATCTGCTACCGAAATAGAACTTTCTTTCCATAGAGGAAGACAAACATTCGCTGCAGAAATAGCAGAAATTACCCTTTCTGCAGCAGAAGACACGTTTCTGTTGCAGAAAATACCATTTCCACTTGAGAAAATATCATTGTCACAGCATTGGTATCTACCATTTAAGGAACCCCCAAACGGTGAGAGTGTCTATTATTAACGCCTCAAACTTTGAGGTGTCAGATAACAAAAATAAAAGTTCAAGATATCTGTTAAAAATATTTCATACTTTAGGGTTAATATTGAATTACCCTAAAAGAAAATTGTGACATCCTAAATCCATGTTCATTTTTTGTCAAATACATAAGCATTTTCAATACCACTTTTTTAACTTTTTAAAACAAACTTTGTGTAGCGGAAGACTTTTCTCTTTTAAATATCATATTAGGAGGGTGCATAACAACAATCAAATCAATCATTTCTAAAATCCTTAATCAATTTTAAAAATGCTCATAACTTATTACAACATTTCTTTCCATTTACATATCGTGAGCCCTCTTATAATGAAGCACCGTAACAACTCCCAAGTGTTCCTCACAAGCCATACGCCATCAACTGTAAGGTTCTACATTATTCATCTCATCATCTAATTTTTCTTCACCTACAACACAAGATTTATCTACAAGCTTAATGCTACAGTAAGAAATGTATAACTTAACTTAAATTGAACATTAACATAAAATTCATGCAACGTGCAATATGCAATTCAACACATGTAATTTTGTCATTTTCTTTTCTTTTACCTTTTCGTTTTCAGTTAGTGTTCTTTTCTTTTCTTTTTACCAGTCCGATCATTTTCAGTCAGTGTTTTTTTTTCTTTTATTTTATTTTTATTTTATCATTTAAGAAAGAGTGATGAACTTCGGCCGACTCAAATCTATCTTATCATTTAAGAATGAGTGGTGATCTTGGGCCAACTCAAACTGTTTCATACTTTAGGGAGAGGTGAACTTTAGCCAATGGTGAACTTCGGGCATTACACTCCAATTTATCATTTAAAGAGGATTGGTGAACTTTGATCAACTCAATCCTTCTTATTTTCTTTACTTTAAAATCATGTAAAATGTTTCCGTTTCTTTTTTAAAAACATGTTGCATGAAAACATATAATTGAACATAATCTCCACAGTCTCGTTAATCGAACTCAGAGACAAAATATCTCAATATTAAACAGAGCATCTCATCCATTATTTTTTCAATAGTCCAGTGTCATACCATAGTAGTACTATATCATCAAATATAGTACTATATCATCAAAGTCCAGTTTTCTATTCTTGATAAATCATTCAATTAAACCAACAATTCAACATTATATTATATAGAACAACATATTCTCAAGCCCAATAGTATCATACAGTAAGCATTATTTTTCCCAGTCATCAATAACATTTCAATGTAAACCCAATCATCAATATTTCATCTAATTAATTGATCAGTTCATGGTTCTAATATCCTAGTATCTTGTGTTGTAGACTGAGAGAGACTACACACAAACAACTATTGCTTACCATGGAATGACAGTGACTACAATAACTAAGAATTGGTTCCCTCTGAGTTAAATTCTTCGAAGAGCACTCCAATCTAAGACCTAAAATGAACACTCCACTCAATCATCAATCCAAGACTTTCAAACTCATAGTATGTTTGTGTAACGACCCGAGTTTTATTCTCTTTAAAATATCGGGAAATTTTAAATTTTTCTTTTTATAAAAATGTTGGAAGGTTTTTCTTTCATAAAACCCGATCGTTAAATTCTTTACTTAAAACCATTTTACAAATTTCAGCAGAAGTAATAAAATTCTTTTCGTTTATAATTAAATATTTTGAATTATTAAAACAATAATTACTTTTTAGAAAATACAGCAAAATACTTATTATTTAAATAAAACATTTAAGAATATATTACAAAACCTTTTACAATTTGTTTGCATTAAACTTCTTTTAACCCAGCCAACCACAAGACTCGCGCGTGCAAATCTTTCATCAACTACTCCAAATTTGTTCTCGTACATATACCTACATCATGGGAAAAACAATGAGTCTAACGCTCAGCAATAATTAGAATGAAATGCAATATAGATGTTAATCGTGATCATGCGATGTATTACAGAAAAGAACCGTATCTTTTTTGTCAAGCCGAGAGTTGGATACGTCCTATGGTCATGTGACTTAACCGTACTTCGTCGAGGAAATACACCATTAGGGGTGTCACCACATGCTGTCACTGAACTCTTTTGTTGAAGACATTGGAGATTTCCGTACAAGAGAAGAGGATATATCCTATGGTCCATGTGGCTTAACCGTAACTCCGCTCTCTACGTGGGAGGAGCTACCCCATTTGGGGTGTCACCACCGATGGACCATCATCAATTCTCCCGAACCCCCACATGTCTATTTACATATATTATGCATGTCATGCAATATGCTCACAAGTTCATAAGCCCTAGGTATGATGCATGAATACCACATACATTTCACAATAATTATAATAGTAAACACAACAATTATGAAAAGTACATTTAGAAGTCAATTATAAAAGAGAGGCCAACATGTGAATTACCTAGGAAATGACAGATGACTAATATAGATTAACCGTCAAGTGAATTATTAGGTATGTTAAGCGTTTTCTTAACAGAGCTAACCTATTTATGTTTGGTTGAGAATCAAAGCAACTATTGACCCAATTTCTACCCTCAACAAGAAAAGACTTGCAAGTTCATGAGGAGTTCAAGAGCAACAATGGTTTTACTATGCTTTGTCCAACCTGTCACAGGTTTGATTCATGTTTTGCCCAGCCCTTCACATATTTCAGTTCATAAAGCTCAGTCAAAGAAACATTTAGATATGAAATAGAGACAGAAATTCATTTCAAATTCTTCCAGCATCAGCAGGGGAATTCTTCATAATATAATTTCAACATCCTACTCAACAACCCATAGCTCAAACAACTGCCTATGCAGACTTAGTCTTTCATGCTTATAGAATCGACACTACCATATCAGTTCACGGTACAATAACATTTCGTAGTGAGTAATCCAATCAATGTCCAATATCAACAACCAAACAGTTCTATATTTCACAGGGAATAACTAAAGCAGTGCTCAGTATCAATCAACAAACAAAACCGTAGGGCCTCCACTGGCCAACATACATCCCAATCCTTACCTTTAGCCAAATGTAAATCCTCAGTAGCTCACTTCACAGCCACGACAATTCACCAATGTAGCAACGAACCGAGCAGCAACACCCAGGAGATTTCCAAACTGAAGCTCTCTTCTTTTCACACTCAGCCCACTGGGTACACCACACTCTCAGACTCAAAACGTAGTAACCTCACCACTTCACTCAGTCGTAGCTCACCCAATAGGAAATGGAGAGTTTTAGAAGTGTCACTTATGCCATTAGTTATAGACGAGGGAGAGTGGGAGAGAGAGATAGACGCCGTGGGTGAAAGGGACAATCTCCCATTCCAAAGAGGAGACCTAACTAGCCATTGTCGCGTGTGAGGTTCGTCATCGACAGGGGAGAGGAGAAGATTTTGTTGGGAGAAAAATGAAGATAGGTGGTGAGATTATGTTTGGCAGAAGCGGGATTCTTGCCCTAAATTGGTTTTTCGCAAAATAGGTGATTCTGTTATTCCATCTCTAACGTCCGTTAGCCACCTCGCTGCAAAAGACATCCATTCTACAACAAGGAGCATTCGTTGCCTTCGTTATGTAGACATCTGTCATCCCAAAAGAGATGTTCGTCAGCTTCTTTACCATGACGGACGTTCGTTCCTAAATGAGGGACGTCTGTTCCACTTAAATCTTAATGCTGTCCTTTTATTCTTCCATTTCGGACATCCGTTGTCCATAAAGGACGTCCAACATCCCATTCAGCGACGTCGTTCCCTTTATATACTAACGCCCGCCTTCACAAGGGACGTCCGTCTAGCTAAGGGACATCTGTCGTTTCCTAAAATGACTCCCTTCCTCGTTCTCAAACGACGCCGTCCCACTTAACCTTAATAACGCCGTCTTCTATTTTTTCGTTTCAGACATCCCACTTTCCACTAGGGACGTCCCTCGCTTCCTTAAACAACGACGTATTCTTTTAATCTCTCGATGCTGGAACTTCCGTTTTCCCTTAGGGATGTCTCACGCATCAAAACAGTGCTGTTTTCTACTTACAAATAACGCCGCTGATTTCCATCTCCTATAACGGATGTCCTTTTTCCCCTTGTGGGATGTCCATCATAACCTCATCCCTCCGCAATGCAGCGCTTTTTTCTTTTTTTAAAAAAAAATTAAATTAAATTCATTTAACATTCCCAATTAAACCTTAACTCATATTTTCACTTAACAAATTTTAATCATTTTAATTATCCAACTAATCCATTAACCCAATTAATTTTCTAATTATCTTATTAAATTCCATAACGGAAAATCAGGGTATTACAGTTTGTTCCCTTGTTGCATAATCGATCCCCTCCATTTATAGGGATTTTCAGATGGTGGAGAAACTCAATGACTCATTCTCTCATTCAATCGTAATTGGTCACTGTATCCTATACTTGAGAACAACCTCCTTCAATCAATTACCATCGGCCACAAAGACCCACCTCAGCTAAATCCTAAGCGAAATCATCATTATCTGTAATCGATTTAATCCCCAATCAATCGCGAAAGTAGATTCTTAAATAAACCTTCACTGATGATTTTTAATCATTCATGGACGCCTAAGTGTCTGGTTGCGGACGTATTTGCTCCCGCAGAGCATCAATCCAATGAATATTTGCTCCATTAGCCAGTCATTTAACATCACGTTACTCCGTAGTTACTTGCACCACACGCTGGTAATGTTCATCATAGATGTGTTTCCATCCACGGACGCCAACACTCCTGCAGGTCCACTATTCAACGCGTGCTACTTAACCAAAACGACGTCGTTCCCTTATCAAAACGACGATGTTCACTTCCTATTGCAGACACCTTTTAATCTGCGGACGCCTATGCCCCTGCGGGTTCACTGTTTAGCGTGTGCCACTTATCCAAAACGACGATTGTAATGACCCGAATATTCATAATTCCTTGAAAATGTGAGAAATTTAAAATTTTCAAAAGACTCTTTTATAAAACGAAATTATTGCGCAACGCTACACCCGAATCGCTACTGACCTTTCGTTAAACTCGTTATGCAAACCAATTTATAAAAATGCAGAAGGGTAAAATAAATCGTTTATTTAAAACATTTCAGAAGTGTAATTAATTTAATGAAAGAACTTAATAAAAGGAACGAAACAATTAAATATAAATTCAATTACAACTGTTTTCTTATTTCATTTAAGTCTGGCAAGCCATGAGTCCCGCGCGTGTAAATCTTTCATCCCTGCTTAATTATTTGTTTGTCGTCTTTCGCATTTACTCATAAGTCTATGCATTTCTTTTCACGTACACGTATCTACACCTACACCACAAGCAACTGTAAGCCCAAAGACTTTGTAAGGAAAAAGGGTTAATGCAACGTGAAATGCCTCTCTTTAGTCCTTTCGGAATGGGGGCCACCAAAATCGATCCTTTCATTCCATCATTCATTCGTTCGTTCGTTCTTTACTTTACTTTCATTCATTCGTTCATTACTCGTACATCGAGCGGGAGATTGGAGGATTTCCTTTGGAATAGAATAGTGATCGGATCTAACCTTTTATTTGCAGCTAAGTCCCCTCTACCGACAAGGCAAGGAGCTTTGCCTAGCTGCAGACTATACCCACTACTCATCCGCCCCCCAACTCCTCATTTCCTTCATTTTCTCTATCATTTTACCTTACTTATGCATGTGTGAGTACCATCCCAAGATGACACTCCCTATTGATTTCTATTAACATGATGCATGACCATACATTCTCAACCTATCATGATGCATGATGCTTATAACATAACATTAACAGAAATTGAAGTGCCCATTGAAATGAAAGTAACTGAATAGCAGGAATTGAAAACGCATAGAAATGAAGACAACCAATAATTGAACATTGCACAATAGAGGACATTTATAATACATGAATTAACATGCTAATTATCCTAGTTAACTGCCTAGTTCATTTAGATGCTCCCTACCTTTATCATTCCAGTAATTATTCTAATCAGTTGTTCAAGTAATTTAACATGCTTCTAGGTTAATTATATGCGTTTATCCTACTTAACTAATCATAGTTTGGTTTAGCAGAAAATAACATACTAAGGACATTCCCTTTTTATCTCCTTTATCATTCTACTCTCTAGTAAAGTAAAGCTTCAATTATATAATTGAAGTGCACATTAACGAAAGTAATTGAAAGCGATTGTAATTGAAATTGCAAATATAATAAATAACAGTAATTAAAAGTAAACAAAAAATAAAGAGACGATCAAGAAACATGCAATGAATTACAATTAACTAAACATGCTCGTTAAATTAAGCTAAACTAAACATGGAAACATGCTTTAAACAACAATTAACGGAACACATGCTTAGACAACGAATGGAAACATGCTTGTAAATTGGCAATTCTTATTCTAGTTGATTAAACATGCTTTTATTTTAGTTAATTAAACATGCTATATTTACTAGTCTAATTATTATCTTAATTAATTACATGCTCAAGTTGATTACACGCTCAAGGAAGGATTACAATTATTATCATAGCTGATTTAAACATGCCTTCTATTATAATTCATTAAACATGCTTTTAATAATTAAGTGGATTAACATGCATAACAAGTTAGTTAAACATCCTTGACTAGTTAATTCACTCTAGTTAATTACATGCTCAAGGGAGATATGATTAACATTCTAGTTAGTTATCCTAGTTAATTTACATGCTCGGATTCATTATACATACAAGGATTCTAGTTGGTTAGCTATTAATCATACTCAAAGCCCAATATGTTAATGTGCTAGTTAATTTATCATGCTTGTAGTTAATAACAAATCAGCAAGTAAACAATAATGAAATTGTGACAACTTGTGATTTATAACTAAACAACAAGTAAACATTTAAACACAACATAAGACTTTTAGCTCATTTTTGGACTTCACATAACCATTTATCATTCACATGTTCCACTTTCATTTCTATCATCACTATCAACCAAGAACATAACAACAATATATCACCCAAGGAAAACAGGAAAACAACACTATCAATAAGTAAAACATTAAATCACAGAACTAACAATAAACTACAAAACACTAACGGAAAACTCATGCACTCTACTTGTGGTGTAGGGCCTCCTCTGGCCAAGACACCCCTATTTCTTACCTCAATTCTTTATCGCGTATTGCCCTTAATCGCTATCCTTTTTCTCTTTCTGATACCTTCACAATTAGAAACATTTATCATTTGATAGTATCTCATAATCCATATTCCAACAATTCGTATCTCAGCTCACCCAATAACGATATTTTCTAATCTTATCATGGCAATGAACTTTCCATGATATCACGCAATTAACAGATCTATATCCTTCGACAATATTCCTTAACCATCCGAGCAACAGACAATTCATTTAACCTTTACAATTAATTCCATAATAAACAAAATATTCATAAGCTACTCATCAACAGTTAACACATGGTACCAAATTCAACAGCACATGGACCTCTCACAACACCATCCCCAATTAATAGAATATCCAAACGTCTAGGAATCATCACCAAGTTTAACAAAATAGCTTAACAAAACAGAACAGTTTATCCTATCCAACCAACGTGATAACCAACAATAGAGACATTAGCTTTTTAACCAACTACAAAGTTAATCCAACACAATAGATTACTCCATCCAACAAAAAATCATCCATTTAATAGTATATATATCCATCAATTAACATTCTCAGACTATCACGGGACATAAATTCCAGACACCGAATCAAACCAAACAGCATTCATTATCCAAACAACATCCAAACGACAAAATCTCATAGAAGAAACCTCACCATTAGGACAGAGCAGACCCGAGTCCTTGCAGTCTCACTTGGCCTCCAGCTCTCTTCCACCTTGGGCCATTAGTCCACTCCAGAGAGCTCTTCAGCTCGGTCTCCATCCTTCAGCACTCCCGAGAGTTCTCCCTGCCAGAACACCCCTCCCCTCCTGCCTTCCATCTCCCTCTTTCTCTTTATCCTTCCAACTACATTCATTTCTCCAGCCATCGACAGCCTCTTCATTTCTCCTCTTTTATTCGTCAACCAACCCCAATAGATGTGCTCCCCATCATGTGTCGGCAGAACCACACAGCTTGAAGGTGGAAAATTACGTGGAAGATTCTTCTCGCTAGGCACGGTTCAACCCGTACCACGAGCTGGACCCAAGCCCTTGGCCGGTCCAGCACGAACCACCCGTTCCAGCCACCCCGCAAAAACGCCAGCCCGAGAATCGCCAAGCTCCAACCCCCTGCCAACGCCCGATTAATCGAAAGCAAAGGAGGAGGAAAAATCGACGGAGCTTACCTCAACTCGCCGCCGAAAAACATGACCCGTGGGAGCCCCAATTCGCGAGCCCTAGCCGCGAACTGTGATGCCTCCTCCCAAGCCCACCACAAACCTCGACCCGCGACGCCGACAGCAGCACGCTGCACGTCGGACAACGTCGTCACCGTCGCCGTCGCCGTCTCGTCGCAGACCCCGTCTCCCTCTTCGTCTCTTTCTTTCTCTCTCTCTCTCCCTTCTCTCTTGTTTCTATCTTCTGGTTCGCCAAAACAAATGGCTACGCCCATTTGTTTTTTTTTTTCATCAGCCAAACCGATTCAGCGTGAACTGTTTTCTTTCCCCCTTTCCTTAATTAAATTTCTTTAATTTAATTTAAATCTTATTTTTATTTTAATTCTCACTCTTTATTTTTTATTCAATAAATTCAACGTAAAACAATTATCTTAATGTAAAACAATTATAAGTAATTTCAAATATTATAATTTAAATTTATTAAAGTAATATTTATTTTTATTACAGTAATTTCTATTTAATCTTAATAAATGAAAATCTTACGAGCATGTCTTTGATAATATCCCGATAATTAAATAATTATTCAACTTAAAAAGTTGGGGTGTTACAACGACGTTTCCTCTTAATAAAACGTTGTCGCAGTCATGTTCGTTGTCGCATACCAGTAATATAACCTAAAATGACAACGTTTGTCCTTAAACGCGGCCACTTCCTCTCACAAGGAATCTTTCCCTTTCTATAGAAACATTTTCCTTCTAATCTAACGGTCCTTATTTAATCTTTTAACTTGATCCGACGGCCCTTCTCTTTTCCGCACGACATCTTTCTCTCCCGCGAGCATCTTTCGGTGGAGCATCTTCCTTCTCCACTCTCTTAATCCAACGGCTATGATTCTCTTCTTTATTTAATCCAACGCTTTTTCTTCCTCCTGCAAAGCATATTTCCGCATGGCATCTTCTTGATCCAACAACTCCTCTTTCATCCGCTATTTTACCCAATTCATCTACGTCGTTCATCCTATTATTTTTCCCTTCACAAATATAGTTTCTTCCTAGGATACTTATCTAAACGACAATGTTTACTTCACTTAATTATCTTCCTTTAGTCGTTTTACTATTCGTTGCAAACACTCACACTTCCACATACTGTGCACTTCGGATATTTGCACCTTGCCTCCATCCTTCAGTGACTTTTTTTTTAACAAATATCCTTCATTATTCTAAAAAACGTGGCAAAATTATAATTTTTCTCTAATATATTAATTTTCTCCAAATTAATTATTATAAAATCACACTTATTTTCCTAGTATATTATTAAAAATATTTTTCTTTTTTTTTCTGGGATATTACAAAAATTATTCATAACAATTATTTAAACAAGGGAAATTAACACCGCAGATCCTATAGTTTGGGGTCCACAATAAGTCAAACTCTGAAGAAATTTTGCTAATAATTAAAACTTGAACTATGAGAAATTATCGTCGGCGACCTTGCAGTCATGTGCCTCCATTTCGTTGACGCCAAGGACTGTCGAACAGAGATGAAGGACGTCAATTATCGGGGGACGAGGGATGTCCCTCCTACTTGTTGGAAGATGGACCGTTGTTGGAACAATTATTGAGTGATGACGGACGATTTTCAATGGCCGTTGGATCAATGAAAGACGTCCCCCGCTCATAATTGATGGCTAGGAGCTTCCAAACTAACTCAAACCATTTGAAACTGAATTGCTACTTGATTCTTGTTATTGATAGAGTGGTATTCTCCTCCCCTGTCAAATATAGTATAGGAAGAGAACTTGAAGAGAGAGCAAAGGATTTACAAGTCTAATGGGAGAAGAATGGCTGACACGTTGACTGCCTTCAAGACTCGAAATATATATATATATATATATATATATATATATATATATATATATATATATATATATATATATAATCCACTTCTTATGTAATTCATATGCCCAAACCGAAATCTCCATTTTGAGCCTACAAGCAACAAAGCCCTATTAGTCAAGCTTGAAAGCCATTTGCGCGCTAGCTTAGTTTATGGGTATGTATAGTATTGAATTTGTCATTTTTTAAAGGCGATGGCGGACGATCGTTTATGGCCATTGGATCGAGCGAGGGACGTCCTTAGATCGGAATGGACGGTACGGATGGACTCCAAATTTTTTAACATTGAATGGTCACATGTAAGACACGCATTTTTAAAAGGTGTGAATTTCCTCAATTAAGACGGACGTCACTCTTCTAAAATGGACGTCACTCGACTTATTTCGGAAGTCTCTCGTCTATAATAGATGTCTCTCGACCTAAGACTACATCATTCTGCCAATTACGGACGTCGCTAGCCACACAATGGACGTCTCCTTCTTAAGACGACGTCATTCAGGTCATAACGGACGTCCGTCTTAATACGAGGGACGTCCGTTGTCGACTAAAGGTCCTTCTCTGAATGCTAAACAACAATGGATGTCCCTTGTATTAAAACGAACGTCTGTTATGGCATGAATGACGTTGTCTTAAGATGAGAGACATCCATTGTTCGGCTAGCGACGTCTGTAATTGGAAGAACACTGTAGTCTTAGGTCGAGGGACATCCGTTTCTGGACGAGAGACGTCCGCAGTTGGTCGAGTGACGTCTGCTTTGGAAGAGGGACGTCCGTCTTAATTGAGGGAATTCAGGCCTTTTAAAAATGTGTGTCTTGCACGTGACCCTTCAACGTTAAAGAATTTGGAGTCTATCCTAACCGTCCATTCTGATCAAGGGATGTCCCTCGCTCGATCCAACGGCCATGGACAATTGTCCGCCATTACCTTTGGAAAATAGCAGATTCAATCCTGGTCGTCAATCCCTACCAGGGACATCCCTCATTCTATCCAACGGCCATAGACGATCGTCCGCCATCACCTTTGGAAAATAATAGATTCAATCATGGTCGTCAATCCCTATAAGGGACGTCCCTCCCTCGATCCAACGGTCATGCACAATCATCCGCCATTGCCTTTGGAAAATGACAAATTTAATCATGGCCATCAATTCCAAGTAGGGGTGTTCACGGTTCGGTCCGGTACTGGTTCCACAATGTACCGGATCGGACCGGTACTGGTTCCACAATGTACCGGATCGGACCGGTACCGGTCTTGTTGAAGTTTTGGTACTGGACCGGTTTGTCGGTATCGGTACCGGTACCAATTCGGTACCGAACTTTTTACCTTTTTTTTTTTTTAAAAAAAAAACTGCAAGAAAAAGCTACAAAATTCATCCATACAAGGATCTCCCTTTGGTAAAAGATCCCTTTAAAAAGTAATAGGACTGCCTGCCTTACAAAAATGCTTCATCCATTCTTATTAAATGGGGCTACAATTCAATTTTGTATCGTTTTCATAGTAGATTTCAGCAAAGTTTTAGTCAAAAGGTGGCCCTACTTTGGTTGAAGCCTATCTTCTTCAATCTGTCTCTCTCTACCAATAATAGGAAACACAGATCTTTGGGTTCTATTCCAATCATATACAAAACTTTTTTAATAGAAATTTCCTAAGATGTAGGAAATTCTTTACCCGCCATTATTCTTGAAATGCAAATAATTGCATAATTAACTATTCCAGCATCGAAATCATGAAGAAAGTATATGAAAATCCAAAAATTGTCACCGAAACTCAAAGTATACTTTTATTTTTTGCAGAAAATATACTGAAGTATAGTCATTACTCACCGAAACTCAAAGGAAGCGCTTAGGTTGGTCGTTGGAGCTGTTGTCGTCGTCGCCTCGTCGGAATGCTCTAAGCTCTGTCGCAGCTCTGTCAGAACCCTTTACAGTCGTCAGTCCTCAGTCGCAGCTCTGTTAGTCTGTTCTCTCGCAGGCGATAGTCGTCACGTTGCCTCGTTGGTCGCCGAGATACAGGGAGTCAAGAAATCTGGGTTGTCGGAAATCGAAATGGGACGGTCGCCGTCGACTGAGAGAGTGAGAACTGAGAAGAGAATGAGATTGAGTTTTCAATCTTTCAGAAATTGAGTCGAGAGAGTCAGAGACTAGAGAATAGAATTAGAAATGCCCTAATTGAAAATTGAAATCTGTTTAGTGTTTAAGACTTCAACTCTTTAAGTGTCCAGGAGGCTCGGTTCTCGACTCGATACCGGTTCTGAGTACCGAGCACCGAGAACCGGACCAAGAAAACGGTTCTGCAACAACCAGAACCGTTTTCGGTCCGGTTCTGACAAAAACCACACCGAGCCGGCACCGAAACCGCTGGTTCCGGTCCGGTTCTCGGTGCCGGCTCAGTTCTGCACACCCCTAATTCTGAGTGGGGGACGTTTTTTCTCGATCCAATGGCCATTGACAATTGTCCGCCATCGCCTAATAATTGTTTCAACGACCGTCCGTCTTCCAACGGGCAGAAGGGACATCCCTCGTCTCCTTATAATTGACGTCCTTTCTCTCCGTTCGACGGTCCTTGGCATCAACGATATGGAGGCGTTAATGTCGACAGATTTGGACAGAAAAAGTGACTGAGAGGTCGCCGGCGATAATTTTTCATAGTTGAAGATTTTAATTATTAGTAAAATTTCTTCGGAGTTTAACTTGTGATTGATTGTAAACTATAGGATCTATAGTATTAATTTTTCTTTAAATAATTGTGTGTTTAATTTATTTGAAGTAAAACAATTATTTTAACTGTACATGAAGTTTTCTTTACGAATATCATATATTGAATTTTTTTAGCGCTCTGCTGGTAAATACTACCATATTTATTTTTGGGTAAAGTGCGGATTAGTTTTGAAAATTTGTGGTGAAGAGTAAATCCTTATTGATAAGAGAATTGCCAAAGAAATTATATTTTTGTCATTTGAACTTGTCAATTTTTAAAGAGAAATAATTTTTATTAAAATAATTTTGCGATTTCAACCATTTTAAGTATTGAGTTTTTCAATTTATTTTTTGTTAAAAATTATTAAAATAGTCAAAATCATTATAATAAAATATTTTTACTTGTTTTAAATGGTCCAATAAATAAGATTACGACGTCATAAAAATATGATATTTTTAGGATGATTGCAAGGTCAGGAACTTAATTGCTTGGGAGTAAATATATTAATTTTTTTATTTTTATTCAAATAAATAAAAGAAGAACAAATGAATCCCCAAGCCAAGCCAAGACAGCCTACTTATCTCTGGATGCTAACAGTAGAATGGGATGCTGATCTGCGTTCTTAAGCATGAATCTAAGCTGAAGCCAGTAAGAGCTACCATTATCAAACACACCAACGACGCCGCCAACATTCCCGTCTTTAGTGTACTACCACCACCTCCACCCCGTTGCTCTGCCAGAGCTTGTCACTGTCGGCAACTCCATGTAGGAAGCTGACGTAAATTATGTTGGGAAAAATTAAAAATAATATAGAGTTGAATAATAAACGTAAATAATAATATAATTCTGAAAAAAAATTACTCTGATTAATCCCCTTAAACTAAACATAGTTACTATATTATCTGGCATTTAAAAAAAATTATATTGGAATAATTGGGGAAGAATACGTTTTTGGAAACATATTTTCCCCAACTAGGCACCTACGGGTTCATCGCGTGTGAGATGAGATGCTTCCCCGAATCGTCTCCTTCCTCTTCAAATTTTTTAAACAACCGCACTCCCTGTATTCCATTTCCTTCCATTTGGTGTTGAAGTTTCAGGGATGTGTGTCGTCGTCGTTGCATCGGAAGAAAATCGGCCGACCTATTACTAATTTCTTCAGATTCTGTAAAATGCGAAGTCTTGGTTAAAAGTTCTTAAATTTAGTCGACCTTTAGAAGGATTCACACAAGTTTGGAGGGGGTCGAGTTTTGGAATACCACTTTTCACAAGTCTTCAGAAATTGGTGAAGGGAATCGTTGCGGTAAGCTGAACTTTTATACTTGGTAATTCTGCTGGTTGTAAATGGAGGTTCTCAATCGGTGTACCTCTCTGTTGAAAGGAGTTGTGCGGGCTTGAGCAAGTAGAAATTCTGGAGATCACCTATTCGCGACAGGGGATTCTCGGTGGACATAAACCATAGGGGTTAAAGGTATAAAAACCCAATTTTTATCTTCAGAATGTTATTTTGTTTGCTGGAATTTTGATTTGTTGAATTTGGATTTCAATTCATATTGTTGTTGGCTGAACGTCGAACGAAATCAGGCAAAAGTTATTGTGTTTTATCCCTCGGTGTTGAATCGCTAGGAAACAACTCAGGCCGAGTCTCTAGCTTCGGTTGATTGGGCGACCGGTCGAGACAGGGAGTCTCGCCCAAAGTCGGGCTTGTTTGCGATGAACTGCGACGTCTGCGTTGTGAGACAAAATCGTCTGCGAAGAGGACGGTGAAACTCGCGAGCTTCGGCCACAATTTTTGAGTGAGTGTGGACTGTGGACAGGGAGAAAACTTGGGCTCGGTCGGGGTCTACAAACTGCAGACCAGACTAGTAGATTTGGTCCAATTTGATTTTTGGACCTTGGTCTGATACGTGAACTGTAGACCAGACTTGTGGACTGCGATTCTAGATTTATATTGAACTTGTTTTGGGCTTATTTTTTGGCCTAGGATTGTTTGGCCTTGATTTTTGGTAAACTTTCACCCAATTAAATTTGATTAAATTTAAGTAAAAATTTGAAAATTTAAGGTATAACAATTTGACCTAAAAATTTATGTCTTCATTTTTGGATAAGTACTTAATTAAAAATCCATGGATAGTTGAATTTGGACTTTCAGACTTTTGGGCTTTAATCAGTGTAAGATCACCTCGAGTTAAAAATTTATTTTTATGCATTGCATTACATAATTTTTATAAAATAAATATTTTGAGACTTGTCTCATATTAAAAAGACGCTTCCATTTTTATGACCGTCATATTTTTATATTATATTTTATTTTTAATATACATGTTTCAATTAAACATGCATGTAAATATTTCTACATCAACTTGGTCGTGTGAACCAAGTTCGATCGACCCGGTTTGAGGTCTGTTTTATTTTCACACATTTAACTGTGTAGAATGTATTTGTTTGTTGTTAAAATGGATAATATAATAGTTGTATGTGTCGTGTCATTGAGTTTTGAATCTCTAAACCTGATCAGAGTATTTATTTGGCTTTTGTGATCGCCGAGCATCGTCTTTATTCTGTCATATGCCTATGGTATAGTGTGCTCGGAGTCCGTGAGTGGCTCCATCTTCACTGTGATTTTTTAATTAGTACAACAAAGACTTATTTTAATTACATACCACATATTAGTGGGTGATTTCAAACACATGCCTTTTTGTACACATTTTTCTGAAAGGATTTTATAAAACGTGAGTTTTAAATTCATGCATGCGCAAACATCATTTTTATTAAATTTTCTAAAATATAATCCTTATTAAGTTTAGTCAACTCATCTCAATGACACATTTCAGGATTTTATTAGTTAGACTTCCAATTGCTTAGTTAAGATTTAGACTCGGCAATGATTTTATTTTATTTTTGCACTGTAATAATTTATTCTTGAGACACCATACTGAAAGGTATTCTTTATTTGGATAACTCAAATCCTATTTTTAATTTATGTACGATTATTTCATTTTGGATTATATTACTTGTTATCTAATATCACTTGTTGAATCTGTTAAGCCCATAAGCCCATGTTTCTTGGGCTTTGGCTTATAATTAATATTTTAAATCTTCCGCTGATAGTTATTAAAACTTAAGAGAAAAAAAGTCGGACGATTCGTGTAACGACTCGGTTTTTATTTACTTTAAAAACGCGTAAAATTTAAAACTTTTCTTTTTATAAAAACGTCAGAGTATTTTCTTTTTATAAACCCGATCATTAAAACTTTTTACTTAAAACATTTATCAATTTCAGCAGAAGTAATAAAATCATTTTGTGAAACGCAACAGAATTAAAATAAGGCATTAAAGAATATTAAATAATTTACAAACCCTTTTACAAATAATTTTCATTTAATTCTTTAGCCAAGCCAGCCACAAGATCCATCCGTGCAAATCTTTCATCGACTGCCTCTTAGCCTGTTCACTTATGCGTGTACCTACATCGCAAGACTTAACTAATGAGCCTAAGCCTCAGTAAGTGATATAAAATAAAAGGTATGATGCACATGTCATGCAACTTTTAAATCTCTTTTCCTTTTCTATTTCTGTTTCTTTTCTTTCTTTCTTTTATTTTCTTTTATCGTTTTCTTGACTTTAACTTGACTTTACTTTACTGTTCCTTTCTTTACTTGATCGTTACTTTACTTTATCTTGAAAGGCGTTGGAGATGTCTAAACTTGTCGAGGAGGAGCAGCCAACTTAACCTCACATCCCAAGACAACCTCGTTTATGTTTATCGTTGTCTTAATCTTGAAAGGCGTTGGAGATGTTTAAACTTGACGAAGAGGAGTAGCCAACTCAACCTCACATCCCCAGAAGATCTCGTTTATGTTTATCGTTGTCTTCATTATGAAAGGCGTTGGAGATATCTAAACTTGACGAAGAGGAGCAACCAACTCAACCTCACATCCCCAGACGACCCCGTTTATGTTTATCTTTATCTTGAAAGTGTTAAAGATGTCTAAACTTGACGATGAGAGGCGGCTAACCCAACCTCACATCTCGTCGCACCCATTTATGTTCATTTCTTTATGTTTCATAATCATTTCGTTTCTTCTTTGTTTCCTTTTTAACATTTCGTAATCGTTTTGTTTGTTCCTATTTTCCTTTTCAAAAGTATGCATAGAAACCATTTTCATATCTTTTGAAAACTATACTGCATGATACTCGTGAATTCATACATTCTCTATTATAGGATTTTAATAAAACAACCAACATATAATTCACAGATCATGCTTATAAACTGTAGACATGCTTATAAAAACTGTAAACAATGAAACATGCTATTAAAACTGTAAACATCGAAACATGCTATTAAAACTGTAAACATCGAAACATGATAGGCAAGCGGTAAGCAACGAAACATGCATTTCCTAATCTTGCGATGTAGGGTCCTAAGGACCAAAGTACATGCGTATCACTTACTTGGCATCCTTAGCGCGATTCAGAAATTAACGTTGTCCTTCTTCCCTTTTATACCTTCAAAATAATTATCATTTATTTATTAATATTTTTATCAATAATAAATCTTAACTTTATATCGTTATTCATTGTTTATTATTTAATAATTTAATTATCGCTTGACAAATTTCTATTAATTTATTTTCATTAATTTCATGGTCAATAAACGAATAACCTTAATTTATACTTTTTCCCTTAATTCACAAATGTTCAATTTAACCAATATTTATTCATTAATAAAAACCACTGAATTTCCATAAATCTTAACGCTTAACAAATCTCATTAGTCAACTTAATTACTTAGTAACCTCACAATAACAATTTCAGTAACTTAACATGTGCAACGGAATAACAATAACCCACAATTGTTGCTCATTCCATCAATGTGACCTGATAATAGAGAGAATTTACTTCACAATACAATTCATTATCCTTTAATGAAAATCTATGAGAAGCAACAAAACATTTATTTAACTTTATTACCCAAAATCACACCCAGCACATTAGGCCTTCCTGCAACCAACTAATCACTCAATTGTTTTCCAAAATCAAGACTTAAAAGCTAGCAATTAATTGACATTCAAACAGTCCAACCATCCAACCATTATCTCAACCACTCGAAATCTCTCGAATCTTTCTTTAATTTATAGCTCAATGTAAACAGAACATAACATCCAAAGGAACAAGGAGCACATTCAACTTATACACACCCTTGACAATAAACAACACCGCAGCCAACGCTACAAATCAACAAAACTCAGTTCAGATCTTGGTATATAATCAGAGAAAATGAAATGGGTGGTCTTTGCTCTTGATTTTCTAGTACCCAAATGCTGAAACAAATATTTAATGCTTTAACATATGAACAAAAAACAATCACATGGTGTAATGTCCCGATTTTAATAATGGAATTAAATAATTAATTGAGTATTATTGAAAAGTTATTTGGAAAGTATAAATTAAAGAGTGAAAGTTGAAAAGTGAAAAATTAAAATTTGAATTGTTTTAAAATAGAAAAGAATAAATTAAATTAAATTAAAACAAAGGAATGGCCAGGATGGCCATTCCTTCGAAGCAGGAGAAAACAGGGGAGAGAAGGGAGAGAGGGCCGAGATCTGGCCGGCCGACGACGCGCGACGACGGAGCTTCGCATGGGTGGACGGCGCACGGGCTGCGCCGGTGGACACGAAGCGGCGTGCGGTGCGGCGTTCGGCGACGGCGTGCGACGGGCTCGGGTGCGACGGGTGACCTGGTTCGCAGGACACGAGCTGGGTCAGCTCGATCGAAACTCGTTCGGCCGATAGGTTGCCAAGGTGAGTCAGTCGTCTTGGTCTACGTGGATTCACTGGATGGATTTACTGGATGGATGTTTTTTGGATAGTTAATGTTTTGGCAAAGACAGTGGGTAGTGTTTTCTGTGGACCCTGCCCTGTCCGCGGATCAACAACAAAAAATTGGTAGCAATTACTGGTTATAGGTGGCAATTACGCTGGTTAGATGATTGTCTACCTGCTGCCATAAGTTTTTGCCTGTTAAAAAGAGAGAGGCCGAGAGGGTGACGGGAGAAAATTCCAGTGGTTGAGCTGAAACGAGTCGTGGGTTTACACTGCATTTTTCACTACACAGAGGACCTACATTGGTTGATACGGTGAGGAATTGGGTGTTGGCATTCCAAAAGCCCTACCCACAAGTAAAAGTTGTATTGTTTGATTTCAATTGTATGATTTATGTTAGTTCTTGTGCTCTTCCATTTCCATTTGGTAATTGATATGTAATCTTCTGTTATTGACTTGTTAATACCATATTATGTTTGTTTTTACTGCATGTAACTCTGTTTGGAGTTTGGGACTGGTTAGGATTATATGTTAGTTGTTTTGTTGATATCAAGTTCATCCTCCTTAGTTAATTGTACTTGATTTCTAGTTGGTAAGGGTTATTGTTTCTATATAAGCTTGTTGTACGTCTTAGTTGCTATTTTCTCAAGTATGTCAATATGTTTCATTTTAAGAAACCCCAAACCATGTTTAGATTTCTTTTAGCTCAATTGTAATGAAAATCATAACCTTATAAGTAGTCAAAATTGATGATAAACATATTGGTGCATTATCATTAGGATAGTTCAACTTTCTGTCAAGGAGAAAATAAAATCACACGTCTCTTTTCTTATGTTTTCGTAACCGTTATCATGATAAGTTGTATGCATAGTAGATTACATGCAAAAATGTAGATCATGGTTATTTTGAGAAATTACAGTGTATTCTTTAGTGGACAGATTATGATTAGAGAGTAGTACTATAAGCACGTTATAGGTCCATTTATCGATTTAATAGCTTAATCACACATTTGAGAATCATGAATCCAAAAGCATGAAATTGAATAGGTTAGAGTTTTGGTCCATTCATTACATGTTTATAGTGGAAATTCATCCGTTTAGATTTTTAAGTATTTGGCCTGTTTTATTGTTGTAGTTCTATCAAATGTTCATCATATTCTTCGATGTTAATCTTTTAAATTCGTTGTGGTTAGTGCTGTAAATGTTGTAATTGATTGTAGTTAGAAGAATTATTGGTGGATATAATTGTTTTCCTTGATAGTTTCAAGAATGTATGTTAGTTTGACTGTTAAATGCTAAATTGATTGTTAGAGTCTAAGGGTTGTGATTTCATGGTCTAGAAACCCTTAGGAAATACCACAAACGGGTTGGTATTCATAATATGAGTAAAATGATTAATAATGAATGTAAGGGAATTAGCGACCGGGTTAATGGTTCGGATCTAATCGGTAGACTCGGTAAAATGTACGTAAGATTTTCCCGCCCATGGGATTTAAAAGAAAAGAAAAGCTTGTCTACTCTAGGGTGTTAGATGCCGAGTTTCCCCCCATTACTCGCTAGGGTTCTCTAATCTCCCAACTCGATCCACGAGTTATAAGATATAATAGTGAGTAAAGAACGGTTGGATGGATTCCTTTCTGACATAACCAATTAGAGGCATTTATTGTGCTTTGTTGTTGTTTTCCAATTCCTTACTAAGCCTTTTTAGGCTTACAGTGTCTACTTGTGGTGTAGGTGATTTTAATGAATTGATTAATCTGGGATCGGATGAGGAAGCGTTCCCCGTGGAGGAGGCGAGTTATCCGGCGAAGTAGACCTGTGTGGCCGTGGCTCTCCAATGGAATTTATGTTTTACGAAGTTTTATTTAAATTCCAAACTTGGTTTGTAAAACTAATGATTCTGTTTCCACGTTTAACTCTGATGAAGTTTTTTTATAAAGTAATTTTGATTATTGCTCTATTTAATTAAAAGAAAAATTTTATTCCGTAAAATTTTAAGTAAAGAAAAAGAGTTTTAAATTGACGGGTCATCACACATGGGCCATGGCATATGCGTAAAAGTAGCCATTTTTGTCAATTCTCAGAAATAAAGACATGTATGTAGAAAGAGAGAGAGAGGGAAACTGTTCAGATCTTAGCAGATGAAGAGAGAAATGGAAGTGGGTCACATGCTTATCTAGGTCCATTAGATTACCAACCTGTGAGTGTTGAGTTTGCGAACTGCGAATGGAGGTGGAGCAGCGAGCCGAGCTCTCTCAACGCAAATGAACACGTAGACGCAAATATCGTTCGCCGTTCGGGAGACAAAACCGAAGACGAAGAAAGTGGAGTCAGCCTCGGGAGCATTCTAGAATTGGGAGTCTTTAGCTGTAGAAGTGGAACGTAACAAAAGATTGGAAGCCCTAATTATAGCACACGGTTTAGTTCCGATTTTTCGGTTCTGAGAAGTTAGAACTGAAAACTAAACTAAAAATTTATGTTATGCATAAACAGAACCAAAATTCAGTTATTCTGTGAGCAAAATGAACCAAACCATCCCAAAATCGCCAATTCTAATTCGGTTCTTTGGTTTCAATTCAGTTTGCACACCCCTACTCATCATCCTCTATTTATGGGGTTTCTGAAATGAGAGAGGAAAAAAAATCTTCCTAGAAAGGTTGGTGACAAAAGGTCTTCTTTTCACACCAAATAATATTTAGACTTTAAATCTCCATTAATTAGACTTGGGTCCGTCTTAGGGACCCATGAGATTAGCCTCCGAAGAATGACATCATAGCCGATGATTCTTCTACCGCCATCGATGAGGTCTGGATCTCATGGGTCCCTCTTAGGGACCCATGAGATTAGCCTCCAGAGTATGACATCATAGCCAGCGATTCTTCTACCACCATCGATGAGGTCTAGACCTCCAAGCCTGTGCTACAAAGGAGGGAGCTGTTATGGTTGTACTCAGTATTTCAATATAACAAGAAGTTTACAGAGGAAGAAAGGAAGAATTACAGAGAAGAAGAAGAAGAAAAACAGAAAGAGAAAAAGATTACAAAAAGTAAAAACTAACATACAGTTTCCATCGACCCCTCTTTCTCCTCTATCTCACCTCTTTTATCTTCAACTTCCTCTCCTCTAATTGGTGACACGTGGACGGTAAGATGAAATCCATTTAGACAGTAAAAGAAGCTCTACCGTAACAGCCTCCCCCTCACAATATCTTTGTCTCCAAGGATATATAGATGAGCTCCGGTTCTGGAATCTGCTTGGGGACATTATTTGTCTTCACAGGAGCCTCAATAGCTGGCTTCGTAAAAACCACATAGCTACCCACAAAAACAAGTGGGAACAAGATGCCAAACCACAAAAAGATGAGACCAAACATCATTCTAATTGGTACAACTCCAGATGACTTATGTTCCCACAAGAGGGCATTTAAGCAAAAGAAAATGACAAACACAATAGCTGGAAACATACATGCAGTTTTTAGTGCGATTTTCTTCCACGCTAGGCTTTTGAACATTTCGTACTGAGGAGCCGAAACATTAATGATTGAGTTTGACTATCATAAGTCCAGTTGATCTCATGAATGTAAATTTGACCATGGATTGTAGATGAAGTGTGCACAATTTTGACTCTTGGAAAGCAACCCAGTGAGGAGCATTGTTTGATTATTGAAAAAGTTCCAGTGATGATGGCCTGGCTTCCTACCACAGCCGCTAGAATGGCTATTCCAAGGACAGGCCATCTTATTTTCTCCGGGATAGACATATAAAATCCAATATGATAGTTACTTTCAAGAAGGTGATGCTTGGACAGATAAGCAGCTTGTCCCATATATGCAAGAATCAGTGATGGATAAACCATAAAAGGAAGAGCAATTTGGATAGAAAACTGGGAAAAGTGGCCAAGATCAGCAAACATAGCTTCTGACCCTGTTATGCAAAGTAGAATTCCTCCCAAAGCCATCCTCCCTTTACCCTGAGTCTTCTTTAGAAATTTGTACATGTAGTAAGGAGAAATTACTTGGTAAACACTAGGATTCCAATGGAAAATATTGTATATTCCTATGGCACTCATGCATAAAAGCCATACAATTGCAACGGGGGCGAAGAGGAATCCGACTCGGTGAGTACCTTAATGTTGGAGAGAAAATAAGAGCACCAATATCACACATGCAATTGGAACTTCAATATATCTATGGTGCTCTTTAACCATTGAAAGCTCCAGCCCTGACACAGCAGAGAAGACAGAAATTGCAGGTGTGAGCACTCCATCCCCAATAATCATGCATGTACCAATCGAAGCTAGAACGAGCAGTATCCTTTGAAGAACTTTATGCCTCTCCAAGATCGATTTCAGCGTCTGCCCAAAAACGCTCGTCTTGCTCGAATCAATACCCTCTCTTCCGTATTCAGAAAGCTCCTCATCGGCAAGCTGGCAATTGGGCAACGAGCTCAGTCGGGCATGGCAACATAGCAACGAGTACAGAGCAAAAGTCCCCCCTTCTCCATTATCATCGGCTAGTTTTCTATCCCATGCATCCTTTAACTTTTCGTAGCAAAACTTGTTAGCAAAGATTAATATTTCTAGTAGAAGATATGGGAAGATTGGTGGCTCAGGAACTTTAATCAATGATTCCATGGACAAACCAGTATGTGAAAACAATTTGGATTGTTTTCCTCTCTCAACTTGGAGCCAAGATTGTGGATTGAAAGCTGATATTTGTACAAATATCCCAAGGCCAACACGCTCATTAATTGAATCATGTTCTTCACATTTATCACCCAAAATATCTCTTAGCGTAATAACATAATATAGTTTTTTTCACGTCCATCTATAGTTCAAAATCTTACGAATTAAAATATCAACATCAACAACACTAATATCAAGAGAAACGTAGGTCCAACTCTCCGCTGAGAAAGGTTGAAGCATCACAACATAAATGAAAATCATTTGAACAAGACCAATATCCTTATGTTTGCAGAACTTAGACTCATTCCCAACTGGTGCAGCCATTACCACTTCTTTATGAATTAAATTTATAATAAAATTTATATCCATAGGAGAATCAACACTATCAGGAGTAGGGAAAGAATAATCTCAGATTTGACCTAAGTTGGCTGTGAAAGAAATATGGGTAATGTAAGTGGCAGCCTCCCAAGTAGAATCCGCTATAGCATGAGAGGAAATAGAAATTGGAGCAACAATTTTTACCTCCATTTTTTCTTCATTTAACTCCACAAGTTTGCTCAGACCACCCTCTTCCTGTACATCAAAACTTAGGTCGTCAGGTTTTAGCAACCTCATGTCCTTTCTCAAAGAGAACTGAGTTTTCCCAATCTCATGTAGCTCTTGACAATGGTTCTTAAGTTGCTTCAGCATATTCATCAAGATTTCATGCCTCACATTTGACTCTTGAAAGTAATTGTGCATGACTGCTTCAAAGTGTTGTTGGCGGCAATGAATATGTTGTAATAGTCTATTGGTTGAATCCATCCTCAAAGACAAATCCACAACTCCCGATCGAAACTCATGAAGCTCTTCGAACCTTCGCTGTACATTCTCGTCCAAGCTATTTGAAATTGGAAGCACTCTATTCATTGTTGGATCGTTACAGCTCTGATACCATTTGTTATGTTTGTACTCATTTCAATAGAACAAGAAGAATTACAGAAAAGAAGAAGAAAAATTACAGAAAGTAAAAACTAACATACAGTTTCCATCGACCCTTCTTTCTCTTCTCTCTCGCCTCTTTTATCTTCAGTTTCCTCTCCCCTAATTGGTGATACGTGGACGATAAGATGAAATCTACGTAGACAGTAAAAGAAGCTCTACTGTAATAGGGCCCTCTTGCTTTTGATTCCAACATCGCTACCATATTTGTCTCTTTTAGCATAGGAACAACGGTTTGATATCTTAAAGGAATGTCAATTTATAACATAGGACGTTAAGCATTATTAGTACCGAATATAGATTAAGATTGGGTTTTCAATCAAAACATACGAACCGACTCGAAGTGATGCTGTTGGTCTTGGTTTGACTCAGTCAAACTGGATAATCAATGTCTAATTAGTAATTAAAGACCTGCAGAGTAGTAGAGGTTAAAGACGTGACACTAAACCGTTTTTGTAGATAGGAAAATTAATCCATAAAATCTCTCCCAATTGCGTGGTTTTGAGCCTCCAATTCAAACATCAAGCCAGGAAGCTCTGCGTCTTCACCTTTCATTGAAATGTCAAGTTTTTCAGAAGCCCACATCTGCCAGTGCCTAAGCCGCATTGCTACTACCCGACGGAAGTCCCCTGTCACAATCTCCGGCAACCGGCGGAAGACCGGTGGGCAGTTCGTGGACAGCGTCTTGGCTTTAGCTGATGGTCTTATCGAGTTGGGTCTCAAACCCGGCGACGTCGTTGCAATCTCTGCATTCAACAGGTTTTTTGAAAATTAGAAAAGATGGAATTTAGTTCGATAGAATCACATATAGGGCTTGCTTTTCTTCTCAGTGACTGGTACTTGGAGTGGTTACTAGCTGTTGCATTTGTTGGTGGTATTGCTGCTCCACTTAATTACAGATGGGTAAGTGGTTTTCCTCTGTATTTCCATCTGTCGGTGGTATTGCATTTGATTTGATTTCCAGATTTTTGTTCTGGAGTTGAATTTTTTTGGCTAATTTTAGTATCTGTTAAGCTTGTTTGATTCAACTATTGACTTATTTGCTTAAACAAGTTGAAAATTTGAATAATCTATGAGCTAGGATTTGAAACTAGTTAAGCCTAAATGAGTTTGTCAAGCACATTTTTAAATATTCTTTTGTCATCACCTGGCTTTGAGTAGAAATAAAAGCATCTCAAACATTGTAAGAAGTGTATAAAAACCTATGCAAGCTATGGGTTTTCATCACCATCAGAGCAAAAAACCGAGCTCATGCAGCCTAAGCACACATACCTCTTTACTTCCAGAGTATTGATGAGGCTCGATTTGCTATTACGACAGTGCAACCGGTGATGTTGGTGGCAGACGAGAGCTGTCACTGCTGGTTTTCAAAGCTTCAATTTGATGACATTCCTTCCCTGAGATGGAATGTTTCATTGGGTTCTACTTCTTCAAATTTCAAGAAATCATCACATGGTATACTGGTGCTATTTCCTTCCCTTTCTCTATTTTTCATGATTGGTCCTTCCTCTCGTATTGTCAGACTTAACCGCTGAACAGCTAAAGAAGCATCCCGTTAAATCGCAACCTTCAAATTACAGCAATGCGCGTGAAGGTGCAGTCATAATTTGCTTTACTTCAGGTATAATTTTGAAGTAGTTTTCTTTTGTTGCTTATGATTTGTTCTAATAGAATCTTTACTTGTGTAAGGCAATAATGATTTTATGGGGGATTATTAACACAATGGTATGAGAGATTGATGGGATTGATTGAAAGATTTATCTTGACTTAGATTTTGACTTAGTTCCACATCGTCATAAGAGTAGAATTTCTTCTGGTATCAGATTATGGTTGAGTAAATGGTTTGATCAATGAATATTGGGTAAAGTGTAATTTAAATTTTAATGTTTGAGATCATTTACAGATCAGATATTAAACTATTTTTTCTGGCAAATCGAATCTCAACCTTTTAAATCTCATAAATTTATACATTAACGTCATTTTATATGTTAAATAAAAAATGTGTATACGAAGTTTTTTTTTATTTAATCATGTGTTGATATCTCGAAAGACTTTGAAATATCCGAGAGGAAATCAATAGAGTTTGAAATTAGATTAGAAAGATTTAGAGAAATTAGAAATTGAGTTAAAATACATGATGAAATGAAAAACGTATTATACACGTGCGAAATTAAACGTATAATTTGATGTTAATGTTCAAATTGATGCTATGTGAAAGACTGAGGTTTGATTTGTTAATCCGTAAATGACCTTAAACGTAAGGATCTAAATTGCACTTTACCCATGAATATTTGATTCTTTTTTCAACTTAAATATTCTAGTCCTCGTTGATCATTTGAAATAACATTGTCGTATGTATATGTATGCATATAAGTTTCTCTTTTTTCAATCTATAAGCAGAGCCGAAAGAGGAGAACTTCTACGGTGATGCTAATGTAAAATCATCGTCAGAGAGCAAGATACTCATTTACAAAATTTAGCAATCTAAACCAATAGTTTTCTTTTCTTATAGGAACTACTGGGAGGCCAAAAGGAGTTATAATCACCCATTCGGCTCTAATCGTTCAGTCCCTCGCTAAAATTGCTATCGTTGGTTACGGTGAGGATGATGTATGCCTTTCCTCTTTAATTCGTCATTGAAGTCTTAATATTTTAGCATCTTTCTTGAAGAATTGGGTTCATTATTTGTTTGTGTGGGCACTTGTAGGTTTATTTGCACACAGCTCCGTTATGCCACATCGGTGGCTTATCGTCGGCCCTGACCATGCTAATGCTTGGAGCCTGCCATGTAATTCTACCCAAGTTTGAGGTGAAATCGGCCATTGAAGCAGTAGAAATGTACGGTGTGACATCTCTTATTACTGTCCCCACGATGATGGCTGATTTAGTCGCTCTAATCAGGTAAAACTAATTAAAAGACGGGTTTGATTACAAGATGTCAACTTTTTTAATCACTGCTCTTGGAGTATGATAATTACGAAGATCTGTCGCTTAAACTGATTCGTTCATGCTCCTGTTTCATGAATTGAATTTGAATACTTTCGGCTTCAAACTTACTTATCCAAAAGATTTGCCAGAAAGAAGCCTGATTGGAAAGGAAGAGAAAGTATAAAGAAGATATTAAATGGAGGTGGGAGTCTGCCGAAAGCGCTTATAAAGGATGCCTCGAAATTCTTCCCGAGAGCTAAGCTTGTCTCGGCTTATGGTCAGTCCCTTGTTCCCTGGTGGGTTGCTTTGATTGTCAATTGAAAAAGGTTTTATGCAGATATATGAGTTTAGAAGCTATAAAAACACAATGAACACTTTCATTTTACATAAAAAGTGTTTTGGTACATCGTGTCGATGCGTTTATAAATGTGAGACATTTCTTTTTCATCAAAAATTTAGTTACACTGAATGTTTGTTAGTGTTAGAGTTCAGGGATCCAAATTCTTTTTGCATCAAACAGAAGTGCTCGTATTACGAATCTCATTGAGGATTTTGTTTTTCTTTATAAATTAATGTAAGCTCGGATTACAAAATTCGCAGTTATATTTCGATCTTCATAGTAGATATTCTCCTATGCCCGTAGTTTTTTCCCAACAGGATTCCTCTACGGAAATCTCGGTGTCATGTCTTCGTTTTTTCAGAACTCAATAGTAATTTTCAGTTTATGATGTTACTTCTTTGTTAAGGGATGACGGAAACATGTTCCTCGATGACCTTCATTGCGCTTAATGATCCAAAATGTGGAACTTGCGAACAAGCCTGTATGAATTCTCAATTAAGTTTAGTTCCACAGCAAGAACGAGGAGTTTGTGTTGGAAAAGCTGCTCCCCACATAGAAATGAAGGTTTCTTACGATGGCTCTATTCCCGTCGGGAGAATTTTAACAAGAGGGCCACATGTAATGCTTAGATATTGGGATCAAACTCCATCTCCATCCGAGCCATCTAATTGCAATACCGAAGTTTGGTTCGACACTGGTGACATTGGCTTCGTTGATGATTTTGGTAATTTATGGCTCGTTGGAAGAACTAATGGCCGAATCAAGAGTGGAGGAGAGAACGTTTACCCCGAGGAGGTAATCTCCTCTCTCTCTCTACGAGGGCGTCTCAAAATAGCAACATTGTTTTTTGATAAATTACTATTAATGCGAAAATTTTAAATTTTAGGTTGAGAATAATTTAATCATTTATATATTTTCTTAACTGTCTCTTTTGCATATAGGACAATTTCTTTGTATTGTCCTCACGCATGATTTTTTTTAATGGAGCTAATTTTGAATTTGCTGAGATTCGAACTTTAGACTTTTGGCTATGATACGATGATAAATTATCAACAATTTAAAAAACTTAATATTTTGGGCGGAGAATAATTTCATCATTTATATATTTTCTTAACATCAGTTGTGGTGCAGGTGGAGAAAATTCTATCACAACATCCCGGAGTCGATGGCGTTGTCGTTGTCGGAGTTCCCGATGCCCGTATGGCGGAGATGGTTGTTGCTTGTGTTCGGCCAAGGGAAGCCTGGAACTTGTCTGGAAACAGCTCTGAGCATCCACCCGGCAGTAATGAGCTGCGGTTGACCGCTGAAATTCTTGGAACTTTCTGCAAAGAAAATAGATTATCTGGGTAACGATATCGTAGATTTTGTGTTTCGAGTTGGATTATGTGCATGGAGATGTATACTTACAAATGTTTTGTGAATATTGATTGTTGTTTGAAGGTTCAAAATACCGAGGAAGTTTATTTTGTGGAGGAAGCCATTTCCGGTGAACACAATGGGAAAGATTCAAAGAGACGTGGTTCGGAGGGATGCGATTTCTGGGTTACAGTCATTGTCGAGTAAACTGTAAGCTGTGGATCCATAAATTTATGCAGAGTGAGTGATTATACCTTTGATCTCAGTGTTTTCTTCTTCTTGCGAGGTTGTTTGTATTTTTAACACTGCGTAATGAAGAGGCAGTCAAATATTGTCATCAAATGCGTTGTTATATTTTGATTCATCTTTTTAACTGCTGACGTGGGGTGGATGGGATGGATAAATTAATGCCACGTGGAATGACATGGTAGCAGTAAGGATCACCAAACCTCGTGGGATTCGGATTTCCATATGATCTTCCACCACAATGTGAAGACTTGTCTCTTGAATTGATGTCGTGGGAAGAATCTTGGTCTAAACTACCGGGAAAGCATGAGAGAGTAGTTTTAGTTCCTACTGACCCATCTCCGTCGAATCAAACTGTGAATTCGTTGAGTTCTTCAAAAGAGAAGAAAAGAAGGCCGATTAGAAAAGAAAACGTCAATTTACACTGTTTCACAGGATATTGGAAAGATCTCCGATCATTCACAGGTCAATATCAATATGGAGAAGATCTACTCCTCGTCAATATTAACGCATTCTTTGGAGGCGAGTAAACAAAAGGTATGGAGAAGATCTACTCGTCAATATTAACGCATTCTTTGGAGGCGAGTAAACAAAAGGCACAAGCTCTGTCTCCCCTTCGTTCTCTTCTTCATCTTCTTCGTCTTGTTCTGAATTTTCAGTTTTTCTGGCAACCTCCGTTTCATTTTTGGCAGAATCTTCTCATGTTTCTGATTTTCCTAGGAATCCTAATTTGAAATCCGACGACCGTCCTTTTCACTTGGTTTTTGCAGACAAATGGCGACAGAAGAAAGCGGCGCGAATCCGGTGGCACTTGGGTCTGGTTCCGGGGTCGATTCTGGTTCTCGGTTCCCCTATTTATATGTTTTTTTGGGTTCGGTCTTTGTTAAAGTTGCAGTTCGGTTCTCGGTTCCATATGTCAAGAACCGAGAACCGATGGTCATTAAAAATTTTGCCTAACCCTAGGAACCAAATCCCCTCCCCGATTTTGGCAGCTGGAGATTGGAACCGAGAGACTGCGATCGGCGAGACCTAGAGATTGCGATCGGCGATTCGAAGCTGCGACGACGACTGCGAAGGTGCGACGAGCACTGCGAAGCTGCGATGACGACTGCGAAGCTGTGCGACTGCGATTTGCGACGACTGCAAATATAGTTTGATTTCTCCCCTGATTCCGGTCTAGTTTGATTGCTCTGCTCCCCTGATTCCGATTTTCGATTTCCGAGTGTCTTTTGATTTCTGATGAATGATTGATTTCTGATGAATGGTTAGGGTTGATTTTTGATGAATGTTATTGGATTCATCATTGATTATAGGCGACAGAGGACTGTTTATTCTTGGTCTATATGATTAATCCTCTCTAGATTACATGATGCTTAACTTACAGACTGTCTAGGTGAATTGAAGGAGCAGCATGTGATGACAATAGCCCTCGCCACTGGGATTTGGCACCCCTGGGAATTGGAACCGACCAGAACTGGAACCGAATTCGGTTCTCGATTCTGGTTTCGGTTCTTTGGGGTTCTGGGTCTGGTTCCTTGCGGTTCTGGGTCCGGTTTCTTACTCTCGGAACCGAGAACCGAACGGTCAGTTCCGAGAGGTCCGAAACCGGAACCGAGAACCGAATTGGCCAATGCTACAAGTGACCTTATGTGAGGAGGGTGTTGGTGAAAAATAATGAGAAAGATTTGAAAAACGTGGATATTATTAATGACATAATTTTCGAGAAAGATTGACAATATTTTAGATAGAATTATCTAAATTTTTAAGAAGGCGGAAAGATTGATTCCTTAAAATTCTCTTAACTTCAAACAAAATTTACTTGAGTAACATAATCATACCAAAAATAATAATAAATATGAACTAAAAATATCAAGAATATTTTTTTTCCCGCTATTATAATATATCATTCAAGAAATAAAATAAATAATATAAAAATGATATAATTTTTTTTTACGTAGAAACTCAAATAGAGAAAAAATAACGAAAATCGAGTTCAGAAATATGTCACTATGAAAAATAAGATTTACAATATTCTTCTAGAAATCAAATATTTTAGAAAATATTCATTGAGAGAAAATCACTATTTTTAGATTTTACAATATGCACAAAAACACCTTATCTATTTTTCTCTCACACTCTTTATTTTCTCTTGCTCAAAATAATCTTGTGTCTTATTACCATGCGTTAACACCAAATTTCATTGTTTTGATCAATTAACCAAAAATTTCTACGTGGCCGCTACGCGACAAAATAGGTCAACTCTAAACACCACAGCCAAATATTAAGCGAAAAATTTACATATGAATTTTCTTATTATAAAATTTGTGATTTTTACACTCATTCCCTGTTTCTCCTTTGAGTTTGAATAGCAACTCATTATGGTTGACTTTGTTATAAGTTCAGACGAGTTTGCTGGCTATCAGTGTAATGCCTCGTACCGTTAAACCCTTTTTTTAAAATAAAAATTAATGTCAAACATAAAAATTGTGCACTTAAACCATACATAGCGGAAGTCTTTAAAATAAATCTCCTTTAAAATCCATCATAAAAGTAAATATAAATATTTGTAAAATATTTAAACTAAAATCAACTAATAAAAATCATTTTCTTCTTTTTGTCTTCTTCAAATCCTCACCCACATGTTAACTTCGCTTCAACATCATTTTGGCTTCGTTCATGAGAATTCCTCTTCAACCGCGCTATCAATTGTTTCTATCATTTTGTTCCTTAATAACCTCATCACAAAGCTCACTTATGAGCCTAACGCTCAGTAATAAATGTATAACATAAAATATGACTATAAGACGTATCATATAAAAACTGTCTTTTCAGTCAACATTTTTTTCTTTTTCTTTTACTTTATAGTCCAATTGTTATAAGTAATTTAGTGTAGGGTAGAGAGTGACACCATTAGATCCACCTCATGTGGGACAACCAACTCAAACCCCAACTATAACGACAATTTACGTTTATTCAGTTTGTTTTTCATTATTTCTTAAAGAAAATATTTTTCATGAATGCATGAACATACATGTAACATAATAACAATCTAACATGTATGAACATAACAATAAACATATTCTCAATCAATGTCTTAATATGAACAATAATCAAGCAATAATCATATCTTTGATCAATAGCCCGTAGGCATCACATCATATCATCATCAAAACATGTCCTCGATCATTAACCAATAAAAATCACATCCTCAAATAATATCACAACATGAACACAGTAAACAGTCCGTAGGCATCTCAGAATAACATCATATTTCTACCTTACCCTAGCACTTTATGATGCAGGCCAAAGACTAAGTACAAACAACATCACTTACATAATCTATAAACATGAAACAAGCATCACATAACATATCCTCAATCAACAGCCCGTAGACATCATAGACTACATAAAATACCCAAGTGTCTTTGTGATGTAGGCCAAAGGCCAAACATATGCAAACATCTCTTACTTGAAATTTTTAATGAAAGTCTGATTGTTCCTAACACTTCCCATCCACTGACTTTTCCTTTAAATAAACAAAGAGTTAACTAATAACCCCAAACATTACTCACAGTCAAACATAACTTTGGAAACCAAACAATGGAGAACCTACCTTGAGAAACTTGAAGGAAGGTTTCACCTGAGAGCTTGAGAGAATGACTCTCTCATCCTTGAGGTTCTCGGGTGATTAGGGTTTAAACTCAAACCCTAATATTTATAGAACTAAAACCAAAAAGCTTTGCAGAATAAAATCCTACAAAATCGTGTCTAAACTTTATCTTTTCATAAGCAGTCTAAGAATCAAAACATAGCTCGCAAGAATCTGGAAAAACTAACTTATTTAAAACTTGCCCGAGTTACAGCAAACGCGCGAACAACCACAACGAACATCTGCAACAACCCACTCGACCAATGGCCAATAGTCACGTCAGCCCTAAAATTCACACTTGCGGTTGCTAAAGCAACTGCAGACACTTACACTTCCGCGAAAGCCAACGCTCCAGTGAAAACTCCAATCTACCAGTCTATCCATCACTCATCATCTACCACGTGTACTAATCTATTGCGAAAAACCCATTTGCAGATGCTAACGCTCCCTCGGACACTAACGTCATCGCGAATTCATTAAATTCAATGACGACGTTTCACTTCATCCAAGACTTGCTGCGAACACTAACCTATCCGTGAAAGTGCTTCCGCTCTAACACTACTAACCGAGACTTAATAATTCAAATGATGTCGTTTCAACATCTAAATTCGATATTGCGGACATGAACGCAGCCGCAGAAACAAGCTAAAATGTAAAACGATGACGTTCCTAACTCACTTAACTCTCCCGAATGACATCTTTCCCTTATGCGGAAGAATCTTTTCCTAATCTAACGGTCCACGTTCCTTTCGCTAACCTAATCCAATGACTCACCATTTTTTTGCACCCAAGTAGCGTCCAACACTTTCGCGAAAGAATCTTTCTTAAATCTAAAGGTCTATGTTCCTTTCACTAATCTAATCCTACGGTCCAACATTCTCTTGCACCCAAACGACATCAAAACGCTCCCATGGAAACATCTTTCTTAAATTCAATGATCCATGTTTCTTCTGCTAAATAGATCCAACGGTTCAAAGGCCTCCGACATCAAGCACTTCTGTACAGCATCTTTCTCTATCCTAAACAATCTCAGTCGTTTCTAAACCTCATCCAATGACTCCTATTGCATCCAATCCTTCTACACTATATTTCCTTAATTTTAAAACAAAAAATATTAAACTAATACTTAAATCTTTCCTTAACCGTGGATTATTATACATTATTCTTTACTAATTTTAATATACTCCGCTTTCCTAATTCATATTTTATTTTATTATTATAAAATAAAATTTTTTTTTATTTTAACTTTCCCAATTCCAATAATTATTAAATAATTCTAATATTTTTATTCATTCATTAAAATTCCCCAATTGACAATATGTCTAGGTAGGGATTTTATATTGTTTTCCATTTCATCATGGTTTTCAAAACTGATATTTTGTGAGTTATCACATATGAAAACCTGACGGAGACTGTTTGACAACACATCTGTTTTAATACTATTTGTACGTGCGTTTTTGCATGTTTAGTTTATGCGTGCATAGTATTTCATTATCTTATTGTATTGTTCACTGGAGGATAAATCATCTTGTTATTTTGGACGGTCTCAGTGTCAAAACAACATGAGGCTATCTCAATACACTTTCTGCTGCGTGAATGTATTTTGTTTGTTACGACGCGAAATGGGTAATAGAGCGGTGATGATGCCCTTCTTGGGTTTCAAATCTCTAAATCTGATCATGGTATGTTTGTTTATCTTATGACCATTACAAAATGACGCTCCTAGATCTTAAGATTGTTTTCATGTTTCTTTATGGCTTATGTGACCAAGTGGATCTTCGAATGATCGTCCTTCTTACACACCTTATAGGCAAGTGTGCCGAGGGTCTTTGAGGGACTTCCCTTTTTCGCTAGGACTACTTGAATGTAAAATCGATGGAGGTTTATTTTGGCTATACAACACTATTTTGAAAATTAACTCATTGATGGCTTGAGGAGCCTATTTGCTAAACTGTAAAAATATTTTTTTTCAAAGGTTTTGTGACCCATGCATGACACATTAATGTATAATGGTTTTGATAAGAAAGATAAACTCAATTTTCTCATACATTATATATAATATAAACTTCATACTGAAGTTAATCACTCATCCCATGACCCAATTTTTACTAGGAAAGAACAGTGGTGGGCAAGAGTCGCTAGAGCTTGGAGTGCCCTCTTTATTTCTGTTATTTTATAGAGTTTAATTCCTTGATGAGCACTTATTTTCGTTTGGATTGTATTGAGTATTTGGGTGATGTTGGACAACTTAGTGTTGTAATTTAATTTCTTGCATTGTCATACTTGTAATCACTATGTGAACTTTGACTGATTTCATGTTGGCTATAGCTTTGATTTTTATTAAGTCTTTTGTTGTAAACCAAGACTTGGGTTGGACGATCAGGTTCTCTCTGAGGATCTGGTCGTTCTACCCTGTGTTTCTATTAGGTCCGTGTAATACCTCAAATTTTATCATGTTAAGTATAAGATTTTGTAATAACATTGTTAATTTGATACTAGTTTAAAGGAAATTATAGTTAGAAAGGATGTTTGTTGTTAAGGATGAATTGATGATGAAATGGAAATGGAAGTTAGATGTGAAAAATTAAGTAGATTTGCCTTGGATAGATTTTTGGTCGACCAGAGTAGAAGTTTGGTCGACCGGATATAGAGTAAATTAAAATCTGTTGCTCTCAGGTTCTTTTGTGGTCAACCAGAATTAGGTTGGCAGTTGACCAAAAACAGGACATAATAAAATCTGTTGCTCTTGGGTTGTTTTGCAGTCGACTAGAATTAGGTTGGCGATTGAGATAGTTGTATCTCGAGTAGGTTTGCGGTTGACCGACATTGGAAAAGTGGTCAACCGGTAATATGAAAAGTCACTTGGCATAAAGTTTAATGTTATGTTTTGATTAGTGGAAGTAGGATGATTCATCATGCCATGCCCAACCTGAAGCACACCTCCAGCTTAAAGCTGGAGTGAGGGCTTTATCACGTAGAAAACTTAGAAGATGAAGAAATGAAAAAGGAAGACATTCTTCAAAAGCTCTCAAGAAGTTCTCTCTATCCCTCTTGGAATTTTGAAAGTATCAAGAGTTTCCTTTATGATTCTTATGAATTCTTTAAGATTAAGGAAGTTGATTTGGTGAAAGGAAGTAAAATATGAGGAATGGTTATAATTTGGTAGCTATGTTATTTGGTATGTGTTGATTATCTTAATAGAATTTTAAGGAGAAACCCTTTGAGTATGTTAATTTTAACATTTTAAGGATGAGAAAGGTTCTGAAATTAATAGAATTGGTCAAGTATATTGGAAATTATGATTGTTTAAAGTTGGATAAAAACTATTAAGATAACATGAAATTAGTGTAAGAGGAATTGAATGCATGAGATGGTTTATTGTAGATATGCAAGAGATGTTTTATACCATGTTGGTTACATTTGAGTTTGAGATTAAGGGTTATGTTAAGTGACTAGTGCATGAATGCATACTAATATGAGGTTTATCGTGTTTTAGGTGCTTAAATCAAGGACCTAATTAAGTAAACTTGTTGAAGACCATAAGGTAAGAGATATGCATGTCTTTGGTATTTTGACCTACATCACAAGAAATTAGGAATGTGTTGTTATTGATGATATTGTTTGTTGTGTTGGATATATGAGGATACTATTATAATATGATGTGGTTACTTGTATGCTATCATGTGATTAGTATGCTCGGAAATATATAAGGATAATATTGATTTATTTGAAAGGAAAAAATGTTGATTGATTAATGACAAGATAAATGAAGAAATGTAAAATATTGTTATGTTAGGAAATGTGTAGATGATATGGTATATTGTGTTAATCATATGCATTCTCATGCATCATAATTTTGATGAAAATTTTTGATGCATATGTTTTGAAAAGGAAACTGACATTATATGGAAATAAATGTAAATAGACGCTATGAGGTATAAGTTTTTGAGATGGCTGCCCCGTGTGGGTCAAGAGGTGCCACTCTCTCTTGTATGGTTATACCTCTAGCGCTTAGATGGATAGTGAAACTAAAGGAAAATGGAATAAAATGGAAATAAACGTAAATATACGTTATGAGGTATGAGGTTCGAGATAACGGTTCTAATTGGATAATGACGGTCACTCTCCCTTATACGATTATACCTCCAACGCCGGGACTGTTAAGTGAAATTAAAGTTAAAGGTAAAGGTAAAAGTAAAGATAAAGGTAAAGGTAAGGGTAAAGGTTAAGAAAAAATAAAAACAGAAACTGCATATCTTTTATTAAGTTACATAGCATGAGCATAGCATATTTCTATCTCATACCGAGTGTTAGACTCATAATTTATGTCTTGTGATGTAGGTGATGATCTTATTTGTGGATGAGGGCTTTATGAAATGAAGATAGGGAGGATGCAGCTGACGGAGCATTGCTTTATTGAGCATCTTGCGTTGTTTGGCGACCTGATCGGTGGGTTATAGCTCAGAATAACATGTTTTTACATATCATATTTTGATAATTGTATAAAGGTTTTAAGAACAAATTTTAAGTTATACTTGATGACTGTTTTCTACACTTATGTGGAGTATGGTTTATGATAATGATAATGAATATGATATGTTCATGATATGGAATGAATGTTTTCATAATAGTAACATCAAGGAACATGTTTTATATTAAAATGTAAAGTATTCCGCTACGCATTCTATTAGAAAGATTTTATAAAGAGAAAAGTTTAAATTCTATGTGTTTTCTTAATGAAAGTCTTATGCTATGCGTTTTACAAAGAAAAAGTGTTTTCAATCTCAACACTTTAAGTAAAGGAAAAACATGATCATTTCAGTCCGCCTCTAGGTCGTGACAGTTAGATTTTCACTAGATTTTGTGTTATCATATAAAAATCTTGAAGACTTTTCATACGAGGCTCTCTTTCACTTGAGCTACCACCAGAAGAAAATGAAGGTGTATTTATTGTTGGCGATCTTGGAGGTGTCGTAGGCTCTTCGACTTCTCTACTTTGCTCATTCTCATTAAAAAAAGGAAAAAATTCATACATCTTTTTGTCTTCATCACTTCAATCCCAAGTATCTTCTTCATTGAACTTTACGTCTCTAGTAATAACTCTCTTGCCAAGATTTCGATCGAAGAGCATGTTGTAACATCTTGGTTTTATTTATTTTAAAAATAGCGTGAAATTTAAAACTTTTCTTTTATAAAATCAGAGTAAAACTTTTCTTTTAGAACTGAGTATTAAATCCATTATTTCAAATTCTTTTCCAATTCATCGTGTTAATAAATAATAATAATTTAAAACATTTTAATAGCGAAATAACTTTCATTTATAAAAATTCTTTTTCTTGAAATATAGCGGAAGTATTAAATAAAATAATTATTAAACTTAAACTGATTATTGTATTATTTTACAAAACTATTTACTCTTTAGCCCAGCCAACCACAAGATCCCCTATGTGTAAATCCTTCATCAAGTGCTCCGTATATTGTTCTTCTGTTTTCAAGCATATACCTACATCGCAAGACAGTAAGATATGAGCCTAATGCTGAGTAAGTGATGGAAATAAAACTATACAATGCTCATGCTATGCTTTTTTCAAAACCATATGCGTTTTCGTTTTCTGTCTTTTATTTATCTTTTACCATTTCATTTCATCTACAGTCCTTGACACCTTTGGTATAGCAACTCCGGCTTCGACCAAAAATTTAGCTAGGGCTCGGGCTCCAACCTTCGCCTACTAACAACCGTGCCACAAAGACTTAAACGGCCTCACTAACCATTGGGCGGTTCATCCCGGCTCCAACCGAGGACGTATATGTGACATAGGATTCGGCTCCAACCGAACCGCATGTTAGCTATTGTGCTCGCACAACGACTATCCTCAGCAATAAGCAGCTCTAGCTACAACCGAAAGCTTTACTAGCTATTGTGCCCAGTATGAAGCTCGGGCTCCGACCTCTGCTTACTAGTGACTGTGCCACTAAGGCTTAAACAGTCTCACATATCCTTTGGCTAGCCAGTCTGAAGACCGACTAACAAACTCACAGTTCATTTTGTTTCTTTTACATTTGTCTCTTTTCATTCTCTTTTGGTTTCCTTTTCAAAATCATGCATATAAACCATTTTCGTGTCATTTAGAAAACTATGATCCATGATGCTTGTGAATACATACAGAATAAAATCTCTAAGCATGTTCATCTATTAAATATATCATTAAAAGAACCTAATTTTAGTAAACATCTAGCAAACAATAGCAATAGACGGAACATACTCAATTTCTGGTGAAGTAGTAAACAACCTAAATATTCTATGAAAGCAGTAAACAGTCAGCATACAACCCCTAATTTTTGCGATGTAGGATCCGAAGACCAAAGCACATACAATCACTTACCTGTGGTCCTTAGCGTGTTTAGCTCCTTATTTGTTTCCTGTTATTACATTCAAAATAATTATCATTTATTATTAACATATTTATTCATTATAAATCCTAACTTTGATACCGTTAATTTCTTATTTATTAATTACCATTTACCATATTTCTTGCTTACTATTAATTACTCATTATCGTATTCTTTGTTTATTATTACTACTTATCATTTTCCTTATTAATTACTACTTACCGTATTTCTATTTATTATTAATGACCACTCAACTAATTTCTATTTATTTTTATTTCTTAATTTCATTTTTACTAAAATTATATACTTGGTTTGTACATTTTTCCCTTTTATTTACTTACCTAATTTATATATTTTCGATAGTATAATCTTCTTTAATTACACCCAATAATTCTATCCCTTAATGATTCTATCTTAATCATAATAGCTTAATCCATAATTATTATAACTAGTTGATAATTATCTAACTATCATTTTTCATTATTTATTTTATCTCTTTTATTAAATGTGAATAGTACTGATCAGGAATATTCTCAAGAAAGAATGCCCTCAACAATCTCCTTAGTCAAAATATCCTTTCCAAATAAGTTCTCAGGAAAGACTGGGGGGTCACAACGGCCCACATTAAATACTAGTCTCTTTAGATAGAATTTATTTACACAGTACAATTATATCACGAATAGTATTTCTTAATTAATAATAGTGTGATAATAATAATAGTGCAATAATAATAATAATTGAACTAACAATTATCAATTAATTGTCAACTAATTATCGACTAATTTTAAAGAATAGAAATGTTACCAACAATCCAAGAGCGATTGCGTAATTTCTTTCGTTGAAATTCTTGCTTTAACACTGGAGTAACGAATCCACCCACAAACTACTTACAAATTCCTTCCATTTTTTCTTCTCTTCTCTCCTTCTCTCCTCCTCTCTTTCTAGTGCGTTTTCCTCTTCAATTACACTGCCTATTTATAGGCAGATTCGTCCATGTGTAAGTAGCAATTCATACAATACAAAACGCGTGGGGCGTAGCAATTTGATGCTCGAACGGAAGGGGTTTAGATCTAACCTATAAATACGATGACGATGGATGAAGAAAGGGATTACTTTTATAAAGGAACCTTAGGATAGTTCTCTTGTGATATAACTCACACGAGGAGGTCTTTGGATATAACTCACCAAAGGATCTTTGGATGTAACTCACCAAAGGGTTGAAAAATGAATCACTCCAATTTCGGGTTTTAGCAAAAGCTACTCTCTATTTAAATTAAACATAACCCTAGGTGGCTTTATATAGCCTTTTACAAAGCATAAATTAGAAAACGATAAAATAAGAAACAATAATCTTAAATCGGCTCATAGAATAAATTGTCCAATTTTCTACTTAATAGAAACTAAGACAATTAACTAAAGATTATTTAATTAATATTTTTCTTTCTTCTTCCCCAAGTCTCAATGTATTTTGGCAGCTCTTCCTTGTTGAAATCATCCACTTGGATGGTTTCCATATCTTGAGTTTCTTGGTCTCTACGTTTGGAAACTTGGGCTTTTCCTTAAACTGTGCTCTCTATTCTTTGGGCTTTTACCATAGCCAATGGACTATGAATTAAACTATCAAATATGCCTTAGAAAGCTTAGGACGTTGGCTATAATTGTCATGAAGAACTCTTTTTGAATTAACGTCGTCTTGAATGCCAAAATAGTCAAATACTCTTCGAAGGTCAAAGAAAGATAGATTTGGAGAGTCATTCCATTTCTCTTTCCATTGCTCTTGAACTTCCACCTATGTTTAGCCTTGAATAATGTCACGATTATCTTTGAGGCTTGATAAATAATAGGATGGTTCCATTTTACATCACAATTTGTACAAAAGAAAACGTCGACAAAATGTGATTGGCAGTCGATCCCATGACTGGCGGTCGATCCCCTACCAATCAGCGATCGGTTGCCAGCATAGCGGTCGATCGCCATCTGATCAGTGGTCGATAGATCGACCACTGTTTTACGTTGATCGACCGCTGTTTCACGTTGATAGACCGTTGTTTCGTGTCTTCAGCGTTTTGTTCCTTTTTATATTAATTTTAATTCTTAATATTAATTTCATTTATTAATTTAAATTCTTTTATAAATAAATCAATACTCAATAAACCTTAATCAATTTTTCCACTTTTCTTAATTCAATTAATTCTCCGTTAGATTCTTTAAATTCTTAATCAATCCTTCAACTCCATTCTAATAATTGGTACAATACATACTCCGTAAACCATAACATCTCATTACAGATTCCAGGAGAAAAATCAGACTATAATATCCCAAGTTATTCCAAAATATAATTTTAATCCCAATTAAAATCTAGGATATTACACATGTAGCCTTTGGAGTGCTGATCCTAATAGATGAAAATGTATTTCTTGCTTTTATCATCAAGCTTTGACCTCTTTTGATCAGGGACATGCATGTAACTGATGCTTCTAAAGATTCTCAGATGAGAAGCACTTGGTTTTCTACCACTCCATGCTTCTTTGAGGCATTTTATTCCACAAGCTTATCATCAAATACCTATTTGATAAATATATAGAACAATCAATTGCTTGTGCCCAAAACTATGTCGTCATCTTCTTGGTTTTCAGCATATTTCTCGCCATATTGAGAATGGTTTGATTCTTCCTTTGAACTACGCCATTTTGTTGAGAACATCTTGGAATAGTTAGGAATCTCCAGAAATCATTTGCTTCATGGAACTCATTAAACTCGTTCGATGTAAACTCCCCTCCTCTATCTGATCTCAAAACTTTTAACCTACTTTGTCTTTCTACGTATGCTTTAAAATTTCTAAAAATGCCAAAAACATGAGATTTCTTCTTCAAAAAATAAACCAAAGCTTTTCTGCTGAAGTCATCAATAAAGAGGAGAAAATATTAATTTTTACCGAATGAGAGAGACTTAATCGGTTCGCATACATCAAAATGAACAAGTTGGAGCGGTTTGCTTGCTCTTAATGTCATCTCTTTCGGAAAACTCTTATGAAATTATTTGCCAACAATACAGTCTTCACATAACTGGTCTGGTTGGTCTATAAACAACAAACCCTTCAATATTCTTTTATGTTCTAATAGCTTCAAGCCCCCAAAATTCAGATGACCAAATCTCAAGTGTCAAAGCTACGAAGTGTCCTCTACATAAGCCTTTAGACATCTAGTAATGTCAGATTGAATATCCAGCAAAAACATTCTGTTTTTCGTCATTGTTACCTTCACGATCATGTTTCTTCCAACATCTTGAAGTAAGAGGCTACGATCCTTCATGTGAACCTTGTAGTTTTTCTCCTAGAATTGTCACAGGTTCAAAATGTTACTCTTCATACTCGGAACATAGTAAACATTGCTAATGAGTAAATGACCACAATTTTTTATATGAATTAAAATTGTACCCTTGTCTTCAATTTGAACTTTGGAGTTATCTCTAATATGATTAATCTGGTCACCGAGTTGTCGATCCCCATAAATTTGCTCTTATCACTACACATGTGATTGCTTGCTACGTTGTCAAGATTCCACACGTTACTCTTGCTTCTTTCTCCTCCTTTGTAAGCAAGAAACAAAATTTGTTTTACCTCTTCGTTTTGAACATAATTTTCTGTTTCTTTGACATTCTTAGAAGGACTCCAATAATCACGAGCATAGTGTCTGTGTTTTTGGCAATTGTAATATTGAACATTTGATCAATCATTGTATTAAATGGCTTTCTCCACTGCGCTCTTTTACGAAATGACTCATCTCTTCATTTTCCTCTACGTTGTCGTCCCTGTCTACGTCCTCTTCCTCATTGGTTTCTCCCGTGTTCATTCTTTTTTTCATTCACTGAGAGCTTGGTGGCCAAAATTTGCTCGATCGACTCCTCCTTCTTTTGGTTGATTCTCTCTTCATGAGTTGTTGAAAATAAACTTCATTCTATGAATGAGTCTTTTGGTTGATGTGCCTTTTGATTTGTGTCTTTTGGTTAGTTCATGAATGTTTGAAAAGACATTAAGATTAGTCATTCATATATGTTAGAGTCATGTATATAAGAAGTTCATTTATGTGTGAGTGCATAATTAAGTGGTTCATGTATTATGTTATATATGTACCTAAGAGTCTTATAAATTATATATGTCATAGTTCAAGAAAGTTGTCTCTTGTTGGAAAAATCCCCAAAGAGGTGCCAAAGTACAAAAAGGCGAGATCCAAGTGAAATTAAGGGAAAATTTTTTTTGTGATCCCTTTTGACTATTTCTTCTTCTCTAAAATTTCTCATCTGTGTCATTTGCAACAAATTGATATAAGAGCATATTCTGCTTCATATTTTCCAGCAAAACAATTTCAGAGTTAGGATACATCAGATCCAAGGTATTTCAGAGCTAAGAAACTTTGGAGGTAGGGTATTTCAGAGTCAAAGTAGTTCAAATCGAGGGTATATCACAGCTTAAGGTATGTTATTTGAAAGGAAATATAATTTCATAGTCAAGTTGTGTTCGGATTAAGTGCCTTCATAGCCATGTTATTTCATTGGAAAGAAAATATATTATTTGAGCCAAATTACTTTCTTGAAAAGAGAAGAAGTTATTCAAGCAAGATGCTTTCTTGATAAAGAAGCTATCATTGTTTAGAAAGAGAGAATGATGTGGTGAAGCTCGAAGTTGTCATAGGGCCAAAAGAAGGGTGTTTTGTTCTCTAAAGTGGACAGATAGTTATTTGAGACCGAAAGAATGACTTGTTGTTCTCTAAAGTTGGGAGAGTTATTGAAGGCCAAGTTCCTAAAGAATGGGCGTGGGAAGGCTGCCATCGACAAAAGGTGATAAATGCAAAGTAGTTAGATAACTCTGTTTGAAAGACTATCACGAGGGAGGTCTTCATGACTGGACCAAGATTGATGAGTCCGAAGATCTGGAAGACTATAAAAATTGTTCGATTCGTGAGTTTCCTACAAACTCATGAACAAAGAATAAACATAAACAAGGAAGGATTGATCGAACAACTTTTAACTACCATCATACTAATGAAGAAGAAGAGAGCTTATGCTTGAGGTTTTTTGATAAATTAGGTTTGAAGGATGGGGTTGAAAATAAACTTAATTCTCGGAATGCGTCTTTTGGTTGATGTATCATTTGGTTAGTTCATGAATGTTAGAAACGACAACCTAAGATTAGTCATTCATGTATGTAGGAGTCATGTATTTGAGAAATACATTTATGTGTGAGTGCATATATTTAAGAGATTTACGTATTATATTTATACATGTACCTAAGAGTCTTATAAATTATATATGTCATAGTTCAAGAAATTTATTTCCTATTGGAGAAATCCCCAACGGATAAAAGTACCAAAAGGCAAAATCCAAGTGAAATTGAAGAAAAAAAATTCCGTGATCCCTCTCAACTACTTCTTCTCTAAAACTTCTCATCTACCTTGTTCCAACGAATTGGTATCATAATATATTCTGCTCTATATATATTCTGCTTTATATTTTCCAACAAAAATTTATAAGTCTGAGCTGGACTGGAAGCTGATTTTCACTGGAAGATGGTTTAGGCTGATTTTTTTTTTACTCCGATCATTGAAATTTAAAATTGATTCTTCAAATTAGTTCCTCGGATTCTTCAATGTCAAATGGGTTAGAGTAGTTGACCCAAGAGAGTAATGGGCGATTGCCAAAGAGAGGGAGAGTGGTTTAAGTTGATTCTTTTGTTTATTCTGATCATTGATATTTAAAACTGGCTCTCCTTACCATGATTTCTTGTATAGTAAATGAGTTAAGAGTCATTGATGAACTCCTCTTAAGCACCCAAAATAGTTCTGGTCCATTACAATAGCCAATGAAATATTAACACGTGTGAAGTTAGTGATTTTGTGAATTTTAATGTTTAAATATGTTAACAGTCCTCAATAGAAGATTTGGATTATCAAAAAAAACAATACATAATATCAGCGGTTGAGATTCTCGAACCTTAGAAAATAATAGTACGGAAAGAGGATAGAATTAGGACGTGGCATCATCTTAGTGGTCATAATGGGTCCCGCCTGTGCAGCCTATCATGATAAAACTGACCTGCTGGCTGCTTCCCCTTCATGTGAGAGTCTTTTGTCTCTTTGCTAGATTTCTCTTCATATGCCCGAATTATCATAAAATAAAGATCTGTCTCTTATTATGAGTGTATTTTCGTGGAAACTGAAGAAAGTTGATGGAATAGACAGATAACCTTGTTAGGAAGGGCAATACCGCGGAGGAATGGGGCCTTCTTTCTACGGCAGTGCCCAAATCTTTTACCATTTCACCTCCATGGGAGGAAGACAAGAGATGGGTTAACATTAACAACCGGTTTTCACCTCCATGAGAGGAAGAAGAGAGAAGGGTAACATTAACAACCGGTTTTCAAAACTGGATTTGATGACGTCCACTAGAAAAAGAGTGGGAGATCCTCTCTAATTTCTTTTCCTGGCGGGTAAAATATTCCTCCCAGCCACGGCCCAATCACCCATGAATTTCCCGCTTTCCTTTCCCTCCGTTCTGCTCGCAGTAAAACCCAGAAAGAAAATGAGTTTAAAAATTTTGGTTTTTCGTTTTCTAATCGCCTAGTATTTGGGAAAACACGTCTAAAAATTTGTTTTTACGTTGTATTTCCTTTGCCATTTCTGTTTAGGTCTTTCGTATTTCTCAGCCTAAAAAGAAGGGTTTTGGATTGTAAAAGAGAGTAAAGTTGCTTTCTTTAGGTTTTTCTGGTTAAAAAAACTTCTGGGTCCCCTCGTCTTCAATGCTATCTATAGTTGGTATGAAGATCCACTTCGTCAGTTTTTTTCTAGCACAAAGTGGCTACCCGTAAGCAAGAGGTAAGGAAAAACCCACTGCTTTAACTTGTGGTAGTTCAATCTTCTTCTTCTTCGCACATGTGCTAATCTGTACTTCTGTTACCTTGGAGTTTGAGGTATTTTTTGAGGATACTCTGTTTTAGTCAGCTGCATTGCTCTGGGAGGGAGTTTGTTGAGAAACTAAGGCTATTTCTATAGTTGGGTCTCTGATTGTGACTTGGCTCGTCTTGTTTATTCTGTTCACTAAATGCACTGGGTCAGTTTTGAGCTTATTTAAGATTCAGCACTTTACTGAGTGAAGATAATCTGCGAGATATTGTAGTTTTTTCAGCGCAGAAGATTCCAAACCCTCTATTGTAGTTGGCTGGAAATGGGCTTTTAGCTCCCTCCTGCGTTTCCCATTGAGCTCTTATTTTGTTTCAGTGAAGCCATTGGTATAGCTAGTATGAAGGTCTGTACCCTCTTGTTTCTGCCACTCTTTTTCATATCTTGCATTGGGCAGCTTCCTTCTCAAGATATACTTGCATTGCTAGAATTCAAGAAGGGTATTAAGCATGACCCGACTGGTTTCGTTCTCAATTCTTGGAATGAAGAGTCAATAGATTTTAATGGATGCCCTTCTTCTTGGAATGGAATAGTCTGCAATGGTGGAAATGTTGCTGGTGTTTCTCTTGATAATTTGGGAATTTCTGCGGATATTGACTTGAGTATTTTTTCGAATCTTACGAAGCTCGTGAAATTATCGCTGTCGAACAACTTAATAACGGGTCATATTCCAGCGAATATAGCTGATTTCAAAAGCCTCGAGTTTCTCGATTTGTCAAATAATCTGTTTTCATCGACTCTACCTCCGGCAATCAGTAATTTAGGAAGCTTACTTAACCTTTCACTGGCCGGAAACAACTTTTCAGGCTCCATTCCGGACTCCATTTCCGGGCTTTCATCGATTCGATCATTCGATTTGAGTCGCAACTCATTTTCAGGCGCACTTCCGGCATCGTTGACAAAGCTTACAAACCTTGTATCTCTGAATCTATCTTTAAACGGCTTTACCGAGGGAATTCCCAAAGGGTTCGAGCTCATTTCTAGCCTTGAGATTCTCGACCTGCATGATAATATGCTTGATGATGCCTTAGATGGCAAGTTTTTCCTTTTGTCAACTGCCAATTACGTTGATTTCAGTGGAAATATGCTTAAAAGTTCTTCCTCACAGCAGGAGAAATTTTTACCAGAAATCTCTGAGGCCATCGAGTATTTGAATCTTAGCCATAATCAACTGACTGGGTCACTAGTAAACGGAAATGAGCTTCAATTGTTTGAGAATTTGAAGGTGTTAGATCTGAGTTACAATCAGTTTTCTGGAGAGCTGCCTGGATTCACTTTTGCGTATGATCTCCAAGTTCTTAAACTCAGCAATAATAGATTTTCAGGGATGGTTCCAAATGCTCCTTTAAGAGACTCTCTCGTTCTGACCGAGCTGGATTTAAGTGCCAATAATCTATCAGGTACTTGATTTTTCTTGCTCCTATTTTGTTTTATTGTATGTTTTCTTTGCACTAACTAAATATTTGTCACACCCTCTTGATATGGTTTAAAGCCGAAAGCAAGTGTCTTTCGTGGAAATTATTGAACAAATCTTGGCCCGATGTCTCGGACTAGATGCTAATTAGCAACTCGACAGCTAATTTAGCTGTTAATTGTTTGTTTTTGCTGCAATTCAGGGTAATCTATTATTTTAAATATTTATTTTATAGCATAGTAATTCTATCAATGAATAAGCGACGCGCAATTGTCACGTTATGGTGTGAAATTAAAGTGTAAATTGAGAGTGTTAATGCAACATTATTCTTTTATTATTGGTAGGAGAGATGGTCTGTTTTTTTCAATCACCTCCTAATACTAAGGTTGTCGATAAAATTCTAATCATTCTAGGTTCATCTTTTCAAGAACAATAAGTATGATCACCTCAACGACGCTACAATTCCTTAATCTCTCCTCTAATAAGCTCTCGGGTGAAAACTACGAGTTTTGCGACTCTAGCTTACATCAATTTATAGAAAAAACAAAACTCTAAATGAGATCTACAATGCGGGCCCACCGGCCTGGCCCAATAGAATTCAGGTCACACCGAAATCTAACAGATAGGTTAGGAGGTTATAAAAATTAAGTTAGTTAGTTGAGAATAGTTGTTAGTGAGTCTATTATATAAAAACTTGGTGTAGTGGGATATGGGGATATCGGAGATCGGAGTACTGTGTAGGGAATTACTAAGAACTCGAATGCCTAGTGTAGTGTAGTGAAGGAAGTGTCCTATATTTTGTATTATTGATTGAATTCTGAAAATACAGATTGGGTTTCTATCATACTAATGTTGTCGATAAAATTCTAATCATTCGAGGTTCATCTTTTCAGGAACAATAAGTATGATCACTTCCACGACGCTACAATTCGTTAACCTCTCGTCTAATGAACTCTCGGGGGAGCTTCCATTACTGACCGGAAGTTGTGCTGTTCTTGATCTTTCAAATAACAGATTCGAAGGAAATTTAACGCAGATTTCAAAATGGGAGAACATTGAATTCCTCGATCTCAGTCAGAATCATTTGACAGGCCCCATCCCTGAGGTTCTTCCACAGTTTTTGCGCTTAAATCATCTAAATCTTTCCCGTAATACTTTTAGCAACTCCCTTCCGACAGCCATTACTCAGTTTCCTAAACTTAGAGTTCTTGATTTGAGTTTCAACCAGTTGGATGGCCCTCTTCTATCTGATTTGCTGACCATGCCGAACTTGGAAGAACTCCTCCTCGAAAAGAATTTACTAACTGGCGATTTTAAATCCTTCCCTTCATTTGGTAGCTCATCAAATCTCCGAATTCTCGATCTTTCTTCTAATCAGTTTAATGGCTATTTTCCTGATCAATTTTGGTCTTTGGCTGACCTTCGAGTGCTCGATATTGCTGGAAATAATTTTTCTGGTTCTTTACCAACTTCCATGTCCGCCTTGAGCTTACTAACCTCCTTAGATATATCTCAGAATTGTTTTACAGGTCTCCTTCCAAACAATCTACCAAACACTCTCCAAACCTTTAATGCTTCATATAATGATCTTTCAGGGGTTGTCCCGGAAAATCTGAGGAACTTTTCAAATTCTTCGTTCTACCCGGGAAATAGTGACTTGCTCATTCCAGGGTCCGGGCCTGGTGTGAACAATCAGAGAGAAGTAAGGGCCAAAGGAAAACCTATCAGCACTGTTCTGAAAATAATTATAATAGTTTCTTGTATGGTTGCTCTTATCATTCTTATTCTGCTTGCTGTCTTCATGCATTATGTGCGTACGTCGAGGAATTCGTCGCGAGAAAGTGCGACAAAAGATGTCAATTGGCTTTCAACGAGGAATCCCTCTGGGATAAGCAGAATAGGGAGTGGTGGTGGTTTGGTTGTCTCTGCCGAAGATCTCGTGGCTTCAAGAAAAGGATCTTCCTCTGCGATTATGAGCCCCGACAAGAAAATAGTTGCTGCAACTGGTTTCTCCCCTGCGAAGAACAGCCATTTGTCTTGGTCGACCGAGTCGGGAGATTCGTATACTGTCGAAAATCTCTCCAGACTCGATGGAAGGTCGCCTGATCGGCTGGTGGGCGAGCTTTGTTTTCTAGACGATACAATGACCTTAACCCTCGAGGAGTTATCGCGGGCCCCTGCAGAAGTCTTAGGCAGAAGCAGCCATGGGACGTCGTATAGAGCAACTTTAGACAATGGGGTGTTCTTGACTGTCAAGTGGTTGAGAGAAGGGGTGGCAAAGCAGAGGAAAGAGTTTGCAAAGGAGGCTAAAAAGTTTGCAAATATCATGCATCCAAATGTGGTGGGGTTAAAAGGCTACTACTGGGGCCCGACTCAGCACGAGAAGCTTATTCTTTCGGACTATATCGCCCCTGGAAGTCTCGCCACCTTTCTCTACGGTAAACGCATTTCCTCTGAAATTTACTTTCCAATTATATCTAAATTTTTTGATGGCCTCTATTGTGTAGTTGACTTAAGCAATATACTTTGTTATGATTTATGATTATCCTACTGTTCAGACCGACCGGGACGAAAAGGTCCTCCGCTCTTCTGGGCACAACGGCTCAAAATAGCTGTCGATATTGCACGTGGCCTGAACTATCTCCATTTTGACCGTGCCGTCCCGCATGGAAACGTCAAAGCAACGAATATACTCCTAGACGGGCCTGATCACAGTGCCCGAGTGGCTGATTATTGCCTTCATCGCCTCATGACCCATGCTGGGACTATCGAACAGATTTTAGACTCTGGTGTGTTGGGGTATCAGGCCCCGGAACTTGCAGCTTTGAAAAAACCATTGCCTTCTTTTAAGGCGGATATTTATGCATTTGGAGTGATTCTTTTGGAACTTTTGACCGGAAGATGTGCTGGTGATGTGATTTCCGGCGAGGAGGGAAGTGTGGATTTGACTGACTGGGTTCGACTGAGGGTGGCAGGAGGCTGTGGGTCGGAGATTTTTGATGCCATTTTGTTGCCTGAAATGAACAATCCTGTGTCTGAGAGAGGAGCAAAGGAGGTTTTGGGGATTGCTCTACGATGCACACGATCTGTCTCGGAAAGGCCAGGTATCAAGACTATATATGAGGATCTTTCGTCGGTATAGTTCGTTGGATTGAACTTGTTGGCCATTCTTCTTTCTTCTGTTCATGTTCAAAAGACTGGAAATTTATTGTCTCATTAGGATTCCCACTTTTAGTGTTGATGATTTCTGTACAAATGAATTGTTTGCCACTGTTCCAAGTTGTGGCCATTCCGGTGGTTACTCCGTCCGCCATTAATGGAAAGCTTATGTTTTCTGATGAACATTTTGTTTGTGAATGTTTACTTATTTCTGCCGGTAAAAAAAAGCATGGCCATGAAAGCTCATCTATAGCTACTGCTCGAAGTAGTTGTTTCGGAAGAAAATGTTTACTTATTTCCGCCGGTAAAAAAAAGCATAGCCATGAAAGCTCATCTATAGCTACTGCTCGAAGTAGTTGTTTCGGAAGAAAAACCAGGCCCACATCCACAATCATAATCTACTCAGAAATTTTAGGAAATGGTTCTGCCAAATATTACCACTACACCAGAAATATCATCCAAGTTTTCAGGAAAAAAGCTTCTTTTATCGGTTCCTCCACCGCCTCCTCAGCAGCTGCTGTTTCTCTGATGTAATCTGCCGCCTCGTGGTTACCCATTACCTGTATTAATATTTCTGATCAAATGCGTCTGACTGATTCACCTCGAATTGTTAGAATTGAAAATCAAAATATTACCTTCCACAAGCCATCACTGGCTAAAATCATGAATTTAGTATAACGATTGATCGTTTCGATGCTTCTATCGGGTAGGGAGGTGACGCATTTCTTCAGCCGTTGGTTGCCAAATGTTTGAGTCATTGCGAGCTGACCGTCCACTCGAGGAACACTTCCTGGTCACAAAATTTAAGACCCAATAAATAACTGGATCATTCAAAGTTAATAAATCAATCGAATCGCCAAAATCAATGAATATCTGTCACAGTTAAATCTTGGTTATGAAAGAGTTGCAAGGGTACTTGGTAGTCCCACATCAAATATGGGAGGGTTGTAAGGCTGATTTCTAAGTGGGTACCCATCTTTGCATGTAAGACGCATTTTGGGTTGGGATTATGGAGTCCTGGCCTGAGAACAAACCCGTGAGGGTTAATGGACACTCAAAGCGGACAATATCTTGCGACGAGGTAGTGCCCACTTGTAACATTGGTATTAGAGCCAGTCCATGACTGAGTGTAGAAATACCCACGCCAAGCCCAAGGGGGGTTGTCTATCACGATTAAGCATTGACCCTAAGAGGATTGCAAGGGGACATGATAGTGCCACATCGGATATGGAAGGATTGTGAGGCTGGTTTATAAGTGAGAATCTATTCATGAATGTAAGACGCATGAGGCCCTGTTCGAGAACAAATCCATGAGGATTAATGGGGTTCGAGAGCCTGGTTTCTTTCCCACGGGGGAGAATGGGTATAAATTCTATAAACATTAGAAAATTGGTTAAATACATGCCAAATGATGCCTACCCCACTCACTAAACAATTAAATTTTATCTATTTTAAACGTACAATTTTATCAAGTATTAAGACTCAAAAGTCTTTAAACAGTATAATCCATCAATAGTGACATATCAATCTATTCCAAATAGTTATTATTACTTTTTTAATAACAAGAGTACAACTTCAAATTCTAATATACTACAATTACTAAAAACTTCAATCATAACTTTTTATTCCTCGTCAACTTCAAAAAACCATTTATGACTTATAAAGTTTTCATAATAGTTCTTTAATATTATGATATATTATTCCATTATTTTAATAATCGTATCTATATTACTTTTATTATTACTTTGTCTTTTAGCCTACCATATTATTAAGTGTTCACTTAAAAAATCAGTATTCACAAATAGAACATTTCATATTAATCCACCCACTTCATTAGAACAATATATGCATGACATTAATCATGAATGATCAATATATTATAAAAATCAAGACAGATTAGAAAAAATTGAACAAAACATTTCTGAATTAAAAGAAAAAATCAATAATACTCAAATTATGATAATAACTCTTGATTCTTATATACGAAAATATCTAGGATGAGCAACATAGTAGAAAATATAAAACTTTTAGAACATAATATGATAAAACATATAAATGATTTAACTAAACAAATAAATGAAATTAAACAACAAAATATAGAAATTAAAAGAACTCTACAAGATCTAAACTATTACAAAGAAACATATACATAACTTACAGAAGCAAAAACTATTATTTTCCAATGTATTGATAAATTTCTAAAAAATCATGAAAAACAAAATCAACAAATTAATTATGGAAAAGATAATATTGAAATTATTGATAATTTACAACAAATCATACTAAATCAAGATAAAAAAAGATATATAACTCTTGAAGATTTAGAAAATCTTAATATTACAAAAACAAAACGACCATTGACTATTAAATCACCTCCAAATATACAATGGAAAATCTCGAAGAACAAATAGAAAAATTAACCAATTTATTCTTAGAATTAGATATACCTAAAGAAAATGAATATCTTTTAATGAATAGAAAAACAGAAACAAATGAAATAGTATTCGACTTTGAATTTGACTCTGATGAAAATCCATATGAAAATTCTTATAATCCTTATTATCCAGTCAAACAAGAAATTGCAGAATCTAGTCACAGAAATCAAAATTATTAAAAACGTACATATGAAGAAACTCAAGACGAAGAATTTCACAAATATATGAATAAACAAGGATATTATTATAAAAATAAATGGACTAAAATTCCTAACAGATATATTTCAAAAATAGAACCTTCCTTAGGATCTTATTTATTAAATTTAGATTGTGTTGATAATGAATACAAAATATTAGAAGATTGGAAAAATAGAATTCACATATTTAGGAAATTCAAGATCTTTCACCAGAAGATTTATTTAACTACATCACACATCAAACAACTGGAATTGTATACCATTATTTGACAACATTACCAAATAACGAAAAGATTGCAATGTTAGACTTGAATGCAATATCTATATTAAAAAATATAATTAACTCTTTAACTCAAGTCTTGAAATTAGTCTATCATATTGGATATACTCCTATTGAAGATTTTGATATATGTTCTGATGTTGATATTTATGCCTATACATCTGACTCTTCTACTTCTTCTACTAGTCGTAGTACTTTTTCATCCTTTTAAACATTTTTTCTTTCCTCTCGCGGAGGGGGGAGATATCAGAAGATTCAGACAATCACATTAATCTTAGTATCTTAAACATCTTTGAATTACTAATCAGTATGAAGATATTGGTTCTTATATATTAGCATATCAAATACTCTTACAAGAGAATGGAAACATATTCAGATTTAATATCTTCAACAGGTATGAATACTTTACTTGAGTTTTATACTCAAAAGTATCTAATCAGAGCCTTTGCTCGGAACTTCGGTTCAACATATCTAATCAGAGCTTTTGCTCACGAACTTCGGTTCACAATATCTAATCAGAGCTTTTGCTCATGAACTTCGGTTCAACAATATCTAATCAGAGCTTTCGCTCACGAACTTCAGTTCAAAATATCTAAATAGAGCTTTTGCTCAATGAATCTTACATTCATCGAACTTTGGTTCGAATATCTTATTAAGAGCTTGAGCTCACACTTCCCATTACAATCATATAAAGTGATGTATGTCTTGGACTACTCACTTATCTACCTATTTCACCTTAGAGTGATGGATTCGACCAATCACTCATACCTTTATTTCAAATTAACTTATTCAAAATGGAAGTGACAACCTACCTATTATCTTTTTCATAAAAATCCATTACAATAATTCGTTTCTTTCTTATCAACTGAAAGATAGAAAGTGGTTTCCTAGACTTATCAAAGCCTAGCCTTAGACCTAACCATGATCATTTTAATCATGATACTCATTATTCAATCACTTTCTATTCTCCTATAAATTGACATCATTTCTACAAGTTCATCATCAGAAAAATTTCGATCACTTTTGGAAAAGCAATCTCAGGAGAGGAAGATTTATGTTCCTACTTCAAGAATATCTAGTGTCGCAGTTTATATCAGTGATGAAGAAATAATCAATTTATTATCAGATCCCAACGATCTCATCGACTCTAGCTCCAAGTGAAGAACAACAGCAGTATTTCTGTGAATATCTTTACATCAAGAAAAAATATGATCTTGTTTATCAGCATTTAGGACCGAAAATCTATCTCAGCCTAAAAGCTTGAAGTCAAGTCAAACAAATCATAATATCAGCATTTGATCTCGGTGATATTCATCCTATTCTCTATATAAATCCAAGTGTATACACAGACTGTCTAATTACTATGGCCATCAGACAAAATAAATGGCATAGCAGAGGAACCATTTCTAATGCCGTCAGACAAATTATCAGAAGTCAAGCAGCATTCGAACTTGACATCAAATATAATGACTATCTATTATCTTGCGAACGACATAAATGGAGACAGAATCAAAATAAAGAAAAAAAGATCAAAGAATCAAAAGTCTTATGTAATTATGATCACACAGAAGTTTACAATCTCTTCACAGAAGAATGAAGACAAGATGTTTACAATCAGAGAAGAATCTCTCAACAATCCAGCAGATATATTCCTTATACACTATTAAGGAATATATTCGTTTCTATCATCTTTTTCAATAATGTAATGTAATTATTGTACGGGTGATTCCCACTGTCGGGAATCACTTAACTTTTTCTTTTTATTTTTGTACATTAGCTTGTGTCAGGGAATATATTCCCTTAGCTTTAACTTTTTTTTTAGCTTTAGCTTTTATTTTTCTTTATGTCAGGATTGTAACGAATATATTCCTTGTCAGGGAATATATTCTTTTTCTTTATGTCAATGTAAATGTAAGTGTCTGTCGGGGAATATACCCCTAAGGGTCTGTAGGGAGCCTGACCTCCTCCTATATAAGGGTATTCTCAGTTGGGAATACTCAGAGTTGAAAGCAGAGCAGCAGGTGGCATAAGTCTCTAACTCTTCCTCTCCTCAGAATCCTCGCGCTCTGCTGAGTAGCACCTTGAGGTCATACTCTAGATGGTGCAACACCTTGAGGTTACACTCTAGATGGTGCATATCTAATCATTTCTATCATCATCAAATATCTATCAGCAAGAAGAAGCCTTCTATCAAGAATCGTATCATGTTCAACTACGATCAATTTAGTTCAACAATTTTCTCTAGTCCAGATATCGAAGGAAGATTATTATTATTATCATATCCTCATGATCTCATCATCTACTATCAAGCACCCAGTGAATTACAAAGGAAATTATTCTGTGATTATCTTCTTAGCAGACAAAAATACGACGAGATTTATCAAGAACTTGGTCCTAGTCATTATCTCAATTCTAAGGAAACAAGGCAAGTTCAAGACATCATTATCTCAAAATATGATCATTTTGAGAAAGACTATCTAAACGATCCTAGTCTTTATATCAATATTCTATTCACTACCATCTGAAGAAACAACAAGTGGGCATACAGAGGAATTATTACTGAAGCTATCAGACAGTATATCAATGACAAAGCTGATTATGAAATTAACTACATCTATCAGAAATATCTACAGTCTAGCTACTCAATCGAAGCACAACAGAAAAAAGAACACACCATTCTTAGCGACTACAGTCAAATCGAAACATCTGATCTCTTTTAGAGTGACTAATATGTAGCATAAGTATGCAGCGTGCATATAGCACGCATAACTAGTATACGATGCATATGTATAATTAGCATATAGGATGCATATGTAAGTATGTATAATGCATATGTATAACTAGTGTGCATATGTATAATTAGTGTGTGTAATCATGATGATGTTTCATCATGAGAGTTGAAAGCAACAGAGCAGTTGGTGTAAGTCTCGCCTGCGTTTCCTCTCCATTCAGCTTCGTGCTGGATGTTAAGATCCTTGAGGTAATACTCTGGAGGGATCGACGGTCCTTGAGGTAATACTCTGGAGGGATCGAAAGCTTCTATCTTTGTCTAATATCTCTACAATCGCCAACTTATCAGGTATTATCAATCAGGTAATATTTATTAATGTCTGATATTTTAGCATCTTATTCTACTTTAATGAAACTGATGTCTAAAATTCATGAAAAACAATCATACTTGAATTATATCGTTCACCACAATTGTTATAAGAAGAATTTTTAATCAATTCAAATATGATAAGAAATTATGCAAAAGTTATTGAAAAACTACATTTTATCAATTTTTATGATATCAATGACGTAAATTGAATGAAAACTTATTTAGACAAATACTTAAAACAATTTCCTCAAGAAATAGAAAATAGAATAAAAGAAGTAACAGAAACAGATCCACCCACAGAAATGATTGAGTATACACGATTAGAATTATCAGCTCTAGAACAAATTTTATATCAATTTAAATTAATTTTAGAAAAACATATTACTCACTATATGGATTCAAAAGATATACCCAACTAATGTAAAACTCATGCTAAAAAGAGAAAATTTAGTTAATTTTATCAAATATCTCTAAATAAAACTATAGATATGTCATTCGAAACAATTATAGAATGTTTCGAATATATAAATTGGCTTGATAAAAAAGATACAAGATTTTATTAATTATATTAATGATTATTCTAAAGAATTAGAAAAACGATTACTTGATGATATATATTCTACACCAGAATCACAAGAATATACTAGATAAGAATTTCTAGCCTTCGAACGATTTTTAAATCGATTTAAACAATTATTACAACAACACCTATCTGAATGTCCAGAATCTTTAGAAACTTCTAGATTTAATCATTTAATTCCATTAGATGATCCTAGAAATAATATTAATACAAGAAATTAAATATTCCACTTAAAAAATTGGTATCAGAGCTGTGATCAGTTCTGGTATCATACCATTTTATATTCCGCTTAGTAAATTTGGTATCAGAGCTGTGAATGTTCTGACTACCATTTCAGATTTATATTCCGCTTATAATCTCATATAGTAAATTTGGTATCAGAGCTGTGAATGTTCTGACTACCATTTCTGATTTATATTTCGCTTATAATCTCATAGAGTAAATTTGGTATCAGAGCTATATATTGAAGAGCCCCGAGCCTCTCGCACGTGACCCAGGGACGTAGCGTGACTCTCCGTAGGGGACGCCATCTGTTTATGGGCCAGATGGTAGCAAACTGATAGGTAGCATTTGACTGTGCGCCCACTTCGAGTCATCCTTCCGAAGCTCGTGATTGACCGTAATTTGTTTCGCCACCCCATCTTGGAACAAGATTGCACGAGAGTTGCCAACGTTAGCAACTATTAGCTTTTCTCCGTCGATTACTATGGCTGTAACAGCAGTCGAGCCTCCTCTCGAACCCACTACTCTCTCCGAACTCTCGTAGCTTGATATGCTCTTCTGGGTTTATCGAGAAATCTTGTTGTTTCAAACAACAAATTATTACAGATCTCCATTCCAATGTGCTTTTAAAAATTGTTTCCAACAACTCTAAAGTGAGGGAGAGGAGCATACCTTCATTTTGCAATTTAAAGTGAGAGAGAGAGAGAGAGAGAGAGAGAGAGAGAGAGAGAGAGAGAGAGTATGATATGAGGAAATGGGAGCATACTAGAATGATACATGTAAACAACCGCCTGTATGTGGCAAGTAGGCAAAAATTTTTGCAAATTTCTGATAATATTTGGTAAATTTATGAGTTATTTTTTGAGAATCATTAAAGTTGAGATCTTTAATGCAGTTAAATTGGTTAGCTGAAATATCAAGTTTCAATATTAGAATTAGATCATACACAAAGGAGAGCAAATGAATTACAATGTTGCAGAAAACAACTTCAAATGAAGAATACAGTCAAATCATAGGAGATGTAAATGACAAAGACACACAAACGCAATCTACCGGCAGCTTCATGCTGAACCACCGCCAACTAGAACTTGGACTGAATATTGGTGACGACGGTCTTATCAGCTTGGAAAGCTTTGGCGAGGATATCAGAAGAAATGGATGGGTTGGAACCGAAAACAGCGTTTGCAATGG